>OY288251.1:54735393-55935393 GCA_958450325.1 Agrostemma githago | reverse complement strand
TCGCAAACTTAGGTCCTCGGCATTTTAACATTGTAATTTGGCCTTTTAGGCCTACGATCATTAATTTAGCCTCAACGGACGTTGCTCGGATCGTTTTGAAAATAGTTTTTTATGATAAATATACGCGGTGTTATATAAGACGGAATATAAATAACGATTAGTTAAATGTTAGATTGTTAGATTGGTTAGTATGCGAATAATAAAAATGTTAGATGTTAGTTGACATAAAATAAAATGTTAGTATACATAAAATTAAAAGTTAGTAACAGAATTAAAATGTTAGTGTTAGTACAATTAATATAAATAATATGTATATATATGAAAGAGACGAAAAAAAGGAAGAAGAAAGAAAAGGATGTCGGGATTTGAATGTTACACCCTCAACCTACGTCCTTTTGTTTCTCGGAATAGGGCTCGTCAAATAGTGGCAAAGTCACGGGAGCGTCGAGATACGTAGGGAAGTTATGGTGTGTATGTGGTTTTGTAGAGATGGATTTTAACGAGTTTTGTTCTCGGTCTTTGACGAGTTTTGATCTCGGGATTTTGAATATGTATGTATGTCTGTGACTTTGAAGCCAAGTTCAAAGGGATGTATTGTGTAGAATTGTAAATGTGATGGGTGAAAAGAAGTTTTGAAGGTGGTAAAAGGTAGAAAAAGTTGTAAAGTTGAAGGGTGATTGATGATTGAAAAAAAGTTCTGTAATGTGTTGGGGTGATGCGGTATTTATAGGGAAATACCCCGGTTTAGGGTCACTCGATCGAGTGGCGCGGGTGCACTCGATCGAGTGCCCGGTTTGGGTCCGGTTTGGCTGGTTCATGACCTTACTCGACCGAGTGGGTGTGAACCACTCGATCGAGTGGGTCGGAAAGGAGGGAGTGTAAATAGGGAATGATTTGTTGCCTTTTTGAATGGGATTTGGTTGTTGTGGCTAGTTTGTAGAAGTGCACTTGGCTGGTTTTTGCGTCGGATTCATCTTTGACCGGGTTTTGACCCGGTCGCTAAAAGACGGTTTTATTTCCGATGACGGTTTTGACCCAAATTAGTCTCATTTTATTGGAAACGGCCCACTGGGCCTGAATTTGAGGCCGGTTTTGTGAGATTTGTACTCCACTAAAAGTCCATGCCAGACATTACTGATTCCGAGCCCATAATCGAGCGCGTTAAAGCACGTTTGCGTCCGATGATCATCGGGTGTTTTTTTGGGAACTGCTATAGACACCTAGCGGCCAAATATGGGTGTCTACAACCGCGTTGACTACTACTTCGGTTACTGATAGATACAGGAAGAGTGGTTCTCCAGGTTCATTGGTAGCTCTGCTGGATCATAAGTAGCTCTTCTGGGACCTGAATCCTCCTCCAGCCTGATGACTGCCAATGCTTTTGCTTGCACCTCCTCAAATGTAGTGCATGGATACCTGGTGAGGTCCTTTTACAGATCTGAATCCTGGTGGAGTCCCTGGCAAAAGGCTTCTATAGCGGTTGCTATGTCACATCTGGGGATGATCACCTTCTCTTTAATGAATCTATTAAGGAAATCGCGCGTGGATTCCTCAAATTTCTGCACCACCCGGTATAGATCGCTGGTTTGCTTCTCCGGTTTTCTGTTGCTGGCGAACCGCTGGTTGAAAGCATTAACCAAGTCCGCAAAGGAAGTGATACTCCGATTGGGCAGACTAACGAACCACTGCAGAGCTGCTCCTGACAAGGTGGAGCCGAATCCCTTGCACATGCATGCCTCCTTCAGGGGTTCTACTGCAGTCACCACCATCATCTTCTGCTTATACTGATTGATGTGATTCAATGGGTCTGCGGTACCGTCATAGAGTGTCATGGCTGGTGGCACGAATCCCTTGGGTACAGCGATGCATGCTAGGTCGTCAGTGAAGGGCGAATCTGCGTAACTGTCTCTTGCTGCTTTCTCCAGAAGATGTGGCATTCCTGGAATTCTGTGGATCAGGTCCCTCAATTCCTGATACTGCTGATCCATGGCGCTACATGTTCCTGCAAGAGGGTTAGAAACAGGAGGAAAAAAGCTGAAAGGTGTACCTCCCGACCATGCTCCTCCAGGGTACTGGTGGCTAGGAGAGTTAGGCAACGATGTCGTGTTGATTGTGGACCCAGATTGCCACCCTATTGCTTGCTGGAATGGGACTCTTGATGACCAGACTCCTCCTGGATACAGGTTGTTGACGGGGGTCGCCGTGAAGGTTGGGGCTCCTGGCTGCCATCCTGACTCCTGTTGGATGGGGGTGGCTGCTGACCATGCTCTTCCAGAGGACTGACCGTTGGATGGGGTGACTACTCCTAGTTGAGCTGCGGATTGCCATCCTGGTATCTGGAGGATAGGGGTACCTCATGACCAGACACCTTCTCCAGGATACTGACTACTAGGAGGGTTGGGCAATGGTGTGGCGTTGATTGTGGATCCGGGTTGCCATCCTCCTGCATGTTGGAGTGGGACTCTGGGCGGCCAGGCTCCTCCAGGATTTGGGCTATTGTCGGGGGTCAGCATACTGGCTGGGGCACCTTGCTGCCATCCTGATATCTACTGGATGGGGATGACTACTGACCTTCCTCCTCCAGAGGGCTGATTGCTGGATAAGGTGGTCATCCCTGGTGGGGTTACAGATTGCCATCCTGGCGCTTGATGAATAGGTATACCTATAAGAGACAGTGAGTTATTTTCTTGACTTTCGATGCTAGAGAGAGAATTACCTGCGATGTAAGATCGGTCGGATGTGGGGCCGTAAGACAGGTAGCCTAGCCCTCGAGGCTCAATGACTGGGTCTGGTGGAGCCAATCCTAGCTCCAGTCTGGTGACCAATTCTGAGGGAATCTCCCTGGTGGTCCGTCTGCTGGCTGTTGATTCCATGCGGGTGTTGGGCTCTCCTAGGCATCAGGGACAACATCTCTGGTGACGGCTGGACCGATGCAGCTGGAGTCTTGTCTGCTGCCGAGATCCGAGCCCTGATGTCTGTGTTGTCCTTCTGCAGAGTTTCCACCACCTGCCGCAGAGCGTTGATCCCTTGGAGCACATCCTTCAGGGGGTCTGGTGAGGCTGAGATTCTGGAGAAGTCTTCAAGTGACCCTCCTTGAACCGCTATTTTGGACGAAGCGCCTTCTCTGCTGGTCCTGAAGGGATTGGACGTTTTCGACACCTTAGGCACGTGGGGTGGTCTTGAGGCTACTGGTACGTGTCCTGCTGCCAGAATGGTAGAGATTGCCTGGGTAAGGGGCGCGAAGATTGATCCTGATGACCCTAGGGGCGGTTCTCCTCCAGTAGGCTGAGTTGATGCTCTAGGCTGCTGGAGGGGCTTTGGTTGGATCCAGACATGATGATACGCGAATTGCTTCACTGCAAGATTTGGCTTATAGGAAATGATCACTTTGCCCCACGGTGGGCGCCAATTTATTTTGGTAAAAATTTACCGGATCTACGATTTCGGCTGCGGGTTAAAGCGATCGTCCTATAACTACGGGTTGGCGAAGCGATATCGAATCCAGTAAACAAAGAATAACGAAAGAAATGAACGACACACAAAGTTTTGGTGACGCGGAAACCCGATGTGGAAAAAACCGCGAGGGGAGTCGGAATCCCACCAAGATTCTACTATGAACGGGAAAGAATGAAGAAAGGAATACAAATACAAGTAATTTTGCTATAGTTGTGACTATGATTGATTGTGAGTATTTTATCGTGATGTATGCTTGGGTGTCTTTGGATGATCCCTTTGCTTCTTCCTCCCTCTCCTTTTATATTGCTATTAGTCGTTACCCTCTTTATTCCCCAGAATCTTGGCATTTAATCCTCTTTATTGCTTGATATCTTGGTCTTTAATCCTCCTCTAGCCGTTGCATTCTCCTCCTTCTTTCTCTCCTGGTTTGCAGGAGGGTTCCCCCAATGTAGGGATTCCCTCTTTGACCCTTTCTCCTTTGTTTGTGTGGGCTGAGGGTTCTATAGCTAGACTATGTTTGTTGGGCTTATTTGGTTGTGCGGCCCATTGCTTCACTTAGTACATGCCTTGTCCGGCCCATCATCGTATATTATTCCGGATTTTGGTTGACTTGATGACTTTCGATTATTTTGACTTCCGTCTTTGACCTTCCGACCTTTGACCTTTGACCCTCGACATTTTGACCTTTGACTTCTGACTTTTTGACCGTCCACTCGTAGTATGCCACGTTGTATTCCGAAGGTGCAAGTTTTTGACCCGAACAGTATGTACTCATGTCTTTATTAAGCTTAACACTAACTCTATTGTCAACACTCCTCATCTCATCTATCAACACCACCGGACGCTTGAGGCTTCCTTATTTCCAGCATCTATTCCGTTAAGTCCATATTCCATAGATTATAGAATAGATTGCAGCACCTAGCCATTGTTTCCTGTAGTTATATCTGTCCCGGACTCGCGCACAGTGCAATAGCAGCTCCTGCACAGGCAGATCCCCACGCACCCACTCCTGCAACAGCTTGTGAACCTGAATGCTATAGCTGCAATCAAAGAAAACTTGTTGTATATTCTCCTCCTGCAAGCCACATAAGTAGCATATATTTTAAATTAGTTCAGTATTAAGAACTTCATACTGAACTAATTTAAAATATATAAATATATATAGAGAGAAAGGATAAAAAAAGTTTGGTAAAGATTGGAAAGTTGGAGTGTTTCAATAGTAGCTATCAATTGTGTAACAAATAGATGACTTAGCTTGATTTGGGTAAACAAAAAAAAGTGAGATGTGGCAGTGCAGAGACAATCTCCTTGTCTCTCACATGGCCACATGCTCCCTTATCATAACCCCAAATTCATTAATAAAAAAAATTATTGTTCTTCAACCTTCATTCATCCTCATCTTCATCTTCAAGATAAATAAAAAGAAATCATCATCATCTTCATTCTTCATTCGCACAAAAAAAAAACTCATTCAAACTGGCTTTTGCTTCATTCATTAAAAAAACTCGACATAACCTAGACAAAAACGACTGTCTTTATCGTCAACACTTCGCCATCGATGATTCACCCGTCTAAAAAAATTAGAGCATCTTCATCTTCATCTCCATCTTCATACCAAAAACCCAAATTAAATGTGTGACTGTATTTCTAACAACTCGTGACTTTGATCGATGTACAAAATGTGTGACTGTAAGCGCGATTTAAGTACTTAATTCATTTAAGGGTGTGACTGTATTTCTAAAACTCATGACTTTGATGTACAACATGTGTGACTGTAAGCGCGATTTGAGTGGTTCATGGAGATTGCATTACATAGTTGTCTAATGAACTTTATAAATTTAAACACAGCGTACAATTCATGACTTTGATGTTCAAATTGAGTGACTGTAGTCGCAATTTGAGCGACTTTATAATGTTTGCGTTATTTTTATGTGTTCATTGTTTATCAAAACATCGTATTATGTATACAACGACTTCATTTATACATTAACTTCATGATAACATTGTTTAAGGGTGTGACAATATGTATGTATGTATGTATGTCTAAAAAATATTGGGAAAATACTCTCAACATTCATTTAAGTGTGTGACTGAGTTTCCACAAAAATGTGACTTTGATATACAAAAATGTGTGACTGTAAGCACAATTTAAGTGACTTTATTCATTTAGGGGTGTGACTGTATTTCTAACAACTCGTGACTTTGATGTACAAAATTTGTGACTGTAAGCGCGATTTGAGTGATTTATGGAGATTGTGTTACATCGTTGTCTAATGAACTTTATAAATTTAAAACATTTAATACTATTTAAAACTTAAACATTATAATATTTAAACATTCTTTTAAAAAATGTATCATACAAACATTATACAAACAATATGATACTTAGAGAATATATCCGAACTTTTTTACACGCATATATAATCTTGTGTAGGTATTCTTTAGGTTTTTGTACATAGCATCGGATGGGTGCACCGACATCACACTTCTATTCTAACCTTTCGTTCATATAAATTGTTATCATCCGACATTGCAGTCGTACACAAATTTGTCAGACAATTAGTTTATGAAATAAAGCAGTCATGTTAGATTTAATCTGACCCAAAACTGAAACTTCATACTAAATTAATTGGTAATAAACTGTAATTAGCTATAGCGGAAGCGTACCTGACAATACTGATAAAACATAACTTACGTCACGGGGGTCTTCTGGACTAGGTCTTCTAGTAGACACACAAACCATATGGACCTCTCTACCGATGGAGGGCGGGGAGATTAGGTTATTGTGTGCTGTCAAGGACCATAACTCTGGTGGCTATATATAGCCTCCTAAGTCTAATGCGTTCATCGAACATTAGAAAACTTAATGGGTATCTACACTTGTAGATAATAGTCTGGCCCATACTTTTTAAGACGTATATATAAGCCCGTAAATAATACACTGTAGTAGATCACATTATATTTGGGCTTAACTTTAATAGATAACGTATAAATACAATTATTACCCGAATAAATAAGTTGTTCACGTATATTGTATTTAGGCCCATAATTCTTACAATCTCCCACTTGGGTAAAATATATCTATATATGTGTGAAACTTGAAAATTATATTTAGATGAGCTCAAAAATGCTATCAAACATTCTAACCGTCTTAAGCAATTCGGTCCATCAATCATATCAGCATAGAACCAAAGCGGCCTTTGCCACAGTTTGTCGTACCATGACCCATCAATGATCACATATGCCAACATGATTAACGACATGAATCTAGTATAGGAGTGTAGCATGGAAACAGCAACCGAATGTGATCCAAATATGCATATTTTCAACTGGTCCACCTTAAACCTTAGTGAGATCAACCAAATAAGACAGAGTGAAACTGAAAAATGTAAACCTTATTTCTGTAGAACTGAATAACCGCATATAATAATGTGTCTAATGTGACAAACTCCCACTTAACCTGAATATCCTTAAAACCAAAACACCCATTTGAGCAATATGCTCTAGAAAGATCGTGGGTGGTAATTCCTTAATAAGCGAATCCGCAAAAATGGAGTTTGTACAAACATATCTTGGACGCCTTTCACTCTGAATCGTTTCTATAACAACACATCACTTGTATTGCTATTTGAAACTACAATAACCATCATTTTGTCACAAATAACTTAAATGGTCTTTCAATACCGAATTTAATTTGCAGCCTTGTGACAAATAAGCATGACCAAATAGGAGTCGAAATAGCGAATGATCTCAACCTGAATCAATCTCCTTTGTATGATAACTTTGTTTTGCTCCAAATATGAATGACAAACAATATTTGCCAGCCTTTAGTGGATCTCAATATCCTACTGTGTTCCTTTAATATCAGTCAATTAAACTATAGAATGTGCACAATATCCAAACTAAGTTTAATTATACCTTATTACTTAAACACATGAAAAATATATCCTGAAGTACATGGACTTAATACTGTGTATTCTAGATATAAATTTTTCCTTAAGGACATCAATGAAACTGCATTAGTCCCATTTACTAAAAGGGTATAAAACTTGATATATTTTCATACTCCGACTGAATCTTGAGTATCTAAAATCATGTACCACATTCATACAAAACCAAATGAGATGATCATGGTAGATTGATGCACTCTTTGGCGGAAAATCTTATTTGAGTTTTCGTTGGATGATTAACCTTAATTTGCAGAAACTTTATCTTGAATCTACCGAGTCAAAATTTATAGTATCTACAGTAATGAGTATCAATGTCACCATTAACAAACTTATCTTCACCATCCATCCAATGTAACTCCATATATGACCGGATATGTCAACTGTCTTTATAGCCATTAATGACAAGACGAGCCTTACTGTCTCATTACCGAATGAGTCTGTCTTGGTAACAAATAACCATTTCAAACCAATATGCTTTATACTTTTAGGTAATGAAACAATTACAAAGTGTCTTTATCAATCAAAGGACTTAATACTTTATTGATGACATATATAAATTCACATGTATTAGTTAGAACTTTCATTAATTCGGTAAAACGCTGAATGAATACTTTTTTACCGTTTCATCATCTAACTCTTACTCTTGAATGTATGTAATATATAAATCTGTTATTACATCGTAATATGCCAGTCATGACATGAAAACAATGTAATCCTCTGAAGCTGCACTCATTCTTCCCTTAGTGAATTTCTTTAATAATAATTGTTCTTGAGGTATTTGAGTTTGTTTTACTAAAATGATCTTGCAATCCCTTATTATGAGACGCAGGATCATCTCCATAAGTCTCATTTCTCTTCCCCAACTCAATAACCTCAATGAACCCATATTATTCGTCTTAAAGTAACTTGTGTGTGAGATCATTACTGTTCCGGTATGGAGACGGGTCCCTGACCTTGGGCTTCGCGGTTCTCCTCAGTTCCCAATGCGTGCCGACGGTGATCCTGCAAGGTGAACTCCGGGCCCGGGGGAACCCCCGGGGCGGAGCCTCCGACCCCCAAGTCAGTAAAATATATGACTGAATATAGATATTTAGGGAGATAAGAGAGGTAGAGAGAGAATGGGTAGGAATATGTGTGAATGAATTGCCCCCTTTCCCCTCACCCTAAATGGGGTATTTATGTAATCCCCTAGAAAATCTAATGCAAAACAGTGGCGGAATCACTGTCGATGGGATTGAAACACATTGATGTCTAATAGATTATTGTATGATCAAAAGGTAAGTCTAAAACAAATGCCACTTTTCCTAAAAAGGGCGAAAATAAAATTTCCAAAATCCGGTAAAGCAATCCATAGAAACAATATTAACGATAATATAAATGAGTAGGATCATGACTACTCGCTAGCTTAAACCCGATCCCGCAAAACAGATAACCTGCCATGTTAAACATAACAACCACAATTCAGTGGGGAGCAACTCAGGCAGTTCTCCCAGCCATATTACATAATATATAGGCAATAGATGCATAATATAAGAAAATAGATTAAACTCAAAACATTATATATATCAAAATAGATTCAAAACCAAAAACAATTTAGCAGCCTGACGGCGTCAAAACGAATAATGGAATATAAAACCGATGATAAGTACATCTTTTACTACTAGAGATATGTCAAAACAACACCGAAGTGTAACTTAGTGCCCACGAAGCGACCCCTAAGCCTTACTGGTTAAGTAACTCAGTGCCCACGAAGCGACTCCTAAGCCCTCTCACCAGACAACTCAAACTATAATAGGACTGCGTTCAGCGAGGTCCTAGCCTAAGTACATGCGCATGACTCCTGAGCATAAACGATACCCAGTTCGACAATCAATGTATCCCTGACGCAAATACACTGACCATATAGCTGATGATAACAACCAACATATCCTAGACTTATATACTGTACATTCTCATTTCCAACATTATTCCATATTCAAACCAATAAATATTTCATCCGAAGATATCTTAAATATTCCCAAAATAGTAACTTTCCAAAGATAGAAACTTTCTTCAAATAGTAACTTTCCAAAATAGGTGTTATTATAATTAGAAATCGTTTAACATATGAGTTATATAAAATATTTAATATTAGGCCTTGAGACATAAACATCATATTTATTAGATAAATGTATAATTAATGATTAAAAGTCAAAGAAAGTAAAAATCATAATTATTTCTCAAAAGGTTGGAGTTTAAGTAATTAAAAGAAATAAATTACAAATTTACAGATTTTTTCAGATTTGCACTGTCTTACTATAAAATTCATAATTAAATCATTAAAAATCAAAACGACGTAAGATCAGTGAGGTTGAAAACTTTAAAGGCTTAACTACAACTTTTGTTTCTGGATAAAATTGAAATTATTAACTTAAAGGCGGTTTTTATTCGTAGTTTTGTAAACTGACAGAATCTGTCACCCGATTGTATTCCTTTAATAAAACATGTTTAAAAATTTATTTTGAAACAAATACAAATGGAAACATTAACTAGACTCTTTAAAGTTAATGTACGTAATTTACCGAAATTAAATTAAAATTTTATCATAGGTTTTAAATTAGGTTTTTCAATAACTGACAGATTCTCGAACTAATCCGTCATAGTTTCATAAACGATTTATTGTGGCGAAACTACTTGGAATTAATTTACGAAATATAACAGAGATATAATAGACTTAAAATAAACATTAGTCTCTTCTCAAACTTTTCGAAAATAAGATCTGCAAACATGAGTAATAATTCGTACAAAAACACTAATCGATTCTGAAACATGCTGTAATTATGTTAAAGACAATAAAACTTCCAATTTGGTATTTCATACTAAAAATCACGAAAATTAAGTGATAGATTATTATTTGAATGTTTTAGTCTCGACCTTATAATAACTTTAGTAGATTTGAAGCATGATAAATTTAAGCAAGTGATTTGTAACATTAAAAACGATAGAAACATGTGAGAAATCGATTAAAACTATTATCATAATAATATACTTCGTAGTAAAAACAAGTCTAATAGTAAAAATATGATTTTTAACATTACTACAAGCAACTACGACATATATATCACGCAATACCGAGTCGTGCCATCATTGTTACCTTGTTAGTCTTCGAGATCTGAATCGACAATGTACTCGTCTGCCTCGGGATCCTCCAAATAGCCTACAAAACGGTACATATATGGTGTTACGACCATATAAAATCTATTCTACAAATTAAGAACTACGCGGAATAAGAGTAATTGAATTACCCTGAATTTAGAACGAATTAGGGTCGAAACGGAAACCGCAATATTGGAACTTGGTACGGAGATAGTCCGCCTCGAAGGATCGCACAAACAAAGCTTTGGAAAAGAAAAGATCGAAGGAACAAAAGATGATGAAAGTTACTGTACTTTTTTTTTTGTAAAGATGAAAGAGGAGGTTAAAGTTACGTAAAACAAATATAATGAGTGTTAAACTAAGAGTTTGATACTAAATAGAAGAATAAAAGAGAGGTGGAGTAGGATTAGAAGTAGGAGAGTAGTTAGCTAACTAACTAAAAAGAAGATAGATTAACCAAGATTAATAATATTATAAAGAGTAAACAAAAGTCACCAAAATCGACTAGCTCCAAAAGACTTAATATTGGACTCGATTCGGGTCCAAAATAATTTACGGGTTGATATAAACGAGATAGGAATTGATATCGAAATAGACGGAATATAGTATAGAGTTACAATATTTGTAACAAAAGTCGGTTTTATTTTAATAAAATAGCGGGTGTTTCAACCTTCCCCACTAAAAAAAAGTTTCGTCCCCGAAACTTTTAGGAACGAAAAGAGGGCGGAAAGGAAATGAGTATACCTTACTCAAACAGATGGGGATGTTTGGATAACATTGAAGATTCGGTCTATCAAGTCTCCTCCTCAAAGCGATTACACCTCCATAGAACTTTCACCAAGGGAACAACCTTATTTCTTAGTCGTTTCTCCTTTCTATCGGTGATACGAATAGGTCTCTCCTCATAAGTCAAATCTGGTTCTAACTCGAGGACCTCAGGTTTCAGCACATGTTCGGGATCACTAACGTATCCACGCAACTGAGAGACATGGAACACATCATGCACCTTTCCCATAGAAGCAGGCAATTCCAGCTTATATGCCACCACACCGATTTTCTCTACTATGGGATATGGTCCAACAAACTTAGGGCTAAGCTTACCCTTTATCCCAAATCTCTTCACACCTTTCATCGGCGAGACCTTCAAAAATACTAAGTCACCTACTTCAAACTCAAGGGGTCTTCGACGCACATCAGCATAAGACTTCTGACGATCTTGAGCAGCCTTCATCCTGGAACGAATCAACTGCACCGCATCCACAGTCTCGGCTAAGAAATCAGGTCCTAAAGTCTTCACTTCTCGAGGTTCATCCCAACACACAGGACTACGGCACTTTCGACCATAAAGTGCCTCAAACGGAGCCATCTTGATAGAAGCATGATAACTGTTGTTGTAGGAGAACTCAACCAACGGTAAATGTCGGTCCCAGCTACCTTGAAAATCCAGGGCACAAGCACGGAGCATATCCTCCAAAGTCTGAACAGTTCTCTCGGATTGGCCGTCTGTCGCAGCATGAAAAGCAGTACTCATCAAAAGCTGACTTCCCAAAGCACTCTGTAAAGCCTTCCAGAACTTAGAACAGAATCTCGGGTCTCGATCAGACACGATTTCTAATGGCACACCATGATGCCGAACCACCTCAGCAACATATACTTCAGCAAGCCTTTCCAAACTCCAGGTATCACGAATAGGAACAAAGCGTGCACACTTGGTCAAACGATCAACTATTACCCAAATACCGTTTCTTCCATTTACGGTTCTAGGCATTGCCATAACAAAGTCCATTGCGATACACTGCCATTTCCATTCAGGCACAGGTAATGGTTGTAGCAAACCACCCGGTCTCTTATGCTCAAACTTCACCTGTTGACAAGTTAAGCACTTACTTACATAGGCAGCAATATCGTCTCTCATATATGGCCACCAAAACTGCAGCTTCAGGTCCTTGTACATCTTATCACCTCCAGGATGCACAGAATAAGGAGTCTTATGAGCTTCATCTAGAATCTGCTTCCTTAATTCCTCATCAGCAGGAACGACCCAACGATCCTTGAACTTCAAAGCACCGTTTGAATCTTCAGCGAAGTCAACGGCCTTACCTAGACCCATCTTGGTTCGAATACCAACAATAAATGAGTCCGACAACTGCTTCTCACAGATCTCTCGGAATAAAGCAGGTTCAGCAACCAGGGCACTAACACACTCATCATCACCGTCCATCTCCACACCTATTGTGAGCTTGTCAAACTTACGAGCCAACTCTTCAGGTAGACAAGGATGAGAAACAATGGCATGAATATTCTTTCTGCTCAAGGCATCTGCCACAACATTAGCCTTCCCCTCGTAGTACACCAGTTCCAAATCATATTCACTGGCCAGTTCAACCCAACGTCTCTGTCTCGCATTTAAATCTTTCTGCGTAAAGAGATATCGTAGGCTCTTATGGTCGGTATGCACCTTGCACTTCACTCCATATAGGTAATGTCTCCAAATCTTGAGGGCATGTACAACAGCAGCCAACTCCAAATCGTGAGTAGGGTAATTCACCTCATGAACTTTCAATTGTCTGGAGGCATAAGCGATCACCTTACCACCTTGCATAAGGACACAACCCAAACCAAACTTGGAAGCATCACAGAATACTTCAAAACCAACACCTTCGTCCGGTAGGGTCAAAACTGGAGCAGAAGTGAGTCTCTTTTTAAGCTCGAGAAAAGCATCTTCACAGGCTTCAGACCAAATAAACTTGGATTCTTTCTTCAATAACTGAGTCATTGGACGAGCTATCTTAGAGAAATCTTGCACAAATCTCCTGTAATAGCCTGCAAGGCCCAAGAAACTACGGATCTCACCGACATCAGAGGGGCTATTCCAATCAGCAATGGCTGAAATCTTAGCTGGATCGACCTTGATACCGTCTTTCGTGACTACATGACCTAAAAAGGCAACTTCATGTAGCCAGAACTCGCACTTAGAGAATTTAGCAAACCACTTTTCACTCCTCAGGATGCCTAGGACGATTCTTAAATGCTCAATGTGCTCATATTCAGACTTGGAATAAATCAGGATGTCATCAATAAAGACAACGACACACTTATCCAAATACTCACGAAATGTGCGATTCATCTGATCCATAAAGACAGCAGGGGCATTGGTTAGTCCAAATGGCATTACTTTGAATTCGTAGTGGCCGTACCTCGAACTAAAAGCGGTTTTAGGAATATCCGACTCTCGAACTGGGATCTGATGATAACCAGACCTTAAATCGATTTTGGAAAACACAGAAGCACCTTTCAACTGGTCGAACAGATCATCAATTCTAGGCAAAGGATACTTGTTCTTGACTGTAACCCGATTGAGCTCTCGGTAGTCAATACATAACCTCATAGTACCGTGTTTCTTCTTTACAAACAGTACAGGAGCACCCCACGGGGAAGAACTAGGACGAATAAAGTCCTTCTCAATCATTTCATCGAGCTGTTTGCGCAATTCTCGCAATTCAGCAGGAGCCATTCTATAGGGAGCTTTAGCAATTGGTCCAGTACCTGGTACAAGTTCGATGGTGAATTCAACATCTCGCTCTGGGGAATACCAGGTAATTCTTCAGACATCGGGGTATTCACTCACAATGCGTACCTCTTCAAGTTTAGGTAACTCCAAAGTTTTAATCACAGAGCATAGGAATACTTGACAACCCTTCCTCTGTAAACTCAGCATCTTCATAGCGGATATAATCTTAATACCCTCTTGACGTCTACCACCTCGATACGTGACACGAGCACCATCAGGACCTTTCAAAGATATTTTCTGGTCTCGACATAGGAATCTAGCATCATAATGAGCCAACCAATCCATACCGAGGATTACGTCGAACTCAGCCAGAGGAAATTCGAGTAATATAGTAGGGAATACCACATTAGCAAACAAGAGAGGAACATCCACATATGCCTTGGCAGAAGAAAGGATTTCTCCAGAAGGTAAGGATATAGAGATAGATTCAGCTGGGCTGGATACTAAAGAAGCTTTGACAGCAAGACTAGGAGATATAAGAGACACAGATGCACCAGTATCGAACAGGATAGAAGCTCGAAAACCAGAAATCAAAAACATACCCGTAACAACATCGGGATTTGCCTCAGCTTCAGCTCGACTCATCAGAAACAAACGGCCTTTACGACGAGGAGCAACCACAGCACCAGAGGCAGTAGCAGTAGCAGTAGTTTCGGCTGTCTTCTTAGGACACTGGTTTGCCTTGTGTCCAACCTCCTTGCAGACATAGCATGTAATCACCGATCCATCACAGTTCTTTCCTGGGTGGAAAGCCTTCTTGCACCTGTAGCAGGTCATATCCTTCTTCTCAAAACGTCCCGGGGTAAACGGTTTCTTAGAACCAGCACCTGAATGAGATAAGTAGCAACAATTACTAACACAAAAGAGGGGAGAAAAGAAGGATTAAGAAGAAAGGATGTGGACAGACCTCCACTAGGCTGGAACCTCTTAGCAGAACCAGCATTAGAAGAATAGGAAGAAGTGAAAGGCCTTTTATAGCCAGAAGAAACAGGAGCAACAGCCTCCTTCATTCGTTCTAAGGACTTCTCAGCCCATAGTGCAGCATTGTATATCTTCTCCATTGAATCAGCTTCGCGGGGAATAGTGTGAGCAATGTCTGGTCTCAAACCTTTCCTAAAGAAGAACACTCTTTGAGCCTCGTTTGGTAGCAACTCTGTGGCATAGTGGCTTAGCTCATGAAATAGGTCTGTATACTCTTGCACCTTCAACTTTGAACCTTGCTCAAGTGATGTAAAATCTAACAGCTTCCTGTGCTTCAGCTCCTCAGGATAGAATCTTGTTTCCAGCAAGGTTTTGAATTGTTGCCACCCAAATCCAGGAGTAAGGAGAGCATTGGGTCCCACTAAAATCCACCAGCGGTCGGCCTCACCCTCCAAGTAATGAACTGCCAAGCCTACCTTGTGTTGCGGCGGTACTTCGTGAGTCTCGAACTGGCGTTCCATCTGACGTGTCCAGAGCGTCATCTTCTCGGGATCTACATCACCATTATAGAAGGTCAACTTGCTCTTAGCCATCTCCGTTGCCGCCTTAGAGAAACTGAAAGGACGTTGCCCAGGGCCCAAGTGTTGGGTCCTCTCCATCAACGTGTTCAGCGAGTTGAGAACAGCGAGGTTAATCTCATCCTGGTTTGCAGCCTCACGTCCACGTCCACGTCCAGCCATCTTCTTCGGGGACAAAAATAAGTAAACATTTAATCAATGCTAGTCATTGAGTTATCAAGAACAAACAAGCTACCAAACAAGTCCTTATTTGGTTTCTACCCTTCTATTACTAAGTGATTCATTATTTTCTCATCTATTTATCAGTATTTTGCCTAAGATCAAGTGTAAGCGTCGGGAGCAATGATGCTCTGATACCAACTGTAATCCCCTAGAAAATCTAATGCAAAACAGTGGCGGAATCACTGTCGATAGGATTGAAACACATTGATGTCTAATAGATTATTGTATGATCAAAAGGTAAGTCTAAAACAAATGCCACTTTTCCTAAAAAGGGCGAAAATAAAATTTCCAAAATCCGGTAAAGCAATCCATAGAAACAATATTAACAATAATATAAATGAGTAGGATCATGACTACTCGCTAGCTTAAACCCGATCCCGCAAAACAGATAACCTGCCATGTTAAACATAACAGCCACAATTCAGTGGGGAGCAACTCAGGCAGTTCTCCCAGCCATATTACATAATATATAGGCAATAGATGCATAATATAAGAAAATAGATTAAACTCAAAACATTATATATATCAAAATAGATTCAAAACCAAAAACAATTTAGCAGCCTGACGGCGTCAAAACGAATAATGGAATATAAAACCGATGATAAGTACATCTTTTACTACTAGAGATATGTCAAAACAACACCGAAGTGTAACTTAGTGCCCACGAAGCGACCCCTAAGCCTTACTGGTTAAGTAACTCAGTGCCCACGAAGCGACTCCTAAGCCCTCTCACCAGACAACTCAAACTATAATAGGACTGCGTTCAGCGAGGTCCTAGCCTAAGTACATGCGCATGACTCCTGAGCATAAACGATACCCAGTTCGACAATCAATGTATCCCTGACGCAAATACACTGACCATATAGCTGATGATAACAACCAACATATCCTAGACTTATATACTGTACATTCTCATTTCCAACATTATTCCATATTCAAACCAATAAATATTTCATCCGAAGATATCTTAAATATTCCCAAAATAGTAACTTTCCAAAGATAGAAACTTTCTTCAAATAGTAACTTTCCAAAATAGGTGTTATTATAATTAGAAATCGTTTAACATATGAGTTATATAAAATATTTAATATTAGGCCTTGAGACATAAACATCATATTTATTAGATAAATGTATAATTAATGATTAAAAGTCAAAGAAAGTAAAAATCATAATTATTTCTCAAAAGGTTGGAGTTTAAGTAATTAAAAGAAATAAATTACAAATTTACAGATTTTTTCAGATTTGCACTGTCTTACTATAAAATTCATAATTAAATCATTAAAAATCAAAACGACGTAAGATCAGTGAGGTTGAAAACTTTAAAGGCTTAACTACAACTTTTGTTTCTGGATAAAATTGAAATTATTAACTTAAAGGCGGTTTTTATTCGTAGTTTTGTAAACTGACAGAATCTGTCACCCGATTGTATTCCTTTAATAAAACATGTTTAAAAATTTATTTTGAAACAAATACAAATGGAAACATTAACTAGACTCTTTAAAGTTAATGTACGTAATTTACCGAAATTAAATTAAAATTTTATCATAGGTTTTAAATTAGGTTTTTCAATAACTGACAGATTCTCGAACTAATCCGTCATAGTTTCATAAACGATTTATTGTGGCGAAACTACTTGGAATTAATTTACGAAATATAACAGAGATATAATAGACTTAAAATAAACATTAGTCTCTTCTCAAACTTTTCGAAAATAAGATCTGCAAACATGAGTAATAATTCGTACAAAAACACTAATCGATTCTGAAACATGCTGTAATTATGTTAAAGACAATAAAACTTCCAATTTGGTATTTCATACTAAAAATCACGAAAATTAAGTGATAGATTATTATTTGAATGTTTTAGTCTCGACCTTATAATAACTTTAGTAGATTTGAAGCATGATAAATTTAAGCAAGTGATTTGTAACATTAAAAACGATAGAAACATGTGAGAAATCGATTAAAACTATTATCATAATAATATACTTCGTAGTAAAAACAAGTCTAATAGTAAAAATATGATTTTTAACATTACTACAAGCAACTACGACATATATATCACGCAATACCGAGTCGTGCCATCATTGTTACCTTGTTAGTCTTCGAGATCTGAATCGACAATGTACTCGTCTGCCTCGGGATCCTCCAAATAGCCTACAAAACGGTACATATATGGTGTTACGACCATATAAAATCTATTCTACAAATTAAGAACTACGCGGAATAAGAGTAATTGAATTACCCTGAATTTAGAACGAATTAGGGTCGAAACGGAAACCGCAATATTGGAACTTGGTACGGAGATAGTCCGCCTCGAAGGATCGCACAAACAAAGCTTTGGAAAAGAAAAGATCGAAGGAACAAAAGATGATGAAAGTTACTGTACTTTTTTTTTTGTAAAGATGAAAGAGGAGGTTAAAGTTACGTAAAACAAATATAATGAGTGTTAAACTAAGAGTTTGATACTAAATAGAAGAATAAAAGAGAGGTGGAGTAGGATTAGAAGTAGGAGAGTAGTTAGCTAACTAACTAAAAAGAAGATAGATTAACCAAGATTAATAATATTATAAAGAGTAAACAAAAGTCACCAAAATCGACTAGCTCCAAAAGACTTAATATTGGACTCGATTCGGGTCCAAAATAATTTACGGGTTGATATAAACGAGATAGGAATTGATATCGAAATAGACGGAATATAGTATAGAGTTACAATATTTGTAACAAAAGTCGGTTTTATTTTAATAAAATAGCGGGTGTTTCAATTTATAGGGGAAAGGGTGTAGTGACATCACTAGAGTGATGTCACCCACGACATCAGCATGGTGATCAGTGGAGGAGTCTCTCTGGGTCAGTTAATGAGTACCCGTAAAGGGTGTCGTCTGATAGGGGGTTGGCCTCTAGGGTCGACTAGGACCCAGTTGGGCCTTCTCAGTCCTGGGAGTCGGGCTTATGCGTCTAGGGGGTTTTTATCCCCCATCAATTTGCCCTCAGCGGAGTCGGATACTGAGTATGCGGGTCCGGTGCCAAGCATGGTTGGACCAACAAACTAAATGACGGACTGCATTTTTTTATACAAAGGCACGTATTCATTAGGCTTTGTTGGCGTGTCTGCCCTATCATCATCTAGACTCTGTCAGGGCGTTAGACGTCGTACTCCTTGTGTACTCGGAGGTGTAAATGGGCTCTATCATTCTGTACCTGGCGAGGTAATCAGTAAGCTCCGTGATCAACGCTTCTGCCCTGGTATATCTCATACGGTTGTGTCAGGTGCCAGAGGCCTGCCAGGGTAGTTTATGGACCTTGTCTAGGACTTGGGGGCCGTGCCCCTTGCCTATTTGGAGGCAGACATAAGGACTTACGCTTAAATACAAGCCTGAGTATTTACTTTTTACGCCTTGTCGGTCGACGATCTTAGCTCGGCCAATCTATGAGCTTTGGTCGAAGCTCGAGGAACGTGCCGCCTGCCTGCTCTGATGTAGGCAGAATGACTTATATTTTTTTACAAGGCCAAGTATTCATTAGGCCTTGTCAATCGAATGACCTACCTCGACCGATCATTGAACCTGGTCGAAGTTCGACAGTCATGCCCCCTGCATGTTTGATGCGCACATAAGGACTTATGTTTTATACTAAGTTGAGTGTGCCTCAGGCCTTGCTGGCTCTCCTATGATGCCCGGCCTGTCCCTGGCTTCAGGTCAAAGTCCAGGGGGCATGCCCCCTGCCTGACTGGAGGTGGTCAGAGGGGCTTATATATGTTTGTATACAAGGCTGAGTGTGCCTCAGGCCTTGCTGGTTCGGCTTTGCCGCTTGGCCTGACCCTGCCTTCTGGTCGAAGTCCAGGGGGCCTGTCCCCTGCCTGCCTAGAGGTAGGCAGAGGGACTTATGGTTCGGCTCATGGGGCCCGGCCTGACCCTGGCTTCTGGTCGAAGTCCAGGAGGCCGGCCCCCTGCCTGCCTAGAGGTAGGTAGAGGGACTTATGGTTCGGCTCATGGGGCCCGGCCTGACCCTGGCTTCTAGTCGAAGTCCAGGGGGCCTGCCCCCTGCCTGCCCAGAGGTAGGCAGAGGGACTTATGGTTTGGTGCATGGGGCCCGGCCTGACCCTGGCTTCTGGTCGAAGTCCAGAGGGCCTGCCCCTTGCCTGCCTAGAGGTAGGCAGAGGGACTTATTCTCTTTTGTACAAGGTTGAATGTTTATCAATCCTTGTTGGCCTGACCCTGGCTTCTAGTCGAAGTCCAGGGGGCCTGCCCCCTGCCTGCCCAGAGGTTGGCAGAGGGACTTATGCTTTTTTGTACAAGGCTGAAATTAGGCCTTGTTGGCCTGACCCTGGCTTCTGGTCGAAGTCCAGAGGGCCTACCCCCTGCCTGCCCAGAGGTAGGCGGGGGGACTTATGCTCTTTTGTAAAAGGCTCAATGTGTATCAGTCCTTGTTTTTTGTTGGGGGGTCGACTTTCCCTGGGTTTTGCAACAGGGGCTCCTCCCCTATTGCCCCCTGCCCATTAGCTATGAGAGTAATGAACATGTGATGGGTAAATACTAGTCTTGTCTTCGTAGAATTTCACATGGTGGTTGGCGGACCTAGGCGGTCTCTGTAGGCGTCGAGGTTGAGCCGTAAGTCGGCTGGGCAGCATCATGGCCGAGCCGTAAGTCGACTGGACTGGATCTTGGCCGAGCCGTAAGTCGGTAGGGTTGAGCCGTAAATCGGCAGGGCAACATCTTGGCCGAGCCGTAACTCGACAGGGCCAAACCGTAAAATCGACAGAGCAGCATCTTGGCCGAGCCGTAAGTCGGTAGGGCCGAGCAGTAAATCGGCAGGGCCGAACCGTAAAATCGGCAGGGCAGCGCCTTGGCCGAGCCGTAAATCGGCAGGGCCAGACCGTAAATCGGCAGGGTAGCAACTTGGCCGAGCCGTAAATCGGCAGGGCTGAACCGTAAAATCGGCAGGGCAGCATCTTGGCCGAGCCGTAAGTCGGTAGGGCCGAGCTGTAAATCGGCAGGTCCGAACCGTAAAATCGGCAGGGCAGCATCTTGGCCGAGCCGTATATCGGCTGGGCTGGATCTTGGTCGAACCGTTTGGTCGACTGGGTCATGTCTCTGTCAAGCTACAAACTTTGAGCTCATTTGATACCCATTTTTGTGACTTATCTTCACCATTTTTCGGGTAAATTTTTGAGGAGTTTTTTGGAAATTTTTGTGACGGGACAAAAAGTTGGGTAATTTCTTGTGGTTGGTATTTTTTGTCTCACAACTTCGACAATTTTTGTCTAATTTTTGTGAAGTATTTGTGAATTTTTCTGGAGGAATAAAAAGGTCGGATAGATTCCGTGACTCGTTCTTCTTATGTGCGGGGTTAAGAAATGGAGTAAGTCTTAACCGTAGCTTAACTTTTTGCAAATGTAAAAGTATGCAAATCAAGTGTGAACACCTACCATTATCAAATGAATAACACCTTGCAACATAGGTTGCCCCATCCACTTTCTCACAATTTCCACGAGGTTGTTCCCCTTCATTTTGCCTAATGTAAATATCTCCTGGTAAGTCGATCTCTATCTTTATGATTTCCTTTGCGTTTGACTTGGCCAGAACCCGAGTTAGTTTGCTACCTGGCCGGATTGATCCTCCGTCCGAGGCTGAATCGGAATGTAGGCCAACATATAATATAATCTTATTTTTAATTGGTTTTCTCGTCCATGTAGATGAGGTGGCACGTCGGCTTGGGTGGCCGACTCAAGTGGCACACCGGCTCAGGTGGTCGTCTCGAGTGGTCGGCTCAGGCGGCATGCCAATTCAGGTGGCCGACCAAAGCTAATCATTCACTGACACTTGGTAGGAGACTGTCTCGGTCTCGGTAGGGAAGACCGGTGATGGCCGAGAGTTTCCCGTAAACTTTGTTGACAATCGAATCAGCATGAAATTTTTCATGGAAACTAGATCTTGATTTAACAAGAACTAAAGTTCTTTATCCTTGATTTTCTATGAATTTTCAATAGAATATAGTAGATGTAAACTCTAATGTATGACATTTGAGCGTGAAATGAATATGGTATGCTTACTCCATCCTTATCTTCTCAAGGAATCAGATCTGGAAACTCTAGTTGCATTTCATCCTCTTTTGCAGGCAATTATTGCTAAACGAGCTTTTCGCCTCACTATATATCTTGTATACCTAGTATGTTTAACGGGGTTTAAGTTTTGCCGAAAACAATTGTTTCTTGGACCCATGTTTGTTCACAGTGACGAACCACGACAATGAACTTAAATTACTATACGAAGTATTCATTTTTGTGGATCTATCTCCCAGTTGCAAGAAGATCTGGAAAAAATAATATTTTGAATTGATTGATTTTTTGTGGATCTATCTCAAAAATGTCAGATTAGATCTGGGAAAAAATTGTATTTGGGAGTGGTTGATTTTTTGTGTGGATCTTCGTGAGCACAACCGTTCTCTCCACAGACGGCGCCAAATTGTTCCGGTATGGAGACGGGTCCCTGACCTTGGGCTTCGCGGTTCTCCTCGGCTCCGGATGCATGCCGACGGTGATCCTGCAAGGTGAACTCTGGGCCTGGGGGAACCCCCGGGGCGGAGCCTCCAACGCCCAAGTCAGTAAAATATATGACTGAATATAGATATTTAGGGAGATAAGAGAGGCAGAGAGAGAACGGGTAGAAATATGTGTGAATGAATTGTCCCCTTTCCCCTCACCCAAAATGGGGTATTTATAGGGGGAAAGGGTGTAGTGACATCACTAGAGTGATGTCACTAGTGATGTCACCCATGACATCAGCATGGTGATCAGTAGAGGAGTCTCTCTGGGTCAGTTAATGACTACCCGTAAGGGGGGTCGTCTGATAGGAGGTCGGCCTCTAAGGTCGGCTAGGACCCAGTTGGGCCTTCACAGTCCCGGGAGTCGGGCCTATGCGTCTGGGGGGGTTTTTATCCCCCATCAATTACTATTATATATTACCCTTAATCCTTATAAAGTTATACAACAAAATAATTATTGATTGTCCATAAGTCTAACTATTACCTTAAAATAAAAAACATTCTTAATTAGTTGGACATACCTCAGGTGTAAATAATTTACACTATAGTTAATCAATCAATAATATTGTTGTAACTTTATAAAAAAAACAAGCTGCAATTCTAAAGTTACTTCTAGATCAGTTATCTAGGAAAGGGTGTGAATAATCATACTCATACCAAGCCCCAAGATCTTACTTTGCACACATAATACACCATACATATATTTAAACGCGAGAGTGTTAATTAACCCCCTTAACTTTGGGCAATTGTGAGATTAAACCTCATAAGTTTCAAATGTTGTAATTAGGCCCCATAACTTTGAGTAGAACTGAAATTTGATTCAATTTTTATTCTCAACATAAATTATATCATTAAATCATGTTATATGTAATCTCAATGTACACTGAATAATTATTAATATTATAAAAACAATTAAATAATTTTGTTCTGGTATTGGAATCAATTAACCCAACGTGGAATTCGGGTTCGTATCGTTTGATGTTTCTTTGGACGTCAATTGACCAATCTTGACTGGCTCTCCTTCCTCCTACTCCTTTAGTCGGACCTTACCGGCGGAATGGGCTGGCTCCCTGCACACAGAACGCACAGGGCCTCAGAGGTTGTCCGAGGAAACCCTCTCCGATGCCTAAGTCAGTCCGTGAATGCCGTAAGGAACCTAGCTCGTGAGGAACTAGGTGGCGATTTAAGAGCAAGAGTTCTAGAGAGAGAAAATCTAACCCCTTTCTTGTGGGAAATGGAAGAGTATTTATACCTTCCCACAAGAGAGGGAAGTAGAAGGAGAATGGGTGGATAAGGAGGTGACAAGTGGCTTCTTCTCACCCACCCATTCTCATTTACCTTTAGGCAAAATGACGAAGAGGTCCCTGAAGATCCCTACCCTGCCTGTGGAGATTTCTCCAGGGGCTAGGCGGGTATGGGTTGTGAGGGCTAGGCTTAGGCAGGACGTGCCACCCTGCTGGGCAGGCGGTCATCTGGAATCCTTAGTAGGTCTTCCCATTTCAATACTTTTGCTTTGACTACTCCCCGGGTCGGTTTCTGGGCTTTCTAGGCAATCCTCTGGGAGCCTGCCTAGCAGGCTGTCAGTATCAGGCTGCCGACCCCAATCAATTGGCCCTCGCAAGCTGGGGGGGGAGCAAGGTTTCCCTCCGGCTGGCGACTTTTGCTTAGATGGAGGGAGGTTGACTTATTCCCACCTTCACTGCTGCATTTAATACTTTGTACCTTCCCGAGGAATGAAGTTCAATTGTGTCAGGTATGCAAAGAGTTGAGGGGTTTCTTGCAATGATTACCCTTTTTGCTCGATGGATTTTCGGGAAATGTGAAGACTTCGTGATTGGTGGCTTTCCCTTCCAGGGTGGTTGGGATGCCATTTAATGCTGCGTTTCACTTGTATAAATTTCAGCTTTCCTTGTCATTTCTGTTAACTCATCATCAACTTCTCCACTTCCTTTGTTAAGTTATGGTTTGGATCAAAAAATCCCTGACTCGCCATGGAGTTCGTACTGTCACTTTTCTTTTCAAAGGGTTCTGGAGATTAAGGTACACTCGGGCGGCATTCTGGGCTGTTCGACGCAGTCGTCGTCCACGGCCACGTCCCCGTCGAAGCGTACAGAAGGCTACTGTTAGGGCGGGCAAGCGTCCTAGAATATCCCTGCCTCCTGTTGCCTCCAGGTTCCAGCGCTGCCTCAAAGGGGGAGGATGTTTTGACCGGGGCTGCCATGAGTGCTTCCCATGGTTGCATCCTGAACAGTTCGACCCCGACTGTTCTGACGTAGACTCTTCCCTGGGGTCAGGCCCTTCCTCTCCGGTGAGGAGAACGGGCTGTCGTACTTGCGACGAATCCCAGGCTGTTCCCTATGGCAGGGACTGGGATGACAGCAGCCGGGACTCCGAAGCAGTGAGGGTCTGGGCTGTTTGAGCGACAGGGATGAGGATGGACTCCCTGACGACCCTTTCAAGGACTCCCCCGAATGGGATTGGGGGTCAGACTTTGGGGGTCAAAGTAGCCCTAGAGACTATTCTTCAAACTTAGGTGATGATTAGGCCTGCTTAGCAGGGCATAGGTGTGTCGAACCGGAAATTTAGGCTCCTTATGTACTTTTCTTACTTGCCAGGCATGACATGTAACCTGTCCATTTTCCATTAAGGCTAATGAAAGAAATCCGAGTGACTTTGTTGTTTTTTTTTTTTTGCGGGGATGACGTTGCCAGCTGACTGTTCCTCTGACACTTTTTGCCTTTTCGAGGCCCTTCCTGGGAAGGGGTGAGCGGCTTATGTTTAACGCGTGACACGTGGGGTAGATTGTTGGGGACGCTTTGTCAGAGAGGTTGCCCTTTTTGGCTTCCTGAGCTTTATATAAGCCTCTCTCCTCTTCCATTTCTTTCTTTTACTCTTTTTGAAATTCGTAACTTCTCTCATATTCTCAAACCGTCTTTGTTGCTGAGAACTTTGTGAGATCTAGAAGTGTCTACTGTCACATTTTCCGGCGACGACCGACGTTCTAGGTTAGAATCTTTCTTTGAATCTTCGTCTTCTTTCCCTTTCATCGGTACTTTTCTTCATACCCAGTATGTCTCGAGTCCGCGCTTTTTCTTTCGGTTCTTTGCTTGAGAGGACTGAAGGTGGAGACGGGGGTAGACGTGATTTAGCCTCCTCTTCTGGGGTTGGGCCCAGGGAAGAGGATGATCTTGACAGGGGGAGGGTGCTTCCTTTGACGTTGTTGACTCTGACAACGAGGCCCTGGAAGTAGACCCTTCCAGGATTGCCGGCCCCCTCATCCGTAGGGAGAGGGGGAAAACTTACTATTTGGATAAGAAGAAATACTTGGTTCCCTTAAAGACCTACCCCGAGGCCAAGAATAGGGACTTGATTTTAGAAAGCAACGCCGCCGAGGAAATTGAAAAGTTCTATCATTTTGGGGAGGGGTACACAGTCATAATCCCAGGGGAAAAGGACACGGTATGCTGCCCTCCTGATGGTTGTGTGGCTGTTTATCACAAAGCTTTAGAATTCGGCCTGCGATTCCCTCTTCATTCCTTCCTGGAGGAGACCTTCAGGAGGATGAATGTCGCTATAGCTCAGCTGACTGCCTCAGCTATTAGGTCCCTGATAGCTTACACTTGGACCTGTCTTTTCCATGGTGAGGGGCCTTACATTGATGCCCTTCGTTTCATGGTTGGTCTTCAAATGGTATCTTCGTCAGGGGGAGACGGTTCCCCAGGTTATTGGTCCCTCCAGAGACAGAAGACATATGCTCTGGTCTGGCCAGCTTTGAGTAGTTTAAAGGATTGGAAGAATAATTTCCTGTATGTACATAGTACTTCTGGATGGCGGATTCCTAGGCATTTTAGGAATCATGTTCATACTCGTATGGAGACTTGCGAAGAGTACCATCCAGGCGTCGGAGGGAAGGCCCTAGAGGTTAAGCTGAGTCCGAAGGAAGAGATTTTAGTCAAGAAGTTCGAAATTGTTGCGGATAAATCCAGCGTCTTTGGCCCTGCTTTCTGGCTCCCTCATGCGGAGCTTATAGCCACAGACGAGTGTTTGCTCCCCTTGGGCCTGATTCCTAGCCTTGAAGGTAGTTCTAGGGGGTTTTTACTGGCGCGATTTTTTAGAGACTTTATTTCTTTTTGCTTTTTAGCTGACTGCCTTTCTTTTTCTGCAGCTTCCGCTTCTCGTCATTGGACAAGGAAGCAAGTTAGGAGGTTGGGTTTAAGTGAGGAGTTTGTCGTTCTTTCGAAGCGCCCTTCCCTCCCTCCGAATTTCAAGAAAGGGAGGAAAAGTTTAATGAAGCTTGTAAAGGATTTCGCTGCTGGTCGGAGGCTGCCTCTCCCTCCCCGACTGCCGTCAGCAAAGCCGACGACCCCTTCCCCCAGTATCCATGAAGGGGAGGCTGAGGTCACCTCAAGGGCCACCCCTTCCCCTGGTCAGAAGCAGGGCGTCTCTCCAGCCGGGCCCCGAACTTCCCAGGGATCGCTCCCTGTGAATTCAGAGGGGACTGGGGAGAGTGCCCCTTTGGAGCTGAGAAAGAAGAGGGGTAGGGAGCCCTCAGGAGCTGATGTAGTGGATTTGGAGGCGGACGTTGCTACCCCTGAAGCAAAGCGCCCTGCTCGTGAACTTCCGAGCATTCCTTTTCCAGAGGAAAACACGGAGTTTCATTATACTGCTGGTGATAGTGTAGACGTATCGGGCCTACTTTCCGACTCTGGCGTTGTCTTGGCTGATCGCCTTACCAAGTCCGTGACTTCAACCTCTCACCAGGTGCTCCAATATATCCAGCGTACCTCCAAGGTTTTGCTGGCATCTGCCGAGCTGGCGGCTCTCAGCCGTCTGAGTGATGAGGAATTGACCGTCACACCAGGGGCTCCCCCTCCTGACCGCCTGGTCATGGTGGAAAGGGACATAACTTTGATAAATAATTTGAAGGACAAGCTGGCGAGGCAAGAGAGTGAGCCGGAGGAGGCAAAGAATCAGGCTGGCCAGTGGAAGCTTCAGGGAGAGAAGGTTGTGAGGGAAGCAGCCAAGTTTGAAGCTGAGCTGAAGGAGAGCCGTTTAGCAATGGAGCAGGCTACCCTTTCTCTGGCTGAGATGGGGCACCTAAAAAGCAAAGTAGCTGATTTGGAGGAGCAACTGTCCAGAGCTGACTCAGCCTTTGAGCAGGCCAAGGGAGAGTGGAAAAAGGAAAAAGAAACCCTTGCGGAGGAGACCGAGGCTGCGGTGGATGCAAGCTTCGTGAATGGTGCCAACTCTTCCCTGGAGTTGGTGATGGAGGTGATTGGGGAAATGTTCCCTGCGTTTGATGAAGAGGCTTTCTGGAGTCTCTATTCTGCTAAGAATGAGGCTCGGGCGGCCAAACCCCCTGAGGCGGCGGCTGGTTTAAGCCAGGAGGCTCCATGATGCTCATCCTCTCTTGAAATATCCCCATTCTCTGCGCTGAGCCTTTATTGTGGCCAGCTGTCTGTAATATCTATTTTTTTGGATCTTTGCCTTAGTTGTTTTGTAGAAACTTTCTACCCTTTATGGGTTTTGTTATGGAATGCCTTTCCTTTGTTTTAGTCTGCTTCTTTTACGTTTTTTATACAAGGTTGGGGGAATTGCCCCAAGTCCTTGTTAGCTTGTGCGTAGCATGGCCTGTACCTGGCCTCTGCTTGGAGTCCAGCGGGCCTGCCCCCAGCCTGCCCAAAGGTAAGTAGGGAGAGCTTTTTAAGTTTTATATACAAGGTTGGGGGAATTGCCCCCAGTCCTTGTTAGCTATGCGTAGCTTGGCCTGTCCCCGGCCTCTGCTCGGAGTCCGGGGGGCCTGCCCCCTGCCTGCCCAGAGGTTGGCGGGGAGAGCTTTTTGCGTTTTTTATACAAGGCTGGGGGAATTGCCCCCAGTCCTTGTTAGCTGTGCATAGCCTTGCCTGTCCCTAGCCTTTTTTTGGAGTCCAGGGGGCCTGCCCCCTGCCTGCCCAGAGGTAGGCAGGGAGGGCTTTTGCGTTTTTTATACAAGGTTGAGGGAATTGCCCCCAGTCCTTGTTAGCTGTGCGTAGCCTGGCCTCTGTTTGGAGTCCAGGGGGCTTGCCCCCTGCCTGCCCAGAGGTAGGTGGGGGGGGGGGGGGGGGGGGCTTTTTGCGTTTTTTATACAAGGTTGAGGGAATTGCCCCCAGTCCTTGTTAGCTGTTTGCAACCTGCACCTTTCCTGCCCAGAGGTGGGTAGTGGTTTTTAGAATTTTTTTGTTGGGGGTCGATTTTCCTTGGTTCTGGTAACAGAGGGGCCTCCCCCTATTGCCCCCTGCTCGTTTGTGTGTGAGAGCGCAAGCTTAAACAGACAACGAGTATGAATTCTTGAGTGTTATAGAAATTTTGTTTAAAACATAAGATTGGTCGGAGCCGTCGACATTCTTTTTTGATCGTTCTCTGCCAGTATTTTTTCCTAAAGACGTGATTTCCTTAAGACTTAGTTACACATAATATCTTTTTAGGGTGTCGACATTCCAGTGTGCGTTTAGCTCTTGGCCTGCTGGGTTGGCGATTTTGTATGTGCCTGTCCCCAAGATCTGGGTCACTTGATATGGGCCTTCCCAGTTGGCGCTTAGTTTGCCGTGTTCCCTAGATTTTCCAACAGTCTGTGTCTTCCTTAGTACTAGGTCGCCTACCTGGAACCTTCTCTCATGCACCCTTTTGTTGTACGCCTTTCTCATTCTTTGCTGATAGGCTGCTATGTTGGCGCTAGCTTCTTCCCTGACTTCATGGACCAGGTCAAGAGCCTCGGCCATTGCTTCGTCGTTGTCGGCTTTGTGGTATTGCTGAGATCGCAGGGTGGGAATTCGTACCTCGATGGGTAGCAGAGCCTCTGCTCCATACACCAGGCCAAATGGTGTCTGACCTGTTGACTCTTTTCTGGTGGTCCTTATTGACCAGAGGATACTTGGCAGCTCGTCTGCCCATCTTCCTTTGAGGTCATCTACCATTTTTCTGAGCCCATTTAAGATTTGTTTGTTTGCGGCTTCAGCCTGCCCATTGGTCTGTGGGTGGCAGACGGCGGAGTAGGCGACGGTTATCCCATGCCCTTCCAGCCATGCTCTTAGGGGGTCATTGTCAAACTGCCTCCCATGATCGAATACCAATGTTTTTGGAAGGCCGAATCTGGTTATGATGTTTCTCCAGATGACCTTCCTGACTGCCGGCTCGGTGATGTTTGGGACTGCCTCGGCTTCAACCCACTTGGTGAAGTAGTCTATCCCCACGATTAGAAACTTTCGTCCCCCTGTAGCTGTAGTAAAAGGGCCCAGTATGTCCATCCCCCATTGAGCGAAAGGAATGGGAGATAAAATCGGCCTGAGCTCTTGGACTGGGACATGGATTGATGGAGCGAAGAGTTGGCATTTTCTGCATTTCTGGGTTAAGCTCCTAGCATCTGCTAGCATGGTGGGCCAGTAGTAGCCTGCCCTTAGAGCTTTGTGGGCCAACGACCTTCCTCCAATGTGATGCCCGCAGATCCCTGAATGGATGTCGTCCAAAACTTCGGCGGCCTGCTCTGCTCCCAGGCATCTGAGCAGAGGGAAAGTAAAAGATTTCTTGTAGAGCTCTTCATTAGTGATTATGAACCATGCTGCCTTAGCCTGTATTTTCTTTTTCTGTACTGGATCAGGTGGTAGGATGCCATACTTTTTGAACTGAATGAGGGGTGTCATCCACTTTTCCTGTCCCTCCTCAACGGTGCTGACTGTCTGGCAGGCAGTGGTGGACCTCTCATGCACAACATCAACCCAGACTGACCTCCTTATGTCTTGTAGGCTGGAGCTGGCCAGCTTTGACAGAGCGTCGGCCCGATTATTCTGTGATCGGGGTATTTGCCTGATTTCATAGGACTTTAGGCTTGATAATCCCTGTTTCACTTTTTCAAGGTAGGTGGCCATGGTCTGATCTTTAGCCTCGTATTCTCCAATAATTTGATTAGCAATGAGCTGGGAGTCAGTTGCTAGTACAATCCGTTCTGCCCCTGCGGCTTTAGCCAGATTTATCCCTGCGAGTACGGCCTCATATTCCGCCTTGTTGTTTGATGCAAGGAAGGTGAATCTGAGCGCATGCTCAAAATCCACTCCCTCAGGGCTGGTCAGTACAACGCCTGCCCCTGCACCATTGGCTGTTGAGGATTCGTCAGTGTGTACGATCCATTCTTCGGCGGGGGGCTCTTCTTCCCCTGAATGGGAACATTCAGCCAGGAAGTAAGCCAGGGCTTGTGCCTTGATGGCTGTCCTTGGTTGGTACGATATCCCCAGTCCGCTTAACTCAATTGCCCATTTTAGCAGCCTTCCTGATTTTTCAAACTTTTCCAGTATCCTTTCTAGTGGCTGGTCGATGAGGACCACAACAGGATGTGCGTCGAAGTAGGGCCTGAGTTTTCTGGCTGCTATGACGACTGCATAGGCGGCCATTTCGACCATAGGATAGTTTCTTTCTGCTGCCCCCAGGGCGTGACTTACAAAGTAGATGGGCTGCTATGAGCCTGCTTCTTCTTTCAGGATGACTGCACTCACTGTTGAGTTGGTGACAGCAATGTATAGGTATAATTTTTCTCCGGCCACGGGTCTCGCCAAAGTAGGGAGTTTCTTCAGATGCTCCTTCAACTGTTCGAAGGTTTTCTTCTGCTCATCCTCCCATTTGAATTACTTGTTGCCCTTCAACACTTTGAAGAAAGGGGTTGACTTGTCTGCTGACCTGGCGATAAAGCGAGCCAGGGCAGCCATCCTGCCTGTGAGTCGTTGGATATCCCTTATGGTCTTAGGCTCTGGAAGGTCTAGGACCGCCTGAATTTTTTCGGGATTGGCGTCTATTCCCCTAGAGCTGACTAAGAACCCTAAGAATTTGCCAGATCGGACTCCGAACGTGCATTTCTTTGGATTTAACTTCATCTTGTACGATCGCAGGGAGGAGAATGTTTCCTGCAGGTCCGTCAGGTGCTCCCCGTCTCCTTTGCTTTTGACGATTGCATCGTCGACGTAGGCTTCCAAGTTTCTCCCTTTTTGGTTTTTAAAGACCTTGTCCACCAATCGCTGATAGGTGGCGCCTGCATTTTTCAGCTCAAATGGCATCATCTTATACATGTAAGTGCCATGGCTGGTTATGAAGGCGCACTTCACCCTGTCAGGCTGCCAGAGGTACACTTGATGGTACCCTGAGAATGCATCCAAAAAACTTAACGTGGTGTACCCACTAGTGGCGTTCACCAGTTGATCTATCCTGGGCAGGGGGGTAGCAGTCTTTTGGGCAGGCTTTGTTAAGATTTGTGAAGTCTACGCACATTCTCCATGCGCCTGATGACTTTTTTACCATCACAACGTTCGCCAACCACTCAGGGTAATCACAGACTTCAATGAAGTCTGCTTTTAAGAGTTTGTCTATTTCTTCTTTTATCGCTGCGTCCTTTTCCGCGGACATGTTTCTCTTCTTCTTTTACGGGGCGAGCCTCCGGGTTAACGTTCAGCTTGTGAACAATAAAAGCCGGGTCGACCCCTGGCATTTCATCTGCAGAGTAAGCAAATACGTCCTTGTTTTCTCTCAAAACCGCAATTAACTCCTTTTGGTAGGACTCCTCCAGGTCGGCCCCTATGAGAACCTGCCTCCCTGGTTCTAAGTCCACCAGCATGCTCTCCCCTTCAGGCTCTAAGTGGGCTGCTTTTTCCTGGGCAGCCGGGATTTCACCCTCCCTGCTGGGGGAGCCTTCGGCTTTTCGTTTTCCTTTTCTTTCTATTTCCTGGGTTTGCAGGGCCACGGAATAACAGTGTCTGGCCGACTCTTGATCCCCATGGACCTTCCCTTCCATGCCAAAGTCTGTCACATAGGCTATGGTGAGGGCCCTGATTGACACAGCGGCTTCGATTTCATCTAGGGTGGCCCGCCCTATCAGGGCGTTGTACGCAGACTTGGCATCCACCACAACAAATGATGCCCTGACATTCCTGGCGGAGGCCCCCTCCCCGAATGTTACCGGTAAGTCAAAAATCCCCATAGGAAGTACACCTGCCCCACTGAACCCATACAAAGATCCAGGGGCCGGCTTCAGGTGTCTTTTCTCTAGATTCATTCTTTCAAAGGCATCCTTGTACAAGAGGTTTGTGTAGGCGCCAGTGTCCACCATGCATCTCTTGACAATGTGGTTGCTAATCTCAAGAGTTAAGACCAAAGGGTCACTATGCGGGTAGATGACTCTCCCTGCATCTTCAGGGGTGATGCTCAAGGTCGTACCCTTTGGGCTTCCTGCCCTCTCAGCGTAGCAAATATGGTTTCGCAATTCGCGGATCTGCTTTTTCTGGCTTCGTCTGCTTGTTCGCCCCTCTGCGTCTCCTAACACTACATGAATGATTGTGCGATTTTGGGCTGAGCCTTCAGGCTTGTCCGCCGCTTCCTTTTGGGTTTTGTTCCTCGCTGCATAGTTACTCAGCCAACCGTTTCTTATGAGTTTCTCTATCTCGTCTTTTAAGTGTCGACATTCCTCCGTGGTATGGCCTATGCAATCGTGGAACGTGCAGAATTTTTTAGGATCCCCCTTTGGGCTGCACGGCTTGTTTGGACGATTCCATTTTGCTGTTTCCTTCTCTAGCTCAAAGATTTCTGCGCTCGGCCTATTGAGGGCTGTGTAGCTGTCAAACCTTGGTTGGTAAGCCGTGCGTTCTTTCTTGGGAGTATCCCCCTCCTCTCTCTGTTTGCCTGGTTCGTTTCTGCCGCGTCCACCCTGCGGTCCCCCATGCGGCCTTGTCTGGCCTGCAGGGGTGTCCGGCAGGCTGTGAAACTCTTCCTGCAGAATAAACCCTTCAGCGATTTTTCTGGCCTTGGCCAAAGTTTCTGGCTGGGCCCTGATCATCTGATTCTTCATTTCCCCTGGGAGCAGGGAGATTGTCAGGGCGTAGGCAGCGTTGGAATCATCAATATCTCTGACTTGCTGGTAGGACAAGTCAAACCTCTTTAGGTACTCCCTGATGCTTTCGCCCTTTTTCTGCTTAAGAGTCATTAGGTCAAACCGAGTGAGTCGCCTCCTTTTGTTCCCTGCATATTATTCAAGGAAGGCCTCGGCTAACTCTATAAAGAAGCTGATCGATCCCTGACGAAGATCCCTGAACCATCCTTGTGCAAGCCCTACCAGGGTGGTTGGGAAGATTTTACACCAGATTGCGTCATCCACGTCATACATGCCCATGTGACTCTCAAATGCCGCCAGATGATCCTCTGGATCTGTGGTTCCGTCAAACTTGACGGTGGGCATTTTGATTTTCGGGATGGGGTATTCTTGTACATCAGGATGAAGAGGAGTTTTTGTGGGCCTGCCTACCATTCGTGACCTGCTTTCCCCAGACTGGTTACCGTGGATATCCCATTGTCTAGGGATCGGTTTCCTCGTACTGGGGGAGCGATGCCTCGGTGGCCGCCTGCTCGCTGCTTCGTCCTCCGTGTCAGGGGAGATTTGTCTGGATCGTTTTCTCCGGGACTGACCGAGGTTGTCATCTTGGTGGTACCTTGATTCAAGCGGCTGTCCCCGGTTAAGCCTAGACTGCAGGCTTTGGGACAACCCTGGGGCTGGTTGTCCCTTTGCTGTTGGTGTTAATCCGGAAAAGACTCCGCCCTGTTTTTCTCCCAAGCGTTTGGACGCAGGCTCCTTGTGCCTCATCCGCTCCTGTAATCCCTGAGACAGACCTCTCTTCTCTCCGGATGCGGACTCCGTGGTGTGTATGGAGAACGCCTGTTGTTGGGCAGGCGGCTCTTGGCTGCCTGCTGTGATGCGCCTCTGCACCTGTGCGTATAATTGAGCTGTTCTTCTTGCTTTCCTCTGGGCGTTCCTGACGGCGGTTCGCTTCGTGCCCCCAGCCCCATCCCTGCTGACTGAGGGGGGCTGTCTGGGGATCGTTGCGACCCGGCCTACCAGGTCCTCCGGAGTGAACTCCTGGTTAAGCATTGCGGAGAAGAAAGCGGCTGTCTGTACCATTTGAGCTGGGGTTAGGTTCAGGGTGTGCCCTGGATGTGCCCCCAGCTCTGGTGCTACGGCGGCGCTTGGCATGCCCAGGAGACTGGTTCCCCCCATCCCCAGGATCGTGGTGGGAGGCTCCCTCTCCGGCTGCGGCATGCCGTACATGGGGGTCACCGGTGGGACCGTCGGACCTACCCCTACACTGGTGTCGATGATCTCAGGCATGTTTACTTTGATTGGTTAGTTTTTGTAATTGGGAATGGTTAATTTTTTGTGGGTAACTCGTGGATACAACCAGATCTTTCCCCACAGACGGCGCAAAATTGTTCCGGTATTGGAATCAATTAACCCGACGTGGAATTCGGGTTCGTATCGTTTGATGTTGCTTTGGACGTCAATTGACCAATCTTGACTGACTCTCCTTCCTCCTACTCCTTTAGTCGGACCTTCCCGGCGGAATGGGCTGGCTCCCTGCACACAGAACGCACAGGGCCTCAGAGGTTGTCCGAGGAAACCCTCTCCGATGCCTAAGTCAGTCCGTGAATGCCGTAAGGAACCTAGCTCGTGAGGAACTAGGTGGCGATTTAAGAGCAAGAGTTCTAGAGAGAGAAAATCCAACCCCTTTCTTGTGGGAAATGGAAGAGTATTTATACCTTCCCACAAGAGAGGGAAGTAGAAGGAGAATGGGTGGATAAGGAGGTGACAAGTGGCTTCTTCTCACCCACCCATTCTCATTTACCTTTAGGCAAAATGACGAAGAGGTCCCTGAAGATCCCTACCCTGCCTGTGGAGATTTCTCCAGGGGCCAGGCGGGTATGGGTTGTGAGGGCTAGGCTTAGGCAGGCCGTGCCACCCTGCTGGGCAGGCGGTCATCTGGAATCCTTAGTAGGTCTTCCCATTTCAATACTTTTGCTTTGACTACTCGCCAGGTCGGTTTCTGGGCTTTCTAGGCAATCCTCTGGGAGCCTGCCTAGCAGGCTGTCAGTATCAGGTTGCCGACCCCAATCAAATTTATTAACATAATTTTTAGAATTTTTAAGATAATTTTAATATATACTCCATAATTTACACTCCCTCCTATTATGAGTATTCCACCCCAATTTTTTTTGGGGGAGAAATTAAGAAATGGGTAAAAAGTGGGGTATGATGTGTAAAAGGTGGGATATAAAGTGAAAAGGTGTTGGGTTTAGGCGTGGAGGAAAAGAATAAAGAATTGAGGAAAGATGAAAGAATGATTAAAAGTACATCCAAAAAAGAAAATTGGGAAGAAAACCAAACTAAGCTCAAAAAGGAAAGTGAGAGGAATACTCGTAATAGGAGGGAGTATAATCTATGAGATTAATGTTACAAATTTTCGCTTTTATGTAATTCTTTCAATTTTTTTTTCCCAAAATATGTAAAAATTGCATACATTTTATAAATACATAATTATTTTTATCGTATGCTGAGAAAATGTATAAATAAATTAAGTTTTTGTTTTTAAGGTACAATTTTAATTAAAAAAATAAAAAACTTGGATTGAATTTCACTTCTATCCAAAGTTGTGGGGCTTAATTACTACAATTGAAACTTAAGGGAGTTAATCTCACAATTGATCAAAGTTAAGGGGGCTAATCACTACTTTCATGCATATTTAAACATTCATATGGTGCAATCTTTAATGTAAGATCAAACATCTCTAGCAAGTATCCAAAATAACTTTGACGTTATTATCCTGAATAGTCAATTTGTCAAAGTGTTTCCACTTATGTTCGACACGACATCTTTAATCTTGTACCAAGAATATATCTTAGTCAAATATGTGATAAAAACGTCTAGGAACTTGAAACTTCTCAAGATCGAGATATAAATATCATACATAGTTTTGTCTACAAATTAATATAGTGATGTGAACTAATACAACTTAAAACATAAAATAGTTCACATACCCTTATATATCAATTATAAGACATCCAAAGTCCTTTTGATATCTATTTTCTCTTTTCGTCTTTATTCTCCTTCAATATGAGAATCCGAAGTAGAAGGGTCAATAATTTCATTTTGACACAACTTTAATAATCCTTTTAATGTTTCATACCGAAAATAAATTATTCTCCTTAATTCTTTATATCCATTGGAGTTTTAATGCAAGTCTTTAAAAGACATTTCAGTCCATGCTATGTAAAGTTATCAAAAATAACAGATTTACCATTATTTGAATTAGGAAAATACAAAATTAATTATTTCTCAATGGACAATGAACCAAATTTGGCCAAACGAAAAATAATTAAACTCCACCAAAATGCAGCATCAAAAATATTTTTCAGATTCAAATGAAAGAACAAGTCATTAATGATAAACTAAATTAGCTGATTATCTCAAATTCAGATGATGCCATGCCCCAAATAGATGAATCTTTCATCACCAATTGACATACAACATCTTAGATTCTTACTTATACTTGCATTATTATGTACTTATGTGAATGAAAAACCAAATCCACCCACAAAACATGATTGGATATAATAATTAACCTTAGACAAATCTTAAATGAGAAGTGTGCCCTTATCGACACGCGATGAGGCGTACAAACTAGTACTATATTCCTTATGTGTCCATACTTGTAACAAGCCAACAACCAATAACTCTGCTCATATCTTCTTATTCTTTGAGTTGGACACTTGCAGCTTATTTAATAGAAACAATGCCCTTTAATATGTCATTAATGTCACATTAAACATTCATTAAACACATGCATTAAATTTTCTACTCAACAAAAACACGTGAGTCCACACGATATTTTCATTATTATGAGTAGCACAATCATACATTCTTAATGCCGCATTAAGTTTGTGACGACTCAAAATAAGTATTTACATTCTCTTACCATTCATTTAAATAAATGACGTTATCCGAATTGAGAATGTAACTTGAATATGACAGATATAATGAACAGTAATGTCAATTTGATGAACAAAACAATATTCTCATATCTTGAATAAATTCAAACGGTATATAGTGTTTTAATAAATTTAACATTTAGCTTTTAGGCATAAATTATTAACTAAGCACCGACACTACAATTAAATAATCGTGATCAAATATTGACGATAAATTCATGTAAGATACTAAGTCTTCCTTTGGGCCGACTTAATATACACATGAAAATACCGAATAATTGTCACATATTTATCACCCGAAATTTTATATGTATTCAGCCAAATAATGACCTTCTTTTGGGCCAATCATTATCCACATGATTTCACATACTACCAAGCTTAAAAAACCGAATGTTTGAATTTACTCTCTATTAAGAAAAACTGTATCTAATCGGGATAAGGGCAAAGGCAAGATCGGGGAGAAAGAGGAATTGGTCTGGGTGGAGGATACGTGCACAAATATATCTAAGGAGGAACATGTTCTGCTAGGCAAGATATGGATGTCAAAGGCGATCAACACACGTGCTGCTATCGAGACTATGACAAGAATTTGGACTACAGAAGGTAAGATATCCGCTAATATTCTTGACGTAAAAGAACGTACGTTCATATTCCTGTTTGAATCAGCGGATGACAAATCCCGTATCCTAGAGGGTCAACCTTGGCATTTCGATAAATTTATTTGGTGTTTTAATGAACCGACGAAGGGTGGGAAATTGATTGACACTCCTCTATATCACGTTCCTTTGTGGGCAAGGATCTACGATTTACCGTTGAGTGGAAGGGCAAATGTTGATAATCTGAGGAGGATAGGGGAAAAATTGGGGTCCTATCTAGGTTGGGATGAAAGTGCTAATAAGGTTCTTGAACGTTCAGTTAGAATTCGAGTTCTTCATGATGTTAGGGAACCACTGTGTAAGAGTCTCGAGATTAGGATGCAAAAGGGACACCTGGAGAACTTCAATGTCAAATATGAGAAACTGCCTATCTTTTGCTATGGATGCGGGGTTCTTGGCCACGAAGAGAAGGATTGCGAGGAGGGACCTTTTGAGGAAGGTGAACTTCAGTTTGGTGATGACTTGCGTGCTTCACCATGAAGACCGGTACGAGTGGAGGATCGAAACAAAGAGGGGATGAGAAGAAGCCTACAACCTGCATTGGATCAAGAATTTCGAGCCAGAGAGGAAGAGGTGATAAGTAATCTGATAGCAAAACTACAACAAATAGTGGTCCAGAAGAAAGCTCGCCAGAGGAGCGTGGTGGGAGATCATGGGGCTATAAGCTTGATTGTGGAAAGAGAGGATGGGGGTGAGAAGTTCGGACTTGGGGAACTGATCGGGAGGGGCAGCATACAAGATGAGACTAGGGCCTTGGAGAGGGTGAGGGAAAATACAAGAATGGAAGATGGGGATATGTGTGGGTAGGAAGATTGGATAATAGAGGTAGAGGAGGGACTAGGCTCACAGGAGGAAGAGGGGCAACTAGTAACTAATATAGAAAATCCAAGTGCTGATCAAGCTAACCCACGTAAAGTGGGGAAATGGAGAAGACTGGTCAGAGAAGGGAAAGATAATAAGAGGGAAATAGGCAGTAGCAGTACAAAACGGGACAGGTCAGATGAGGAGGAGGATGTGAATGAATTAGGGAAACATGCAAAAAAATCCATGGGTGTCAGTTCATCTGAGGCCGAGGTTGAGACTACTCAACCCCGCCGGGCATTATGAATCTCTTGAGCCTCAACTTCAGGGGGCTGGGCAACCCCTCTGCAGTTGGCGGGCTACAACACCTTCTACGGAAGGAGGCCCCTGCTATAACTTTTCTTTGCGAGATGAATCTTAGCAGTGTGGAATTTCGGGATGTCAGGAAGCGCTTGAAAGATTACGACAGTGTCGAAGTGGATAGTGCGGGTACAGCCGGAGGTCTTGCTTTCATGTGGCGGAAGGAAATCATGTGTACATTTAGATCCTCATCTATGCATCACATTGATTTCGAGGTGAATTTGGGGGGTCACGTTTGGAGAGTAACCAGATTCAATGGTTGGCCAAACGTAGCGGAATGACATCTTTCGTGGCAACTGCTTAGATTGTTATGGGAGGAGTTTGATGGGCCTTGGTTGTGTATGGGAGATTACAACGAAATCTTATATGCTACCGAGATGAAGGGTGGATCGAGGGCTCAATGGCAAATGAACCAGTTACGAGATGTCATTGACGACTGTGAGTTACGAGATTTGGCGTTTGAGGGCTACGAATTTACTTTCGATAATGGGCAGAGTGGGGAGTCAAATCGACAGACAGGATAGATAGAGCGATGGCTAATGAAAATTGGTTCGACCTATTCCCTTATGCAAAGCTTACCCATTTAACAAGGGAGTGGTCGGACCATGCCCCAATAAAGATTGAGCTGGAGAAGAAGGAAGAGAGGGTCAGGGGACAGGAAATCTTTCGCTTCGAACATGTTTGGATCGAGGAGAGAGGGTGTGAGGAAACCACAAAACAAGCGTGGGAGGGCGACGAGCAGGATATCCTGGGGCGACTAAGGGCTTGTGGTGAGGCCCTTATGGCTTGGAAAGGTATTAGTATAGGGAAGCTCCTCAAGGAAATACAACGTAAAAGGAGACGACTAGCCCGACTTGATGTTGAAGAGAGAACAACGAAGAATGTGGGAGAAAGAAAGCAACTGGTTAAGAACATCGCAAACTTGATGAAGAAGGAGGAGTTGTTCTGGAGGCAACGATCTCGTGCTTTATGGCTCAAAGAAGGGGACAAGAACACGAGTTTTTTCCATAGAAAGGCTTCGGCACGAAAACAATGTAACCGGATCACCTTTCTTATGGATGACGAGGGGGTCAGAAGGGAGGGAGAGAAGCAGCTAGAGGGAGTGTCAAGAGATTACTTCGAAAAACTTTTTGAGGCAGGACCGATGAGAGATTTCGAAGGGGTGCTACTTGGACTGGAGGGACGCGTCACTAGGTGTATGAATGCGTCATTGGCGGCCGAGTACACTGCAGGAGGTCCTAATGGCTTTAGAGCAGATTCATCCGCTCAAGGCCCCGGGCCTGGACGGTACGAATGGGCTTTTCTACCAAACTTACTGGCACGTGGTGGGGAAGGCGGTGGTTAGCACGGTTCTGGATGTTCTGAAAAGAGCACCTCTACCTCTCGGTATTAATCAGACCTTTATTGTTTTAATTCCTAAGAAGAGGAACTCAACCTCTATGAGCGAATTCCGGTCCATCATTTTATGTAATGTTATATATAAGCTTGTCTCGAAAGTTTTAGCTAATAGACTCAAAGTGTTCTTGAGTGATATTGTTTCGGAGAATCAGAGTGCCTTTACTCCGGGTAGAATGATTTCGGATAATATTTTGATAGCTTTTGAAGCTTTTCATCACATGAAAAATACTCGAAGTGGGAACGGGCATATGGCTATTAAACTTGATATGGCTAAAACTTATGATAGGGTGGAATAGAATTTTCTCGATTGAGTTCTGAATGGGATTTGAAGCAGGCTGGACGAACAGGGTAATGCATTGCGTTAGCTCGGTATCATGCAAGATTCTTATGAATGGTAATCCTGGGAGGAAATTTTGGCCGGGTGATCGCCTCCCAATCGGTTCGGTCGTTAATGAAGGACGGGGGATCAAACGATATTTATAAGACTCGAGATGACACACAAAAACAAACAAGTAATCGTAGTAAGTCGAGGTCGGTCCACAGGGAACAGATGTATTAACGAGTTTAAAGCGATGTGTTTGATATCTTGGGGGGGGGGGGGGGGGGTTCTAAGGGTCGAGTCTATGGTCGCGTCTATGCTAGAGGAATCACTACGAGAATGGCTAGGGGTAATTAATCTAGCGAAAGGCGTTGGGGAGAAGACGGGATTCGGAACATGAAATGTAAAAAGGTCCACTACAAGGTAAAGTCACTTTAGAGTCGGAAGTTTTGGTAGCAAATCTTCAATATTCCGTAGCTAATTAGCTTAGAGACCGAATTTGCGACTAAATTTCATTAGTTGCTAAACGCCTTGTCGCTAATTTAGCTACTGAATTAGCGACCAAAATTAGCTACCAATTTAGCGATGAAAGCGTGGTAGCAAATTTTGAGACAATAATAGAAACGGAAATTTGAGTAGCTATATTAGCGACCGCAAATTTTATAGTAGCTAATTCAGGGACGAACTTAGAGACCGATTCAGTTGTAACAAAATACGCGACGCCATTTTGTGGTATCTAAAATGGCCACGAAAAAACAAGAAATACACATCATAACCCCTACCACACCGGATGTATGGACCACGCACCGCACCACCACCGCCGCGGGCCACATCACCCTAGCTGGCCCACCAGCGCCCACACCGCACCACCACCGCTTCTTGTATTGAAATTAATGATTTACGTTCGCAAGAGGAATCGAACCCTTAACCTTCAAATACTTCACCAACATTCAAGCCATTTGGCCACTTGAAGATTTATGTTTACTTTGGCAATGAATGTATACTTAAAGGTAAAATTAATCATTAAAATTTGAATTGTAAGATATTTTTGTAATACTCCAATAATAATATACATATATTTAGCTACATAAGAAATATTTAAAATAAATGATAGCAACAACCGACAACTAAATTTAGTCACCAATTTATTTCTGTAGCTAAGAATTTAAATTAGATACTAAAATTGCTACTCACTTGGTTTCGTTTCTATAATAACTACTACACTTATTTACAAATTTACTTTAGTCTCCTATATAAAAACTAAATACATTATTCGCAATTTTGTGTTGATATATATAGAGATGACTTTAGCTACTGACATTTTTCCGTTTCTAAAAACTTAAATTAGATACCAAATTTGCTATCGACTTTATTTAGTCTCTATAATAGCGACGTAATTAGCTACCACTATATTTTGATCTCTAAAATTGAGACTAAATATATTTATGTCTCAAAAGTAGTAGCTAATTTATATATTTAGCGACTGAATTTTAGGCAGTTGCTAAATTAGTAGCTAAATTGCAATTCTCTTGTAGTGGTCGGGATCGAGTTTTTGTTGCAACATTGATAAAGGGAGAATGCCACCTTTCGGTTTCTTCACCAAACCCACCTAAAAACCCGCTTTCGCGGCAAAGAAAGGTAAGTCTCTTGTTATGGTAATTTCTACCCCGAGTTTCCCCATATTGATAGAAATGAGTTAAGGTCGGTCTAGTTGGCCGGACTAAAACAACAATGACACAACAACCACAAACAAGGTAAACCAACATGCAAGCAACCCACCAATACCCCTAAATTCAAATAATCCAAGTCTTCATCCCTAAACCCCCCAACAAGAAATCTACTCACTAATCATGATGAAACAAAACAAAACATCAACTACGGAGAAACTATCTAAAGCATGCATATTAACTAGATCTAAGGAAACTAGCAATAATATGATGAGAAAACTACAATCTAACAATTACCCACTAAACTATGAAACTACCAAATTAATCTAGAGAATAATCTAGAACAACATGAACAAGATCTAGAGAAACTAACTACACTAAGATGATCTAAGCTAGATAATAATGAGAAAACTAAATTAAAACTAAACTAGAGATAAGAGAGTGGAAAGAAATGTACCAATTATGAAGATCTACAAGAAATAAGAAGTTTGCATGAATAAAGGTTGAAACTTTGATGGAGATAGTGAAGAACTTGTCACTAATCCTTCAATAAACCCATAAATCTTCAATAAAACTTGAATAATCTTCTTACAAACTTGTAATCTAGAGAATTGATGATGTAAACTAAGTAGATCTACTACTAATTACTATGTAAACTACTAGATTTTTAAAGAATTACTACTAGAATACTACAAGATTGTTCTACTAATGGATGGTGTAATGTGATGGATACTACACTAATGGAGGCCTACTACTACTTACTTAGTCTAATGATGGATGCCTTGGGCAACAATTTAGGGTTACATATATATAGTAATCCTCTTAATGGGTATTTAACCTAAAGCCCAAATCCACTTCATGCTCCATTAGTGAGACAATCTCCCTCAACATCTTCATAGGGTGAAACTTTGCCATGCGGTCTTGACGATAATTCCCACCGGGTGAAATTTCACCAGGTCAGATTTTCTTCCTTTTTTCGCGTTTTTGGCACTTCTTCCCATCGGGCAAAATTTCACCCGGTGGGCGAAATTTTGCCTGGTCAGTTTCGTCCGGTGGAGAGTCTCGGAAAATCTTCGGGGAGGCATTTTTACCGTCGGGTGAAATTTCGCCCGGTGGTGTCTCACCGGGTGAAATTTCGCCCGGTCATTTCACTGGCCTCATTTCTTGTCTCATTCTTCGTTAATTGATTGGATGACTTTAAACTTTAAGTTGTGTGCTTTACTCTTAGGACGGTATTCCCTTCTCTTGTGCTCGTAGAAGCTCGATCGTGATTTCGGTGCAAAATCCTATCAAAATCGATAGAAAACTACCAAAAACACGTAAAACGCACAAAGGGGGATGCTAATGCGAGAAGTACACGAAATATGGCGATAATCGCACTCTAAACTCGCAAAACAGGGAAAAACGGGTCTAAATGAAGGGAAAAATGGTCTAAATTTAGCACACAACAATTCCCCCACACTAAACTGTTGCTCGTCCTCGAGCAAAGACCCAAAAAGAAATTACATACTACTACTACTAGCTAGACTACGCTAAGCCATACGAGGCAATTAACGGGCCCGCTCCGTCCCTTCAACTTACATCGAAATACCCATGAGGTAAGGTACTTCCATGCAAGGCAAGTTGGGGATTGCTAAAAATGGTGGATGCGACTAAACACACAAAAACACATAACACGAAAGAATAGACGCATCCAAAGCAAAATTAAAACACCGAATCCCTCATCGAGACGGCGGGGAAGACACCGATTACTTACCTAGAACAACAATAAACTTCCAAGATAAATGACCCATGTAAATGAGGACCAAAGCCTAATACTATGACAACTAAGCAATATAAGTGTTGATAACTTAGTCTAGGTCCTCCTAGTCTTCTAAAGGGGTACGACGGGGCGTATAACGGAGTGAAAAAGTGAACCATGGATTCGTTCGACAATGTAGGTAGGTGCAGTCCCGCTCTCTTCGGCTAAGCCAAGAGGGTCGTTCCAAACTCGAATTTCTTAAATTAGCCCAAATAGAAAAGGTGGAGTGTTTACAATTATTGGGGTGGCTCGACTAATCACCGCTATCTTCCTACCTCGGGACTCGGTCCTCTAGTTGGCACTTCACGGCGATGAATCGATCAAAGGGCTTTTTTTTTTAAGGAGATGTTTTTGATGATATGATTTCATTTGAATCTTCTTTTCTCTCCTTGTTTTTCATATTTTTGTGCCCTTTTCTCTTGCTTTGGCTTGCCCTTTTTGGCTTTTTGATTTTGATGTGGTTCATAACCAAGCTTGGAGGTTATTTTTGTGTAAACTTATTGTGGTGATGTATAGGTGGAGGAAATTAGGCAAACGAGAACATGCGTCATTCCCGGATAACCCACAAAAAGGTGGAAAGAATTTGGACTAAAGGTGCAATGGTCATTCGAGCAAGATCACCTAGAAAACGGGATGCGGGAACCAAGGCCAACTCCTCCATGGATGGTCAAGGTGGTCAAATGCAAACCTCGAAGTAAACCTCTAGTAGAAAAGGTGGATTCAAGCTAAAGGATCAACAAATTCATTGATTAAGAGTCATTCTACTAGATTAAGGTCCAAAATCTACAATGGGTTATCTACAATGGAATGTAAACTCTTGTAATAAGCTTGTAATCGGGTTTTCGAACACATTTAGTCCTAGACACTCTATACAAAAGCAAAAAGGAACACACAAAAAAGAAAAAGAAAAAAATAAAAGAAAACACAAGTAAAGTCATGTACTCCATACTTTATCAACATTCAAGCACACAATCAACCACAACACCCAAAATGCTCAACTTCGAGAGCCTCCAATAGCAACAACCTAACTCCTCTACAAAATTAAAGAAAGAAGGAAGGAAGTTACCAAGCGGATGCTTTCATAATCTCTTCAATTCGCGCTTCAAGGTGGTGGTTACCTGTAAGAGTGGAGAACAAGACCGTACACGGGACAAGAAAACATAACGAGAAACAAGAAAATAAAAAGGAGAAAATGTTTTTGATTTTTCGATTTTTTCAAATTTTTATGGATTTTGAAAAGATTTTTGGCAAAATAAAAGATAGTAGACTCCTCCCCCACACTAAAACTGTACATTGTCCTCAATGGACAAGTAGGGGAAGAACGAAACGGAAAAGAAAAATCTTTTTGGATTTTTAGGATTTTTCAAATGTTTTTGGTTTTTTTTTTAGTTTTTGAGAAAGAAAAATAAAGAAAACGATAAGATAGTGGCGGGCCTAGGTGCAATCACATCACCTAGACCCTAGCCAAGTGGCTAAGAAGTCGGAAAAGAAATTAAAGAGAAGAAAAGAAATAAAAACGAAGGGGTGAAAAATTGGGCATAGGTGTAGTCACGTCACCTAGCCCGGATTAAGAAAAATTGAGAAAAGCTGATTAAAATTTGGATTTTCAAAAGGGTCAATGGCGTAATCACATCGCCTAAAGACCGGGAGCAAAACCAAGGCCGCGACGGCCGCAAAAATACCAATGGGACAATGGGCCAACTTGTAAATTCGGTTCGATATAAAACAATCACAACGATTATAATGATGGGACAAGGAACAATATCATTTCAAAGATTGATTAAAGACTCACCGACACAATCCACACAAATACCCGCAACACAAACAAACCACATTGTTTACCGACTCTTGTAGGGGTGTCTAGTTTGAATAGTCATTTGACGCAAAAGAAGCTGTCGGAGTTCCCTCACCGGCATACTCCCAAACTCCTATTTCCCCCGATTCGGTCAGTCGGAATTCACAGGGACCTGGAGGTAGGTCCCAATTTTGACAGTTATAAATATTGGTTCGGTTTTTGTTGGGGACTATTAAAGCGCGGTCATGGCTAATGGAGACGAGGCGATGGTCCGGTACTTTAAAAATCCAATTAGGAAAGTAGGCCTCGTCAAGCCAGACACGGTTATCATGTGGGATAAGATGGTCGGTCGCGTAACCCAAATTTCTTGCTATTATAGTCACAAGACCACCACAGTCGACAAAGGGGCGTTGGGCAACTATGATTTGATGAAAGTGTAACGCCACGACAATAGGTAGGTCAAGGGGGGTAGGGTTACCGAGCAAAGAGTCACAAATTAATTGCAAGACATACAGATTGAGGTTAATAATATTATCGGTAGATGGAAAAAGACAGTGGGAAAGAATTTCAGCAAAATAACGGATGGCAGGGTTACGGATTTCGGCGGTAAAGCTAGAATTTGGTTCGAAATCACGTTGACCCGGCGCTATGCGCCTCCAGAAGTCTCTCCTAGTCGCACTACTTTGCGAATCACTTAGGGGTTCATTTAGTCCGGTACCCGATGAGGGTAAACCAAGAGCTAAGCCAAAGTCGGAAACATTTAAAAGTGATTTCTACCGAACAGTCTAAATTTGAACTCTCTTGGTGCGGTCCGGTTATCGATGGTAAAGGTACCTAAAAATTCACAAGTCAAGTTTTTATTTGTGCAAGGCACAAAATTAAGTAGCTTACTAGTACCAATCCTAGACGATAACTCTCTAATATCGTTCTTAATTCCTAAAATTTTCGTTGTGAATGGACAAGGCCACCTTGTACTCTGAAAAACTTTTTCAGAAAAGGTTTCAGCCAAGGGTGTATAGGACAAGGTGAGAGTCTAGGCTTCGAAGACTTACTAGAAGATGAACATATAGGAGGTTTAGAAGTCGAAGCCATACCTTGTTTTCGCGCGGCTCGTTGAGCTCTTGTCTCCATAATAGTTGCAAGAAAAATCCCGAAACTTTATCTTCTTCCCTCTTCAAAGACCCAAGAATATAATCACCAAGTGGAAATGAAGTGGAGGTTTGAATGTGAATGGGTATGGAAAGTGGTTTAATGAGTTTATGATGGGTGAAAATGTGGAGTGAATTGTGAGGTAAAAGGGTGATATAAATAAGGGTGGTTGGGAGGGAAAGTGAAAGTTTTAAAGTTGGTGGTAAAAATTTGGTGTAAAAATTTTTGGAGGGAAAGTTATGGGTGGTAAATATGAAGAAGGGAATTGAAATTGTAGTGAGGAGGTGTGCTTTAGGTGATCCATTCAAGCCCATGCCGCCGGGTGAAATTTCACCCGGTCAAGCACCACCGGGTGAAATTTCACCCGACGGACTTTTCATCGTGAAAATCGTTTTCTTCCATTTTTTCCACCGGGTGAAATTTCACCCGGTCAAAATCTCACCGGACGAAATTTCGCCCGGTGGTATCTTTTTCGATTTCGACAATTTTGGCACTTTTCGTAGGGCAAAGTTTCGCCCGGTCAGGTCTCACCGGGCGAAATTTCGCCCGGCAGTCTAGTTTCTTCGTTTTTCCGCCTTGCTATTTCATGGCTCTTCCAATAGTCACCTAAGGATTCAAATATGACTCGACTCACATTACATAATCAATATCTACCACAAACATGCTTGTGGTCTTCATATTAGCTCCATAATTTCTCCAAAAAGCGTGGTCTTCATCCAAATTAAGTGCTCCATGGCGAAATCCAAGTTCAACCATTCTTCTCAAGCAAACAAACTAACAACACAAAGAAATATAATACATATGTACAAGGTGGTTGTTGAGGATACCACCAAACCTACTTCAATTTCGAGAGGGGGTTAGACATCGCTCCCCAATGGGAGCTCACCAAACTTCATGGTAGCGAAGGTCTCACGAACGTGACCGGGGTGATAAATCTTCAAACGTTGTCCATTAACCATAAACTTCCCGGTCTCTGGGCTAGATATCTCTATTGATCCATATGGTTGCACCTTGGTCACTTCGAATGGACCCGACCATTTTGATTTCAACTTACCGGGGAAGAGCTTAAAGCGAGAGTTGAAGAGTAATACCTTATCACCAACGGAGAAGTTCCTACGAAGTATTCGAGAATCGTGCCATTGGCGAGTTCGTTCTTTGTAAATCTTCGATTTTTTGTAGGCTTCTAGTCTTAGTTCTTCCAATTCTTGTAGTTGGAGAAGGCGGTTATCTCTTACAACACTCTCATCGAAGTTTAGCTCTTTGATTGCCCATTCGGCTTTGTGTTCTAATTCCACCGGTAAATGACAAGCTTTACCATACACAAGACGATAAGGAGTGGTTCCAATCGGCGCTTTGTAGGCCGTCCTTAATGCCCAAAGGGCGTCATTTAACTTTAATGACCAATCCTTTCGGTGTGTATTTACAACTTTCTCTAAAATTCCCTTGATTTGACGGTTGGAGATCTCGGCTTGCCCATTTGATTGAGGGTGGTAGGCTAGGGACATCTTGTGAGTGATACCATATTTCCTAAGAAGGTGTTCAAAGGTATATTTCCTAAAATGAGAGCCTCCATCACTAATTATGACTCTAGGCATACCGAATCTCGGGAAAATTACATTCTTGAAAAGCTTGACTACAACCTTGGAGTCATTGGTGGGGGAAGCTACGGCCTCGATCCATTTTGAGACATAATCAACCGTTACTAAGATATACTTGTTACCAAAAGAGGATGTGAACGGACCCATGAAATCGATTCCCCAAACATCGAACAATTCAATCTCTAAGATGGGTTGAAGGGGCATCTCATTTCTTCTTGTAATATTCCCACTTCTTTGGCAAGCATCGCATGCGAGAATGAAAGCTCGAATGTCTTTAAACATGGAAGGCCACCAAAACCCACTTTGGAGAACCTTGGCAATTGTCTTTTGGTTGGCCAAATGTCCACCATAAGATGTCGAGTGAAGGTGCTTCACAATATTATAACCTTCATCGGCCGTAACACATCGTCGGTAAATTCCATCTACACAACGGCGAAACAAATATGGTTCGTCCCAATAATAGCGTCGAGCTTCATAACGTAGTTTCTTCCTCTCTTGCTTGGAATAATCGTCCGGAATAAAATGAGATACTAGGAAATTGACGATATCGGCATACCAAGGTGTAATAGTATCAATGGTCATCAAGGCCTCATCTCTCATAGCTTCATTGATGGGGATACCATCTTCTTCATTGTTCTCTTTACTAGTCGTTAGTCTACTAAGATGATCTGCTACCAAGTTCTCCGATCCGGCTTTGTCTTTAATCTCAATATCGAATTCTTGTAAAAGAAGGACCCACCGAAAGAGTCGGGACTTGGTCTCCTTTTTGGACATGACGTAACGAATCGCCGCATGATCGGTGTGAATAATGACTTTGGAACCGGTAACATAATTTCGGAATTTTTCCATGGCATAGACAATGGCAAGCATCTCTTTCTCGGTTGTGGTGTACCTCGATTGGACTTCATCTAATGTTTTGCTTGGGTAGTAAATCACATGTAGCCTCTTGTCAACCCGTTGTCCTAGAACAGCACCTACGGCAAAATTGGAAGCATCGCACATGATCTCAAATGGAAGATTCCAATCGGGAGCTTTGATAATCGGAGTGGTAGTGAGAGCGGTCTTTATCCTGCAAAAGGCCTCAAGACACGAGTCATCGAAAACAAAAGGTGTATATTTCATAAGCAAAGAGGTCAAAGGCTTAGCAATTTTGGAAAAGTCTTTAATAAATCGTCTATAAAAACCGGCGTGACCTAGAAAACTCCTCACCCTTTTAACATTTGTAGGTGGTGGCAAGTTTTCGATCACGGAGACTTTCGCCTTATCGACTTCGACTTCTCTATTAGAAACAATATGACCTAGGACAACACCTTGTTCAACCATGAAATGACACTTTTCCCAATTTAAAACAAGCCTATACTCTTCACATCGAGCTAACACTTAATCAAGATTTTCATGACAAGAATCAAAAGATGTACCATGGACAGTAAAATCATCCATAAAAACTTCCATGGATTTTTCAATAAAATCGGAGAAAATAGCCATCATACATCTTTGAAACGTTCCCGGCGCATTGCATAGTCCAAATGGCATCTTTCTATAAGCATAGGTGCCATAGGGACATGTAAAAGTGGTTTTCTCTTGGTCATCGGGATGAATGGGAATTTGAAGAAATCCGGAATGACCATCAAGGAAACAAAAATAAGAATGATGCGCCAATCTTTCAAGCATTTGATCAATAAAGGGAAGAGGGAAATGGTCTTTTATGGTGGCCGTGTTCAATTTTCGATAGTCTATACACATATGCCAACCGGTAATAGTCCTAGTTGAAATTGACTCACCCTTTTCTCCTTTAACTACCGTCATTCCCCCTTTTTTCGGCACAACTTGTACGGGGCTAACCCATTTACTTCTGGTTATTGGGTATATAATGTTAGCCTCATACAACTTCAGGACTTCCTTCATGACAACCTCTTTCATGGTGGGGTTCAACCTACGTTGACCCTCAACCGAAGGACGGTGGTCATCATCAAGGATGATCCTATGCATACAAACGTTTGGACTTATGCCTTGGAGGTCGGCAATGCTATACCCGATGGCTTTTTTGTGCTTTCTCAAAACAATCAAAAGTTTTTCCAATTGAGGCCCATCGAGGGTAGCATTGACGATAACGGGATAATTAGTTCCTTCAAGAAAAGCATATTTGAGGGAAGAGGGGGGTGGTTTAAGTTCAAGATTAGGAGGAGAAGATATCATACTCTTACCCACCGGTAGTGGTTCTACCTTTTCATCATGCAAACATTCATCTTCAAGGGGTGGAGAGTCAAATGGTTCATCTTCTTGCTTATCATCATCTATCAAGCTATACTCAACCAAACTGTCAATAACTTCAATGGAATTCATTTGTTTAATCATTGGTTGTTTAAGATCTTGAGAAAGGGAAAACTCTACCGATTCGTTCCCTATGTTAAAAGATAACTTTCCATTCTTAACATCAACTATAGCACCTCCGGTAGCCATAAAAGGTCGACCTAAAATAATGGGGGTAGTAGTGTCTTTGGGCATACCCATGACAACAAAGTCGGAGGGGATGAAGAATCTACCAACTTGAACGGGTACGTCCTCAAGTACCCCAAGTGGGTACTTAACGGACCTATCCGCAAGTTGAATTGACATGCTAGTGGGTCTCATTTCCCCCACACTAAGTCTCTTAGTAATAGAATAAGGTAAGAAACTAACACTAGCCCCTAGGTCACATAAAGCTTGATTAACAACAACATTTCCAACCCGACAAGGGATAGAAAAACTACCGGGATCCTCAAGTTTCTTTGGTATTTGGTTCATAAGAATGACACTACATTGTTCCGTGAGAGAAATACATTCTTTATTCTCTATTGTTCTCTTTTTAGTTAAGACATCTTTCAAAAACTTTGAATAGAGGGGCATTTGAGAAATTACCTCGGCGAAGGGTAAAGTTACCTCTACCTTTTTCAACATATTCACAAAACGGCTAAATTGAGCATTCTCCTTGCGTGGCTTAGCTTGTTCAGGAAAGGGCAATGGAGGGACAAAAGTGGGAGGCGGTGGAACATTGGATTCTTCTTCTTCTTCGGCTAATCGTTTCGCCTCTTTTCTTTTTGCTTCTTCCGCTTCCATTTGCTCTTTCTTCTTTCTTTGTTCTCTTAGTTCATTCTCCGCATTTTGAAGGATATCTCACTATGCTTGTATTCCCCGGTTTTGTTTGGGGGAAGTGGGTGATGATTCTTGTGATTCACTTGGTTGGTTGACTTTAGATGGAGTGCTTTTGGTGTTCAAGTTCAAATTCTTGTATGGGTCCTCAAGTTCTTTGTCACCTCTCAAAATAACGGCATTTGCTTGGTGCGAATGGGCTCTTGGGTTTTGGGGTTATCCGGGAAAACCATGGGGTGGATGAATTGGGGCGGCTAAGGCTTTTGTTGCTTCTTGAGATTCCAAAACCTTTAGCCTTGCCTTGGTGTCTTGATGTTCATTCCATAGTTTCCCAACGGTCCTTTGCAATTCATTATAGTTTTCCCATGGGGCTCCTCCTTGACCAATTTGAGAATTGCTTGGTTGGCCATAAGATTGAGAGAGTTGATTAAATGGTGGATGATTGTAACCTTGGTTTCCTTGAAAATTACCTTGGAACCGTTGATTGTATCCATGATTAAAATGATTACCATGTTGATTTTGGTAATTGTTGTAATTGTTAGGAACATGGAAGTTGTTACTTTGTTGATTGAAGTTACTCCTTTGATGAGGAGGCATATATGGGGGCATCCTTGGAGGACCTTGGTTAAAGGGCCTTTGTTGAATTTGACTGAATGGCCTCAATTGACTCCCTTGGGCACGGGGCATCGGATTTTGGATATTTTGATTGCCATAAGAAAAATTAGGATGAAATCTTGTGCCGGCATTGTAAGTATTGGAAAAGGGATAAAATTGGGGTCTTTGCCCATATGCTTGTATATCTTGGACTTCATTTGGCTCTTCAATATAAACTTCTTCATTAGGAATGCAAGAGCTAGAATCATGGCCATAATTGCCACAATGATCACATTGAACTTCCCATGTTAATTGCTTTGGAGGAGATGGTTGCCTTGGTGGAATTCTCCCTTGAACTTGGTACATACCTCTAGGAGTAGGCCTTAAACTCATGGCATCCATTCTCTTTTTTAATTCTTCAAGTTTCGCATGAAGCTTCAATTCATTAGAACTCGTAGATGAGTTCACTTCAACTTTCTTTCTAGAATCCCTCGATTGACCCATTCTAGAGTCACTCCTTGCCATCTTTTCCATAAGACTCTTAGATGCCTCATCGGTGAGAGAAGAAAAGTCTCCGACGGTCGAATTGAGGTTCTCCTTGGTTCTAGATGGAAAGGGTGTTGTAAAATGTTTAGGTAGTTAGCCAATCGGGTATTCCATGATGTGGACATTTGCGCAACAAATCTCTAAATCTTTCCCAAGCCTCACTTAGGCTTTCAAATTCATCTTGTTTGAATGTTTGTATCTCCATGCGATATTGGTTAGTCTTTGACGGCGGGAAATATTTCTCCAAGAAGGCATTAGATAATTGAGTCCATGTTGTAAAAGTAGGCCTTGAAGCCATCTACGAGCTCCATCTCTCAAGGTCTTTAGAAATAATAAACTGTGAAATTGGCATGAAGTTAATCCATTGAGACGGGCTCCTACTAATTTTTCTTTAAATGAAGCAATGTGCTCTTGAGAATCTTCTTGAGAAAAACCGTGAAAAGTGTCTTGTTGAACCGCATTTGTCAAAGAGGCTTTTAATTCATAATTCTCGGGAAGCTCTCCGAAATCGACGGGAGAAGGTGTTTCTTCATGTGTGAGTTGGGAATGAGAGCCTAGGGTTGCCATTTGATGTATTGGTGGTGATGGTGGATTTGAATTTGGATGATTTGGAGGGGATGGATTTTGATTTTGTGGTGGAGTTTTCGGTGATAGTGGTGAATTTTGTGAAGTGGAAGGTATGGAAGGGTTATTTGGAGTGAGATTATCTGATGTAGAAGGTGTAGAAGGTGTATGTGGTAGGATGGGATTAAGGTTAGGAGGTGATAATGAAGGATGTGGGATAATAGTAGTTGAGTTATTTACCCGAAAACGTAATTCTCTAAAAGTTCTTTCCGGCTCCGGATCGAACCACAAGGGCGATGACGTGTTCCTGGGCATAAAACTCAATTTAAACGATAAGACTCCTAGCACCTTGCGGCACTAGGGAAAAGAATCAAACACAACAACTAAAAACAATACAATTACTCGCTGTTCCCCGGCAACGACGCCACTTTGATCGCCTCCCAATCGGTTCGGTCGTTAACGAAGTACGGGGGATCAAACGATATTTATAAGACTCGAGATGACACACAAAAACAAACAAGTAATCGTGGTAAGTCGAGGTCGGTCCACAAGGAACAGATGTATTGACGAGTTTAAAGCGATGTGTTTGATATCTAGAGGGGGGGGGGTTCTAAGGGTCGAGTCTATGCTAGAGGAATCACTACGAGAATGGCTAGGGGTAATTAATCTAGAGAAAGGCGTTGGGGAGAAGTCGGGATTCGGAACATGGAATGTAAGAAGGTCGGGATCGAGTTTTTGTTCCAACATTGATAAAGAGAGAATGCCACCTTTCGGTTTCTTCACCCAACCCACCTAAAAACCCGCTTTCGCGACGAAGAAGGGTAAGTCTCTTGTTATGGTAATTTCTACCCCGAGTTTCCCCATATTGATGGAAATGAGTTAAGGTCGGTCTAGTTGGCCGGACTAAAACAACAATGACACAACAACCACAAACAAGGTAAACCAACATGCAAGCAACCCACCAATACCCCTAAATTCAAATAATCCAAGTCTTCATCCCTAAACCCCCAACAAGAAATCTACTCACTAATCATAATGAAACAAAACAAAACATCAACTACGGAGAAACTATCTAAAGCATGCATATTAACTAGATCTAAGGAAACTAGCAATAATATGATGAGAAAACTACAATCTAACAATTACCCACTAAACTATGAAACTACCAAATTAATCTAGAGAATAATCTAGAACAACATGAACAAGATCTAGAGAAACTAACTACACTAAGATGATCTAAGCTAGATAATAATGAGAAAACTAAATTAAAACTAAACTAGAGATAAGAGAGTGGAAAGAAATGTACCAATTATGAAGATCTACAAGAAATAAGAAGTTTGCATGAATAAAGGTTGAAGCTTTGATGGAGATAGTGAAGAACTTGTCACTAATCCTTCAATAAACCCATAAATCTTCAATAAAACTTGAATAATCTTCTTACAAACTTGTAATCTAGAGAATTGATGATGTAACCTAAGTAGATCTACTACTAATTACTATGTAAACTACTAGATTTTTAGAGAATTACTACTAGAATACTACTAGATTGTTCTACTAATGGATGGTGTAATGTGATGGATACTACACTAATGGAGGCCTACTACTACTTACTTAGTCTAATGATGGATGCCTTGGGCAACAATTTAGGGTTACATATATATAGTAATCCTCTTAATGGGTATTTAACCTAAAGCCCAAATCCACTTCATGCTCCATTAGTGAGACAATCTCCCTCAACATCTTCATAGGGTGAAACTTTGCCCTGCGGTCTTGACGATAATTCCCACCGGGTGAAATTTCACCAGGTCAGATTTTCTTCCTTTTTTCGCGTTTTTGGCACTTCTTCCCATCGGGCGAAATTTCACCCGGTGGGCGAAATTTCGCCTGGTCAGTTTCGCCCGGTGGAGAGTCTCGGAAAATCTTCGGGGAGGCATTTTTACCGTCGGGTGAAATTTCGCCTGGTCATTTCACTTGCCTCATTTCTTGTCTCATTCTTCGTTAATTGATTGGATGACTTTAAACTTTAAGTTGTGTGCTTTACTCTTAGGACGGTATTCCCTTCTCTTGTGCTCGTGGAAGCTCGATCGTGATTTCGTTGCAAAATCCTATCAAAATCGATAGAAAACTACCAAAAACACGTAAAACGCACAAGAAGGATGCTAATGCGAGAAGTACACAAAATATGGCGATAATCGCACTCTAAACTCGCAAAACGAGGGAAAAACGGGTCTAAATGAGGGGAAAAACGATCTAAATTTAGCACACAACACCGGGTCGAGGGATTAGACAAGGGGATCCGCTTTCACCTTACCTCTTCATCCTTTGTGCGGAAGTGCTATCAAATTCGATGAGGAAGGCCATTGAAGCGCGGTCTTTAGATGGTATTCGCATATCTAGAGATGCCCCGACTATTTCTCACTTACTATTCGCAGATGACAACCTATTTTTCTGCCGAGCTAGCGTTGGAGAGGCGCGTAAGATTAAGGACGTGCTTAGGGAGTACGAGGAAGCTTCGGGCCAAAGGGTAAACTTTGATAAAACAACTGTTTCTTTTAGTAAATCCACTTCTATGAATCTCTGTGAGGCAGTGGCTAATGAGCTTGGAGTGAGAAGAGTTGCCCATCTGGGTAACTACTTGGGTTTGCCTATGATACTTGGGAAATCGAAAAATGCCCTTACTAATCTCCTGAGGGATAAACTAAACAAAAAGCTTCAAGGATGGAGAGATACGTATTTGTCCAAGACAGATAGAGAGATAATGATAAAGGCTGTGGCCCAATCAATCTCTACCTATGCGATGAGCGTATTTAAACTTCCCGTTAGCTTTTGTGAGGAACTTCGGTCTATTGTGTCCAAGTTTTGGTGGGGTGCGGCCAATGGAAATAGAAAGATATCGTGGGTAGCGTGGCATAAATTGTGCAAACCAAAAGATTTAGGGGGTATGGGTTTCCGAGATGTCCATAAGTTTAATCTCGCTCTTCTTGGTAAGCATGCCTGGAATCTAATAATAGAGTCGGGGTCTTTCTTAGCCAGATTGTTGCGGGCTAGGTACTATAACAGACGCTCCTTCTTGGAGTCCAACCTTGGGAGTAATCCGAGCTGTACCTGGAAAGGAATTTGGGAGGCTAAGAAGGTAGTGCTGCAAGGTATACGTAGATGCATCGGCAACGGACTTAGCACGAAAGTCTGGGATGACCCTTGGGTCTGTGGAGATCACAATAGTAGGCTTTTATCTCGCTGTTCGGATGGGAACCGGGGGATGCTTGTTTGGGAGCTCATGAATGTGGGTGGTAAGACGTGGAACGAGGGCAAAATTCGACAGCTAGCTCTTTATCCCTGCCGAATAAGAAGCTATCTTGTGGGTGATGGACCGAAAGAAGATAGGTGGTTCTGGGCTCCGGAGAAGTCAGGGCTTTATACCGTCAAATCTGCTTACCGAGTCTTGTGCGATAGCAAACCCGACGAACAGGGTCCCTCGGATAATAAGAAGGGGAAGTGGTTGTGGAAGTGCATTTGGCAGGCAAACGTTTTACCCCGAATCAAATCGTTCTTTTGGCAATTGTGTTGGGAAGCATTACCTACAAAATTCAACCTCGCTAAGCGGATGTCTCATGGTAATTCTAGCTGCCCTCTTTGTTCTTGTGAGGAGGAGACTAGTCTTCACCTTGTTAAGGGCAAATTCAGGCCCGGTGGGTCATTTCCAATCAAATAAGACTAATTTGGGTCAAAACCGACACCGGAAATAAAACCGTCTTTTAGCGACCGGGTCAAAACCCAGTTAAAGTCGTTTCCGAGAGCAAACCCACGGTCCTCTTTCAGGTGGGCCACTCGATCAAGTCCATCAGGGCACTTGATCGAGTAACCTTAGACAAGGAGGGGGAGCAATTGCCTATATAAGCACCCTCTTGCATGCACAATTCAACACTTTTTACAAAAAAACCCTAACACATCTACACACAACTTAAAAAAACCCTAAGAGAACGCTAATCAATTCTACATCCTAATTACTACCCTAAACCCTAGCAATCTAGGAACCCTAAATCACCATAACTCAACCTTCATAAACCTCGAAACTCCCGTGCTAAAGCCACAACGAAACGAGTTCCATTCGAGACAAGAAACATGTAGGTTGAGGGTGCAAAATCCCGTTCTTTTCTCTTCTCCTTTCTTTCCTCGTGTCGTCCGCGCGTCGTCGTCGTCATTGTCATCTTTTTTTTTTTTTCGTTTTTTTATTTTATCATCGCGTCTCTAATATCGGTAATAATCTCTAATATAAAACATTAAATTACTTGCTAATTCGTGTCGAACACCTGGGATGACGGGATAAGAAAATCCGAATATTACGAGGGTAACGCACCCGATGTTGACGGTCGTTTATCCCGACACCCCGAATGTTTGATTGTTGAAGCAAGTCAACATCAATAATCGTTTTTTTTATTTCGTTGCGTCGCTAGTCACGTTTTTTTATTATTATTCGTGTCGTTATCATCACCGTTCATCGAATCTTTATCAATTTCAAAACTATTTTTTTCAAGTAAGGCATCTTTTTTTTAGTTAAGGTCGAAACCCGTTGATGCGGATCGGACATCACACAATCCGTAAGGATTTATTACGATGTCGGGTTGCGGAGGGAATCAAGTCGAGTCCCTTTTTTTAATTTAAGTGTCGATCCACTAGATTCGATACCAATTCAATAATTGGATGTCGAATTTAAACGATCTAGTCAACAAATCCGACTAATACGATTTTCGTTGATGCTAAAAATAGTGATCATAGTTCGCAAGAATTAATTCCGACACTATAAAACGCGGAGACAATTTATTTCGTTTTAGTTGATTTAAAATGACTTACAAATTTATTTTCTAGATTTCGCTCTAAATATTCGATATCTATTCAATAATCGAATATCGGATACGACGAGTATCCAAATCCGAATCGAGCATAAATTATACAATATTTCTGCCCGATTCAATAAAAATCATCATTCCAAGGATGCGATACCGACTCCGTAGTCGAATATCAAATCTAACGGAATTAATCAAAAAAGCCAAAACAGCCCTCCGTGCGAGTCGCGCGGGTATCATGCGAGTCCATGGTTTCCGGATATCTGAATCCATTGGCACACGAGAGTCATTCAATACACGGTATCCAATAATGTCGGTATTAGTATCAAATGCAAAGGGACGAACCCAATAAACTCTGACATCCGAATGGGCTGTATTTTGTACAAAGCCCACTAAGATATAGAGTGGGTCTGAATGGGCCCGAACTCCCACAAAGTTCGGTGGCGACTCCACTTCGATTTAAATTTCAATTCGACCCATCTCATATGGAGATTCATTCGCCTCCCCAAACCCGCGCGTGGCCGCGTTGGGGTGGACCTATGTCATGTCCAAAATTTGGCGACTCCGCTGGGGATTAACTGATGCGTGACTAACCATCGGCATCCTCAGAGTGAGACTAGAATAGAAATCGTTTGACTAGTACAATACGCGTTTTAGTTTTACGGTTCATGCATAACCCTATTTTTTCACGGGCCGGTACTGGCGACCGACGTCCCACTATACCGTGATGTACTCCAATATGGATATGTCAAAGGTGTCCATAGTCGATTTGTATGGGTTTCGCGGCATGTTCTAAGCTCAACTCGACTTAGGAAGTCCGTCCCGATTCTCGGATAGGTTATGTGCACTGGTATAGACCCTTTATAGACCGACCGAGACTTAGTGTAAAGCATACATGGTGTCGTCATAATGCTTACGTGACCATGTGCTACTTGGTTTCCGTGTCGTTTTCAAAAACCGTCATTTCAAAAAGTGCATCTTTCCAAAAATATTCAAATTTTCAAAAACCCGAAGTGCTACCGAAATTAGGACTTACGATTTGACTCAAAGTAGCCTATTTTAAGCCGTTATGCTATCCATTTCAAAAATTCAAAAATTTTCGATTTTTCAAAAAAAATTCGGGCCTAACGGCATTTTTGCCAATTTTAAAAGTCAGGATCCGGTTTTCGATTTTCAAATTTTTGAAAATTCATTTTTGATATTCAAAATTCCGAAATTCCAAAAATGCATCTTTTCAAAATTTCGGAAAAACCCGAAATACCGTCCGTTTCGGGACTCGTTTTTTCAAAATATTCAATTTTCAAAAATCAAAAAGCTGCCGAAATTTAGACTTAAGATTTGACTCAAAACAAGCCTATTTTTTAGCCGGCATGCTGTCCATTTCAATATTCAAATTTTCGATCACCATTCGATTTTTTTTCGAATTTTCAAAATTCTATTTCAAATTTCAAATCTTCGAGATGCCATTCTCGATTTTCAAATCTTCGAGACGCCGTTTTCAATTTTCAAATCTTCGAGATCCCGTTTCCAATTTTTCAAATTTTTGGAAATTGATTTCCGATATTCAATTTTTCATAATTTCAAATATCCAATTTCAAAATCCGGGAAGTATACCGAATTTAGGACTTATGATTTTACTCAAAATAGCCTATTTCTAGCCGGTATGCTACCCATTTCAAAATTCAAAAATATTTTCAAAACTTCAAAATCGCTGCCCGATAGCTTCTTTTTCTATTTTCAAAAAGTCGGGCCGTCCTCCGTTTTTTCAGGATTTTCTCCAAAAATTCCTTTTCAAGACTTTCCTCATCTTAGAACTTCCCGTATTTAGCAGTGTCGGGGCTTGTCATTGGTCGTCGAAAGTCTTTAGCGTCGAAACTCCGTCGATCTTACATCGCGGGTTTCCTCCCTATCCCAGTCCGCCTTATTTGACTAAGGCATGGCCCACCTACGTAGGACATACTCCTACAAAGGAAGGCCCATTTACACACTCGAGTCTAAAGTCTGGGGAATATCTCACGTGGACCTTCCTTCGAACAGGACTCGGCCCACCCGCCGAATCCTAAGGGAGGCCCACCTTTCCCAAGTCACCCGTCTAGGTCTCTTTTCCGAGTCAACCTTTTACAAGGCATAGCCCTACAAAAAAAGGTTCGTGATCCTTACGTCTAAGGGTCACTCGTCCGACACTCGAGTCTTAACAAAATCTTCAACTCCACTCGGGGCTACCCTTCAGCAGAGCGATCGATCACGGTTGCTCTAAGGGTCTTGTCTTACACATGTTGCCTCACGTACCCCACTTTCGAGTCACTTAGATGTCACACCATCTGAGTCCTATCCGAGTCCTTAGTCTCACTTGGGGGCTGTTCTCCGACGGAGCGATTAATCACGGTCACTCCGAGAATCGTACCCTACACATTTGTCTTAGGAGAGTCTAACCCGAGTCAAACTGGAGTCGTCTCTCCTCCCGCGCTATTTCCTATGCCTTGGTGAATTTGAGTTCCGAAGCAACTTTTCTTATTACGCGGTATTCTTACAGACAGGCCACCCGTAATCAGACGCCAGAAAATGCAAGAAACCTTGGACCAACTGACCGCCTCACTGGCTAAGATGGAGGCCCAATTGACTGCCATCCAGACCGACCAAACGACCCTTGCCACCCGTTTGAGTGCCGTGGAGAAAGGGACTCCTAATGCTGGATCTGAAACTACTGGGCCTTTTGCTGAACTGGTTAGCGTAGTCTGCAAACTGGAAGAACAGGTCCACTTGTCAACTAACAACACTATCCACACGGAAAATACCCGTGCCTATTTACCCCTGAATGATGAACTGCCCGACGACCTCAACCTTACGGGCTTGCCAATGTTTGATGGGACCGAAGACTTGGTGCTTCACATCCAGGCCTTCAAGGAGTTCATGGTCGTTAAGGGCGTAAAATCGCCCATGTTTAAGCACCTGTTTGCCTCTTCCCTCAAGAAGCATCCGAAAGCCTGGTACTACAGGCTAGACCCCAAGAAATACCCGACTTGGGATGACGTGGCAACGGAGTTCGCTCGGAACTACGCTGATAATATCGAGATCCAGACTACGATGCGTACTCTGGAAGTCAGAGCCCAAGAGCCCAAAGAAGGGTTCACTTAAATACCTTCAAAGATGGAGGGCCGAAAGTGTGAAGTTGGTGGACAAGCCCAACGAGAAGATACTAGTGGAGGCGTTCATCAACAACCTCCTACCTTCCTACCGCATCCATCTTAGGTATGCTGGCATTTCAAACTTTGCGGTGCTTACCGAAATGGGCATTAGGATTGAAGAGGATCTTCGACATAACGAAGATCTTGGTGAAGCTTCTACTGAAGGCTATACTGGACATCAACTCGAGTCCTTAGATGCCGACGACTAATGACAACATCATCCGAGAGTCCGGATTTGATTTAAGTCCGAGTCTGAGTCCGAGTCTAGGATGTGCTATTCCTTCCAAAGTCAAAGTCTGAGTCAGAGTCAGTTGTATTCTGTCCTCTTTTCCAAAATTCAATAAAATCAGCTTTCCTGTTTCTCATATATTCTTTCCTTATGTGTTTCCGAGAACATGATAAACACCATCATACACTGTGAGCACATGCACGTGACTATTATAGGCTCATCTATAATGACTGCAGAAAACCGAGTCCGTGTATTCCATTTCCTGTTCCATGTCTGACATAGAAAGCCACAAAACTACACTTAGCAGGAGCGGTATCGAATCCCATGACAAATCTAGGTAATCTCCTAGTTTGGGTTCAAGACGGGAGGCAAACCCATCTCCCACAATAAACACCCATCCAACAAGACCAACCAATCCCTACCTCAGGTGTTAGTTTGACCAAAAAAAAACTGGACGAAAAAAAATCAAAAGTAAAAAAAAAAAGAAGCAAAAGGCCAAAACAAAAAGCAGGCCATTGTAAAAAAAAAGAAAGGGGCACCCGTGACCGAGGTTAAGCGATCAATCCAAATGCAGAATCCCATGACCGGGGCTAAGAAGTCAACCAAATAAAAAATATTCAAAAATCCATGACCGTAGTTAACGGTCAATTCAAAATTATCAAAACCCATACCATCCAATAGGGGAGTGACAATCAAGTTGGTCAGCTAACACCACACTCAGCCTTCCCACATTAAAACCCTCAAGACCTTCCTGAGACCTAGGCTAAGAGACAGCCCGGAATTTTGAGGATTCAAGCTCCATAGGATACCCCTAACCATTAGGGCCAGACATGGAAACCATATCCCGCATTATCAAACCAGCCCAATCGAAGTTCGAGTCATTTTTACTCGACTTCCCCCTTTCCTACCACATTACAGTACCTTACCCTCGAAGCCTTAGCTCCAAAAAAATCAAGCTCCAGATGTTAGAACATCAAAGCCACTTACAGCCTAGCTCCACATTTCCAAAAATATCCAAACCAGTTACCAACCTCAAACACGGGAACTCAACCTGCGGTCGACATAGAACATGCCCAAATAGTTCACACCACCTCTGGGGGCTATCCCGGAGAACGCTCACAGTCACAGGATCAACATCCTAACCATTCTAGCTCTTTGATCAAGGCATCATTGGGAATGCAACTAACCTACACCGTCAATATGGCTAGTTACACACAAAGTCCTATTAGACTAGGCACCATAATATATCTTTCAATCCACTGAACTACGGCATGGTTTGATTTCACTACACGTGAATACGTAGGCAGCCTTTCAACGGAGGCACAACCACCCACATTGACATAAATTCAAAAAGCACCATTATTCCGGTCACGACACTGTCATGTTCTTAGTAGCAAGCTTTGTCATCCTGGGGGCTTCACCTAGGCAGAAGTTCTCCATCCACTCACATAATCCAAAGACTTTCAAAATCTAGCCTCCTTTCTATAGTGTGTCCTAATACTCGGCTCAACCGAAGACGAGAATCTGTCAGGACTCGAAGCAATTCCCATTTTGAGAATGTACCCTAAAATCAAAAATCCAGAAGAGCACAACACTACAACAGTCCCATTACAGAGTACTGCAAGTCCCTGATAGCATAGGCTATGGAATAGCACAACTTAAGAGTCTTGTTAGGTGGCCCACCCCCCTAACGAGTCACGGTCCAATCCCTCGAGAGTCCAGTCGTGTCTGTCAACTCGTCCGGTCACGTCCAGAGTCGAGTCTGTCGGTAGGGCTCTCTCTTCAAAATCTACTTTGAAACTTACAAAACTTAGCCATTTGAGAAAATCCTTTTCGACAAGGTCAAATTTCGGTCTATTTAAACTGCAGATTTCTTTTCTACCCTTTTCAATTTTGAAAACCTATCTCCTAGCACAGAACTTTGATTTTAAAATGAAGCAAAAATCTTTTTTTCCCAGCACAAGTCAGTCCATAGATGCTAATTGCGTTTCCTATCTGCTATATGTGCTATTTTCTATCAATATAACTAACATTTCAGGAACCAGCTTGTGCTTCCCAAAGGAACATCAAGTTATTTTATTCCCCAGCGCCTGCGCAACTCACATATCTCCCCAGCGGAAATCTCAAGGCGGCATTTTTCATGGGATGGGCCCACATACGGGCGCACCCGGGACTTACACGGCAAGTCCACAATTCCCCACGGAGTTATCATCTTCAGCTCAGGTACGATTTCTAACTTGTGGCTGGCGAGCCCTTCATGCAAGTCCAATGGACTATAAGCGACCCGACCGGAAGTCTGCCAGCTCTTAATCCTCGATTGGCCTGGTAGCTACTTTGACTTTTGCTTTGTCCAAGCCTCAGTCAGAGTGGGGGCTCTGTGGACACCCACATTTTGATCGCCAGGTATCTATAGCAGTTTCAAAAAAACACCCGATGATGATCGGACGCGAACGTGTTTCTACGCGCTCGGATGTGGGCTCAAAACCATTAGTTTCTGGCTTGGGCTTTTTACGGAGTACATATCTCACAAAACCGACCTCAAACTCAGGCTCGGTGGGTCATTTCCAATCAAATAAGACTAATTTGGGTCAAAAACGACACCGGAAATAAAACCGTCTTTTAGCGACCGGGTCAAAACCCGGTCAAAGCCGTTTCCGAGAGCAAACCCGCGGTCCTCTTTCAGGTGGGCCACTCGATCAAGTCCATCAGGGCACTTGATCGAGTAACCTTAGACAAGGAGGGGGAGCAATTGCCTATGTAAACACCCTCTTGCATGCACAATTCAACAATTTTTACAAAAAAAACCCTAACACATCTACACACAACTTAAAAAAACCCTAAGAGAACCCTAATCAATTCTACATCCTAATTACTACCCTAAACCCTATCAATCTAAGAACACTAAACCACCATAACTCAACCTTCATAAACCTCGAAACTCCCGTGCTAAAGCCACAACGAAACGAGTTCCATCCGAGACAAGAAACATGTAGGTTGAGGGTGCGAAATCCCGTTCTTTTCTCTTCTCCTTTTTTTCCTCGTGTCGTCCGCGCGTCGTCGTTGTCATTGTCATCTTTTTTTCGTTTTTTATTTTTATCGTCGCGTCTCTAATATCGGTAATAATCTCTAATGTAAAACATTAAATTACTTGCTAATTCGTGTCGAACACGAGGTATGACGGGATAAGAAAATCCGAATATTACGAGGGTAACGTGTAACACCCCGTGCTTTTGACCATTTTAGTTATTTATAATAACGATTAAAATTAATAAATCGAGTCTCGACAAAATATTTTATATAGTAATATTCAATTCTTGTGTCTTTGGAACCTTTCTATTTCACTTCATTGTTTGCAAAACTGAAATTTCTATCGTTATCGAAATTCTGCGCGATTTCGTAAAACGGTTCCTATTTTCTCATACGGACTCCGATTGAGGCAATTCAAAAGCCTAACTTTATTAATTTTCCAAGATCTGCACATTGGTGATTTTCAAAGTTACAATTTATAAGTTCATCATAAAAATATTGTACTGGACAGCTCCTTTACTACGAAAATCGTCACACGACGAATCGTTTCTCGACATTCGATTTCTGTACTTCTTTCCTAACCATGGTGTGACCAAATAAACTCAAAAACATCACCCTAAGGCATGCCATACCGTCACTTTGAATTTCAAGCCTCAAAATATGCTTTTCTAATCAAAAACACCAAATAGGGTATGTACCTCTTAAAGTATGCTTAGCTACTTTTGGTAATTGTCAAGTTCTTGTCCACCCATTGCTCCCCCATCTAATGCACGACTTGTGTGCTTATAACCAGCCATTTTCTCTTCATTTACTCATCCATTCACTCACCTAAACACCCCTTCAAAGATCCATCTAAAAACCAAAGAAAATCATACAAGTTTTTCTAAGTTCTAAGGTGTTTACACCACCATATCTCAAGAGCACATACTCTTTCTTTTCCTTACCTTATACTCTTTTTTTTAAGCCTTATTCCTATTATATTTACTAACTTACTTTGTTTGTGTGTTCTTCTAACTTATTCATGAAGAAGAGCAAGAGGAAGGGGGCTTCGATCTTAGTATATTTGATTTCATAGTTGATCCGGAGAATTGCTAATAGGTAACCTAACTTTTCTTCGCCCTCAAATCTCGTAGTATAGTGTTTAGACTCTAACTAACATGTAACATCATGTTTAGGACTAAACCATTAGATCACCAAGTTTAAAGCTAACTATTTGTTGATTTATCACTTAACAATACATGCTGAAAAATGGATTCTGTGATGTATGATGTATGTTCACGATTTGTATGTGTAAAATATGTTTCGAATTAGCCTTAGGTACCTTCATGAAAGTTGTAGATCTGAATGTCTAGAATATGTTAAAAATATGAAAAGTAAGTTTTTATGAAAATATATATTTAGTAATGATATATTTCGTAAAATGGTACTGTATGATTTTATGTAGTGTCTGAAAAAATAGTATGTTTCGTGATGTTAAACGTTTCTTTTGAACTTGGAAATATTATTTTATGTTCCTGATGATGCCTACAATGTGTATGTAAAATTTCATATAAATCCATCATATATATTTTCATTTATAAAATTTGTACTAAAATGGGTCAGATCTGGAAAGAATATTTTATTTAAGAACTTTTATAAAGTATTTTAATCTAAATTTCTGGGTATAAGTTATGTACAAGTATATGTATCCAAAATAAAAGTTTGGTTCACTTTAATGATGTTTAAGTATTTTAAACGATTTAAAAGAAAGTATTGAAAACCGTACTGTTTTCTATTTTAAATTATTAAAAATAATAAACCTTATTATTTTTGAAAAATGACTTTATATCTGGAAACCTAACTTATAAAAGTATGTTGAGTATGAAAATCGAAACTTAAAAATAACATTTGAAAAATGACTCATTTAGTATCCTTAATAATATTATCGATTTCGTTATTACTTAAAGTTATTTTGGTAAAAGTCTAAGTTTTGAAAAATATGATACAGAATAAGGTTAAAAATGTTTTTTTATAATTATTATAGATTTATTTGATGTTTGAAATATTTTACTAAGTATAAATAGACTTTAAGAGATAAGTATACTTGTACAAATACGAAACCATATAAAAATACTAAATACGTACACTTGAACAATAAATGTACTAAATACTTGTGCCCCAAAAAGTATAGAGTACTAAAAGACGAATAACCCGAAAGTACTAAGTTAAACAATGCTTAAATGTGCAAAACAACAGTTAACTTTATAATAAGCACTTAAAGACTAATTAGTGACTAAGTCAAAACTAAGGATTGACTAGTCTATCTTGGTCAAAATTTGGCTTTTTAAGTCAACATAGACCAAGTCCAGATAAAGGAACCTGTCTTAAATAATGTACTTAGAAATAACTGAATCTTTAATCAAATCTCAACTAATGAACGCTTCAAATAATATATCTCAAATAAAATGTTCCAAATCTCTTACATCAGTATACTAAAACTATCAGTTAAGATAAATTTTACGACGATTGATAATGTTTGTTAATCTTAAAATCGACATACTTAAATTCCATAGGAACAACCGTACTTCTAGTCGGTGTGTTACCTAAGCCGGTGATCAGACACGTTTTCACGAACGATGTTATCGACACCAATCATGGTGAAAATGAACATGTGCCCTGGCAGTACCATCTGAGTCTTCTTCACCATTCTATGTTGTAATGACTTGTTCCGAGTCAATACACAACCCACAGACCGGTCATTCTTATGGAACCCGGTATTGTTTCATCCCTCTGGTTATCAGACATGTGCCCCACGATGACCGCTGAGCTCGATATTCCAGAGACTCTTTCTTTATAAGACACCCAAATTCAGCTTACCTTTCGTGTTGGGCGCTATCTTGGTAAAGTTTAGAAGGCGATGCGATAGAAGACAGCTTCGAAAGTAGACTACGACACTCGGAGTCATTGCTCATGGGAGGCCATGATGCATCCTGCCGGTGCGAGAAAATGCTAAGAAGTAAATGGGCAGCCAGCTCTTTATGAGTTTGTCGGTAGAGTAGTAGTCGTCCAGTTGCCATTGAGGTGCTCGGTTGTGTAAAGGTTCTCTTTCCCGAGACCAAGAGTATGGATTGGGTGTGTGCGCATACATAGACAAGGGCACTGATCAGCTCTCACTCTCTATATCGGATATCTTTGGGGGCGGAATACCTTCCGACCTTTGCCTTAGCAGTGTATGGGACATGTTCGGTTTAGCGGGGCCTCTAAGTCCATGCACTTGCAGTCCTTCTTCTCCCTATGTCAGTCGACTAAACTGAGTCAATTTAGGTGTTCGATCCTATTGAGCACTAGGGGTGAGATGTAAACCTCCTAGTATTGATATGATTGGCGGGATTGATGTTCCCATCCGCACTTATGGTGAGATGCAAGCCTTAAGTGTGCATGAGACATTAGTAGTCACGTCCCGTGCATTATGTGAAAGCAAATCATTGTTTTTAAAGGTAAATGACTACAGTTTTCTAAATCACATTATGCTTCATTACTGTTCTATACTCTTATGACTAATGATGTGATTGAAATGCTTGATAATGGGAAGTGATGTTTTGTTATATGTCTTGCCTGAACATTGATTATGATTGATATTATGTTTCATATGATTTGTATTATGTATGTCTTACTCTATTTTGACATGACACTTCTATGAATCCATGATCCATGCTTTACTGTATTCTATTCACATGATACTCATATGATGTATGTATTACTTTATTCTATATAACCTACGTGTCTTATATATGTAAGTTGATTCGCATGTTAACTGAAATCACTTCATGTGTATCTCACATTGTATACATGTCGATTTGTAATGTGACATGCCTGCTTATCTGTTAATTAGATAACCTAAACGTTATACTACATTGATTATTCGGGGCCGTGTTAGAAGGACGGTTAGGTTACTCCCACTAAGTGGGACATGTATATTTAAATATGCATTCAGGTTGACGAACCCTCGAGCTTGGACATGGGTGCATGCTTCAGTGCAAGAGATACAACTTAGCAGATGAGAGTGTCAATCTATAAATCTTGTAACACAAATTTTGTCAGACTATTGTATTTAGAAATTTGTAATTCGGGTTTCAGTTGTTGTATTTTAACAAACGGTTCATTTATCGGTAAAAGACTCACTTGAGTCAACGGTTTTTTTAATTTTTACCCCTTTTTACGACTTAATTATTTTCCGCCTTGTTAATTAATGTCATTATATTAGAAGAATCGAGTTGTTACATAACACACCCGATGTTGACGTTCATTTATCCCGACACCCCGAATGTTTGATTGTTGAAGCAAGTCAACATCAATAATCATTTTTTTTATTTCATTGCGTTGCTAGTCACGTTTTATATTATTATTCGTGTCGTTATCATCACCGTTCATCGAATCTTTATCAATTTTGAAACTATTTTTTTCAAGTAAGACATCTTTTTTTTAGTTAAGGTCGAAACCCGTTGATGCGGATCCGACATCACACAATCCGTAAGGATTTATTACGATGTCGGGATGCGGAGGGAATCAAGTCGAGTCCCTTTTTTAAATTCAAGTGTCGATCCACTAGATTCGATACCAATTCAATAATTTGATGTTGAATTTAAACGTTCTAGTTAACAAATCCGACTAATACGACTTTCGTTGATGCTAAAAATAGTGATAATAATTCGCAAGAATTAATTTCGACACTATAAAACGCGGAGACAATTTATTTCGTTTTAGTTGATTTAAAACGACTTACAAATTTATTTTCTAGATTTCGCTCTAAATATTCGATATCGATTCAATAATCGAATATCGGATACAACGAGTATCCAAATCCGAATCGAGCATAAATCATACAATATTTCTGCCCGATTCAATAAAAATCATCATTCCAAGGATGCGATACCGACTCCGTAGTCGAATATCAAATCTAACGGAATTAATCAAAAAAGCCAAAACAGCCCTCCGTGCGAGTCGCGCGGGTATCATGCGAGTCGCGCGGGTGTCATGCGAGTCGCGCAGACCTCATGCGAGTCGCGCGCCTGTGCAAGTCGCGCGAAGTTCACAAGTCGCGCGATTGCCTGGAAATTGCGACACAAAAGGATTTTTTTTAGTTCAATTTTAAAACGACTTATAACATCTTTTCTAAACTCGCTCCTAATATTTGATATCGATTCCATAATCAATTTTCGAATATGACGAGCATCAAAATTTTAAAGTCGAGTATTAATCGTACCATATTTTTACACGACTTAGCAAAATTATTGATTTTCCAAAATCATGCATCATGTTTACATTATCTTATAGCATTCTATATTTTCACAAACCGTTATTATCATTATACCGTTACTAACATGTTTGTTTCTATTTTTGTCGATTTATTTTCGTTATTCGTTTTATTATACTAAAATGAACCCGCATGCTAAATCCAACTTTGACGTTAAATTTAGATGCATTAAATCGACTAGCAACCCATTCAATTATTCGCATGTTTAGGCAAAACACTGTTTGCATATCATTTTTCACCGTTCTACTAACACGCGTATTCGAGAGTCAAACGATATCTTAGTAGAGGCCGCTAATGTGCGGGCGGGGTTGGGTGTTCTTTGTGAACTTCCCAACACGTACCCTCACCCCTTACTCAGAACCATGGTTTCCGGATATCCGAATCCATTGGCACGCGAGAGTCATTCAATACACGGTATCCGATAATGTTGGTATCGGTATCAAATGCAAAGGGACGAACCCAATAAACTCTGACATCCGAATGGACCGTATTTTGTACACGGCCCACTAAGATATAGAGTGGGTCCGAATGGGCCCGAACTCCCACAAAGTTCGGTGGCGACTCCACTTCAATTTAAATTTCAATTCGACCCATCTCATATGAAGATTCATTCGCCTCCCCAAACCCGCGCGTGGCCGCGTCGGGGTGGACCTATGTCATGTCCACAGGAGGGGTGTGGGATGGGTTGGGGGTGGAGATTAAGAAGGAAGTTGGGCATGAGAGGGTGAGGGAGTGGGTGGAGGATTTGTGGAGGGAGATGGAGGTAGAGGAGCGAGGGAAGGTGATGACGGGCTGTTGGGCTATGTGGGAAGCGAGGAACAAATGGGTTTTCGATGGTACTAGAGTGAGCAGTGATAAAGTGGTCATGAGAGTTGAGGATATTTTGAGGGAGGTCGAGGAGGCGAAGGAGGTGGATAAGGGGTCGGGGGAGAGAAGTGCGGACAGTAGTGGGCGGACAGGAGAGGAAGCGTGGAGAAGACCGGGTGAAGGGTGGGTTAAAATCAACTGCGTCGCAAGTTTATGGGTGGGCGGTTTCGGCCTGGGGTTTTTGTGCAGGGGTGTGGAGGGACAATTCATCTGGGGAGGGAGTATTGAGAGGAGAGGAGGGGATGAGGTTCGCAATGCCGAGGCCGAAGCTGTACTAGCCAGTTTGCAGGAAGCTCGAAGAAGATGACATCGTAGAATAATTGTGGAAACGGATTGCAAGGAGCCCGTGGAAGCCATAAAGAAAGGGTCTCAGGGGCGAAGCGTTTTCTATCGAATATTGGAAGAAATTCTTGAGGTTAGTATGGATTTTGAGGAGGTGCAATGGGCTAGCGTTCCAAGAAAACACAATGAAGTAGCTCACGAGATGTCTAGATACTTTTTTGGACGAGCGGGATCAGTGCTTTGGAGGGACAACTTACCAGATGCTTTATCGACACTCATTCAATTAGAAGCTAGTTTCTCGATGTAATACCGTTTATCGGGTTAAAAAAAAAACAGTATGGACATAAGCATTATGAGTGTCATTAACTTAATAACACTCCCTTAACTTGTACTTTAGATTCGAATATTGACATTTCCATCATAACAAGATACCTAGCACAAAATCTAATCTCATCTTTGGACAAGAATTAGACTTGTAAGTGGTACTCTTGGTGTAGTAATCAAATATTAACAGTAAGACTGTATCAAATGTTAAGTCTTCCTTTGGGCCGACTTAACATCTACACGAGAACTGAATAACTGTTACATATTTATCACCACAAGTATGATTAAATTTCGGCCAAATAATGGACTTCCTTTGGGCCGATCATTACCCGCATGAAATTCAATCGCACACAAGCGTCTAATTATTTAAACTATCTAATCTACGCAATAGAGGTTTCTTTGGCAAGGTATTGTTTCGATCAAACAATCCAAAAATATTAGACATCTTATAAATTCAAATAGCCAATATTATTAAAACTGAAATCAAGATTCTTTTAATCAACCATAATTAACGAGTGACTGAAACCTTAAATGATTAAAGAAATTATAACCCAAATTAGTTCATTCATCAAGTCAACTTGTCAATTAAAAATACACGACCATAATCGCAATCGAAATTCCAAACAGGTCCCAATTCATACATAACGACATAATATGCGACAATAATCATACATACGGGGCCATTATGCAGACTAAATGCCAAACAAAATTATAATGAACCAACCGCAATTGATTTAAAAAATACTGAACACCTTATAAACCGAATAGCCAATCATATAAATCTGAAAATTTAATATCCGAATTATTGTTCTTTAATACTCCGTACATGTATAAATAAATTGATTGCATAATAAACATTCAAAAATACTCATAATTAAATATGTGAAAAAATTGCAATCGACATAAATAATTTAATTGTGCAAGACGAAATTATAACTGAATATGACAGATAACAATAGGCTGGATTAAGCGGCTTACAAATTAGCAATACAAGATTAACCCTAAGAAATAAATCTGACCAACTAATAACCCAAGTCGTAACTCCGTAAAGCATACCACAAAAAAAACCAAAGCATGGCGACATCACATGTACGTAGAAGACAATTTGATGATAATCATGCAAATCTCAAGACATCAAGAGACAAGCAATGATGATAAAAAAAATGACATCAACACTGCATCATCAAAGAACATTAAGCTTGTCCATTCCGAAAAAATTCATACGGAGAAATTGCTTAATCTTAAATCTTTACGAGTAAAATATTAGCTGGTCAGAATAATCACGCAAACGAAAATAAAAGACCAATCGTAAGATAAATCCTTCCCAAAAAATTTAATATGAAGACGGCTCTAATACCACTTGTTAGATTCAATTTGACCCAAGACTAAAATTTCATACCAAATTAATTGGCAATAAACTGTAATTAGCTGTAGCGGAAGAGTACCTGATAATACTGATAAAACATAACTTACGTCATGACGGTCTTTTGGATTAGGTCTTCTAGTAGACACACAAACCATATGGATCTCTCCAATGATGGAGGGCGGGGAGATTAGGTTATTGTGTGCTGCCAGGGATCATAACCCAGGTGGCTATATATACCCTCCTAAGTCTAACGCGTTCATCGAACATTAGAAAACTTAATGGGTATCTACACTTGTAGATAATAGTCTGGCTGTAGACACCCGCATTTTGCATGCTAGTGTCTATAGTAGTTTCCAACAAAACACCCGATGATGTTCAGACGTAAACATGACTTAATGCGCTCGAATACAGACTCGGAATCAATAGTATCCGACGTGGGCACTTAGCGGAGTACAAATCTCTCAAAACCGACCTCAAATTCAGGCCCAGTGAGTCATTTCCAATAAAACGAGACTAATTTGAGCCAAAACCGACATCGGAAATAAAACCATCTTTTTATGACTCAAAACCCGGTCCAAATCAAAAATCGACCTTGCAAAAGCTTCTAGAAACAACCCAACAAACCACCAAAGTCAAAGTCAAAGTCAAGGCAAGAAAATCTCAACCTCTCCTATATAGGCTCACCCGCCTAACCCACTCGATCGAGTGTCATAACCTCACTCGATTGAGTGCAGCTAAAAAGCCCAAACAGAAGCCTTTTTTTGAGTCACTCGATCGTGTGCATCTAGGGCCACTCGATCCAGTGACCCCAAACCGTGGGGAGTTCTATAAATACTCCCTCTTGCTCTTCATATTTTAAGATTTTTCTCCCAAAGCAACCATCACCTTTTGGCAAACCCTACACATTTCACAACATTTCAATAACCTTTCACCATCATTCAACCCTTACAACTTTGAACTTGGCTTCAAACTCACACAGATACACATACAAGCGCATCCCGAGATCAAAACTCGTCAAAGACCGAGAGCAAACTTCGTCAAATCCTCTCCCCAATCATACACACGATAACTTACCTACATTCTCGACACTCCCGCGCACACGCCGCTACTTTACGAGTCTGTTTCCGAGATACTTAAGCGTGTAGGAGAAGGGTGTAATTCAAATCCTGACATCTCTTTCTGCCTTCTCTTTTTTCGATTCTATGTATATATATACACTATATATACTATATATTATTAATACTACTAATCGCTAACACTAACTTTTTTATTATCGTTTCATTTTATTTTTGTTCTTTTTTTATTTCGTCATTAACGACTAATACCGCGAATAATTACATAATATTTAAACCGCTTTCGGATCGAACACGTTTAGTTACGGTTTCCGCTTCAAGTCCGTTTAATCCCTTTACAAGTTGTAACAGTTAGGGCTGTGCATTGGGTCCGACCCGGACCGGACCCGGAACTGGAATTTAAAAAAAATTCGGACCGGACCTGGACCGAAATCTCAAAATTTCAGACCGGGACCGAACCGGAAAAATTCCGGTCCTAGACCGGAGCAGACCGGTTGGACCAGTTGACTCGGAATTTTCAATTTTTTTTGAAATTCCGATCCAAAATTCCGGACCGGCTCGACCGGTTAGACCAAATTTTTTAAGAAATAAGCATAATTACGGTTTTTCCGGTCCAAACCGGTTAAGACCGAAAAAAACCGGGTCAGGACCGGACCAGACCGGAACCCGAAATCGCCCGAAATGATGGACCGGAACCCGGACCAGAATTTTTTATTCCGGGTCCGGTCCGGTAGATTCCGGTCCAGTCAGGTCCATTTTTCCGGCCCGACCCGGATTTTGCACACCCCTAGTAACAGTGGTGGCACCCTTTCGAGGAGCGCCGCCCTAAACACTTAAGGGCGTAACGCGATCGTGGTAACACGTAGTTAAACGTGCCAGATGCCATTTTTGAGGTTAGTACGAAACCCGTTGACGCGAAATCGAACATCACGTAATTCTTAAGGATTAGTAACGATGTCGTGACACGAAGGGAATCGATTTTCGTCCTAATCAAAATAATAACGATTTCATAAAACATATTTCAAATATCCGATACCGGACTCTTAACCATACATTACACGTTGCGAGAATCGAAAACCGAGTTGAGTTTAAATTATACGATATTTTCACGTAACTCGTATAGCTATCGATTTTAAATAAACAAATTCGAACTTGTCACCTTTTCGAAAACGAGCAACAACTCGTACAGAGGGCACTCGATCGAGTGTCATGGCTCACTCAATCGAGTGACCCCTCAAAATAGAGGCAGGAGACCCTCACGAAGGGCACTCGATCCGAGTCCCTTCCATGACTCGATCGAGTGGTCCTCATTACACTAGAACGTGAGCCTCCTACATATGACAAGCCTCGTCAAATCGTTTTCTACAACTTTGGTCGTCACGTGTCAAGTCCGTCACGTGTTTATCTTTTCAAAATCATGCATCGTATCATTCTCTGATCATCTAATCTATTTATGTTTCCATTATTATTGGAATTATGCTAATTTTGTTTATCGTTTTGTATTGTCTGGGTTGTATTTCCGCCCGTGTACTTTGTATTTATTTACGGGTTTTGCTCATTTTCGATGTTTCCATTTTATAAATGAACCTTGCATGCTAAATCACTTCGACTTGAACTAAATGCATTAAAATGACGTAGTTGAACACATAACTCACATGCTTAGTTAAAATGTCGTTTGCATAACATCTAATCGTCAAACTAACGCGCGTACATGAAAACGAACGGTATCCTAGTAGAGGCCGCTAAGAGCGGGCGGGGTTGGGTGTCCTTCGTGGGCTTCCCAACACGTACCCTCACCCCTTACTCAGAACCATGGTTTCCGAATGTCCGAAACCGTTTGCATACGAGAGTCATTTGATGCACGATTCCCGATAACTCGGCATCGGTATCGTAATGCAAAGGGGCGAACCCCACAAGCTCTAGTATCGAAATGGGTTGTACTTTGTGCATGGTCCACCAAAATATAGAGTGAGTTCGAATGGGCCCGAACTCCCACAATGTTCGTTGGCGACTCCTAATTCTATTTAAATTTCGACCCGAGAACTATCTTACCACGAGATTCATTCGCCTACCCAAACCCGCGCGTGGCCGCGTCGAGGTGGACCTATGTCATGTCAACAATTTGGCGATTCCGCTGGGAAAACCTGATGTACTACTTGTCATCGGGATTCCTAGGGTGAGACTCGAAAAGAAATCGTTCGATTATTAATGTACGCGTTTTAGTTCGATGGTTCATGCATAACCCATGTTTACCCGGGCCGGTTACTTGTGACCGACGTCCCACTATACCGCAGTGCATTCGTAAATGGGTGCGCTAAAGACATCTATAACCGAACTCGTATGGGTTTGGCGGCAAGTACTAAGACCAACTCGGCTTAGGAAGTCCGTCCTGATTTACGAGAGAGCCATTGGTGTTGGTATAGACCCGATTTTGACCGACTGAGACTTAGTTTAAAGCATACATGCTGTCGTCATATTGCTTGCGTGACTATGTGCTACTTGGTTTCCGTGTCATTTTTCAAAAACCATCATTTCAAAAAAAAAAATGCATTTTTCCAAAATACCAAATTTTAAAAAACCCGAAATATCATCCGTTTCGGGACCCGTCTTTTCAAAATACCAATTTTCAATAACTCGGAATGCTGCCGAAATTTAGACTTATGATTTGACTCAAAATTAGCCTATTTTCTAGCCGGCATGTTGTCTATTTCAAAATTCGAATTTTCGATCCACCTTCGATTTTCGAATTTTCAAAATTTCATTTCGATTTTCAAATCTTCGGGATGTCGTTTTTGATTTTCAAATCTTCGGGATCCCATTTTCGATCTTCAAATTTTTGGAAATTCATTTTTGATATCAATTTCGAAATTCCAAATATTCAACTTTTCAAAAAATCGGTCCTGTCGGCATGCTGCCAATTTGAAAAGACGGGATTGTCTCCCAATTTTTCAAAATGCGAATTTATTCGCAGCCATTCCAACATTTCAAATGCTCGGTCCTATCGGCATGCTGCCAATTTCAAAAGTCAGGACTGTCCTCCGAATTTTTCAGAATTCAACCACTTTTCAAAAACCTTCCTAATTGTAGGACCTACCGTAATCCGTGTGTCGGGTCTTTTCATAAGTTGTCGAAGGTCTATAGCATCGAAACTCCATTGATTCTTGACGTGCCCCTACTTAGGCTCGGTCGTTAACGAGGGATAGGGGGTCAAACAATACTTTTAAGACTCGCAAATAACACAAAAACAACTAGTTGTATTCGTGGTAAGTCGAGGTCGGTCCACAGAGAACGGTCTAGAATCGAGTAAAAGTGACGTGTTTGGGTTCTTATAGGGGGTTTTAAGGGTTGAGTCTATACTAAAATACAATAGATGACAAAAATTAAATAACAAGGGAAGTAACAAGAGAAATAACAAGAGATGATCAAATAAGGGAAAGGCGTTAGGAGGAAATCAAGATTCGAAAATTGGGGTCAAGGAATCTCGAGATTTGGGCCGGTCACAATATCGGTAGAGGGAGAATGCCACCTTTCGGTTTCTTCACCCAACTCACCTAAAATCCCGCTTTCGCGGCGAAGAAAGGTAAGTCTCAAGTCAAGGTAACTCCTACCCCGAGTTTCCCCATATTGATAGGAGTGAGTCAAGGTCAATCTACTCGGCCGGACTAAAACAACAATGACACAACAACCTTAAGCAAGATAAAACAATACGCAAGAAACCAACTAAAAACTCCTCAATTCAAATAATCCAAGATCCTCCTCCCTAAACCCCCCAACAAAAATCTACTCACACTTCATAACGGAAATTAATAAAACATTAACTAAGGAGAAAGCAACAATAACATAATGATTAAATCTTGAGAAAATAATAACAAAACAATAAGGAAAAGCACGATCTACCAAATTAACTAGAAATTGATCTAAGAGCAATAAAAGTAAGATCAAGGAAAATAACAACAAGACAACAAAAACGATCTAAAAATAACACAATTGAAATCTAGGGAAAATACCAACAAAACAATGGATAAAAATTGCAATCAACAAAATAAACCATAAAACGATCTAAGAACGATAAATAAAGATGATCAAAACAAAACAATGATGAAAGAACAAAATTAAATCTAGACTAGAGATTAGGGAGAAGAAGAGAATTGTACCAACTATGAAGGATGAACAATAAATAAGAAGATTGCATAAATAAATAAATGAAGCTTGATGAAGAGGACAAAGGATTTGTCACTAATCCTTTAATAATCTCCAAGAATCTTCAATAAAAACTTGAATAAATCTTCTACAAAGTTTGAAAATAAAGATCCAAGGAAAGGAAATTGATGAAAACTATGAAGACTCTAGCTTACTATCTAAGCTAGAGGAATTATCTAGAGAATTACTACCCAAGTGATCTACTAAATTAATGGTAAGTAGGGTGATAATGTGCAACTAACTAGGGTATCTATATATATATATATATATATATATATATATATATATATATATATATATATATATATATATATATATATATATATACAGTAAAACCTTAATGGATCCTTAACCTAAAGCCCAATTCTAATCTTTGCCCATGAATGAAACTTTCCCCTTTGATTGAGACTTTTGTCCTTTAAGTGAGACTTTTGTCCAATGAGTCTTTATAGGGTGAAGTTTTGCCCTGCGAATTCTCTCCAATATGGCCGAAATACCGTCGGACGAAGTTTCGTCCGGTCAAAATCTGGGAGGAACACCGTTGGGCGAAGTTTTGCCCGGTCAGATCTCATCGGGTGAAACTTTGCCTTGTGACTTCGGAGGGCCATAACTCTCTCGTTTGATCTCCGATTGGGGCGTGTGATATGTCATTGGAAAGCTAAGACGATAAGCTTTCACTATCAACTAGAATCGCTTTGATACGAGGTCTAGAATTCTAGATATATCCATTTGAAGTTCGACCTCTCCGGAGAAGACGCCTAATGGACTATAGTTTCGCTCTTTTGCTCAAGGTTTCACCCTTTGATGCTTGGACTTTGCTTTATGGCATTCTTCAGACGATATCCTGCTCCCTTGTGCTCGTGGAAGCTCGATCATGCTTTCGGTGCCAAATCCTATCAAAATTGATAGAAAAACTACCAACAACACGTAAAACGCACAAGAGGGACGCTAATGCGAGAAATACTCAAAATAGGCAATAATCGCCTCTAGTCTCGCAAAACGAGGGAAAAACGAGTCCAAATGAGAGGAAAAATGGTCTAAATTTAGCACACAATAATTCTACATCACGGGTTTCTTCCCCATCCTAGTCTGCTTTATCCTAAAGGCACAACTGACCGACACGAGTCATATACTCGTAAATGGAAGGTTCGTCCAAACACTCGAGTCCTAACTAGAAAGTCACACGTGATCTTTCCCTCCAACAGGACGGTCCTGACGACCTTTCCTAAGGGAATTTCGCCCACCTTTCAATCCGTTAGTCGAGTCATCCCAATTCAAAAATCCTTTAACTTAAGGGTCTACCCTAATCCCAGGGTTCATCCCTATTCTAGTCAAGTCAAGGGTCTCTAGCGTCGAAACTTTGCCGATCTCACATCGCAAGTTTCTTCCGTTACCCATCTGCCTTTCCTCGAGGCCGAGTCAACCTTTTACAAGACATAGCTTTATAAAAAAGGTTTGTGATCCTTACATCTAAGGGTCACTCGTCCAACACTCAAGTCTTAACAAAGTCTTTGATCACACTCGGGGGCTACCCTTTAGCAGAGCGATCAATTATGGTTGCTCTAAGGGTCATGTCTTACACGTGTTGTCCCACGTACCCCACTTTTGAGTCACTTAGATGCCACACCATCTGAGTCCTATCAGAGTCCTTAGTCTCACTTGGGGGCTATTCTCCGATGGAGCGATTAATCACAGTCACTCCGAGAATCGCACCCTACATATTTGTCTTATAAGAGTCCAACCCGAGTCAAACCAGAGTTGTCTTTCCTCCCGCGCTATTTCCTATGCCTTGGTGTATTTAGGTTCCGAAGCAATATTCCTGATTACGTGGGTATTCTCACAGAGTATGGCATCCGCAACCGGAAATAGGGACAGGGAAAACACCATTAATGAAAAGAAGGCTTTGCTGGAGACATTGGTTAGTAGGCAAGACATGGTTGAAACCTAACTAGGGTTCATAAGAGCCGACCTAGAGGCCACGAATGCTCGTTTAACTGTCATTGAACGGCAGGACCTCAATTCTAGGTCAGTGAATATTGGGCCATTTGCCAAATTGATCAGCACGGTGCGTATGCTCGAAGAACAGTTCCATGCCCTCCAAGGGAACAACATTCGTGTTGAAAACTCCCGAAACTATACACCCATTAGTGAGAAACTACCAATAGATCTCAACTTAGAGGGGTTACCCATATTCGAAGGGACGGACGATCCATTATTACACCTCCGAGCTTTCAAACAATTCATGGCAATCAAGGGGGTCAAAGTCGACATGTTCATCAATCTGTTCGGCACATCCCTCGGGAAATACCCAAAAGCCTGGTTCTATAGGCTTAATACAAAAAGATTCCCTACTTGGGAAGATGTGGCTACCGAGTTCGCTAAAAACTATTCTGATAATACTGAACTTCAGACTACCATGCGGACTTTAGAAGTCATGGCCCATGATCCAACAGAGGGTTTCACTAAATACCTTCAGCGTTGGCGGGCTGAGAGTGTTAAGCTGGTAGACAAGCCCAGCGAGAAGACACTAGTGGAGGCGTTCATCAACAACCTCCTACCCTCCTACCGCGTCCATCTTAGGTATGCCGACATTTCAAACTTTGCGGTGCTTACCGAAATGGGCACTAGGATTGAAGACGATCTTCGACATAATGAAGATCTGGGTGAAGCTTTTACGGAAGGCTATACTGGACATGCACTTGAGTCCTTAGAAGCCGACGACTACTGACAACATCATCCGAGAGTCTAGATTTGATTTAAGTCCGAGTCTGAGTCCGAGTCTAGGATGTACTAGTTCTTTCAATTTCAAAGTCAAAGTCAGAGTCTGCTGTATTCTGTCCTCTTTTCACAATCCAATAAAATCAGCTTTTTTTTAATCTCTCATATATGCTTTCTTTATGTGTTTCCGAGAATATGATGAACACCATCTTACATTATGAGCACATGCACGTGATTATTATAGGAACATCTATAATGACTGCAAGAAATCGAGACCGTGTTTTCCTTTATCTTTTCCACGTCTGGCCTAGAAAGCCACATAACTACCCTTAGCAGGAACGGTATCAAATCCTATGACAAATCTAGGTAGTCTCCTAGTTTGGGTTTAAGACGGGAGGCAAGCCCATTTCCCATAGTAAAACACCCCTCCAATAAGACCGACAAATTCCTACCTTAGGTGTTAGTCTGACCAACAAAAAAAAAGGAAAAAAAAGAGAGAGAAAAAAAGTTGGACAGAAAAAAATCAGAAGTCCAAGGAAAAAGCAAAAGGCCAAAATAAAGAGCTGACCATGATGAAAAAGAATTCCAAACATCCCTTGACCAGATACGGTCACTCCCTCGACCAGAGTACGGTCAATCCCTTGTACCGGGGCACGGTCAACTCAAATGAATAATCCCATGACCGGGGCTAAGAGGTCAACCAACAAAAAAATTCAAAAACCCATGATCGTAGTTAGCGGTCAACTCAAGTGATAGTTATATGACCGGGGTACGGTCAATTCAAAAATTATCAATGCCCATACCATCAAATAGAAGGGTGGCAATTAGGCTAGTCAGCTAACACCACATTTAGCCTTCCCACATTACAACCCTCAAGACCTTCTCGAGGCCTAGGCTAAGAGACAGTCCAAAATTTTGAGGATTCAAGCTCCATAGGATACACCATAACCATTAGGGCCAGACATGGAAATCAGATCCCACATTATCAATCCTACCCCGATCGAAGTTCAAGTCATTTTTACTCGAGTTCCCCCTTTTCTACCACATTACAATACCTTACCCTCGATGCCTTGGCTCCACAAAAATCGAGCTCCAGATTTCAAATCATCAAAGCCACTTACGACCTAGCTCCACATTCCCAAAAACATCCAAACCAGTTACCAGCCCCAAACACGGGAACTCAACCTGTGGTCGGCATAGAACATACACAAATAGTTCACACCACCTCTGGGGGCTACCCTAGAGAACGCTCACAGACACAGGATCAATATCCTAACTGTTCTATCCCTTTGGTCAAGACATCATCGGGAATGCACCTAGCCTACACCGTTAATACGGCTAGTTACACACAAAGCCATAATAACCTAGGCACCATAACATACCTTCCAATCACTGAACTACGGCTTGGTTTGATTTAACTACACGTGAATACGTAGGTAGCCTTTCGACAAAGGCACAACCACCCACATTGACACAAATTCAAAAAGCACCGTCATTCCGGTCACGACATTGTTATGTTCTCAACTGTCTACTTTGCCGTTCTTGGGGCTTCTCTTAGACAAAAAATCTCCATCTACTCACATAATCCAAAGACTTTCAAAAATCTAGCCACCTTTCTATAGTGTGTCCTAGTACTCGGCTTAATCGAAGGCAAGAATCTGTCAGGGACTTGAAGCGACGCCCACTTTGGAAATGTAACCCAAAACCAAAAAATTCAAAAGAGCACTAGATTACAGCATTGCTACTACTAAGTCCTGTCAAACACAAACAGCCTCATTACAGACTATTGCAGTCCCCGTATAACACATCTGTCCCATTTCGAGATTCGACCGTGTTGCCACTCGCTTAGGCTATGGAATAGCGCAACTTAAGAGTCTTATCATCTTAGGTGGTCCAACCCCTACCGAGTCACGGTCCAACCTTTCGAGAGTCCAAGTCATGTCTGTCCTGTTGCGTCCAGAGTCGAGTCTGTCGGTATGCCTCTCTCTCTTCAAATTCCTACTTTGAAATTTGCAAAACTTAGCCATGTGAGAAAATCCTTTTCGACAAGGTCAAATTTCGGTCTATTTAAACTGCAAATTTCTTTTCTAACCCTTTTTTAGACACCCGCATTTTGACTGCCAGGTGTCAATGGCAGTTTCCAAAAAAATACCCGATGATGATCGGACGCTAACGTGTTTCTATGCGCTCGGATACGGGCTCAAATCCATTAATTGCTGGCTAACACACTTACAGAGTACAAATCTCACAAAATCCACCTCGAATCCAGGTCCAGTGGGCCGTTTCCAATCAAATAAGACTAATTTGGGTCAAAAATGACACCGGAAATAAAACCGACTTTTAGCGATTGGGTCAACCCCGGTCAAAGTCGTTCCGAGGCACATACGAAACAGCCACCCAGGTATCAGGGGTCCAACTCAAAAATCAAAACCCACAAAACATCCAATGTACAATCCAAAAAGACAGACCTTTACACCACAACTGACCCACCCGATCGAATGGGCCCGACCGGACGGACCGTGCTGCTCAACCAAGCCCGGAGGCTACCCGGTCACCTAACCCTAGCTAGGGGATGTATAGCCTTGCCTATATAAGTAACCCCATGCAACCCTAATGGGACAACTTTTTTCACAACCTCAAGAACCCTAATCTTACACATGCAACCCTAATCAAACCCTAGCAATTCTACACTAGCAAAAACCCTAAATCTAGCTTTATGAATCAATCCCGAGCCACCATAACTTAACCTCCATAAAACCTCGAAGACTCTTGTGTTAAAGCCACGGTTACGAGCCCGTTCCGAGACAAGAACATGTAGGTTGAGGGTCTCAAAACCCCTTTCTCTTCTCTTTCTCTTCTCGTCGTCCGTCTTCTTTTTCTCCGTCCTTTTTCCGTTTTTTTTATTTTTGTTCATCACCCCATAATATCGATAATATAATTAGTACAAGACATTAAAATACTTATCGATTTGTGTCGAATAAGAAGGATATCGGAATAAGAAAACACGAATATACAAGTGTACTGCACACAGCGTTGACGGTCGCTTATTCCGGTACCCCGACTATTTGATTATTGAGATAAGTTAACTTAAACAATAATCTTTATATTGTTTGCATCATTATTATTAGTCGCATATTTACATTAATTTTCAAAAAATAAGCATTATATTTAATAAGGGTCGATATCCGTTGACGCGGATCTGACATCCTAATCCTTAGGGATTTATTTCGAGGTCGGAAAAGCCGAGGGAATCAAGTTTTCATTCAAGCAAAGTGTCGATACGTTAGATCCGATGCCTATTCCATAATTGGATGTCGAGTCTAATAATCTAATCAAACAATTTAGCCAATTCAATTTTTCGTTGATGCTAACGTAGATGTTATTTAATTCGTTCGAATCATGACACTACAAACGCGGAGGAATATTTATATCGTCTTGGTTATTTTAAATGATTCAAATCAATTTTCTTTATCTTTTTCACTCTAGTATTCCATATCGATTCCGTAATCAAATATGGGATATGACGAGCATCACAATTAGAATCGAGTATAAATCATTCCAAGTATATAATATCGATTTCATAAACGAATATTGAATATAACAAATATCGAAAACATAAATCGGGTATAAGTTAATCCATACTTGTACGTGATTTATAAAAATTGACGGTTTTCGACAAATAAAAAAAAGCGGACAGACCCCCACGCGAGTCGCGCGCCTGTCAGGCGACTCGCGCGGAGGCCTGGTTCGTCGGGTCTTTTTTTTGTTTTCTCGTCTTTTCTATTATTTTCCGATCTTACATAAAACAGCGACTTTCGCGACATATTTTTCAGAATTCGATAAATATTTTTCTTGACCTCGGTCAACACGTGTTAATCCATCACGTGACATATAAAGCTTTCCAAAATCATGCATTCATCACATATATATCTTTATTCAATTCATTACTCGTTACATCGTTACTAACGACTTGATTGTTTCCTTTGTCGATTTTTGTCGTTTATTTTATTTTACTAAAATGAACCCACATGCTAAAATTCCACTTTGACGTAGAATTAATTGCATTAAATCGACATAGAAACCCTTTTTAATTCCACTCACATGTCTAGGAAAAAAAATGTTTGCATAAGCATTTTTCCCGTTTTACTAACGCGCGTATTGGAAAGACATTCGAATTCTTAGTAGAGGCCGCTAATGTGCGGGCGGGGTTGGGTGTCCTTTGTGGGCTTCCCAACACGTACCCTCACCCCTTAGTCAGAACCTCGGTTTCCGGATGCCCGAAACCGTTGGCGCACGAGAGTCATTTAATACACAATATCCGGTAATGTTAGTATTGGTATCAAATGCAAAGGGACGAGCCCAATAAGCTCTGAAATCGGAAATGGGCCGTATTTTGTATACGGACCACTACGACATAGAGTGGGCTCGAATGGTTCCGAATAACCACAATATTCGGTTGCGACTCCACATAGACCTAAATTTCAATTCGATCCATTCTCATATGGAGATTCATTAGCCTACCCAAACCCGCGCGTGGCCGCGGCGGGGTGGACCTGTGTCATGTCCACAATTTGGCGACTCCGCTGGGGATTAACTGATGCGTGACTTACCATCGGCATCCTCAGGGTGAGACTCGAATAGAAATCGTTTGACAAATACAATACGCGTTTTAGTTCTACGGTTCATGCATAACCCATATTTTCCCGGGCTGGTACTGGTGACTGACGTCCCACTATACCATTGATGTACTCCAACATGGATATGTCAAAAGGTGTCCATAGTCGATTCGAGTGGGTATCGCGGCATGTTCTAAGCTCAATTCGACTTAGAGAGTCCGTCCCGATCAACGTCTAGACTATGTGCACTGGTATAGACCCTTTCTAGACCGACCGAGACTTAGTGTAGAACATATAGGCCGCCCGCAACCCGACATCAGCGCAAAGTGGAAGATTCGAAAGATGCCCTAACCAAGATCGAGAATCAACTGACCTCTATCCAGGCTAGCCAAGCAACGTTAGACACCCGTTTGAGCGCCGTAGAAAAGGCGGCCCCAGGTGACGGGTCCGGGACCACCGGGCCCATAGCTGAGCTCATCAGCGTTGTTCGTAGGCTCGAAGAGCAAGTCCACTTATCAACGGACCGCCACTACTTTGCTCCACGACATGATGCATAAGGAAGTGGAGGTCTATGTGGACGACATGATCGTCAAATCCATGGACCGAAGCGGGCACATTTCAGCCCTAAGAAAGTTCTTCACCCGGCTACGTAAATACAACATGAGACTGAATCCACAAAAATGCAGTTTTGGGGTAACGTCGGGCAAATTACTGGGCCATATCGTTAGCCAACGCGACATCGAGGTCGACCCAGCTAAAATCAAAGCCATCACCGAGATGCAACCACCCAAGACCGAAAAGGAAATAAGGGGGTTTCTCGGGAAAGTCCAATACATCAGGCGGTTCATTTCGAAACTAACCATGGTATGCGAACCCATCTTCAAAAAGCTAAAAATCGGAGAACGGGTGCTATGGGACAACAAATGTCAAGCGGCTTTCGACAAAATCAAGGAGATTCTGTCTGCTCCGCCGGTACTAATGCCACCTCAACACGGTCTGCCTTTATCGTTATACCTAACGACGACTAACACAACCATGGGGGCTATGCTGGCCCAGACAGTTGATTCAGAAGAACGGGCTATTTACTACATCAGTAAAAAGTTCCTCGAATACGAGTGCAAATACACAATGCTCGAGAAAACGTGCCTAGCATTGGTTTGGGCCACTAAAAAGCTCCGACATTACATGCTCAGTCACGAGGTACATGTGTTATCCAAAATGGATCCTATCAAGTACTTATTCGAGAAGCCCATCCTCAACGGCAGGATGTCAAGATGGACTTTTATGTTATCTGAGTTCGACCTCAAATTTGTACCATTAAAAGCCATAAAAGGCCGGGTAGTTGCCGAGTTCCTCGCTGACAGCCCAATATCCGAAGAAGGCCACACCGATACATGGGCCTTTTCTGATGAAGACATATTCCATACCGATACGGAGGTGTGGGATCTATATTTCGATGGGGCATCCAACTTCCGAGGATTTGGGGTCGGAATCCTGTTAATTTCACCCCGAGGGGAGCACACTCCCTTATCCATCAAGTTGGACTTCGACGTGACCAACAACGCAGCCGAATACGAAGCATGCATTCACGGGTTGCAAGCCGCCGCTGATTTAGGGGTAACAAACCTCCGGGTCCACGGTGATTCATCATTGGTCATCAATCAAGCACTCCAAAAATGGAAAATTCGGAACGCCAATCTCGTGGCTTACCAAGCACGGGTAAGGGTTCTAGAGAAACAATTCCAAAAGGTAGAATACATTTATCTGCCCCGGGAAGAGAATCAGTTTGCAGATGCACTTTCCAAATTAGCATCTTTACTGAACATCCCGGATCACCTGACCAGCATGCCGATCTGTGTCGAAAGGCGGTCCGAGCCAGCCTACATCCACGCTATTCAGGATATCGAGATAACTGACCCGGAGCCTTGGTATCAAGCTGTCCTAACCTACCTGACAACGGGAGAGTATCCCCCGGAAGCTGAAAATCGGGCCAAAAAGGCCCTACGAAGATTAGCGACCCAATTTGTTCGAACTGATGACGGGCAATTGTACAAAAAGACGGCGCAGGGGGCTCTCCTCCTATGCATCGACAAAATACAGGCCGAAAAGGTCATGGCCGAGGTCCATGATGGTGAAAACGGTCTGCATATGAACGCCCATATGCTATCCCGCAAAATCATGAGGCTCGGGTATTACTGGAACACCATGGAAATAGACTGCCAGTTATATGTCAAGCACTGCCATAACTGTCAGATCTTTGGTAATGTACAGCATATGCTATCTTCCCTATTATATACCAGGACATCACCATGGCCATTTTCAACATGGGGTATAGACATAATTGGAAAGGTGCATCCTTCTGGGACGGGAGGACATTGCTTAATCTTGGTGGCCATCGACTACTTCATCAAATGGGTCGAAGCTGAGTCATACCGTGTCTTGAACGCCAAACACGTGGCCAAATTCATCCAAAATAAGATAATATGCCGATACGGGATCCCTCACGAATTTATCAGTGATCACGGGACCCACTTTCAAGCTGAAATCGCTGCATTGCTGGCGAAATACAAAATTCAGAGGCATACATCTTCACCTTATCGACCCCAAACAAATGGAGCGGTAGAAGCGGCCAACAAAACAATTGTCACCATACTTAAAAAAATGGCTGAGAATTATCGAGACTGGCCCGACAAAATACCCTTCGCCCTGTGGGGATACCGAACTTCGATTCGCACCGCAACCGGAGCAACTCCATACTACCTGACATATGGAATGGAAGCGGTCCAACCCGTCGAGCTCGAAGTGCCATCTCTCAGGATTTTACTTGAAAACCAAGTACTTGAAGCAGATTGGGTCCAAGCCCGATACGACTCGCTAGTCCTTTTAGACGAACGGCGATCCCGGGCCCTCAACAACATTCAAATATATCAAAAAAGAATCCAACGGGCTTTCAACAAACGGGTTAGGCCCAAGAACATCAAGGAAGGAGATCTGGTCCTGAAATCGGATCGTGCCTTACTACCGGTTGACCCAAGGGGAAAGTTCAAACCCAATTGGGCTGGGCCATACTTAGTCAAGAAGATCCTATCAGGGGGAGCGGTGATGCTAACGGACCGGGATGGCAACGAGTTCGTCAACCCGACCAACTTGGACCAACTGAAGCGCTATTACCCATAAACCCAATCTCAATGTCATTTACAAAAATTTATAAAACTGTCTTTTTATAAATTTTCAAAATTTTAGACAAGTCAATAAGTTAGAATTAATTATTCTACCGTCGCACATCTTGAATTAGTAATCTTGATGTATTTCGAAAATTGCAAAAAAAATCAAATCAATCAAATCAAATTTTGAACTACGTTTGGTTTGATTCCGCTAATTTGTGGATACGTAGGCAACCCCTCAAAAGGGTACAACCACTGCAATAACGAAAAGACGGAAACGGTATTCAATAATACGTCTTTTATTAATATCTCGATGAACTCGAACAAAAAAAATCACACCACAAAAATAATAGTAATATTCAAATAATAAAATAAGGAGACTAATATCCCGGCATCTTCCCCTTCCCTTTGTCCTTCGGGTCGTGTGGAGCCCTAGGTCGCCGAGGTGGAGGTGAGCGTTCCCTAATCACAAGGGGAACCTCCTTAGCCCGAACCCGTTTCTTTGACGACGGGTCTTCAATCATGGTCTTTGGCCCAAGTCGGGCTCGCACATGCTCGGGTAGCCTATCCTGTGGGCAAAGTCGGTCCTGCACGGCTAGTCTAGGGCCCAGTCTTCTTGCCAAGTCCGTCTGGGGGGCTCACCTGCCCCCGAGCACCTTTAGCACTAGACCCTCTAGCTTGAGTCTTAGTCTTCTGACCGGACATTAGACGAACTAGGGTAGCCGGAGTGTCCCCTTCATCAAAGAATCCCCTGTTATCTTGGGCTTGTTCTCTCCTCAGCAGGTCAAAGGCTTCGTCAACCTTCAAAGCAGCTCGGGCTTTAGCATCACCTGCTTGGGTCCACTTTGTGTAGGAGTCTGAAACCTAGATCGAATGACGACATTTGGAAACAGGCCAAGTGTGCCGGGTATACCATCTTTGCGCCCAAGTATCACACATCACATCAGTCAATTGGGTAGGGTCACTCACAACTGCTTCGACTTCTGGTATCCGTTGAGCCCGTCCGTACTGCCTTAGTATGTGATCCGGGTAGAGATGAACTGTTTGCCTGAAAGACAAGATCACTTGGTAACGGGCTTTATCCCTCGGGTCCAGACCAGACCAAACATAAATGGGCCACCATGGCACGACCCATCGAATCAACCGCCCACCATGGATCGATAACACCTCGTCCCAATACTTCTGCGTAATCTGGCGAGAAAAGTCAATGGCCCGTCTCCTCGTCATCACCTGGTTATGACGGTAGTTGCTCGCATCGAGGGGAGGATCTATCACTGATAGTCTCTCATAAAGCCAAATCTGAAAAAGAAAACAAAAGCATGAGATCCCGAGACAAAACAGGCAGCACTCGATCGAGTGCCCACTGCAGCATGTCAAAATCTCGAAAAAAATTCAAAAAAATCGAGAAATCAAGAATAAAAAATCGGCATACTTGCAGCAAATGGGTGCTTCCGGTGAGACGAACGGACGAATCCCTTTTAAGGTTGTCCAATCCTTGGATTATTTCACCCGTAATCAGCCAAGCCGGGCTATGCTCCGTCTTCATTAAATCAACCACGGTTAAAAGACGAGCATTACCCATACAAGACAACAAGTCTATGTGACCCTCAAAGGCATAAACATGGAGCATGCAAAAAGAAAAAGCCCTACGGCTATGAATCGATCTCACCCGGACATCGTGTGGGTTCATGAATTTCTCAGCCAGGTCGATCAGAGAAATATTACCGTCCTCCATCATACGGGATACTTCATTATGAGATAGACCTAGAAATTCTCGAAGCTTCCTCCTTGGGTCGTAAACCAAATACGGGATGGCGGGTCGAAGCATTGGATTCCATCCTCCCACAGCTGCAATCTCCTCAGGTAAAGGGCAGACTTCGCCCCGAGGAAAAGCAAAGACATGAAATATGTCGTCCCAATAGGACAAGCATGCATCTAAGAAGTAACTATCGACCACCATTTGACTGAACGGGTACAGCTGAGTTATACCCGTCTGGTTGAGAGCTACCCTGTCTGTGTCCCTGAAGCATCGGGACCAATCCTGCAACATCACGATCAACCTATCGATTCCCATGGCTAAATTTCTTAAGAAAATAAAGAGATTTTCCTTTTGCCTTAGGGGAAATGAAGAGACTTTCTTTAAAGAAGGGAGTGATTTGTGATGAGAATTATGGAGAAATCAAGAGCAAGAGAGGGCTATATATAGCATTAGCCTGGCACACCTCTTTCCACATCACCTTTAGGAAAGTTTCCTAATTGCAAACGGAATCAAGCCACGAGCCTAGTCCCGATACTAGCTCGGAAATATTCATCCCGAACTTTCCTAATTTCTTTAGGAGTCAATTCTTTCAGAATTTCCAAATTTCCAAATTTCAAAATTTCAAAAATTCGAAAATTTCAAAATTCGATTTTCAAAATCCAAAAAAAGTCATTTTCCCCAGCACGAGTAATTTTACTACCCACATGTTGCATGCATTTTATGTGACTTGTACAAGTACGACTCAAGCAAAAACGTGCAAAGCCATCAAACCTCCTCAGCACTTCACGGGATGGGCCAACACACTGGCACACCCAGGACTTACGCGACAAGTCCAAACGCCCCACAGAGTATTATCATCACCCCAGGTATGGTTTCTAGCTTGTGGCTGGCGAGCCCTTCACGCAAGTCTAATGGACTATAAACGACCCGAACGGAAGTCTACCAGGTCTTAACAGGCTTGGTAGCTACTCTGACTCTCGCCTTGTCCAAGCCTCAGTCAGAGTGGGGGCTCTGTAGAAACCCGCATTTTGACTGCCAGGTGTCTATGGCAGTTTCCAACAAAACACCCGATGATGATCGGACGCTAACGTGTTTCTATGCGCTCGGATACGGGCTCAAATCCATTAATTGCTGGCTAACAAACTTACAGAGTAAAAATCTCACAAAATCCACCTCGAATCCAGGTCTAGTGGGCCGTTTCCAATCAAATAAGACTAATTTGGGTCAAAACCGCCACCGGAAATAAAACCGACTTTTAGCGATTGGGTCAACCCTGGTCAAAGTCGTTCCGAGGCACATACGAAACAGCCACCCAGGTATCAGGGGTCCAACTCAAAAATCAAAACCCACAAAACATCCAATGTACAATCCAAAAAGACAGACCTTTACACCACAACTGACCCACCTGATCGAATGGGCCCGACCGGACGGACCGTGCTGCCCAACCAAGCCCGAAGGCTACCCGGTCACCTAACCCTAGCTAGGGGATGTATAGCCTTGCCTATATAAGCAACCCCATGCAACCCTAATGGGACAACTTTTTTCACAACCTCAAGAACCCTAATCTTATACATGCAACCCTAATCAAACCCTAGCAATTCTACACTAGCAAAAACCCTAAACCTAGCTTTAGGAATCAATCCCGAGCCACCATAACTTAACCTCCATAAAACCTCGAAGACTCTTGTGTTAAAGCCACGGTTACGAGCCCGTTCCGAGACAAGAACATGTAGGTTGAGGATCTCAAAACCCCTTTCTCTTCTCTTTCTCTTCTCGTCGTCCGACTTCTTTTTCTCCGTCCTTTTTCCGTTTTTTTTATTTTTGTTCATCACCCCATAATATCGATAATATAATTAGTACAAGACATTAAAATACTTATCGATTTGTGTCGAATAAGAAGGATATCGGAATAAGAAAACACGAATATACAAGTGTACTGCACACAGCTTTGACGGTCGCTTATTCCGGTACCCCGACTATTTGATTATTGAGATAAGTTAACTTAAACAATAATCTTTATATTGTTTGCATCATTATTATTAGTCGCATATTTACATTAATTTTCAAAAAATAAGCATTATATTTAATAAGGGTCGAAACCCGTTGACGCGGATCTGACATCCTAATCCTTAGGGATTTATTTCGATGTCGGAAAAGCCGAGGGAATCAAGTTTTCATTCAAGCAAAGTGTCGATACGTTAGATCCGATGCCTATTCCATAATTGGATGTCGAGTCTAATAATTTAATCAAACAATTTAGCCAATTCAATTTTTCGTTGATGCTAACGTAGATGTTATTCAATTCGTTTGAATCATGACACTACAAACGCGGAGGAATATTTATATCGTCTTGGTTATTTTAAACGATTCAAATCAATTTTATTTATCTTTTTCACTCTAGTATTCCATATCGATTCCGTAATCGAATATGGGATATGACAAGCATCACAATTAGAATCCAGTATAAATCATTCCAAGTATTTAATATCCATTTCATAATCGAATATTGAATATAACGAATATCGAAAACATAAATCGGGTATAAGTTAATCCATACTTTACGTGATTTATAAAAATTGACGGTTTTCGACAAATAAAAAAAAAGCGAACTGACCCCCACGCGAGTCGCGCGCCTGTCAGGCGACTCGCGCGGAGGCCTGGTTCGTCGGGTCTTTTTTTTGTTTTCTCGTCTTTTCTATTATTTTCCGATCTTACATAAAACAGCGACTTTCGCGACATATTTTCTAGAATTCGTTAAATATTTTTCTTGACCTCGGTCTACACGTGTTAATCCATCACTTGACATATAAAGCTTTCCAAAATCATGCATTCATCACATCTATATCTTTATTCAATTCATTACTCGTTACATCATTACTAACGGCTTGATTGTTTCCTTTGTCGATTTTTGTCGTTTATTTTATTTTACTAAAATGAACCCACATGCTAAAATTCCACTTTGTCGTAGAACTAATTGCTTTAAATCGACATAGAAACCCTTTTTAATGCCACTCACATGTCTAGGAAAAACAATGTTTGCATAAGCATTTTTCCCGTTTTACTAACGCGCGTATTGGAAAGACATTCGAATTCTTAGTAGAGGCCGCTAATGTGCGGGCGGGGTTGGGTGTCCTTTGTGAGCTTCCCAACACGTACCCTCACCCCTTACTCAGAACCTCGGTTTCCGGATGCCCGAAACCATTGGCGCACGAGAGTCATTCAATACACAATATCCGATAATGTCGGTATTGGTATCAAAAGCAAAGGGACGAGCCCAATAAGCTCTGACATCGGAAATGGGCCGTATTTTGTATACGGACCACTACGACATAGAGTGGGCTCGAATGGTTCCGAATAACCACAAAATTCGGTGGCGACTCCACATAGACCTAAATTTCATTTCGATCCATTCTCATATGGAGATTCATTCGCCTACCCAAACCCGCGCGTGGCCGCGTCGGGGTGGACCTATGTCATGTCCACATCTTTCGACTTTGAAAACCTATCTCCTAGCACGTGAGTTGCTTTCAGGACTTCGATTTCAAAATGAAGCAAAAATCATTTTCCCCAGCGTAAGTCAGTCTATAGATGCTAATTGCATTTCCTATGTGCTATCTTGCTACCTGCTATTTCTGCCTATGTATCTAACATTTCAGGTATCAGCCTGTGCTTCCCAATGGAACATCAAAGGCTATGTTTCTTCTGGAATATTACATCCAAAATGTGATGTGTCTGCATACAGGTACACCCAGGACTTCAGAAGCAACTCCCCGCGCGGCTCCTTTACTCCCCAGCGGAAACCCAAGGCGGTGTTTCTCCTGGAATATTACATCCAAAATGGGATGTGTCTGCATACAGGTAAACCCAGGAATTCAGAAGCAAGTCCCTGCGCAGCTCCTTTACTCCCCAGCGGAAACCCGAGGTGGTGTTTCTCCTGGAATATTACATCCAAGATGGGATGTGTCTGCATACAGGTACACCTGAGCTTCATAAGCAAGTCCCTGCGCAGTTCCAAGATGGGATGTGTCTGAATACAGGTACACCCAGGGCTTCAGAAGCAAGTCCCCGCGCTGCTCCAAGATGGGATGTGTCTGCATATAGGCACACCCAGGACTTCAAAAGCAAGTCCCCACGAAGCTATCCCAGATAACAGAACTCAGGTATGATTTCTATCTTATGGCTGGCGAGCCCTTTTACGTGAGTCTAATGGACTACAACCGACCCGACCAGAAGGCTGCCAGGTTGTAATCCTTGATTGACCTGGTAGCTACTCTGACTTTCCCTTTGTCCAAGCCTCAGTCAGAATGGGGGCTCTGTAGACACCCGCATTTTGCCTGCTAGTGTCTATAGCAGTTTCCAACAAAACACCCGATGATGATCGGACGTAAACATGACTTAATGCGCTCGAATACGGACTCAGAATCAATAGTATCCGACGTGGGTACTTAGCGGAGTACAAATCTCTCAAAACCGACCTCAAATTCAGGCCCAGTGGGTCGTTTCCAATAAAACGAGACTAATTTGAGCCAAAACCAACACCGGAAATAAAACCGTCTTTTTACGACTCAAAACCCGGTCCAAATAAAAAATCGACCTTACAAAAGCTTCTAGAAACAGCCCAACAAACCACCAAAGTCAAAGTCAAGGCATGAATATCTCAACCGTTCCTATATAGGCTCACCCGCCTAACCCACTCGATCGAGGGTCATAACCTCACTCGATCGAGTGCAGCTAAAAAGCCTAAACATAAGCCTTTTTTTGAGTCACTCGATCGAGTGCATCTAGGGCCACTCGATCTAGTGACCCCAAACCGTGGGCAGTTCTATAAATACACCCCCTTGCTCTTCAAATATTCAGATTTTTCTCCCGAAGCAACCATCACCTTTTGGCAAACCCCACACATTTCACAACATTTCAATAACCTTTCGCCCTCATTCAACCCTTACAACTTTGGACTTGACTTCAAACTCACACAGATACACATACAAGCGCATCCCGAGATCTAAACTCGTCAAAGACCGAGAGCAAACCTCGTCAAATCCTCTCCCCGGCACTACTACAAAACATCAAATAGACAACTGTTTTTTTTTGCCATAGACAACTGACTTACAACAGTTAGTAGTTTGGAATTGTATATTAGTCTAAGCATAGACATCTGTTTTACAACAGTTGTCTATTCATTAATAGACAACTGTTATCCATAATAACAGTTGTCTATTACTTGCATAGACATCGGCGCTTTGATAAAATTAGATGTCTGTTTTCCAAAACAACAGTTGTCTATTAGGCGTATAGACATCGACTTATATGAATTATATATTATGCATATTTGAACTATATATTAACAAAACATAACTAAACATCAATATGAAATTAAGTAAGTTTTATTTTTATAAAATCCAACATCCAAAAGGTACAAACCATTCTTCAATTACACCAAAAGGTACATAAAACCATATATGAGTATAATCCAACATAATAACACCTCTATATAACGTTATTGAATACACCATATATTACTAATTATTAAGAAAATAGTCCGTTCATAATCCACGATCCTCGTCGATATCTTCCTGAGAATATGGTCTAATCTCCTTGAAGTGCTACAAAATAAACAATATATGTGAACTAATTATATTGTTTCAATGAGTGCATAAAACATATGATGAAAAAGAAAGTGTGAAACCCAAGTCTTACCTCATTGACGGTTCTCTTCTCGGAACGAGCGATAATTTCAATCATATATCTCATCATGTAATAACCGCACTCTGTTTTCCGAGCACAAGGAGCAGACTATATTAGACGCTATTGTTAAAAGAGTACCAACTTGGCAAAAAGATCAAACACACAAGCAATGCAAGCCCACATCGAGTCATTAATCATTAGGATAACACTTGCTTCATACATGAAATCTATAACCATTAAGAAGTGACAATTTCTTCCCTTTACCATGTGTTGAACAACACTTTCCACTAACGAACCGTCGAAAATTGAATTGAACATTGGTTAGTCAAATAAAATCAAAAGCTGCAATTTTTACAGCTACTAACTTCTTCAGCTCTAAGAAAAACTATCCACCATAAATTTCCAAGCTGAACTTTGATTACTTTTCAATCGAAAGGCGGAATTTTGCAGCTATTACTTTGCTTCTACAGCTCTAAGGAAAAGTACCCACCGTAAATTTCCAAGTAACTAATCAGAATCTAACAACCGAACTTTGATCACTTTCAATCAACAGCCGAAATTTTGCAGCTACTACTTGCTTCTACATAGTTTAGTTCCAGCTAACAAGAATCAATCAGACTAGGAGAGTGACAACCAGGCCATTTATATAAGACACGAGGTTTAAATAAGTACATACATTAACTTTTAACTACTGCGGCGTTTGGGAACTCCTCCTTGTAACCTCTCTATAGCCGTACACTTTTATAGACCTATCACGGGAAAAAGTAAAGTTAAGTCACTATTAAAGAAGAAACATATGTAAAAATGAACAAATTATCTATAGTAATATATTGAGATGAATTCACATATTAAGTAAAGTTTTAAATCCACTAGGCTCGGACTTTTAAAGTGGGCCAAACCAATATACTTGGTTATGCTCAACAATATCTATCAAAGCAAGCATGTTCCCAATTAACATTAAAATCAACTTCACTTAATCAAGTATATATATACATTTATATAAGAAATAGTTTAAATTTTACTTGTTTCCTGAGTTACATACATTTGAAAATAATTCATTAGGATTACAAGTGACAAGTACAACAACTGAAACTTATACATGGACGACATTAGCAATACCGCACCTTTGGATGTCCAATTGTGATTAAATTTTTCGGCCATCGAACAAATGAGCCAAGTGCCTCACCCACGGTTGAAAATTCATCAGTTAGCACCGGTAAATTTGCATCCTCCTCCCTTTCAAAGACAACCTCAATTGGGACTAAACTCATTTTCTCCGAAAGCAAAGTTAATACTAGCATGTTATTAAATGTTCACATCAGCGCACACTATTAAGCAAAGCTATTACACGCGCATAATAAGTCAAAATAAATTGCATTGTAACAGTTACTGATAAAGAATCAAAGAACCGGAGATCAATTTAACAATAAGATGAACAACAGAAGCAACATGATTAAGAAGCCACAATCGTCTTAAATCAAACAGATTAAAGAACTAACTATAAGCAATGATACTAGAATGTTTTTGATAATGATTACAAATGAACAAGGTACATATTTATAGTGATACAAGGCTACAATCATGCTATAATTATGAGACTACACATATATAAAGTTCCTATAATTTGTAGTATGAACAAGATTAGTGTCCCTTGATTTTAGGGATTGATTGATTTGTATTGATCCTTTTGATTATTAGTATGATCTTCTTGATTTGAATGGATATGGTTAATACGCCCCCGCAAGATGGACGTCCGATGGGTAAGGCCAATCTTGGCTCTTAGGTCATGGTATGAAGGTTTGGACAGCGGCTTGGTTAGTAAGCCAGCTAGTTGATCCTTGCTGGCAATGTGTTGAATTCGAATTTGGCCGAGTTGAAGTTGTTCTTTGACGAAGTGGAAGGAAAGAGCCATGTGCTTCATTCGGGAATGGAAAACTGGGTTCTTGGCGTAGAGTGTCGCGGAAATATTGTCGCATTAAATGGCTGGTGATTTTGTGACAGTGATGCAAAGCTCAGTAAGAAGGTTGCGAAGCCAAATTGTTTCAGTGGTAACGGAAGCAACGGCACGGAATTCTGCTTCGGTGGTGGATAGTGCTAAACCGCGTTGTTTTTTGGAGGACCAGGAAATAGGATTGCGTCCAAGGTAAATGATGTAGCCGGTTGTCGAGATGTAGTCGTCTTTGTCACCTGCATGGTCAGCGTCAAAGAATGCATGAAGACATAGGGGTGAGTGGCGATATAGTTGTAGGCCAAAGGTTTGAGTTCCTTGCAAGTAGCGAAGGAGACGTTTCAAAGCAGTCCAATGAGTGGCGGTGGGATGATGAAGAAACTGAGCTAGACGATTTATAACAAAGGCAATGTCGGGCCTAGTTAGAGATAGATATTGTAAGCTTCCAACTATGGCACGATAACTCGATTGATCATGAATGGGTTGGTGATCGTCGCGCTTGAGTGGTGGAGAGGCAGCCATAGGAGTAGTGTTTGGTTTGGCATCTATCATGTTGTATTTGGTGAGTAAGTCGTGAATATATTTAGATTGGTTTAAGTGTAGACCGAGTTTATTTGGTGTGACTTCTATGCCTAGAAAGTACGAGAGTGGTCCAAGATCTTTTAGGGAAAATCGTTTAGATAGTGTCGTAATAAATTCTTGTAGGTGTGATGGATTTGGTCCAGTGACGATAATGTCATCAACGTAAATTAGCATATAAATACAAGTGGTTTTAGTTTGTAAAATAAATAAGGATGAATCAGAAATAGATTGTTTAAAATTTTGAGTGATGAGGTGAGTTTTTAGTTCGGTGTACCAAGCTCGAGGTGCTTGTTTTAGTCCATATATCGCTTTATTGAGTTTACAAACATGGTTGGGTTTTGTTTGATCAACAAAGCCTGGTGGTTGAGTCATAAAAACATTATCGGTTAGGTGGCCTTGCAGAAAGGCATTGTTAACATCCAATTGTCGGAGAGACCATGATTTTGTTACTGCGAGAGATAAAATTAGACGAAGGGTAGTTGGTTTGATGACTGGACTGAAAGTTTCTGTATAATCAATACCCGGGCGTTGATGGAAACCTTTGGCCACAAGACGAGCCTTGTGTTGTTTGAGAGTTCCATCCTGGTTATATTTGTTTCGAAATACCCATTTACAACCAATGACATTTTGAGATTGCGAATGAGGAACGAGAGACCATGTTTGATTTCGTTCAAGGGCGTCGTACTCATCTTGCATCGCATTGCGCCAGTGGGGCAGTACTAGGGCTTGTTTAACGGTGTTGGGTAGGTTGTCAGGAGACGGGTTAACGTTAGCTAGATTGGCGTATTTGGGATTGGGCTTCCGAATGTTATTATCGAGTCGGGTTGTGACTGTTTTATTGTGTGACGGAGCAGCGCTAGCGGAGTTTGGTTGAGTCTGGGGTGAAGAAGTCGACGGGGATGTTTGGTGTAGGGTAGTAGCGGTGTCAGTTGAGGTGGCAGAAGAGGTAGATGAGGTGACTAGGGGAATTGTGGGGTTTAAGGAAGCCGATCCCGAGGGCTGAGAGGACGATAAGGAGGTGAAGGGTTGACTGTTTTGGGAGGGGTTTCGGCGGGAGTAGACGATGGTAATGGGTGGTTTGGGAGAAGGTGGTGTAGTGACTGGTGGGGTAGTGGGTGGTAGCTCGACAGTGGTAGTGGGGGTAGGATAGGTACGGATATGTTACACCAATCATCTGGATCATTATGTGGCAAAGAGCATGGTGATGACATTGTATTCTGACGATATGGGTATTCATCATCAACAAACTTTACATGTCTTGAAGTGTAGATACGATGTGTTTTCGGGTCAAGACAATAGTATGCACTTTGAGTGGTCGAGTAGCCAACAAAAATGCATGGAATAGAACGGTTTTCTAATTTATGATGAGTATACGGTCTTAACCACGGGTAGCATAGACATCCAAAATTATGAAGCTTTGTGTAATCGGGTTGTTTATTATGTAGTACAAAATATGGTGATTTGCCATTTAAGGTTTTGGTAGGGAGACGATTTATAAGGTAAGTAGCTGTACTAAATGCAAATGGCCAATAAGTGGTTGGAAGGTTGGCATGATTTAATAGGGCCAAACCTGTTTCTACTATGTGACGATGTCGTCTTTCGGCATATCCATTGTGTTCCGGAGTGTGAGGAGGTGAGGTAGAGTGAGAGATGCCGTTGTCAAGAAGTGTTTTATTTAACTTAATATATTCACCTCCATTGTCGGAGAAAAATTGTCGAATTGGTTTTTGAAAATATTTTTCTACTAGTGCCCGGAATTGAATAAATATTTGGTTGGTGTCGGATTTGCGTTTTAATGGATATAACCAAACATATTTGCTAAAGTGGTCTACAAATATAACGTAGTATTTGTAATGGTCTCGGGATAGAACCGGACTGGTCCATAGGTCTGAAAATAATAAATCTAGTGGTGCGTTGGACTGTAGTGAGGAAATGGAAAAAGGGAGCTTTTTGCTCTTAGAAACACAACATGAATTACAATTTCCATAGTCCAATATTGGAGAAGATAAACTCTTATTAATAATTTTTATTGCATCATGAGATGGGTGTCCTAACTTATGATGCCAGGATAGTGGAGCGGTGCCTTTGACAGCGGCATGAACAGTAGGTTGAGGACACCACTCGTAAATTCCTTGGTTAACACGGCCCTGGAGCAAAATTCTCCCCGTTGATATTGCCTTAAGAAAAAATGAATCAGGTGAGAAAATGATAAAAGCATTATTATCTTTACATAATTGAGAAATTGACAGAATATTGCGAGAGATTGTCGGAACATGTAATACATTATTAAATTTTAGAGATTGAATAGTGAATGAACCTATGTTGGCAATGGGGAGAGCGGAACCGTCGCCGATTATGAGATCGTCCAGGCCAGTGTAAGGAGAGTGAAAAGCCAAGGTGTCCAGATCATGAGTAATATGATTAGTAGCACCACTGTCCAGTAGGAAGTTGGGATTTGGAGACGGTGCACCATAGGTAGCCGAGTGGGCTTGTGGTGGGTTTTGGTTCTGACGGTTGTAGGGTGGGTCAGGGAATACTATTGTCGGAAAAAGGTTCCTAAATAGTGTGCAATTAGCAATGACATGGCCGGTTTGACGGCACCACTGACATCGCCCTTTGAAGGGTCGAGGATTAGGGTTGGTTGTGGGTTGATTCTGGTTGTTGGGTCGTTGATAATTGGGGTTGGAGTAATTGCGAGAATAACCACGGTGGTGGTTATTCTGGCGGTAGGCGGGGTTAGCAGATGGTGGAAATTGATGGGTGGTGGTTTGGTGTTTCACAGTGAGTTCATGTTGAAGCAATTTTTCATGTAAAGCTTCAAAGGTTATTGGGTTGTCACGGGCTCTAATGACATGAATGACGGGTTTGAATAATTCATAGTCAAGACCTTTTAAGACTTTGGCTATGACATCTTCAGGATCAATAAGTTTGCCCATAAGAGCTAATTGGTCTACACAAGCCTTGATTGAATTCATGTAGTCGGAGATGGTTTGATCCGTTGTTTTCACAATGGAATCGAATCTCTCTTTAAGTTGCATAATGTGTGCTCTAGAGGGGTTGGCATAGGTGTGAGCAAGGATATCCCATGCTTCTTTTGCCGTTGTGGCCCGTACGATGAATGGTTGTACGACGGAGGTGATGGTGCCCATAAGTGCACCGAGTATCAACCCGTCTTGCTTGAGCCAAGTCAAGTAAGCCGGGTTTGGTGTTTCCTTTTTGTCATTGTCAACCACAGTTTTGGGTGGTGGTGACTCGGTGCCATCCAAAAAACCGAGGAGGCTAAAACCAAACAAGATTTTTGTTAATTGAAATTGCCATTGTAGGTAGTTGAGTGGGGTCAATTTGATGACATTGCTGAGATTGAGAGCGGTTAGTGGTTTTGCCATCTCATGTGGATTGGGAATGAGGGTTTCTTGGTTGGTGTTAGTCATGGTGGAAGAGGGTGGGGACAAGGGTGGTGTAGTGCGTTTGAAAGGGAACCGTTTTGGACGAAGGTGGTTTGGTGTGGATCGTTGAGAGCTCTTAGATACCATATAAGCAATGATACTAGAATGTTTTTGATAATGATTACAAATGAACAAGGTACATATTTATAGTGATACAAGGCTACAATCATGCTATAATTATGAGACTACACATATATAAAGTTCCTATAATTTGTAGTATGAACAAGATTAGTGTCCCTTGATTTTAGGGATTGATTGATTTGTATTGATCCTTTTGATTATTAGTATGATCTTCTTGATTTGAATGGATATGGTTAATACTAACAAGGCGTTCTTGAAGAGAAAACATGACAGCAGCAGATGAAATGATATTATGAATGAGTATTACCAAAGTTGAAAACGGAAGGACATTGATCATACAACATAATTTGTGTATAAGAGGGTGTTACCAAAGGTGAAGGTAATTTGAGAGGAGCCATGAATACGGGCAACAATTCCAGTATGTGTGTCTTGAACATTCAGATTGCGTGTAATTATTAGTCTCAAGTAAACCAACTCTCCAACGACAGGATTACTACTACATATGTAATAATTCCAGCTACTCCCTCTATCCATTTTTAATCTTCCTACTTTCCTTTTTGGATTGTCCATCTTTAAACTTCCTACTTACAATATTACCTCTTTTGGTTGATTTTTGTGGTCCATATCATTTCTGACCCACATTTTCTCTGAACTTTCATTTTCCACCACACACTACACTCCACCCTTAATTTTCGTGCCTACTCCCCCATGAAGTTTAAATTTGGATGGAGGGAGTACTACATACGAGTAATATTTATAAATAGAAAATAGAAAAAACAAAAGTAGGTGACTAACATCACCTGAAAGCATCCCCAAGAAGACAAATATGTTATGAGTTTTTCAAGTTCTTGAGAATCAACATCAGGTGATGGTTATATTAAAAGAGAATGATCAATGATATTATAATCCATATATGGTCGATCGCCAGCCATGATGTGATTCTATAATTAACTCTCTTAGGTGGAAATGATAGTAATTTATTGAAAGTGTTACATCAAAATTAATTCATGAATGTTATATAAACATAAATGAAATTAAATATACATACAAACAATTTCTATAATATGCTTCATATTAGTCATCTTGATTGTAACTTAATCCATACAGATTAATGAAATAACATAATAAGCAGCGGAGAAGAGTAATTGGTGACAAGAACGAGGGAAACCAGTAACCCAAATACAACAATCCAATATTACAATTAATATATACTCCTCCTCCTCTACATACCTGCGCTTGTTTATGCCTCAAAGCAGTAATCCAATAGTCAGTTTAATGCTTTCATCTTTGTCGATATCAGACGGCTCAGACGGCTATGGCTGAGGCTAATTGCTCCTAAGGAGTCATTCACACAAAACTAAAGCATGGGATTTCTTTTGACGGGATGAAATGAGAAAGCGGGTTTTCTACGGACTCTACAGCATCATAGTTTGTCACTCTTAAAACGAGAGAACCCGTGAAACAATATAGAGATCAACAACACAGAATGAGACGTGAGATTCTGAAGCGATAATGAGCATGAAAGATAGTTAGTCAACCCATTTCAGAGGGAATCTGCCATTGACATATTCTACATCATGGAAGCAGCATTACAGCAAAGTCATAGGCAATAGTTTACCAAACAATTATTTAACTCTAAAGAGTTTGCTTGGGATGAGAGTATTAGGGGGATTGATGAAGTGTAAAATGAGAAGACATGAAACCGAATACATGATCTTGCATCGTGGAATCAAATTTAGCTGAGCTGACAGTAAGATACTGGCAGTGTGAAGGCGGAGAGTCGGAAACAACTTCCACGATTCCATTCATTCACAAAAAAAAAAGCTTCAACTCATCGATCAAAGGTGTGAATTGAAGATGAGCTTCAACTCCTCAACCTACCAATGCCAACCAATTTTCTATACTACCCAAAATACAATCCCGAAAACTCATCGATGAACAACTTTTAAGGCAAAAACATACTGAATTCTGAATGGTAGCTCAACACAAATCAAACCAAAGCATTGTAAATAAATACGGAGTAATTAATTAAGATCGGAAAACAAACAAATTATGCCAACAATTCACCAATTCAACTCTTAACCCACAAGCTCATCGGATCAAGCCAATTGCCTAAGACACCCTCGAGAACTCGATATTTCAACATAATGATAACTCAACCCAAATTAAATCATGACGCAGAACAAGGAAGAACACGGCGAACGGAAGAACGGCGACAGTGGAGACAGAAATAAGAAGAAGGAAGGGAATACCAGAGGGGCGAACGGTGGAGATACGGCGAGCGGCGAGCGAGAATGAACAGCGAACGAAATTAGGGAACAAAATTAATTCGGGTTTGTACTGACTGACTGAAGAAGAAGAACGACAAAATCAGAAGCTGCTTCTACTGACCGAAGAAATCAGAGCAACGACGAAATCAGAGCAACGACGGTCGGGAAGCTGCTTCATGATTTTGTTTGCTGCAAGTGATAGTGGGTTAAATTTAGGGTTTAGATAGTTGGGTACTTTGTTGCTGATACTATAGATCAGGTTATTAATCCCTCCAACCCGCTATGATATACTTGAGTAATTATACTTGAGTAAGTGATATGGGTTGTCAGGTAGTAACAATCAATTGTCAGTGGTCCTAAAAATTAGAATATGAACGGGTTGTGTTAGAGAGTGATTCCAAGATCGTGGTTGATGCAGTTCGGAAGGGTCGGGTGGCTAGGAATCAATTTGGCCTTGCGATAGAGGATATTCTTGCGTATAGATCGTCTTTTACTCATTGTTTTTGGTCTCATGTTAGGAGAGATGGCAACTGTGTAGCACATCATACGGCTCGTTTGTGCTCGAGAAGTGGGGAAGTATTGTTGTATGACGCTAATTTTCCGGAGGCTATTTTGGCCTTGGCGGAGATTGATTTAATATAAAAAATCCCCTTTCTCACCCAAAAAAAAAAATTAGAATAGACAACTGAGGTTAATAAAAATAGTTGTGTAATATATAGACAACTGTTTCTATAAAACTCAGTTGTCTATTATCGGATAAAGACATCTGTTTTTCGAACAAAACATATGTATAAATATTATACATAAATTGTTAAGAATATCTGATATCTATTAGGAGTTGTCTATTTGACATTTTTTAGTAGTGCCCTATCATACACACCATAACTTACCTACATCTCGACACTCCCGCGCACACGCCGCTACTTTACGAGTCCATTTCCGAGATACTTAAGCGTGTAGGTTGAGGGTATAATTCAAATCCCAACATCTCTTTCTCCCTTCTCTTTTTTCGATTCTATAAATACACACACACACACACACAATATATATATATATATATATATATTATTAAAACTACTAATCGCTAACATTAACTTTTTTTAATTATCGCTTCATTTTATTTTCATTCTTTTTTTATTTTGTCATTAACGACTAATACCGCGAATAATTACATAATTTTTAAACCGCTTTCAAATCGAACACGTTTAATTACGGTTTCCGCTTCAAGTCCGTTTAATCCATTTACAAGTTGTAACAGTGGTGGCACCCTTTCGAGGAGCGCCGCCCTAAACACTTAAGGGCGTAACGCGATCGTGGTAACACGTAGTTAAACGTGTCCGATGCCATTTTCGAGGTTAGTACGAAACTCGTTGACATGAAATCGAACATCACGTAATTCGTAAGGATTAGTAACGATGTCGTGATGTGAAGGGAATCGATTTTCATCCTAATCAAAATAATAACAATTTCAGAAAACATATTTCAAATATCCGATACCGGCCTCGTAACCATACATTACACGTTGCAAGAATCGAAAAACCGAGCTGAGTTTAAATTATACGATATTTTCACATAACTCGGCTAGCTGTGGACATGACATAGGTCCACCCCGACGCGGCCACCCGCGGGTTTGGGTAGGCGAATGAATCTCGTGGTAAGATCGATCTCGGGTCGAAATTTAAATTGAAGTTAGGAGTCGCCACCGAACTTTGTGGGAGTTCAGGCCCATTCGAACCCACTCTACACTTAGACGTATCGTGCACAAAGCACGGTCCATTTTTAGTTCTAGAGTTTAGGGGTTCGTCCCTTTCCATTAAGATAGCGACGCCGAGTTATCGGGAATTGTGCATCAAATGACTCTCGTGTGCCAACGGTTTCGAACATCCGGAAACCATGGTTCTGAGTAAGGGATGAGGGTACGTATGGGAAGCCCACAAAAGACACCCAACCCCATCCGCTCTTAGCGGCCTCTACTTAGATATTGTTCGTTTTTCGTGTACGCGCGTTAGTTTGACGATTGAATGTTATGCAATTTACATTCTGACTAAACATGTGAATTATATTCAACTACGTCATTTAATGCATCTAAACTAACGTCGAAGTTATTTAGCATGCGAGATTCGTTTTAATGCGACAAGTGCAAATAACGAAAATAAAACTTGGAAATAGATTACAAATACGCGGGCGGAATACAACCCGGAAATCCAATACAACAAGCAAAATAAAACAAATGCGATAATAACGGGACGTAAATAGAGTAAATAATATGATGCGATGCAATGTATGATTTTGAAAGAATGAACACGTGATGGACTTAGCACGTGACGACCGAAGTCATAGAAAAAGATTTGTCGAGGCTCGTAGTATGTAGAAGGCTCGCGGTTTTGGCGTGACAGAGGCCACTCGATCGAGTCATGGTGAGTACTCGATCGAGTACCCTACTTAAAAACCTTCTGCCTCATTTTAAGGGGTTACTCGATCGGGTGAAGCATGTAACTCGATCGAGTGCCCTCTGTTCGAGGTGCTACTCGATCTCGGAAAAGGTAGTAACTCCGATTTTTATTGTTTAAATTGATAACTAGCAGAGTAGTGTGAAAATATTGTATAATTTAAACTCGACTCGGGTTACGACGCTCATAACATATATTGTATGATTACAAGATCAGTTATCGGTTATTTTGGAAAAGTGATATAAAATCAATTTGAATTTGGTTAGGACGAAATTGATTCCCTCTGCGTCACGACATCGTTTCTAATCCTTACGAATTACGTGATGTTCAGTTTTGCGTCAACGGGTTTTGCACTAGCCTAAAAAACGGGATCGAATACATTTAACGACAAACGTCCGCAATCACATTACGCCCTTAAGTGTTTAGGGCGGCGCTCCTCGAAAGGGTGCCACCTCTGTTACGACTTGTGAAGGGATTAAAAGGATCTTAAACGGAGTTTGTCTTTAAGCATATTCGACTCGAGATTGTTTTAATACTATACACGATGTTAATGATGAGTTGATGACGATTATGAGAATGCTAGACGAGACTAATAACGTGATAAAAAAAGACGTTCTTTTAAAGGTTGATTCGCTTCAAACAACCAAATACTCGGGGTGTCGGGATAAGCGACCGACAACATCGGGTGCGATACCCTCGTATTCGTGTTTCCTTATCCCGTCATCCCTTGTATTTGATACTTAATAGGCGAAAACTTAATGTTGTTACGGTGATTAAAACTACAACGACGAAAACGAAAGTAAAACGACAAAAAAAACGGAGAAGAGAGGAGAGAAAAGAGAGAAAGTGGGATTTGATGACACCCTCAACCTACATGCTTAATTTGCCCTCGGTAATGGACTCGTAGTAACGGCGTTTGCGCGAGAGTATCGAGGATGTAGGAAAAGTATGGTGTTTTGTGTTGGTGGAGACGGTCTTCTCGGTATTTTTGGTGTCGGGTAGTTTATGCCTAGAGAGGATATCAGGATTGTATGTAGTGTGTAGGTTGGTTAGGGTTGCTGAAAAGTGTGTTAAATGAAGGTGTAAAGGGGGTGTATTTATATAAAAAACCAAGCCCCCGACCTAGGTCACTCGATCAAGTGCCCCCGATGGACTCGATCGAGTGGCCCAATAAATGCAAACAATGGGCTTTCCGAAGGCCTACTCGATCAAGTGGGTTGACACTCGATCGAGTGGGTTAGAATGGTCGAGATATTTTGAGTTTTTAACTTTGAGTTGGTTTCTTGAATGGTTGTTGGGCTGTTTCTAGAAGCTTGCATGGCTGATTTTGTCTCGGATTTGACTTCGACCGGGGTTTCACTCAGTCGCTAAAAGACGATTTTGTTTCCAATGTCGGTTTCAGCTCAATATAGTCTTATTTGACTAGAAACAACCCACTGTGCCTGAATTTGACCTCGGTTTTGAGAGATTTGTACTCCGCTAAAAGCCCATGCCAGATACTATTGATTCTGAGTCCAAATTTGAGCGTATTAAGTCACGTTTACGTCCGATCATCATCGGGTATTTTGTTGGAAATCGCTATAGACACTAGCAGGCAAAATGTGGGTGTCTACAAAGCCCCCACTCTGACTGAGGGTTAGACAAGGTGAAAGTCAGAGTAGCCACCAGGTCAATCGAGGATTAATACCTGGCAGCCTTCCGATCGGGTCGTTTATAGTCCATTAGACTTGCTTGAAGGTCTCGCCAGCCATAAGCAGAGGGTCATACCTGTCTTGATGATGATAACTCCGTGGGGAGTAAGTGAGCTGCGTGGAGACTTGCTTCTGAAGTCTTGGGTGTACCTGTATGCTGACACATAACAAGTTGTACGTAACATTTAGGCGAAACACCGACTCACGCTGGGGAAATAAAAATTTGATTTTTAAAAAATTTCAAAAATTTTGGATTGTTTTGAAAATAGGAATGCTCGGGATGACTCGATTCCTTATCAGGTTCTGAAAAGAACTTTGAAGCCTTGGGCTGGGCTTGCGCATACAGGGCCTGCATGGGCTAAGATGGCAGGACATAAATCCTATTCCTAAAACAGTTAAGGATGTTACTATGGTCCCCCATTATAAATAAAGGGCTCCCTGCTTCAACTTTGTGCTTCTCAACTCAAATTCCTTTTTCTCTTCTCAAAATCCTTTAGATTTTCAAGAAAAAATATCTACTATGGGTATCGAGCAATTGACTGCAATTTCGATCGAGTGGAGAAGACGAGTTGTAAAAATTGACTACAAGTAGTAAAAATAAAGGACCACGCGACTAAAAATTTCCTCGTCCCGAAAGTGCTGGGACCACGCAACTACAAGTTGTAAAAATATCCCTTTACGAGTTGTAACAGAGGTGGTGCCCTCTCGAGGAGCACCGCTCTGAACACTCAATGGCGTGATGGGATCGCGAATATTCCTCATTAAACATATTCGATTCCTCTTTTTAAAAGGTTAGAACGAAACCTGTTGATGCAAATCGAACATCACATAATCCGCAAGGATTATTAACGATGTCGTGACGCGGAGGGAATCGACTTTCGCTCTAATCAAACAAGTAAAAACGTCTATTCTAAAGATGCGATACCGACTCCGTAGTCGAATATCATGTCTAAAAGAATTAATCGGTAAACCGTATTAGCACGAACCAATTGACGCTGAATTAACTGTCACACGGTCCGAAAGGATTGATTACGACATTATAACGCGGAGGGAATTATTTCGTCCTGATTCAGTTAAAAAACGATTTATGACATCTTTTCTAATATTTCCGATAATCGATCTCGCAATAATAGCGTACATATTGTGAGTATCGAAAATTAAGTCGAGTATAAATTAAACCATATTTTTACGCGGCTTAATAAATTATCGATTTAAAATTAAAGCAAATTCGAGATCGACGCTTTTCAAAACGGACAGTAGTCCGTACAGGAGGCACTCGATCGAGTGCCATAGCCCACTCGATCGAGTGGTACTCCAAAAAATTGGCAGAAGGTCCGTAGCACGACCACTCAATCGAGTCTAGTCTGTGACCCGATCGAGTGGCCCCTTTACGTAGAGTACACGGGTTCCCTACATCTTGTAAGCGTTGTCAAATATTTTTACGACTTCGATCGTCACGTGTAAAGGAAATCACGAGTCCCCTTCCTTTCAAAAATCATGCATTGCATCGTTATCATCGTTATTATTTCAATTATTTTGATTTTCGCGTTCGTTGTATTGTAATTCCGGTTTGTATTCAGCCCGTTTATATGTAATCTACTTTTGCGCCTTTATTTTCGTTGTTTGTTTTATTGTACTAAAATGAACCTCGCATGCTAAATAACTTTCACGTTAGCTTAGATGCATTAAACGACATGGTTGAACATAATTCGCATGTTTAGTCAAAAAGCCTTGTTTGCATAACATTCAACCGTCAAACTAGCACGCGTACACGAAAAACGAACGATATCTAAGTAGAAGGCGCTAAGACCGGGCGGGGTTGGGTGTCCTTTTTGGGCTTCCCAACACGTACCCTCACCCCTTACTCAGAACCATGGCTTCCGGATGTCCGAAACCTTTGGCACACGAGAGTCATTCAATACACGATTCCCGATAACTCGGCGTCGGTATCTAATGCAAAGGGATGAACCCCTAAACTCTAGAATTGAAAGCGAGCCATGGTTTGTGCACAAAACGACTAAATGTAGAGTGGGTTCGAACGGGTCCGAATTCCCACAAAATTCGGTGGCGACTCCTATTTCGATTTAAATTTCAATCCGAGATCAATCCTACCACGAGATTCATTCGCCTCGCCAAACCCGCGCGTGGCCGCGTCGGGGTGGACCTAAATCATGTCCACACATGCATATGATAGTTAATCAACATTGGAATCAACGAAAACCATAATTAATGATAAGTGTGGTTTGTAGTGCTTATTTGTTGTGTTTGGTCCCGGTTTCTCATCTGGAATCGCTCTTTGGAGCGGTTTTGGAGGCTACTTACGCTTCTTCTAGCTTGTGTTAGGTTCCTAAGGCCAATATTGGAGAAATGGAACGATTTCGACTCGTTTCAAACACATTTGGAGCCAACGAGGAGAAGCGACGATCACTCGGTGGCTTAGACTCGATCCTCAGCCCTTGGGACCCATTCCCGAACATTGAGAATCGATGAGAAGCCTAACAAGAGCAAGGAGGGACCTATAGGATCATATTTGAAGCCTACAAGACTCATCCCGGCCGGGAAAGACCCCATCACGACCGGGATGAAGAGCAAAGAAGAAGACAGCTACTGGAGCTTGATCCTGGCCGGGATCACCACCTTCCTGGTCGGGACCACCCCATCCCGATCGGGACCGACATCATCCTGACCGGGAAGAGCATAACACCTGGCGGTGTTATGCACCATCCCGACCGGGATCAAGAGCTTCCCGACCGGGACCATTCCTTCCCGACCGGAATGACTTCCTTCCCGGCCGGTAAGGCCCCAGTTCAGCCCGTGTTTCATTTTTCCGCCTCCCTTATTCTTGTAACCCTATATATACCCCCCCTCTTGTATTGTTTTAAGCACCATGCTTTACTTTTCATTACCCACTAAACCCTAGACTACTTTAGGTTAGATTAGCTTAGATTAGTGTAGATTAGTCCTTAATTAGTCCTTAATCTAGTTAGTTACCATTGTATTAAGAGATCTCTTGAAGAATCCATTCAATCTTGACAACATTGGTGGAGGTTTTGGGTGTTCTTTCTATACAAGTTTTCATCTTTTCATCTCATTATTAGTTGGTATAATCTTTCTCTACTCTTTTCCTTTAATCTTTCTTAGTTAATCAAGTTTCAATCTTTATCATTTGTTTGTTGTTCTTGCTAGTTTCATCTTCATTTTGAATGTTGTAGTTCTCATATTGATGTTTTTTCTTGTTTGTGTTAGTTTAAGTTTAGATATGTTTGAGTAGTTTTCCCCTAGGGTTAGTAGGGGGATTGGGTGTTGATTACGGATGATTAGGGTGAGATGGGTGGTACTAGTTGTTGTTTTTATTGTTTCCTATTTACCTTGCACTTCACATGATTGATGAATTGCTTGTGAGACTTGAGACGATCAATCCTTGTTTTTCTTGCCTCTTCTCTTGTATGTGTTTGTTTGGTTGTAAGTTTGGTTCCCTCATTAGTAGCGAGAGCATGGTGAGGATGACCTCTAGGCCGTTTAATAAAGTAGCGAGAGCCCGATCGTAACCTAGGCTACGAAAGCATGCTAGTGACCCCAGTTTCCTTCTTTTGATCTCCTTGGCATCCATGAATCCGACCTAGCCCTAGTTTCTTCTTATTGACTTAATTCGCTTCTTTTTGTCATTAGTTGCTTGTTTAGCTTAGTCATTAGTCATCTTTTTCCATCACCCTAGCTTAGTTAGTCTTGGACCTAGTCTTGGACCGTAGCACACCCTAGTCAGACACCCCGTCCCTGTGGATCGACTCGACTTGCCCTAGCTACCAAGCTTAGGTTAGTTGGTTTTATTTGTTCGGTGGGATCCACGGCAAATCCCTTCCCGTCAAATTGCCGCCGTTGCCGGGGACGGCGTAGTTTAGACTCTTGTGTGCTTAGTTTAGGACTTTGTTCTTAATTTTTGTGTTTCCTTCTCCTTGTGTATCTCCGTTCTACTTCTTGTATGCTACTCTCTCATCCTAGTGCCTCAAAAGCACTAGGCTACTAACGTTTGCTCAAGTGCTTCTAGTGCATTCAATGTATCAAGGCAACGTTACGACAATGTGGCATCCAAGCTACCATCAATCATCATGGGACAATCATGGGGCAAATTGCCAAAACCCACAACTTTACCAACCACACCATTCTCATCAACAATCTTATGAACCCTCTTCATATGGTTACCATGAAAGTTGTCAAGGATCATTCCAACATCCTAACAACTACCAAATACCCTCACACAACCCACAACCAAAAATCTCCAACTTTGAGACTTGTCAAATGATGATTCAAATGCAAAAGACTCAACAAGAGATGATGGTTCAATTGCAAAAGAGTCAACATGAGATGATGATTCAAATGCAAAGGGATAAAGAAGAGTTCAAGGCCCAAATAGAGGCGCAAGATGCTCGAATCAATGCACTCATGGCTCGTTTCACGATGTTGGCCACTCGAGCTCCACAATTCGTTGAGGAAGGTTCATTTAGGCAAGAAGGTCGGTTGTCTCCTCAAGGAAATCAACCCGGTCATGAAGCCACGAATGAAGAAGAGAGGGTCAATCAAGAGATCATTGTTGAGTGTTGCTTGGATGGTGAAAATATGGGAAGAATGGAGGAAGTTGAAGCTTCAAGGGTCGACAATGAGGAGGGAATTGAACATGATTCTCAAGGATACTCTTGGGGAGTCAATGTATTGGCTATCAAATTGGATTTGTATGATTTTCTTCGTGATGAACCGGATCTCGACAATCTAAAGCCAAGTGAAGACAAGACTCCTCTAGGCCAAATTGATAAGGTGAGTGAAAAGGAAGGTAACACTTGGGAGGAAGAGATAGATGCCTTAGAACTTGCCTTGAATGGGAAATTTGAGGAGCCGATTAGGGGATTTGGAGATTCTATGCTAGACCAAAATCGTCGAAGAAATTGAGGCCGCCATCAAGGGCCTTGAGTTTCTTCATGGTGAGAATTCTAGTAAGGACAACGATGTGGTCCCCCCTAAAGCCTCCAATGAAGAAAACTTGATGTCTTCACCTCCTTTACCGCAAATAATTTCGAGTCCCTTGTCTTGTGAGACGGTTGATGAAGAGGATCCTTGTCGGACGGTGGAAAAGAGTGTTACTCTTGACCCCATAGAAGAAGCAACACCCCAAGGGTGTGATCTCCCGAATCATAACGCCGAGCATGACTCTAGACCACTATACCTACCGGATGGTCATAAGAGTCGTCGCAATGGTTGTTGGAAAGACCCGGAAGATCACGAGAACCCCGAGCATAATGAAGATGATCGCTTCTTGACTCCGACTACGAAACTCTTGTTGATGGCTAGGATCGGCCACATGAGCATTAATGAAGATGTTGCTAGGGCATTTGACTTACTCCTCCGAGCTCTTGATGGCTATGGAGGTGTAGATGGTGAGAGTATCTTATTGTAAATATCTTTTTCCTTTTCTTTTGAGCTTTTGTTTTTGTATATGTTTGATTGGATAGTTTGGTTTCTAGGATTTGTTAGTTTTTGTGGAATTCTTGTAATTTGGAATTTTCTTGAGCGATGTGAGGGAGGGATCTTTGATGTGGTTATTGAGCTTACTTGTTATGTTTGAAGTGAAGATGAGGAATTAGAGAGGGGTATTGATGATAGAAGCTTCAAGGCTTGGTGGAGGAAGTCGGTTTTTGAGCTTGTTACAAGCTTTTGGGGACGGGATTTTGGATCCCGAGGTATTACTTGTCTTTTGGGTGGAACTAGTGTTGAATGAAGGCATTAGAGCTCAAGATGGAGGCCATCTCGGCCGAGAAGCATGCCATCTCGGTCGGGATGAGTTGTGCTGAAAAATGGGCTCCCTGACGTGTCATCCCGACCGGGATCAAGGTCCTTCCGCCCGGGATGGTGCCTTCCCGCCCGGGATGGGCTACAGCATCCCCTTTCGACTTCTTTCCTTCATTTAAGCCCCACCCAACCACTTTATACCCCCACCCAACCTCCCTACTAACCCTTGCTACTATCATTTAACCCTTACACTTCAATTATACACCTTCATCTCATCTTCTCATCCCTATACACCGAGTTTTCCCAAAATCCCAACCTCATTGCACCTATGCAAGCCCGATACTTGAGACTACAATGAGGAAGAGGAATAATGATGATGAAGACTAGCAAGGTGCCGAATACGATCATTGAGACGATGAAGTTGATTGAGTTGCTAACCGTTTGGTAAGGCGACTTTCCTTCTTTTCCGTCTTTTGTTGCTTAGTCGTTCTTCGTTTGTTTCCCTTCCCTTTATCATTTTGGTGTTGTGGTGGCCCTCGGGGCCTTGGTGGTTATTGCTCCCGATTCTCGATGATGTGATTACATCGAGAGTCATTTGAAAAATCCAAATTAACAAGTTCTTTCACTTTTTCCTTGTTTTTATTTTCTTTTGGTTGAATTTAATCGTATTTAGGCGAAATCTGGGCTAGGTGACTTGATTACACCTAGCCCTCCCCTCCCATCTCCTTTTAGTTTCTTCTTTTTACTTCTTTCCCCATCCATATCTTTTCTTGTCTTGGCCCTTGGTGACTTGATTACACCCCGGCCGGACACATTCTACCCTTTCTTCACTTTCATTTTTTTAGCTTTATTTTCCCTTTTCTTTTCTTTTTAGTGTCTCCGCACACACTACCGATTGAGCATGAGAACATTGCTCGATTTAAGTGTGGGGGAGCGATATATTAGTCTAGTTTAGCTTCATTTTCGTAGTTTTTTCGAAAAAAAATCTTAAAAATCCTTAAAAATTTGAAAAATTTCATAAAAACCAAAAAGATTTTCTTTTTGTGTCTTTTTCTTTTGTGTCCTTGTGCCGTATATTGGTTGTGTTGTGTGTTTTGCTCCCCCGAATTCCTTGTAGGTTGCGCGATCGTCGACAAGCTTCGAAAAGCTCAGGACGTCCGGTAATATCCCTTCATTTCTTTCTTCTTTTTCCTTTTTTGTGGAGTTTGGAGGTTGTTGTGTGATGGTGTGTGCTCGGGTGGAGCTTTTTGGAGTTTGTGGTTGATGTGGTGGCTTGTTTGGATATTTCGGGGTGGTGATTGTTTACTTTGTGTGGTTGTTTGTTTGTTTGTTTTGTTTTGTTTTATTTTGTTGTGTTTGTCTCTTTTCCTTTCGTTTTCGTTGTGTCTTTTTTTTGTCTTGTTTAGTTGTGTCTAGTTTGTAATAAAAGGTTTTCAACAACCCGGTTTTGAGGCTAGTGCGCAAGTGTTTACTTTCCCTTTCTAGTAATATGAGTCGAGTCTTGGACTTTAGTCTAGTAGAATGACTTTAAATCAATGATTTCGTTGGTTTCTTACCTTGAGTTCACTTTGTCTACTAGGGATTTACTACGGGATTTGCATTTTGACCATTATGACCACCCACGGAGTGAAAAGGCCTTGGTTGCCGAGTCCCGTCCCTTAGGTGACCATGTTCGAAATTGTGTGATTAGTCCAAGTTCTCCCCCTTTTTTGGGGTATGAAGGGAAATCGCGACCCCCGACTTACCCATTTCCCTACCTCCTACACATTTTCCACAAATAAGTTGCAAAATTGTTGAAGCTCTTACTTGGTTGCAAGAAATGCTTACAAAACAAAATTTGGCCAATTGGGCAAACCAAGAAAGAAAGAAAATAAAGAAGAAAAAGAAAAGACACAACAAAAGAAAAACAAAATACAAAAGAAGGAAAAAAGAAGTGGCATAGCAACTCAAAAGCAAAATACAAGAAAAGAAAAATGCCAAAGAAAATTGATTCACAAAAAAATCTTACCCCCTCAAAAATAAGCCTTTTACCGACTATTACCGTGAAGAGCCTACCAAAGGACCAAGTCTCTAGGAAGGATGATAGCGGTAAATAGTCGGTCTTCCCTCATTTTGCAACCATTATCCACCTTTTTACTTGGACTAGTTGGGCGATTTTGAGCATGGGACGACCCTCTTGGCTCATCGCTAAAGGGGGCGGGGCTTCACTTTACCTACAGTGTCGACTAACTTCGTGGTTCATCCTTTTTCCATCCCGCCAATCGTCATGTGGTACGTTCTTAGAAGGTTAGGAGGAACCTAGGTAAGTTACCAACGTTTTTATTGCTTTGTCGTCATACTATTAGGGTTTTGTCCATATCGATTTGTGTTCTTAGCTTGGGAACGTTGTCACTTGCCTTGCGTCCTTAACCCCGGTGTCTCTTTCACCGCCTTGTTGAGGGAAGCGGTATTTGTTTTGTCTTGGATTTAACCGATTGTTTGTTTGTATGTTTATTTGCTTATGTGTTTGTTTGTTTAAGTGTTTTCGTGTTCGGTTGTATCCACAATTTTATCGCAAGACCCCACTTGCCTTGCGGAGAGCACTTGTCCTCTAAGTGTTCTCGCGTGAGTTGAAAGGGCGTAGGGTGCACTAATACCCGCTCGGCTAGTATTTTAGTTCTTATTAGTTTAGTAGTTAGCTCGTGCTTACTTGAGGGCGAGTAAGGGTTAAGTGTTGGGGAGTTGATAAGTGTGGTTCGTAGTTCTTATTTGTTGTGTTTGGTCCCAGTTTCTTTTGTGGAATCGCTCTTTGGAGCGGTTTTGGAGGTTACTTACGCTTCTTCTAGCTTGTGTTAGGTTCCTAAGGCCAATACTGGAGAAATGGAACGATTCCGACTCGTTTCAGACACATTTGGAGCCAACGAGGAGAAGCGACGATCACTCGGTGGCTTAGACTCGATCCCGAGCCCTTGGGACCCATTCCCGAGCACCGTGAATCGATGAGAAGCCTAACAAGAGCAAGGAGGGACCTATAGGATCATATTTGATCACCACCTTCCCGGTCGGGACCACCCCATCCCGATCGGGACCGACATCATCCCGACCGGGAAGAGCATAACACCGCCCGGTGTTATGAATAACACCAGGCAGTGTTATGCACCATCCCGACCGGGATCAAGAGCTTCCTGACCGGGACCATTCCTTCCCGGCCGGGAAGGCCCCAGTTCAGTCGGTGTTTCATTTTTCCGCCTCCCTTATTCTTGTAACCCTATATATACCCCCCCCCCTCTTGTATTGTTTTAAGCACCATGCTTTACTTTTCATTACCCACTAAACCCTAGACTACTTTAGGTTAGATTAGTGTAGATTAGTCCTTAATTAGTCCTTAATCTAGTTAGTTACTCTTGTATTAAGAGATCTCTTGAAGAATCCATTCAATCTTGACAACATTGGTGGAGGTTTTGGGTGTTCTTTCTATACAAGTTTTCATCTTTTCATCTCATTATTAGTTGGTATAATCTTTCTCTACTCTTTTCCTTTAATCTTTCTTAGTTAATCAAGTTTCAATCTTTATCATTTGTTTGTTGTTCTTGCTAGTTTCATCTTCATTTTGAATGTTGTAGTTCTCATATTGATGTTTTTTCTTGTTTGTGTTAGTTTAAGTTTAGATATGTTTGAGTAGTTTTCCCCTAGGGTTAGTAGGGGGATTGGGTGTTGATTAGGGATGATTAGGGTGAGATGGGTGGTACTAGTTGTTGTTTTTATTGTTTCCTATTTACCTTGCACTCCACATGTTTGATGAATTGCTTGTGAGACTTGAGACGATCAATCCTTGTTTTTCTTGCCTCTTCTCTTGTATGTGTTTGTTTGGTTGTAGGTTTGGTTCCCTCATTAGTAGCGAGAGCGTGGTGAGGATGACCTCTAGGCCGTTTAAGTAGCGAGAGCCCGATCGTAACCTAGGCTACGAAAGCATGCTAGTGACCCCCGTTTCCTTCTTTTGATCTCCTTGGCATCCATGAACCCGACCTAGCCCTAGTTTCTTCTTATTGATTTAATTCGCTTCTTTTTGTCATTAGTTGCTTGTTTAGCGTAGTCATTAGTCATCTTTTTCCATCACCCTAGCTTAGTTAGTGTTGGACCTAGTCTTGGACCGTAGCACACCCTAGTCCGACACCCCGTCCCTGTGGATCGACTCGACTTGCCCTAGCTACCAAGCTTAGGTTAGTTGGTTTTACTTGATCGGTGGGATCCACGACAAATCCCTTCCCGTCAATTAATTAGCCAAATCAAACAATGTAAAACAATATGCATGTCTTCAACAACGACATTGCACTGAAAAAAAACTCGGTGGTAGGAGCTATATTATCAATTTACCATAAAAAATGTAATTAATGAAGCTTTCAAACAATGTTTAACTAAAAATCATATTTATTTGATCAAGCCTCGTATCAATTTTTCATTTAAAGATATAAATACGTACTTTCGAGATATTATAGAACTAATTAGAAACACGTCCGAATGTCTTGCAAAGTTCCCATACTTTTTCATTTTTAAGCCATGCTTCATTTGTCTCTTTCTCACCAAGATGCTTGTCAACTATAGACACTTGTGTTAGAAGCTTGTGACAGTCATCTTCGACCTTTAATAGAGCGCTGCAAGTTTCTTTCGATGCTTGATTTCCATTGTTAAAGATATATTCGGATATTTCACCGTCAAAAGTTGCACCTAACTTATTTTCACATTTTCTAAAATCGTCCGCCTTCGAGGTGCTAGGTGCGGCAACAGAGTCATTTGTGAAATATTGTTCAGAGATAACAAGGACGGAAACAAGTAAGAGACCGATTTTGATTGTTTTAGGATACATATCAAGAGCTTAGTTAAAATTATTTCAAATTTCTGATATATATCTAAAGTAGGTTTCACACACAAGGAACAAAAAATAGGACAAAAGTAAAGTGACTTGTGATGCAGAACAATTGTTCATATCATACACTTTTATATTTGAATCTGTACATTTAACGAATTTGTATCTCAAAATTAACCTAAAATATTATTAATACTTATTTAAAGTTAATTTACATTATTCAATGATAACAGTGAATTTTTCTATAATAAATTTTCCAAGTTAAAAGCATGGGAGTATTTAATTTTATAATCAAATAACCGACATTAACATTGATGTCAAAACAGAATCCTCATAAATTAATTATTTTTACTAAATAAAAAAAATAGTTTCTAATAACATAACTTTTCTGTTCATTTGAGGTATGCCGATTTTTAACCTTATGTACATTGTCTTTTATTCGTTAATTAGTATAAAGTTTTAAATTTATCCGGTTACTAGTTTTTTTTAAAAAAATTGTAAGATATTTGTTTTCACTAAACCAATAATAACTCCTTTGAAAGTTTAAAAAAATCCATTATTAATGGGAGATATATTCATTCGTCATATAATCATTTTTTGAAATTGTTAAATATATTGTATGTTTCTTCTTTTTTCTTTTTGTTGTGAATTATTCGTTTTTAAGTCACATATTCTACATTTTCAAGATAATCATTCGACAAGATAAATAATTATATTCCTATTACTTGAATTACTTTGTTCGTGGATTTATATTATATAAAATCGTCAAAATTTGTCATTACGTAATTTATTGTTATTTACATCTGATGGCGTGAGCGAAATACTCTGACTTTAAGGAATATAATTATCTATTCGCGAGATTTTTTGAACATATTCAATTTATTGTCAATATCGAAATTCTAAAGTATAGTGAGTCTTCATATAAAGTTAAAGAGAATCCGAATTATGTATGTGGATGTATGTACGTACTTGTTATTGTTGACAATAGTATGTAGTTTTTCGCTTTTTGTAGAAACAATTTTTTTTAATTTTCTCACTTCTTTTAGGATTAATGCTATTTATACTAATCTTTATGGAAAGAAAATAACTTGATGATTTTAAGATTTTACAAGTTAAGTCATAATCATTTTTATGTAATGACTATTTATATTTAATATTTTCTACATAAAATACGACTAACGTTCGTTAACAGAAATTATGCATATGATAAAAAAATGTGCATGTCTTCAACAATGATACTGCACTGAAAAACACGGTGGTAGGAGCTATATTGTCAATTTACCATATAAATGTAATTAATGAAGATTTCAAACAATGTTTGACTAAAAATCATATTTATTTGATCATGCCTCGTATCAATTTTTTATTTAGAGATATAAATACGTATTTTCGATATATTAACAAACTAATTAGAAACACATCCAAATGTCTTGCAAAGTTCCCATACTTTTTCATTTTTAAGCCATGCTTCGTCTGTCTCTTTCTCACCAAGACGCTTGTCGACTATAGACACTTGTGTTAGAAGCTTGTGACAGTCCTCTGCGACCTTTAGTAGAGCGCTACAAGTTTCTTTCGATACTTGTTTCCATTGTTAAAGATATATTCGGATATTTCACCGCCAGAAGTTGCACCTAACTTATTTTCACATTTTTTAAAATCGTCCTCCTTCGAGGTGCTAGGTGCGGCAACATAGTCATTTGCGAAACATTGTTCAGAGATAACAAAGACGGAAACAAGTAGTAGAGCGACTTTGATTGTTTTAGGATACATATCAAGAGCTTAGTTAAAATTATTTCAAATTTTTGATATATATCTAAAGTAGGTTTCACAAATAAGGAACAAAAAAATAGTACAAAAGTAATATGACTTGTGATGCAGAACAATTGTTCATATCATATACTCTTATATTTGAATCTATACATTTAACGTATTTGTATCTCAAAATTAACTTAAAATATTATTAATACTTATTTAAAGTTAATTTACATCATTCAATGATAACAGTGAATTTTTCTATAATAAGTTTTCCAAATTATAAGCATGAGACTATTTAATTTTATAATTAAATAACCGACATTAACATTGATGTCAAAACACAATCCTCATAAATTAATTATTTTTACTAAATAAAAAAATCGTTTCTAATAACATAACTATTCCGTTTATTTGAGGTATGCCAATTTTTAACCTTATGTATATTGTCTTTTATTCGTTAATTAGTATAGAGTTTTAAATTTCACCGATTACTAGTTTTATTTGAAAAAATTGTAAGATATTTGTTTTTACTAAACCAATAATAACTCTTTTGAAAGTTTAAAAAAACCTATATTTATGGAAGATATATAAATTCGTAATTGTAGACACCCGCATTTTGACTGCCAGGTGTCTGTGTTAGTTTACAAAAAAGAACACCCGATGATGATCGGACGCTAACGTGTTTCTACACGCTCGGATATGGGCTCAAAACCATTAGTTGTTGGCTTAAGTACTTATAGAGTACAAATCTCACAAAACGGACCTCAAATCCAGGCCCAGTGGACTGTTCCGAGTCAAACAAGAATAATTTGGGTCAAAACCGACACCGGAAATAAAACCAACTTTTTAGCAATTGGGTCAACCCCGGTCAAAGTCGTTTCCGAGACACACAAAACAGCCACCCAAATACGAAAATCCAACTCAAAAGCAAAAACCCATCAAACATCCAAAGTCATGGTCCAAAACATTTGACCCGCGCAACCCAGCTGAGCCACTCGATCGAGTGCTCAACCCACTCGACCGAGTGGGCCCTCAGTCAAGCTCGAATGCATGTGCACTGGGTCACTCGACCGAGTCCAGGGGCTACTCGGTCGAGTAACCCTAGACGGGTGCACATAGCTTTGCCTATATAAGCATCCCCATGCACAACCTTTTACACACTTTTCAAAAAAACCCTAATTTCAAACCTAATTCTACCCTAAGCAAACCCTAATCAACTCCTAATACTACACTCAAGCCCTAACTCTAGTACTTAGGAGGCAAACCCTAAACCACCACAACTTAGCCTACATACTCGCTACTCCCATGCAAGCTGCCACTACGAGTTTTGTCCGAGCATAAGAAACATGTAGGTTGAGGATGAAAAAACCCCTTTTCTTCTCCTTTCTCATCTTTTTCGTGTCATTCGTTGTCATAATCGATTTTTTTATTTTGTTCGCATCATAATATCGTTAATATCGCTAGTATTAAAACATTAAAATACTCGCGGATTTGTGTCGAGTGCGAAGGATGTCGGAATAAGGAAACCCGAATATACAAGTGTACTGCACACAGCGTTGCCGGTCCCTTATTCTGAAACCCTAGCACTTGATTATTGAAACGAGTCAACTTAAACAATATTTTCTTGTTTTCGTTCGCATCATTATCATCTAATCGCACATATCGTCAATTACAAAACTATCTTTCAAATCTAGCATCTTTTAGTAAGGGTCGAAACCCGTTGATGCGGATCCGACATCAAACAATTCGCAAGAATTAATTATGACGTCGGGATGCGGAGGGAATCATGTCTTTCAATTCAAGCAAAGCATCAATCTTTTAGATTCGATACCAATTCCATAATTGGATGTCGAATCTAACGATCTAGTCAAATAGTTTAATCAATTCGATTTTCCGTTGATGCTAACGTAGATGTCACTTAATTCGTTAGAATTACGACACTATAAACGCGGAGGAAAATTCATATCGCTTTGGTTGACTTAAACGACTCATAGCAATTTCTCTAGTTTTGCTCTAATATTCGACATCGATTCAATAATCGAACGTCGAATATGACGAGTATCACATATGCGAACCGAGTATAAATTTCACAATATTTATGCCCGACTCAACAAACTCATCGAATTATCAAAAATTAAAAGCAATTTCGAAGTTAATACCAAATTGCGAGCGAACCATAGTTCGTAAAGGGGGCGCTCGACCGAGTGCCTAGCTCACTCGGTCGAGTGGCATCCCAAAAACGGGACAAAAGGTTCTGACGACCTCCACTCGGTCGAGTCTCGCAATGACTCGGTCGAGTGGCGACGTACTCGGTCGAGTTGGTCAATAACTCAATCGAGTAGAGTCCCGAAAACGAGACAGAACACTTTTCAGAGGACTACTCGGTCGAGTCCCTCAATGACTCGGTCGAGTGGCCTTTCTATCGCGTCAAACCGTGAGTTCTACAAGGTCGTTCGAGTCTCGTTGTTTTTTTTCGTGACTTAAGTCAACACGTGCCTAATCTATCACGTGAAGCGTCATTCTTTCAAACCATGCATCCTCATATTTACATCATTCCATATTTATGCAAGCTGTTATTATCGTTACACCGCGACTAACCGTTTGTCCCTTTTCTTGTTGATTTAATTGTTTGTTTTATTGTACAAAATGAACCTTCGCATGCTAAATTTAACTTCGACGTTAGAATTAGTTGCATTAAATTGACATAGAAACCCATTCCATTTCTCACATGCTTAGGAAAAAACAATGTTTGCATAAGCATTTTCCCGTTTAACTAACGCGCGTATTAGAAAATCATTCGATATCTTAGTAGAGGCCGCCAATCTGCGGGCGGGCTTGGGTGTCCTTTGTGGGCTTCCCAACACGTACCCTCACCCCTTACTCAGAACCTCGGTTTCCGCATGCCCAAAACCGTTGGGGCACGAGAGTCATTCAATACACGATAACCGGTAGTGACGGTATCGGTATCGCAATGCAAAGGGACAAGCCCAATAAACTCTGACATCGGAAATGGGCCGTATTTCGTACACGGCCCACTACGACATAGAGTGGGTTCGAACGGGCCCGAACTCCCACAAAGTTCGGTGGCGACTCCACTTAGATTTAAATTTCATTTCGATCCATTCTCAATATGGAGATTCATTCGCCTCCCCAAACCCGCGCGTGGCCGCGTCGGGGTGGACCTATGTCATGTCCACAATCTGGCGACTCCGTTGGGGATTAACTGATGCGTGACTTACCATCGGCATCCTCAGGTTGAGACTCGAATAGAAATCGTTTGACTAGTACAATACGCGTTTTAGTTTTACGGTTCATGCATAACCCTATATTTTCCCGGGCCGGTACTCGCGATCGACGTCCCACTATACCGTGATGTACTCCAATATGGATATGTCAAAGGTGTCCATAGTCGATTCGAGTGGGTTTCGCGGCATGTTCTAAGCTCAACTCGACTTAGAAAGTCCGTCCCGATCAACGTCTAGACTATGTGCATTGGAATAGACCATTTTTAGACCAACCGAGACTTAGTGTAAAGCATACATGGCGTCGTTATAATGCTTGCCTGACTACATGTTACTTGGTTTCCGTGTCGCTTTCAAAAACCGTCAATTTTTCAAAAAATACATCTTTTTCAAGATATCCAATTTCAAAACCCGGGACATATACCGAATTTAGGACTTATGATTTTACTCAAAATAGCCTATTTCTAGCCGGTATGCTACCCATTTCAAAACTCGAAAATATTTTCGAACTTTCAAAACTTGTGGCCCAATGCACTTTCTATTTTTCTCGGAAAATCGGGCCGTTCCCCGAGTTCTCTCGGACTTTCAAAAACAATCCATTTTGAAAATCTTCCTCTTCTTAGGACTTCCCGTATTTAGCAGTGTCGGGTCGTGTCACAAGTCGTCGAGGTCTTTAGCGTCGAAACTCCGTCGATCTTACATCATGAGTTTCTTCCCTATCCCAGTCCGCCTTATTAGACTAGGGCAAGGCCCACCTACGTAGGACATACTCCTACAAAGAATGGCCCATTTACACAATCGAGTCCAAAGTCTGGGGATGTCTCACGTGGACCTTTCTTCGAACAGGACTAGGCCCACCCGCCGAATCCTAAGTAAGGCCCACTTTTCACAAGTCACCCGTGTAAGTGTCTTTTTTTTAGTCATTTCCCTTTTCATTCTTGTTCGGGATGTACTTTCCATTCCGGGATTCGGGCCAGTTTCTGATTACGCGGTGTTCTTACAGACAGGCCACCCGAAACCAGATACCAGCGCAAAATGGACGCATTGAAAGATGCCCTAGAGAAGATCGAAGCCCAGTTGACTGCCATCCAGACTGATCAAACGACACTTGCCACTCGTGTGGGCGCAATGAAGAAGGGAACTCCTCCTCCTGGATCTGAGCCCACTGGGCCCATAGCTGAACTAATCAGCGCCGTTCGCAGGTTCGAGGAACAAGTTCACATGTAAACGAACAACTCGATCCACAATGAAATTGCTCGTTCCTATTCGCCTTTGAATGACGAGCTACCTGCTAACCTCAACCTTACGGGAATTCCAATGTTTGAGGGTACCGAAGACCCGGTTCACCACATCCGGGCTTTCGAAGATTTTATGGCGGTGAAAGGGGTGAAGTCCACCACGTTTACTCACTTATTCACTTCCTCCCTGGAGAAGCATCCCAAGGCCTTGTACAACAGGCTCGATTCCAAGAAATATAAAACTTGGGATGATGTGGCAACTGAATTTGCTCAGAATTACGCTGATAATACCGAGATCCAGACTACAATGCGTACTCTGGAAGTGATGGCCCAAGAGCCCAAAGAAGGGTTCACCAAATATCTGCAGAGATGGCGGGCCGAAAGTGTGAAGCTGGTTGATAAGCCCAGCGAGAAAGTGCTAGTGGAGGCGTTTGTCAAGAACCTCCTCCCTTCCTACCGGGTCCATCTCCGGTATGCTGTTATCCCTAATTTTGCTACCCTTACTGAAATGGGTACAAGGATCGAGGATGACTTAAGGTTAGAGAGCCTGACTAAGGCCTCTACCAAGGCTATCAAGGGGCAAGCTCATCTGCGAGCAAGCCCACACTTGCAGCTGCAACTCGCAGCATTTTCGACGCGGTAAACCTGCTTGACACCTCATCCAAAAAGAATACACCAAATCAGGTATTCACAGATATAGGGACTACCTATACCTACGCCTTACAAAGGCTATCTTCAAAAAGCCTTATCCAACCAATAGGTCCGATTCTCGACCTTCCAGTGGAGAAAAGGCCCAAGAGCTACGATGCCCAAGCCTATTGCCAGTATCATCGTGGTAATGGGCATGATACTGAAAAATGATGGAAACTAAAGCATCTGATCGAAGATCTGATCGAAAGTGGGAAAATACCGTTGCCCGGGGACAAGCCGAGTAACAAGAAAAACCCGTTCAGTACCCATGCTATATTCACCGGGGAGGTAATTGACTATTCTCACCTCATCTGCCCTTATATCCCACAAATTAACGGGATATGGTTCGATGACGAGGACGATATTTACCTAGACAAAGGGGAAGCCGTCCCCATCACCAGTGAGGAGGTCCGAAAAGCTAAGTCCAAAGCCTTAGCCACTAACCACCTCGCCACAGCTGGGCGCCCTACTCCAACAACCGTCACTGAACTCGTCAGGACGGAGCCCACTCTTGAGGAACCAACCAACGACACGACCATGGTCCAACAAATGAAGAGGGTTCGAGCTGATTTAACCATATGGCAACTACTGGTCCACTCACAAGCACATCGAGAAGCACTGACTAAGGCTCTCGATGAAATCAAGGTCGACTCACAGGTTACCCCCACTGAAATGGTAGCCACTATTATGCCCTATCTCAAGGGCAAGTCAAAGGAAGAAGGCCCACTTATAACCTTCTCTGAGTCCGATCTACCGCCGTTCGGGCCCAATCATAATCTGGCCCTTTACATCACAGTCATTTGCAGAGGGAAGTACCTCCCGATGACCCTTATCGACGATGGGTCCGCTGTAAATGTCCTACCTCTAAGGACCGCTAAGGCCCTCGGCATCACAGATGTCGACTATCTCCCAACGGTGCAAACTACCCAGGCTTTTGACGGAAGCCCAAAATCGGTGGCCGGGGCCGTTAAACTAACAATAATAACGGGCCCAATCCAAAAAGAACTGGAGTTTCAGGTGATCGACGTCACCTCATCCTTTACCTTACTACTAGGAAGGCCTTGGATCCAGGCGGTCAAGGCCGTATCCTCTACTCTCCACCGGAAAGTTAAGATGCCACTTCGGGATGACATCATCACTCTAGAAGCAACCCCCATTACTGTAGCAAGCTGCAATGCTACGGGCCGGGCTGACCCACGGGGATTCGATTTCGTGGGCATGATTGAAGAAGAATATCTCTTCAGGCCTTATTTCACAACTAGCATCGACACGATGCTACAAAACTTGGGCTATCTACCGGGAGCTACCTCGAGGCCAAATCTTCCAGCTGGGAAGATTATCGAGGTCCTAAACGACGGTGAATCACAGTTCGGGTTGGGGTATGCCATAACCCCGGAAAATATGGTCCAGGTCGGTATCCGCAAGGCCACCAACATCCTCAAGGGTACTTACATAGGCCCTTATAGCCCGAAGTTAACTGACTACTTCGTCACTCCAGTTTTCGGAGCTATTCAAGTGGGCCTCTACCAACCCACCATCATATATCCCGAGACCAAAACGGCTCGGGAGTGCAATTTCATCCCCGATGATATATTCACCCTTGTTCAAGCTGAGTCCAAGGAAGGGGAAAACAACTACGAGCCCGTGCTGGGGCTCTTATTTGAAGAAGACAAGGCCGCCCCCGCTCCAAAAGATGATTTGGTCAATTTGATCCTCCGCAGTGATCGGTTCGACCCAACCAAGTTAATCACCGAAGTCGGTGCAGACACCGGGAAAAGGGCGTGGAGGAAAACCATCAAGTGGACCGACAGCCAAGGACGGACCTACAAGCTGACCACCGGCGAGGGAGACATGCCGGATACCGAGTCTGAGTCAGAGTCAGAGTCGGAGTCTGATTTCGAGTTTAGAAGGTCTAGTTCTAGAGTCGAGTCTGTAACCCCTTTTCCCTTAGCCACTTCCACTGAGGTCTCAGGGCCTGTCCCAAGACCTCTCCCTATCCCGCCACTGACCAACGAGCAGATGGCCGCTCTTTTCGAGCTTTTCTCAAAATTTACCATTAATAATAACGAAAACCGTTCTGCTTACGACTTGTCTTATTTCCAAAACTTTCTCAATTTCAAAGATTTTATATGCAATGACATTGAGAAACCCGACGAACAGGTACCTCTACCTCCGCATCTGATCGAGCAGCTCGAACAAAGGGAGTCCCAAGATCCGGTAATCGAAGAAACCGAGTCCATCAATGTGGGAACCACTTTAGAGCCCTAGATGCTTAAGTTGGGCCTGTCTTTAGATCCAGAGGAGAGAAAACAATTCACAGACCTCCTCCAGGTATTCAAAGACGTTTTTGCATGGTCCTACAAGGACATGCCGGGAATAGATCGGGAAATAGCTGAACACCGAATACCCATCAAAGATGGGTGCAAACCGGTAAAACAGAAACTCCGAAGAATGAGGCCCGAGCGGTCCCTCAAAGTCAAAGAAGAAGTCGACAAGCAATTCAAAGCGGGCTTTATACAAGTGTCTGAATATCCAGACTGGGTCGCAAACATCGTGCCGGTACCCATGAAGGACGGCAAGGTGCGGCAAGGTTGCATACCCCCTTATCCATCAAATTGGAAATTGGACTTTGACGTGACCAATAACGCAGCCGAGTATGAAGCATGCATTCACGGGTTGCAAGCCGCTGCTGATTTAGGGGTAACAAACCTCCGGGTCCACGGTGACTCATCACTGGTCATCAATCAAGCACTCCAAAAATGGAAAACTCGGAACGCCAATCTCGTGGCTTACCAAGCGCGAGTAAGGGTTCTAGAGAAACAATTCCAGAAGGTGGAATATATCTATCTGCCTCGGGAAGAAAATCAGTTTGCAGATGCGCTTTCCAAATTAGCATCCCTGTTAAATATCCCGGAACACCTAACCAGCATGCCAATCTTCGTCGAAAGGCGGTCCGAGCTGGCGTATGTACACGCCATCCACGACATCGAGCTAACCGACCCAGAACCTTGGTATCAAGTCGTCCTAACCTACTTGGCAACGGGAGAATATCCCCCGGGAACCAAAAACCGGGCCAAGAAAGCCCTGCGGAGATTGACAACCCAATTTGTTCGCACGGACGACGGGCAATTGTACAAAAAGACGGCACAGGGGGCTCTTCTCTTGTGTATCGACAAAACACAGGCCGAAAGGGTTATGGTCGAAGTACACGATGGTGAAATGGCCCGCATATGAACGCCCATATGCTAGCCCGGAAAATCATGAGGCTCGGGTATTACTGGAACACCATGGAAACAGACTGTCAGTCATCTGTCAAACACTACCATAACTGTCAGATCTTTGCCAATGTACCATGACATCACCATGGCCATTTTCGACATGGGGTATTGACATAATTGCAAAGGTGCACCCCTCCGGGACGGGAGGTCATTGCTTCATTTTGGTGGCCATCGACTACTTCACCAAATGGGTCAAAGCCGAGTCATACCGTGTCTTGAACGCCAAGCACGTGGCCAAATTTATCCAGAATAAGATTATATGCCGATACGGGATCCCACATGAGTTCATTAGTGATCACGGGACCCATTTCCAAGCTGAAACCGCTGCGTTGCTAGCAAAATACAAAATTCAAAGACATACATCTTCTCCCTACCGCCCCCAAACAAATGGAGCGCTAGAAGCGGCTAATAAAACGATTGTCACCATACTTAAAAAGATGGCTGAGAATTACCGGAACTGGCCCGACAAGATACCTTTCGCTCTCTGGGGGTACCGAACTTCAATTCCCACCGCAACCGGGGCAACTCCGTATTATTTGACATTTGGAATGGAAGCAGTCCAGCCGGTTGAGCTAGAAGTGCCATCCCTCCGGATTTTACTTGAAAGCCAAGTGCCGGAAGCAGATTGGGTCCAAGCCCGATACGATTCGCTAGTCCTCTTAGACGAACGGCGGTCCCGGGCCCTCAACAATATCCAAATATACCAAAAGAGGATCCAACGGGCTTTCAACAAAAGGGTTAGACCCAGAAACTTCAAAGAAGGGGATCTCGTCCTAAAATCGGTTCGTGCCTTACTACCGGTTGACCCAAGGGGTAAATTCAAACCCAATTGGGTTGGGCCATACTTAGTCAAGAAGGTCCTATCAGAAGGAGGGGTGATGCTGACAGACTTGGACGGGAATGAGTTCGTCAACCCAACCAAGTTGGACCAGTTGAAGCGCTACTACCCCTAAACCCAATCTCAATGTCATTCGCAAAAATTTTAAAAAAATTGTCTTTTTATAAATTTTCAAAAAATTATAGACAAGTCAACAAGTTAGAATTAATTATTCTACTGTCGCACATCTTGAACTAATAGTCTTGATGTATTTCGAAAATTTCAAAAAAATCAAACCATTGTTTGAACTACGTTTGGTTTGATTCCGCTAATTGTGGATACGTAGGCAACCCCTCAAAAGGGTACAACCACTGCAATAAATGAAAAGACGGGAACGGTATTCATTAATACGTCTTTATTGAAAAAACCGACAAACTCGGGAATTACAAAAAAAAACGCCAAAAACGAAACACACCAAAAAAAATCACACCAAAATAATAATAATAATACTTAAATAATAAAACAGAGGCTAATATCCCGGCATCTTGCCCTTTCCTTTGTCCTTTGGGTCGCGTGGAGCCCGGGGTCGACGGGGTGGAGGCGAGCGTTCCCGAATCACAAGGAGAACCTCTTTAGCTCGAACCCGTTTCTTCGACAGCGGGTCTTCTGCCACAGTCTTTGGCCCAAGTCGAGCCCGTACGTGCTCGGGTAGCCTATCTCGTGGGCCAAGTCGGTCCTGCACTGATAGTTTTGGGCCTAGTCTCCTCTCCAAGTCAGTCTGGGGGCTCACTTTCCCCCGCGCACCTTTAGCACTAAACCCATCAACTTGAGTCTTAGGCTTCTTTTTGTGACCTGACATTAGGCGAACCAAGGTAGCCGGAGTGTCTCCTTCGTCGAAGAAGCCCCTGTTGTCTTTAGCTTGCTCCCTTCGCAGCAGGTCAAAAGCCTCATCAACCTTCAGAGCGGCACGGGTTTTGGCATCGCCTGCTTTGGTCCACTTCACATAAGAATCTGAGACCCAGATGGATTGGCGAGAAGTGGGAATAGGCCAAGTATGTCGGGTATACCATCTTTGCATCCAGGTATCACACATTACATCGGTCAGTTGGGTAGGGTCACTAACAACTGCTTCAACTTCAGGGATCCGCTGGGTCCACCCATACTGCCTTAGTATGCGGTCCGGATAAAGGTGAACTGTCTGCCTGAAGGACAATATTACCTGATAGCGAGCCCTGTCTCTCGGGTCCAAGCCAGTCCAAACGTAGATGGGCCACCACGGCACTACCCATCGAATCAACGGACCACCGTGGAAGGATAACACCTCGTCCCAATACTTCTGGGTAATCTGACGATAAAAATCAATGGCCCGTCTCCTCGTCATCACCTGGTTATGATGGTAGTTGCTCGCATCAAGAGGAGGATCTATCACTGATAGCCTCTCATATAGCCAAATATGAAAAATGAAACAAAACATTAGTTCCCGAGGTGAAATAGGCGTCCGCCTAAGGGCACTCGGTCAAGTGCCTGAGATACTCGATCGAGTGGTACCTCTGAACACAAACAAGGGACCTTTTTACGAGGGCACTCGATCGAGTAGTGCCATGGTGACTCGATCGAGTGCCCACTGCAACAGAAAAATCGCGAAAAAAAAATCAAGAAATTGGGAAATAGAAAATAAAAATGCAAAGTAACATACTTGCTGTAGACGAGTGCTCCCGGTGAGACGAGCCGAGGAATCCCTCTTGCGATTATCTAAGCCTTGGATGATTTTACCCGTGATCAGCCAAGCCGGGCTGTACTCCGTCTCCATCAAATCAACCACGGTCAAAAGGCGAGCGTTACCCATACAAGACAATAAATCCATGTGACCCTCAAAGGCATAAACATGGAGCATGCAAAAGGAAAAAGCCCTACGGCTGTGAGTCGGTCTGACCCGGACATCGAGAGAAATATTATCACCCTCCATCATACGGGATACCTCGTTGTGAGAAAGCCCTAAAAATTCTCGAAGCTTCCTCCTCGGGTCATAAACTGAATAAGGTATGGCAGGTCGGAGTATCGGGTTCCATCCTCCCACAGCAGCGATCTCCTCGGGTAAAGGGCAAACTTCTCCTCGAGGAAAGGCAAAGACATGATATATGTCCTCCCAGTAAGACAGGCACGCATCCAGAAAATAGCGATCAACCTGCATCTGACGAAACGGGTACAACTGAGTAATACCCGTCTGGTTGAGAGCCACTCTATCAGCATCCCTAAAGCGTCGGGACCATTCCTGCAGCATCACAGTCAATCTGTCGATTCCCATGGCTACTTTCTTGAGAGGAATAAAAAGACTTTCTTTTGAGAAGGGAGGAATTGTGGAAGAGGTTATGAGAAAAATCAAGGGCAAGGGAGGGGTATTTATAGTATTGATTCTATAGCCCTCTTTCCATATCACAATAGTTTCCTAATCCTAAATGGAATCAAGCCACAAGCCTAGTCTTGATACTAGCACGAAAATAATCATCCCGAACTTTCCTAATTTTCTTTAGGAGTCAAGAATTTCAAAAAATTCCAAATTTCAAAATTTCAAACATTTCAAAATCTCAAATTTCAAAAATTCAAAACTATTTTCCCCAGCGCGAGTCATTTTACTACCTACGTGTTGCATGCAAATTTTATGTGACTTATACAGGTACGACTCAAGCAGGAACATACAACCCACCATATCTCCCCAGCGGAAGGCCCTAGGTGGCATTTTCCCCGGAATAACACGGGATTAGCCAACATACAGGCGCACTCAGGACTTATGCGACAAGTCCAATTCCCCGCGGAGTTATCATCATCAGCTCAGGTATGACTTCTAGCTTACGGCTGGCGAGCCCTTCACGCAAGTCTAATGGACTATAAACGACCCGACCGGAAGTCCGCCAGGTTTCAATCCTCGATTGGCCTGGTGGCTACTCTGACTTTTGCCTTGTCCAAGCCTCAGTCAGAGTGGGGGCTCTGTAGACACCCGCATTTTGACTGCCAGGTGTCTATGGTAGTTTCCAAAAAAAAAAACCCGATGATGATCGGACGCTAACGTGTTTCTACGCGCTCGGATATGGGCTCAAAACCATTAGTTGTTGGCTTAAGCACTTATGGAGTACAAATCTCACAAAACGGACCTCAAATCTAGGCCCAGTGGACCGTTCCGAGTGAAACAAGACTAATTTGGGTCAAAACCGACACCGGAAATAAAACCGACTTTTTAGCAATTGGGTTAACCCCGGTCAAAGTCGTTTCCGAGACACACAAAACAGCCACCCAAACATGAAAGTCTAACTCAAAAGAAAAAACCCATCAAACATCCAAAGTGATGGTCCAAAACATTGGACCCGCGTAACCCAGCTGAGCCACTCGATCGAGTGCTCAGCCCACTCGATCGAGTGGGCCCTCAGTCAGGCCCGATTCCAGGTGCACTGGGTCACTCGACCGAGTCTAGGGGCTACTCGGTCGAGTAACCCTAGACGGGTGCACATAGCTTTGCCTATATAAGCATCCCCATGCACAACCTTTTACACACTTTTCAAAAAACCCTAATTTCAACCCTAATTCTACCCTAGGCAAACCCTAATCAAGTCCTAATACTACACTCAAGCCCTAACTCTAGTACTTAGGAGGCAAACCCTAAACCACCACAACTTAGCCTACATACTCGATACTCCCGTGCAAGCCGCCACTACGAGTTCCGTCCGAGCATAAGAAACATGTAGGTTGAGGGTGTAAAAACCTCTTTTCTTCTCCTTTCTCGTCTTTTTCACGTCATTCGTCGTCATAATCGTTTTTTTTTTGTTCGCATCATAATATCGTTAATATCGCTAGTATTAAAACGTTAAAATACTCGCGGATTTGTGTCGAGTGCGAATGATGTCGGAATAAGGAAACCCGAATATACAAGTGTACTGCACACAGCGTTGCCGGTCGCTTATTCTGACACCCTAGCACTTGATTATTGAAACGAGTCAACTTAAACAATATTTTCTTGTTTTCGTTCGCATCATTATCATCTAATCGCACATATCGTCAATTACAAAACTATCTTTCAAATCGAGCATCTTTTAATAAGGGTCGAAACCCGTTGATGCGGATCCGACATCAAACAATTCGCAAAAATTAATTATGACGTCGGGATGCGGAGGGAATCATGTCTTTCAATTCAAGCAAAGCAACGATCTTTTAGATTCGATACCAATTCCATAATTGGATGTCGAATCTAACGATCTAGTCAAATAGTTTAATCAATTCAATTTTCCGTTGATGCTAACGTAGATGTCACTTAATTCATTAGAATTACGACACTATAAACGCGGAGGAAAATTCATATCGCTTTGGTTGACTTAAACGACTCATAGCAATTTCTCTAGTTTCGCTCTAATATTCGACATCGATTCAATAATCGAACGTCGAATATGACGAGTATCACGTATGCGAACCGAGTATAAATTTCACAATATTTATGCCCGACTCAAGAAACTCATCGAATTATCAAAAATTAAAAGCAATTTCGAAGTTAATACCAAATTACGAGCGAACCATAGTTCGTACAGGGGGCGCTCGACCGAGTGCCTAGCTCACTCGGTCGAGTGGCACCCCAAAAACGGGACAGAAGGTTCTGACGACCTCCACTCGGTCGAGTCTCTCAATGACTCGGTCGAGTGGCGACGTACTCGGTCGAGTTATTCAATAACTCGATCGAGTAGGGTCCCGAAAACGAGACAGAACACTTTTCAGAGGACCACTCGGTCGAGTCCCTCAATGACTCGGTCAAGTGGCCCTTCTATAGCGTCAAACCGTGAGTTCTACAAGGTCGTTCGAGTCTCGTTGCTATTTTTTTCGTGACTTAAGTCAACACATGCCTAATCTATCACGTGAAGTGTCATTCTTTCAAACCATGCATCCTCATATTTAAATCATTCCAAATTTATGCAAACTGTTATTATCGTTACACCGATATTAACCGTTTGTCCCTTTTCTTGTTGATTTAATTGTTTGTTTTATTGTACAAAACGAACCTTCGCATGCTAAATTTAACTTCGACGTTAGAATTAGTTGCATTAAATTGACATAGAAACTCATTCCATTTCTCACATGCTTAGGGAAAACAATGTTTGCATAAGTATTTTCCCGTTTAACTAACGCGCGTATTAGAAAATCATTCGATATCTTAATAGAGGCCGCCAATGTGCAGGCGGGGTTGGGTGTCCTTTGTGGGCTTCCCAACACGTACCCTCACCCCTTACTCAGAACCTCGGTTTCCGGATGCCCGAAACCGTTGGCGCACGAGAGTCGTTCAATACACGATAACCTGTAGTGACGGTATCAGTATCACAATGCAAAGGGACGAGCCCAATAAACTCTGACATCGGAAATGGGCCGTATTTCGTACACGGCCCACTACGACATAGAGTGGGTTCGAACGGGCCCGAACCCCCACAAAGTTCGGTGGCGACTCCACTTAGATTTAAATTTCAATTCGATCCATTCTCATATGGACATAGGTCCACCCCGACGCGGCCACGCGCGGGTTTGGGGAGGCGAATGAATCTCATGTGAGATGGATCTTGGGTTGAAATTAAAATCTAAATGTGAGTCGCCACCGAACTTTGTGGGAGTTCGGGCCCATTCGAACCCACTCTATATCTTGGTGGGCCGTGCACAGAGTACGGCCCATTTGGATTTCAGAGTTTGTCAGGTTCGTTCCTTTGCATTGCGATACTGATTCCGACATTATCGGAAATGGTGTATTGAATGACTCTCGTATGCCAACGGTTTCGGTCATCCGGAAACCATGGTTCTGAGTAAGGGGTGAGGGTACGTGTTGGGAAGTTCACAAAGAACACCCAACCCCGCCCGCACTTAGCGGCCTCTACTTAGATATCGTTCGTTTTTCGTGTACGCGTGTTAGTTTGACGGTCAAATGATATGCAAACAGTATTTTGACTAAACAAATGAAATATGTTTGATGTACGTCATTTAATGCATCTTTGAATTAGGTCTAAGTTGTTTTAGCATGTGAGGTTCGTTTTAGTACAATAAAATAAACAATGAAAATAAAGTGCCAAAATAGAAACAAACGAGTTAGTAACGATATAACGGTTTGTAAAAAAGATTAGAATGACATAAATGACATGATCCATGGTTTTGAAGAGAGTAAGACACGTGATAGACTTGACACGTGTTGACCGAAGTCGTTAAAAAGATTTATTGAGGCTCGAAATATGTTGAAGGCTCACGATTTTGTCGTGATGAAGGCCACTCGATCGAGTCATTGAGGAACTCGATCGAGTTGTCCTCGTAAAAAGCCTTCTGCCCAATTTTTGGGGTGTCACTCGACCGAGTGGCTATGGCAATTGATCGAGTGCCCCCTGTACGAACAATGCTTCGTGAATTTGCTTTTAATTTTGAAATCGATAGTTTATTAAGCCGCGTAAAAATATGATACGATTTGTACTCGACTTAATTTTCTACTCGTCATATTCGATACTTGATTATAGAATCAATATCTAATATTTAGAGTGAATTTTGTAAAAGATGTTTATAAATCGTTTTAAACTGAAATAAGACAAAATAATTCCCTCCGCGTCGTAATGTCGTAATTAGTCCTTTCGGACCATGTGACTATTATCTCGGCGTCAATGGGATTGCGTTTAATATGCATGGTTTATTGATTGGTTCTTTAGATCCGATATTCGACTATAGAGTCGATATCGCATCCTAGGGATAATGTTTTATTTATGATAGTACGATAATATCGATATTAGAAACGAGAAAAGAAAATAAGAAATAAAAAAAACCTGACTACGACGACATAAGATGGACGAATGAGAAAGATGAAAAAAAAGGGAAGAGAGAAAAGGAGAAAGTGGGATTTGTAACATTCTCAACCTACATGCTTAATTATCTCGAAAACGGACTCGTAGTAGCGGCCTAGGCGCGGGAGCATTAAGATGTATATAGGAGAGTTATGGTGTGTATAATTGGGAAGGGATTTGACGAGTTTTGCTCTCGGGTTTCCTAAAGTATTTCTAGAGGAAAGATCGGGGTTGTATGTGTGTGGGATTATGTAAAATAGTATGGGATTGTATTGCCTAGGATGTTGATTGTTGTTGTAGTTGTGAATTGTGTGTTGTAGTAGTGAATTGACGATTGCAAAGGGGTGTATTTATAGGAAAAGTACCCCGGTTTATGATAGGAAAAGTACCCGGCTTTGGATAGGAAAGGCTTTGCTTGGATGGGAAGAAACACCGGCTTGGGTGAAGGGAAACACCCGGTTTTAGGTGAAGAAGGATTCCGATTGTGGATAGAAAAAGGAATCTGATTTCAGCTGGAAAAGAGGCCACTCGATTTAGTAGTGGTGCGTAGTACTCGATCGCGTGCCCGGTCTGACACTGGTTCTGGTGGGTTTTACGAGCCTACTCGACCGAGTGGGCTGGTCCACTCGATCGAGTGGGTCATGACGGGTGGAAGGCCTCTTTAGAGATCGAGTTTTATCTCTAGCGGAGAGGTTTAATTGCTTGGTTCTTTTTTTGTGGCTGATATTTTTGTTGTATTTGATTTCGAATCAGATTTCCAAAGCTGCGTGACTGATTTTTACGTCTCGGAAATGCCTTTGACCGGGGTTTGACCCGGTCGCTAAAAGACGGTTTTGCCCTTGGTGTCGGTTTTGACCCAAATTAGTCTTATTTGATTGGAAAAGACCCACTATGCCTGAATTTGAGGTCAGTTTTGTGAGATTTGTACTCCGTAAAAAGCCCAAGCCAAATACTAACGATTTTAAGCCCATATTCGAGTATATTAAAGAACGTTTGCGTCCGATCATTATCATCGGGTGTTTTTTTTGGGAACCGCTATAGACACCTAGCGGCTAAATGTGGGTGTCTACAGAATTATTCGTTTAAGTCACATATTCTACATTTTCAAGTTAATCATTCGACAAGATAAATAATAATATTCCTATCACTTGAATTACTTTGTTCGTGGATTTATATTATATAAAATCGTCAAAATTTGTCATTACGTAGTTTATTGTTATTTACATCTGATGGCGTGAGCGAAATACTCTGACTTTAAGGAATATATAATTATCTATTCACGAGATTTTTTGAACATATTCACTTTATTGTCAATGTCGAAGTTCTAAAGTATAGTGAGTGGTCATATCGTGATAAAATTAAAGAGAATCTGAATTATGTATATGGATTTATGTACGTACTTGTTATTGTTGACAATAGTATGTATTCGCTTTTTGTAAAAAACTATTTTTTTAAATTTTCTCACCTCTATTAGGATTTATACTATTTATATTAATCTTTATGAAAAGAAAATAACTTGATGATTTTAAGATTTTACAAGTTCAGTCATAATCATTTTTATGTAATGACTATTTATATTTAATATTTTCAACATAAAATACGACTAACGTTCGTTAACAGAAATTATGCATATGGTAAAAAAATATGCATGTCTTCAACAATGATACTGCACTGAAAAAAACACGGTGATAGGAGCTATATTATCAATTTACCATATAAATGTAATTAATGAAGCTTTCAAACAATGTTTAACTAAAAATCATATTTATTTGATCATGCCTCGTATCAATTTTTCATTTAAAGAAATAAATACATACTTTCGGTATATTAACGAACTAATTAGAAACACGTCCAAATGTCTTGCAAAGTTTCCATACTTTTTCATTTTTAAGCCATGCTTCTTCTGTCTCTTTCTCACCAAGACTATTGTCGACTATAGATACTTGTGTTAGAAGTTTGTGACAGACCTCTCCGACCTTTAATAGAGCGCTGCAAGTTTCTTTCGATACTTGTTTTCCATTGTTAAAGATATATTCGGATATTTCACCGCCAAAAGTTTCACCTAACTTATTTTCACATTTTTTAAAATCGTCCTCCTTCGAGGTTCTAGGTGGGTGCGGCAACATAGTCATTTGCGAAATATTGTTCAGAGATAACATGGACAGAAACAAGTAGTAGAGAGATTTTGATTGTTTTAGGATACATATCAAGAGCTTAGTTAATATTATTTCAAATTTTTGATATATATCTAAAGTAGCTTTCACACACAAGGAACAAAAAAAATAGTACAAAAGTAAAGTGACTTGTGATGCAGAACAATTGTTCATATCATACACTTTTATATTTAAATCTATACATTTAACGTATTTGTATCTCAAAATTAACATAAAATATTATTAATACTTATAATCATTTTTAAGTAATGACTATTTATAATTAACAATTTCAACATAAGATACGACTAATGTTCTTTAACAGAAATTACAAGAATACTAAATAACTTTATAGTTACTATGTTTACTTATATTTTAAATAATAGGTATATGAGTTGTAAGTTTCTGTAAACACTTTCTTCAACCCGTTCCAATCATTATTATAGGTCAACATGAAAATATCTCATTTAATTGATTGATGTTTGTAAGATATGCTACTCTATCTATGGAATTCTGAGGATGAGTATATGTTTTGTCAAAATAAGAAAGAGTAAAATAACACTTTGGTTAATTGAAAGCTAAATTTCGATTTTTTTTACCAAACGGGATACATAGTTAGGTTAATCCGATAAAATAGTATAGTACATATATATGATAGTTAATCAACATTGGAATCAACGAAAACCATATATAATTGGCCAAATCAAACAATGTAAAAGAATACGCATGTGTTCAACAACTACACCGCACTGGAAAAAAATTCAGTGGTAGGAGCTATATTATCAATTTACCATGAAAATGTAATTAATGAAGCTTTCAAACAATGTTTAACTAAAAATCATATTTATTTGATCAAGCCACGTATCAGTTTTTCATTTAAAGATATAAATACGTACTTTCGATATATTAACGAACTAATTAGAAACACATCTAAATGTCTTGCAAAGTTCCCATACTTTTTCATTTTTAAGCCATGCTTCATTTGTCTCTTTCTCGCCAAGCCGCTTGTCGACTATAGATACTTGTGTTACAAGCTTGTGACAGTCATCTCCGACCTTTAATAGAGCGCTGCAAGTTTCTTTCGATACTTGTTTTCGATTGTTAAAGATATATTCGGATATTTCACCGCCAAAAGTTGCACCTAAATTCCTTTCTCATTTTTGAAAATCGTACGCCTTTGAGGTGCTAGGTGCTGCAACAGAGTCATTTGCGAAACATTGTTCAGAGATAACAAAAACTGAAACAAGTAGTAGAGTGATTTTGATTGTTCTAGGATACATATCTAGAGCTTAGTTATAATTATTTCAAATTTCTGATATATATCTAAAGTAGGTTTCACACACAAGGAACAAAAAAAATAGTACAAAACAAAAGTAACTTGTGATGCAAACAATTGTTCATATCATACACTTTTATATTTGAATCTATACATTTAACGTATTTGTATCTCAAAATTAACATAAAATATTATTAATACTTATAATCATTTTTAACTAATGACTATTTATAATTAACAACTTCAACATAAGATACGACTAATGTTCGTTAACAGAAATTACAAGAATACTAAATAACTTTATAGTTACTATGTTTACTTATATTTTAAATAATAGGTATATGAGTTGTAAGTTTCTGTAAACACTTTCTTCAACCTGTTCCAATCATTATTATAGGTCAACATGAAAATATCTCATTTAATTGATTGATGTTTGTAAGATATCCTATTCTATCTATGGAATTCTGAGGATGAGTATATGTTTAGTCAAAATAAGAAAGAGTAAAATAACACTTTGGTTAATTGAAAACTAAAATTCGATTTTTTTACCAAACGGGATACATAGTTAGGTTAATCCGATAAAATAGTATAGTACATATATATGATAGTTAATCAACATTGGAATCAACGAAAACCATATATAATTAGCCAAATCAAACAATGTAAAAGAATACGCATGTGTTCAACAACGACACCGCGCTGAAAAAAAATTCAGTGGTAGGAGTTATATTATCAATTTACCATAAAAATGTAATTAATGAAGCTTTCAAACAATGTTTAACTAAAAATTATATTTATTTGATCAAGCCACGTATCAGTTTTTCATTTAAAGATATAAATACGTACTTTCGATATATTAACGAACTAATTAGAAACACGTCTAAATGTCTTGCAAAGTTCCCATACTTTTTCATTTTTAAGCCATGCTTCATTTGTCTCTTTCTCGCCAAGCCGCTTGTCGACTATAGATACTTGTGTTACAAGCTTGTGACAGTCATCTCCGACCTTTAATAGAGCGCTGCAAGTTTCTTTCGATACTTGTTTTCCATTGTTAAAGATATATTCGGATATTTCACCGCCAAAAGTTTCACCTAACTTATTTTCACATTTTTTAAAATCGTCCTCCTTCGAGGTTCTAGGTGGGTGCGGCAACATAGTCATTTGCGAAATATTGTTCAGAGATAACATGGACAGAAACAAGTAGTAGAGAGATTTTGATTGTTTTAGGATACATATCAAGAGCTTAGTTAATATTATTTCAAATTTTTGATATATATCTAAAGTAGCTTTCACACACAAGGAACAAAAAAAATAGTACAAAAGTAAAGTGACTTGTGATGCAGAACAATTGTTCATATCATACACTTTTATATTTAAATCTATACATTTAACGTATTTGTATCTCAAAATTAACATAAAATATTATTAATACTTATAATCATTTTTAAGTAATGACTATTTATAATTAACAATTTCAACATAAGATACGACTAATGTTCTTTAACAGAAATTACAAGAATACTAAATAACTTTATAGTTACTATGTTTACTTATATTTTAAATAATAGGTATATGAGTTGTAAGTTTCTGTAAACACTTTCTTCAACCCGTTCCAATCATTATTATAGGTCAACATGAAAATATCTCATTTAATTGATTGATGTTTGTAAGATATGCTACTCTATCTATGGAATTCTGAGGATGAGTATATGTTTTGTCAAAATAAGAAAGAGTAAAATAACACTTTGGTTAATTGAAAGCTAAATTTCGATTTTTTTACCAAACGGGATACATAGTTAGGTTAATCCGATAAAATAGTATAGTACATATATATGATAGTTAATCAACATTGGAATCAACGAAAACCATATATAATTGGCCAAATCAAACAATGTAAAAGAATACGCATGTGTTCAACAACTACACCGCACTGGAAAAAAATTCAGTGGTAGGAGCTATATTATCAATTTACCATGAAAATGTAATTAATGAAGCTTTCAAACAATGTTTAACTAAAAATCATATTTATTTGATCAAGCCACGTATCAGTTTTTCATTTAAAGATATAAATACGTACTTTCGATATATTAACGAACTAATTAGAAACACATCTAAATGTCTTGCAAAGTTCCCATACTTTTTCATTTTTAAGCCATGCTTCATTTGTCTCTTTCTCGCCAAGCCGCTTGTCGACTATAGATACTTGTGTTACAAGCTTGTGACAGTCGTCTCCGACCTTTAATAGAGCGCTGCAAGTTTCTTTCGATACTTGTTTTCGATTGTTAAAGATATATTCGGATATTTCACCGCCAAAAGTTGCACCTAAATTCCTTTCTCATTTTTGAAAATCGTACGCCTTTGAGGTGCTAGGTGCTGCAACAGAGTCATTTGCGAAACATTGTTCAGAGATAACAAAAACTGAAACAAGTAGTAGAGTGATTTTGATTGTTCTAGGATACATATCTAGAGCTTAGTTATAATTATTTCAAATTTCTGATATATATCTAAAGTAGGTTTCACACACAAGGAACAAAAAAAATAGTACAAAACAAAAGTAACTTGTGATGCAAACAATTGTTCATATCATACACTTTTATATTTGAATCTATACATTTAACGTATTTGTATCTCAAAATTAACATAAAATATTATTAATACTTATAATCATTTTTAACTAATGACTATTTATAATTAACAATTTCAACTTAAGATACGACTAATGTTCGTTAACAGAAATTACAAGAATACTAAATAACTTTATATTTACTATGTTTACTTATATTTTAAATAAAAGGTATATGAGTCTTAAGTTTCTGTAAACACTTTCTTCAACCCGTTCTAATCATTATTATAGGTCAACATGAAAATATCTCATTTAATTGATTGATGTTTGTAAGATATGCTATTCTATCTATGGAATTCTGAGGATGAGTATATGTTTAGTCAAAATAAGAATGAGTAAAATAACACTTTGGTTAATTGAAAACTAAATTTCGATTTTTTTACCAAACGGGATACATAGTTAGGTTAATCCGATAAAATAGTATAGTAGATATATATGATAGTTAATCAACATTGGAATCAACGAAAACCATATATAATTAGCCAAATCAAACAATGTAAAAGAATACGCATGTGTTCAACAACGACACCGCACTGAAAAAAAATTCAGTGGTAGGAGCTATATTATCAATTTACCATAAAAATGTAATTAATGAAGCTTTCAAACAATGTTTAACTAAAAATCATATTTATTTGATCAAGCCACGTATCAGTTTTTCATTTAAAGATATAAATACGTACTTTCGATATATTAACGAACTAATTAGAAACACGTCTAAATGTCTTGCAAAGTTCCCATACTTTTTCATTTTTAAGCCATGCTTCATTTGTCTCTTTCTCGCCAAGCCGCTTGTCGACTATAGATACTTGTGTTACAAGCTTGTGACAGTCATCTCCGTCCTTTAATAGAGCGCTGCAAGTTTCTTTCGATACTTGTTTTCCATTATTAAAGATATATTCGGATATTTCACCGCCAAAAGTTGCACCTAAATTCCTTTCTCATTTTTGAAAATCGTCCGCCTTTGAGATGCTAGGTGCTGTAACAGAGTCATTTGCGAAACATTGTTCAGAGATAACAAAAACGGAAACAAGTAGTAGAGCGATTTTGATTGTTCTAGGATACATATCTAGAGCTGAGTTAAAATTATTTCAAATTTCTGATATATATCTAAAGTAGGTTTCACACACAAGGAACAAAAAAAATAGTACAAAACTAAAGTAACTTGTGATGCAGAACAATTGTTCATATCATACACTTTTATAATTGAAACTATACATTTAACGTATTTGTATCTCAAAATTAACATAAAATATTATTAATACTTATAATCATTTTTAACTAATGACTATTTACAATTAACAATTTCAACATAAGATACGACTAATGTTCGTTAACAGAAATTACAAGAATACTAAATAACTTTATATTTACTATGTTTACTTATATTTTAAATAATAGGTATATGAGTCTTAAGCTTCTGTAAACACTTTTTCAACCCGTTCCAATCATTATTATAGGTCAACATGAAAATATCTCATTTAATTGATTAATGTTTGTAAGATATGCTATTCTATCTATGGAATTCTGAGGATGAGTATATGTTTAGTCAAAATAAGAAAGAGTAAAATAACACTTTGGTTAATTGAAAACTAAATTTCGATTTTTTTACCAAACGGGATACATAGTTAGGTTAATCCGATAAAATAGTATAGTACATATATATGATAGTTAATCAACATTGGAATCAACGAAAACCATATATAATTAGCCAAATCAAACAATGTAAAAGAATACGCATGTGTTCAACAACTACACCGCACTGAAAAAAAATTCAGTGGTAGGAGCTATATTATCAATTTACCATAAAAATGTAATTAATGAAGCTTTCAAACAATGTTTAACTAAAAATCATATTTATTTGATCAAGCCACGTATCAGTTTTTCATTTAAAGATATAAATACGTACTTTCGATATATTAACGAACTAATTAGAAACACGTCTAAATGTCTTGCAAAGTTCCCATACTTTTTCATTTTTAAGCCATGCTTCATTTGTCTCTTTCTCGCCAAGCCGCTTGTCGACTATAGATACTTGTGTTACAAGCTTGTGACAGTCATCTCCGTCCTTTAATAGAGCGCTGCAAGTTTCTTTCGATACTTGTTTTCCATTATTAAAGATATATTCGGATATTTCACCGCCAAAAGTTGCACCTAAATTCCTTTCTCATTTTTGAAAATCGTCCGCCTTTGAGATGCTAGGTGCTGTAACAGAGTCATTTGCGAAACATTGTTCAGAGATAACAAAAACGGAAACAAGTAGTAGAGCGATTTTGATTGTTCTAGGATACATATCTAGAGCTGAGTTAAAATTATTTCAAATTTCTGATATATATCTAAAGTAGGTTTCACACACAAGGAACAAAAAAAATAGTACAAAACTAAAGTAACTTGTGATGCAGAACAATTGTTCATATCATACACTTTTATAATTGAAACTATACATTTAACGTATTTGTATCTCAAAATTAACATAAAATATTATTAATACTTATAATCATTTTTAACTAATGACTATTTACAATTAACAATTTCAACATAAGATACGACTAATGTTCGTTAACAGAAATTACAAGAATACTAAATAACTTTATATTTACTATGTTTACTTATATTTTAAATAATAGGTATATGAGTCTTAAGCTTCTGTAAACACTTTTTCAACCCGTTCCAATCATTATTATAGGTCAACATGAAAATATCTCATTTAATTGATTAATGTTTGTAAGATATGCTATTCTATCTATGGAATTCTGAGGATGAGTATATGTTTAGTCAAAATAAGAAAGAGTAAAATAACACTTTGGTTAATTGAAAACTAAATTTCGATTTTTTTACCAAACGGGATACATAGTTAGGTTAATCCGATAAAATAGTATAGTACATATATATGATAGTTAATCAACATTGGAATCAACGAAAACCATATATAATTAGCCAAATCAAACAATGTAAAAGAATACGCATGTGTTCAACAACTACACCGCACTGAAAAAAAATTCAGTGGTAGGAGCTATATTATCAATTTACCATAAAAATGTAATTAATGAAGCTTTCAAACAATGTTTAACAAAAAATCATATTTATTTGATCAAGCCACGTATCAGTTTTTCATTTAAAGATATAAATACGTGCTTTCGATATATTAACGAACTAATTAGAAACACGTCTAAATGTCTTGCAAAGTTCCCATACTTTTTCATTTTTAAGCCATGCTTCATTTGTCTCTTTCTCGCCAAGCCGCTTGTCGACTATAGATACTTGTGTTACAAGCTTGTGACAGTCATCTCCGACCTTTAATAGAGCGCTGCAAGTTTCCTTCGATACTTGTTTTCCATTGTTAAAGATATATTCGGATATTTCACCGCCAAAAGTTGCACCTAAATTCCTTTCTCATTTTTGAAAATCGTCCGCCTTTGAGGTGCTAGGTGCTGCAACAGAGTCATTTGCGAAACATTGTTCAGAGATAACAAAAACGGAAACAAGTAGTAGAGCGATTTTGATTGTTCTAGGATACATATCTAGAGCTGAGTTAAAATTATTTCAAATTTCTGATATATATCTAAAGTAGGTTTCACACACAAGGAACAAAAAAAATAGTACAAAACTAAAGTAACTTGTGATGCAGAACAATTGTTCATATCATACACTTTTATAATTGAATCTATACATTTAACGTATTTGTATCTCAAAATTAACATAAAATATTATTAATACTTATAATCATTTTTAACTAATGACTATTTATAATTAACAATTTCAACATAAGATACGACTAATGTTCGTTAACAGAAATTACAAGAATACTAAATAACTTTATATTTACTATGTTTACTTATATTTTAAATAATAGGTATATGAGTCTTAAGTTTCTGTAAACACTTTTTCAACCCGTTCCAATCATTATTATAGGTCAACATGAAAATATCTCATTTAATTGATTAATGTTTGTAAGATATGCTATTCTATCTATGGAATTCTGAGGATGAGTATATGTTTAGTCAAAATAAGAAAGAGTAAAATAACACTTTGGTTTATTGAAAACTAAATTTCGATTTTTTTACCAAACGGGATACATAGTTAGGTTAATCCGACAAAATAGTATAGTACATATATATGATAGTTAATCAACATTGGAATCAACGAAAACCATATATAATTAGCCAAATCAAACAATGTAAAAGAATACGCATGTGTTCAACAACGACACCGCACTGAAAAAAAATTCAGTGGTAGGAGCTATATTATCAATTTACCATAAAAATGTAATTAATGAAGCTTTCAAACAATGTTTAACTAAAAATCATATTTATTTGATCAAGCCACGAATCAGTTTTTCATTTAAAGATATAAATACGTACTTTCGATATATTAACGAACTAATTAGAAACACGTCTAAATGTCTTGCAAAGTTCCCATACTTTTTCATTTTTAAGCCATGCTTCATTTGTCTCTTTCTCGCTAAGCCGCTTGTCGACTATAGATACTTGTGTTACAAGCTTGTGACAGTCATCTCCGACCTTTAATAGAGCGCTGCAAGTTTCCTTCGATACTTATTTTCCATTGTTAAAGATATATTCGGATATTTCACCGCCAAAAGTTGCACCTAAATTCCTTTCTCATTTTTGAAAATCGTCCGCCTTTGAGGTGCTAGGTGCTGCAACAGAGTCATTTGCGAAACATTGTTCAGAGATAACAAAAACGGAAACAAGTAGTAGAGCGATTTTGATTGTTCTAGGATACATATCTAGAGCTTAGTTAAAATTATTTCAAATTTCTGATATATATCTAAAGTAGGTTTCACACACAAGGAACAAAAAAAATAGTACAAAACTAAAGTAACTTGTGATGCAGAACAATTGTTCATATCATACACTTTTATAATTGAATCTATACATTTAACGTATTTGTATCTCAAAATTAACATAAAATATTATTAATACTTATAATCATTTTTAACTAATGACTATTTATAATTACCAATTTCAACATAAGATACGACTAATGTTCGTTAACGGAAATTACAAGAATACTAAATAACTTTATATTTACTATGTTTACTTATATTTTAAATAATAGGTATATGAGTCTTAAGTTTCTGTAAACACTTTTTCAACCCGTTCCAATCATTATTATAGGTCAACATGAAAATATCTCATTTAATTGATTAATGTTTGTAAGATATGCTATTCTATCTATGGAATTCTGAGGATGAGTATATGTTTAGTCAAAATAAGAAAGAGTAAAATAACACTTTGGTTTATTGAAAACTAAATTTCGATTTTTTTACCAAACGGGATACATAGTTAGGTTAATCCGACAAAATAGTATAGTACATATATATGATAGTTAATCAACATTGGAATCAACGAAAACCATATATAATTAGCCAAATCAAACAATGTAAAAGAATACGCATGTGTTCAACAACGACACCGCACTGAAAAAAAATTCAGTGGTAGGAGCTATATTATCAATTTACCATAAAAATGTAATTAATGAAGCTTTCAAACAATGTTTAACTAAAAATCATATTTATTTGATCAAGCCACGAATCAGTTTTTCATTTAAAGATATAAATACGTACTTTCGATATATTAACGAACTAATTAGAAACACGTCTAAATGTCTTGCAAAGTTCCCATACTTTTTCATTTTTAAGCCATGCTTCATTTGTCTCTTTCTCGCTAAGCCGCTTGTCGACTATAGATACTTGTGTTACAAGCTTGTGACAGTCATCTCCGACCTTTAATAGAGCGCTGCAAGTTTCCTTCGATACTTATTTTCCATTGTTAAAGATATATTCGGATATTTCACCGCCAAAAGTTGCACCTAAATTCCTTTCTCATTTTTGAAAATCGTCCGCCTTTGAGGTGCTAGGTGCTGCAACAGAGTCATTTGCGAAACATTGTTCAGAGATAACAAAAACGGAAACAAGTAGTAGAGCGATTTTGATTGTTCTAGGATACATATCTAGAGCTTAGTTAAAATTATTTCAAATTTCTGATATATATCTAAAGTAGGTTTCACACACAAGGAACAAAAAAAATAGTACAAAACTAAAGTAACTTGTGATGCAGAACAATTGTTCATATCATACACTTTTATATTTGAATCTATACATTTAACGTATTTGTATCTCAAAATGAACATAAAATATTATTAATACTTATAATCATTTTTAACTAATGACTATTTATAATTAACAATTTCATCATAAGATACGACTAATGTTCGTTAATAGAAATTACAAGAATACTAAATAACTTTATAGTTACTATGTTTACTTATATTTTAAATAATAGGTATATGAGTTGTAAGTTTCTGTAAACACTTTCTTCAACCCGTTCCAATCATTATTATATGTCAACATGAAAATATCTCATTTAGATGATTGATGTTTGTAAGATATGCTATTCTATCTATGGAATTCTGAGGATGAGTATATGTTTAGTCAAAATAAGAATGAGTAAACTAACACTTTGGTTTATTGAAAACTAAATTTTGATTTTTTTACCAAACGGGATACATAGTTAGGTTAATCCGATAAAATAATATAGTACATATATATGATAGTTAATCAACATTGGAATCAACGAAAACCATATATAATTAGCCAAATCGAACAATGTAAAAGAATACGCATGTGTTCAACAACTACACCGCACTGAAAAAAAATTCAGTGGTAGGAGCTATATTATCAATTTACCATAAAAATGTAATTAATGAAGCTTTCAAACAATGTTTAACAAAAAATCATATTTATTTGATCAAGCCACGTATCAGTTTTTCATTTAAAGATATAAATACGTACTTTCGATATATTAACGAACTAATTAGAAACACGTCTAAATGTCTTGCAAAGTTCCCATACTTTTTCATTTTTAAGCCATGCTTCATTTGTCTCTTTCTCGCCAAGCCGCTTGTCGAGTATAGATACTTGTGTTACAAGCTTGTGACAGTCATCTCCGACCTTTAATAGAGCGCTGCAAGTTTCCTTCGATACTTATTTTCCATTGTTAAAGATATATTCGGATATTTCACCGCCAAAAGTTGCACCTAAATTCCTTTCTCATTTTTGAAAATCGTCCGCCTTTGAGGTGCTAGGTGCTGCAACAGAGTCATTTGCGAAACATTGTTCAGAGATAACAAAAACGGAAACAAGTAGTAGAGCGATTTTGATTGTTCTAGGATACATATCTAGAGCTGAGTTAAAATTATTTCAAATTTCTGATATATATCTAAAGTAGGTTTCACACACAAGGAACAAAAAAAATAGTACAAAACTAAAGTAACTTGTGATGCAGAACAATTGTTCATATCATACACTTTTATAATTGAATCTATACATTTAACGTATTTGTATCTCAAAATTAACATAAAATATTATTAATACTTATAATCATTTTTAACTAATGACTATTTATAATTAACAATTTCAACATAAGATACGACTAATGTTCGTTAACAGAAATTACAAGAATACTAAATAACTTTATATTTACTATGTTTACTTATATTTTAAATAATAGGTATATGAGTCTTAAGTTTCTGTAAACACTTTTTCAACCCGTTCCAATCATTATTATAGGTCAACATGAAAATATCTCATTTAATTGATTAATGTTTGTAAGATATGCTATTCTATCTATGGAATTCTGAGGATGAGTATATGTTTAGTCAAAATAAGAAAGAGTAAAATAACACTTTGGTTTATTGAAAACTAAATTTCGATTTTTTTACCAAACGGGATACATAGTTAGGTTAATCCGACAAAATAGTATAGTACATATATATGATAGTTAATCAACATTGGAATCAACGAAAACCATATATAATTAGCCAAATCAAACAATGTAAAAGAATACGCATGTGTTCAACAACGACACCGCACTGAAAAAAAATTCAGTGGTAGGAGCTATATTATCAATTTACCATAAAAATGTAATTAATGAAGCTTTCAAACAATGTTTAACTAAAAATCATATTTATTTGATCAAGCCACGAATCAGTTTTTCATTTAAAGATATAAATACGTACTTTCGATATATTAACGAACTAATTAGAAACACGTCTAAATGTCTTGCAAAGTTCCCATACTTTTTCATTTTTAAGCCATGCTTCATTTGTCTCTTTCTCGCTAAGCCGCTTGTCGACTATAGATACTTGTGTTACAAGCTTGTGACAGTCATCTCCGACCTTTAATAGAGCGCTGCAAGTTTCCTTCGATACTTATTTTCCATTGTTAAAGATATATTCGGATATTTCACCGCCAAAAGTTGCACCTAAATTCCTTTCTCATTTTTGAAAATCGTCCGCCTTTGAGGTGCTAGGTGCTGCAACAGAGTCATTTGCGAAACATTGTTCAGAGATAACAAAAACGGAAACAAGTAGTAGAGCGATTTTGATTGTTCTAGGATACATATCTAGAGCTTAGTTAAAATTATTTCAAATTTCTGATATATATCTAAAGTAGGTTTCACACACAAGGAACAAAAAAAATAGTACAAAACTAAAGTAACTTGTGATGCAGAACAATTGTTCATATCATACACTTTTATAATTGAATCTATACATTTAACGTATTTGTATCTCAAAATTAACATAAAATATTATTAATACTTATAATCATTTTTAACTAATGACTATTTATAATTACCAATTTCAACATAAGATACGACTAATGTTCGTTAACGGAAATTACAAGAATACTAAATAACTTTATATTTACTATGTTTACTTATATTTTAAATAATAGGTATATGAGTCTTAAGTTTCTGTAAACACTTTTTCAACCCGTTCCAATCATTATTATAGGTCAACATGAAAATATCTCATTTAATTGATTAATGTTTGTAAGATATGCTATTCTATCTATGGAATTCTGAGGATGAGTATATGTTTAGTCAAAATAAGAAAGAGTAAAATAACACTTTGGTTTATTGAAAACTAAATTTCGATTTTTTTACCAAACGGGATACATAGTTAGGTTAATCCGACAAAATAGTATAGTACATATATATGATAGTTAATCAACATTGGAATCAACGAAAACCATATATAATTAGCCAAATCAAACAATGTAAAAGAATACGCATGTGTTCAACAACGACACCGCACTGAAAAAAAATTCAGTGGTAGGAGCTATATTATCAATTTACCATAAAAATGTAATTAATGAAGCTTTCAAACAATGTTTAACTAAAAATCATATTTATTTGATCAAGCCACGAATCAGTTTTTCATTTAAAGATATAAATACGTACTTTCGATATATTAACGAACTAATTAGAAACACGTCTAAATGTCTTGCAAAGTTCCCATACTTTTTCATTTTTAAGCCATGCTTCATTTGTCTCTTTCTCGCTAAGCCGCTTGTCGACTATAGATACTTGTGTTACAAGCTTGTGACAGTCATCTCCGACCTTTAATAGAGCGCTGCAAGTTTCCTTCGATACTTATTTTCCATTGTTAAAGATATATTCGGATATTTCACCGCCAAAAGTTGCACCTAAATTCCTTTCTCATTTTTGAAAATCGTCCGCCTTTGAGGTGCTAGGTGCTGCAACAGAGTCATTTGCGAAACATTGTTCAGAGATAACAAAAACGGAAACAAGTAGTAGAGCGATTTTGATTGTTCTAGGATACATATCTAGAGCTTAGTTAAAATTATTTCAAATTTCTGATATATATCTAAAGTAGGTTTCACACACAAGGAACAAAAAAAATAGTACAAAACTAAAGTAACTTGTGATGCAGAACAATTGTTCATATCATACACTTTTATATTTGAATCTATACATTTAACGTATTTGTATCTCAAAATGAACATAAAATATTATTAATACTTATAATCATTTTTAACTAATGACTATTTATAATTAACAATTTCATCATAAGATACGACTAATGTTCGTTAATAGAAATTACAAGAATACTAAATAACTTTATAGTTACTATGTTTACTTATATTTTAAATAATAGGTATATGAGTTGTAAGTTTCTGTAAACACTTTCTTCAACCCGTTCCAATCATTATTATATGTCAACATGAAAATATCTCATTTAGATGATTGATGTTTGTAAGATATGCTATTCTATCTATGGAATTCTGAGGATGAGTATATGTTTAGTCAAAATAAGAATGAGTAAACTAACACTTTGGTTTATTGAAAACTAAATTTTGATTTTTTTACCAAACGGGATACATAGTTAGGTTAATCCGATAAAATAATATAGTACATATATATGATAGTTAATCAACATTGGAATCAACGAAAACCATATATAATTAGCCAAATCGAACAATGTAAAAGAATACGCATGTGTTCAACAACTACACCGCACTGAAAAAAAATTCAGTGGTAGGAGCTATATTATCAATTTACCATAAAAATGTAATTAATGAAGCTTTCAAACAATGTTTAACAAAAAATCATATTTATTTGATCAAGCCACGTATCAGTTTTTCATTTAAAGATATAAATACGTACTTTCGATATATTAACGAACTAATTAGAAACACGTCTAAATGTCTTGCAAAGTTCCCATACTTTTTCATTTTTAAGCCATGCTTCATTTGTCTCTTTCTCGCCAAGCCGCTTGTCGACTATAGATACTTGTGTTACAAGCTTGTGACAGTCATCTCCGACCTTTAATAGAGCGCTGCAAGTTTCTTTCGATACTTGTTTTCCATTGTTAAAGATATATTCGGATATTTCACCGCCAAAAGTTGCACCTAAATTCCTTTCTCATTTTTTAAAATCGTCCGCCTTTGAGGTGCAAGGTGCTGCAACAGAGTCATTTGCGAAACATTGTTCATAGATAACGAAAACGGAAACAAGTAGTAGAGCGATTTTGATTGTTCTAGGATACATATCTAGAGCTCAGTTAAAATTATTTCAAATTTCTGATATATATCTAAAGTAGGTTTCACACACAAGGAACAAAAAAAATAGTACAAAACTAAAGTAACTTGTGATGCAGAACAATTGTTCATATCATACACTTTTATATTTGAATCTATACATTTAACGTATTTGTATCTCAAAATTAACATAAAATATTATTAATACTTATTTATAGCTAATTTACATCATTCAATGATAACAATGAATTTTTCTATAATAAGTTTTCCAAATTATAAGCATGGGAGTATTTAATTTTAGAATCAAATAACTGACATTAACATTGATGTCAAAAGATAATCCTCATAAATTAATTATCTTTACGAAATCAAAAAAATTGGTTCTAATAACATAACTATTCTGTTCACTTGAGGTATGCCAATTTTACATCATTTACGTACATTGTCTTTTATTCATTAATTAGTATAGAGTTTTAAATTTCTCCGGTTACTAGTTTTTTTAAATTTGTAAGATATTTGTTTTTACTAAACCAATATTATCTCATGTAAAAGTTTAAAAAAACCATAAATTTATAGAAGATATATAAATTCGTAATAAAATAATTTTTTTTAAATTATTAAATATAATGTATGTTTTCTCTTCTTTTTTTAGTTGTGAATTATTCTTTAAGTCACATATTCTACATTTTCAAGTTAATCATTCGACAAAATAAATAATTATATTCCTATCACTTGAATTACTTTGTTCGTGGATTTATATTATATAAAATCTTCAAAATTTGTCATTACGTAGTTTATTGTTATTTGCATCTGATGGCGTGAGCGAAATACTCTGACTTTAAGGAATATAATTATCTATTCGTGAGATTCTTTGAACATATTCACTTTATTGTCAATGTCGATGTTCTAAAGTATAGTGAGTGGTCGTATCATGATAAAATCAAAGAGAATCTGAATTGTGTAAATGGATGTATGTACGTACTTGTTATTGTTGACAATAGTATGTAGTTTTTCGCTTTTTGTAAAAAACTATTTTTTTAAATTTTCTCACTTCTATTAGGATGGATACTATTTATATTAATCTTTATGAAAAGAAAATAACTTGATGTTTTTAAGATTTTACAAGTTCAGTCATAATCAATTTTATGTAATGACTATTTACATTTAATATTTTCAACATAAAATACGACTAATGTTCGTTAACAGAAATTATGCATATGGTAAAACAATATGCATATCTTCAACAATGACACTGCACTGAAAAAAACTCAGTGATAGGAGCTATATTATCAATTTACCATATAAATGTAATTAATGAAGATTTCAAACAATGTTTAACTATATCATATTTATTTGATCATGCCTCGTATCAATTTTTCATTTAAAGAAATAAATACATACTTTCGATATATTAACGAACTAATTAGAAACACGTCCAAATGTCTTGCAAAGTTCCCATACTTTTTCATTTTTAAGCCATGCTTCTTCTGTCTCTTTCTCACCAAGACTATTGTCGACTATAGACACTTGTGTTAGAAGTTTGTGACAGACCTCTCCGACCTTTAATAGAGAGCTGCAAGTTTCTTTCGATACTTGTTTTCCATTGTTAAAGATATATTCGGATATTTCACCGCCAAAAGTTTCACCTAACTTATTTTCACATTTTTTAAAATCGTCCTCCTTCGAGGTTCTAGGTGCGGCAACATAGTCATTTGCGAAATATTGTTCAGAGATAACAAGGACAGAAACAAGTAGTAGAGAGATTTTGATTGTTTTAGGATACATATCAAGAGCTTAGTTAATATTATTTCAAATTTATGATATATATCGAAAGTAGCTTTCACACACAAGGAACAAAAAAAAAAGTACAAAAGTAAAGTGACTTGTGATGCAGAACAATTGTTCATATCATACACTTTTATATTTGAATCTATACATTTAACATATTTGTATCTCAAAATTAACATAAAATATTATTAATACTTATAATCATTTTTAAGTAATGACTATTTATAATTAACAATTTCAACATAAGATATGACTAATGTTCGTTAACAGAAATTACAGGAATACTAAATAACTTTATACTTACTATGTTTACTTATATTTTTAATAATAGGTATACGAGTTTTAAGTTTCTGGAAACACTTTCTTCAACCCGTTCCAATCATTATTATAGGTCAACAAGAAAATATCTCATTTAATTGATTGATGTTTGTAAGATATGCTACTCTATCTATGAAATTCTGAGGATGAGTATATGTTTAGTAGAATGAGTAAAATAACAGTTTGGTTAATTTAAAACTAAATTTTGATTTTTTTATCAAACGGGATACATAGTTAGGTTAATCCGATAAAATAGTATAGTACATATATATGATACTTAATCAACATTGGAATAAATGAAAACCATATATAATAAGCCAAATCAAACAATGTAAAAGAATACGCATGTGTTCAACAACGACACCGCACTGGAAAAAAATTCGGTGGTAGGAGCTATATTATCAATTTACCATAAAAATGTAATTAATGAAGCTTTCAAACAATGTTTAACTAAAAATCATATTTATTTGATCAAGCCACGTATTAATTTTTCATTTAAAGATATAAATACGTACTTTCGATATATTAACGAACTAATTAGAAACACGTACAAATGTCTTGCAAAGTTCTCATACTTTTTCATTTTTAAGCCATGCTTCATTTGTCTCTTTCTCACCAAGCCGCTTGTCCACTATAGATACTTGTGTTACAAGCTTGTGACAGTCATCTCCGACCTTTAATAGAGCTCTGCTAGTTTTTTTCGATACATGTTTTCCATTGTTAAAGATATATTCGGATATTTCACCACCAAAAGTTACACCTAAATTCCTTTCTCATTTTTGAAAATCGTCCGCCTTTGAGGTGCTAGGTGCTGCAACAGAGTCATTTGCGAAACATTGTTCAGAGATAACAAAAACGGAAACAAGTAGTAGAGCGATTTTGATTGTTCTAGGATACATATCTAGAGCTTAGTTAAAATTATTTCAAATTTCTGATATATATCTAAAGTAGGTTTCACACACAAGGAACAAAAAAAATAGTACAAAACTAAAGTAACTTGTGATGCAGAACAATTGTTCATATCATACACTTTTATATTTGAATCTATACATTTAACGTATTTGTATCTCAAAATTAACATAAAATATTATTAATACTTATAATCATTTTTAACTAATGACTATTTATAGTTAACAATTTCAACATAAGATATGACTAATGTTCGTTAACAGAAATTACAAGAATACTAAATAACTTTATAGTTACTATGTTTACTTATATTTTAAATAATAGGTATATGAGTTGTAAGTTTCTGTAAACACTTTCTTCAACCCGTTCCAATCATTATTATATGTCAACATGAAAATATCTCATTTAGATGATTGATGTTTGTAAGATATGCTATTCTATCTATGGAATTCTGAGGATGAGTATATGTTTAGTCAAAATAAGAATGAGTAAACTAACACTTTGGTTTATTGAAAACTAAATTTTGATTTTTTTACCAAACGGGATACATAGTTAGGTTAATCCGATAAAATAATATAGTACATATATATGATAGTTAATCAACATTGGAATCAACGAAAACCATATATAATTAGCCAAATCAAACAATGTAAAAGAATACGCATGTGTTCAACAACTACACCGCACTGAAAAAAAATTCAGTGGTAGGAGCTATATTATCAATTTACCATAAAAATGTAATTAATGAAGCTTTCAAACAATGTTTAACAAAAAATCATATTTATTTGATCAAGCCACGTATCAGTTTTTCATTTAAAGATATAAATACGTACTTTCGATATATTAACGAACTAATTAGAAACACGTCTAAATGTCTTGCAAAGTTCCCATACTTTTTCATTTTTAAGCCATGCTTCATTTGTCTCTTTCTCGCCAAGCCGCTTGTCGAGTATAGATACTTGTGTTACAAGCTTGTGACAGTCATCTCCGACCTTTAATAGAGCGCTGCAAGTTTCTTTCGATACTTGTTTTCCATTGTTAAAGATATATTCGGATATTTCACCGCCAAAAGTTGCACCTAAATTCCTTTCTCATTTTTTAAAATCGTCCGCCTTTGAGGTGCAAGGTGCTGCAACAGAGTCATTTGCGAAACATTGTTCATAGATAACGAAAACGGAAACAAGTAGTAGAGCGATTTTGATTGTTCTAGGATACATATCTAGAGCTCAGTTAAAATTATTTCAAATTTCTGATATATATCTAAAGTAGGTTTCACACACAAGGAACAAAAAAAATAGTACAAAACTAAAGTAACTTGTGATGCAGAACAATTGTTCATATCATACACTTTTATATTTGAATCTATACATTTAACGTATTTGTATCTCAAAATTAACATAAAATATTATTAATACTTATTTATAGCTAATTTACATCATTCAATGATAACAATGAATTTTTCTATAATAAGTTTTCCAAATTATAAGCATGGGAGTATTTAATTTTAGAATCAAATAACTGACATTAACATTGATGTCAAAAGATAATCCTCATAAATTAATTATCTTTACTAAATAAAAACAATCGGTTCTAATAACATAACTATTCTGTTCACGTGAGGTATGCCAATTTTTGAATTTACGTACATTGTCTTTTACTCATTAATTAGTATAGAGTTTTAAATTTCTCCAGTTACTAGTTTTTTAAATTTGTAAGATATTTGTTTTTACTAAACCAATATTATCTCATGTGAAAGTTTAAAAAAAACCATAAGTTTATAGAAGATATATAAATTCGTAATATAATCATTTTTTTTAAATTGTTAAATATATTGTATGTTTTCTCTTTTTTCTTTTAGTCGTGAATTATTCTTTTTAAGTCACATATTCTACATTTTCAAGTTAATCATTCGACAAAATAAATAATTATATTCCTAGCACTTGAATTACTTTGTTCGTGGATTTATATTATATAAAATCTTCAAATTTTGTCATTACGTAGTTTATTGTTATTTACATCTGATGGCGTGAGTGAAATACTCTGACTTTAAGGAATATAATTATCTATTCGCGAGATTTTTTGAACATATTCACTTTATTGTCAATGTCGAAGTTCTAAAGTATAGTGAGTGGTCGTATCATGATAAAATTAAAGAGAATCTGAATTATGTAAATGGATGTATGTACGTACTTGTTATTGTTGACAATAGTATGTAGTTTTTTAGTATTTGTAAAAAACTATTTTTTAAAATTTTTTCACTTCTATTAGGATTGATACTATTTATATTAATCTTTATGAAAATAAAATAACTTGATGTTTTTAAGATTTTACAAGTTCAGTCGTAATCATTTTTAAGTAATGACTATTTATAATTGTGGACATGACATTGGCCCACCCCGACGCGGCCACGCGTGGGTTTGGGGAGGCGAATGAATCTCCATATGAGAATGGATCGAATTGAAATTTAAATCGAAGTGGAGTCGCCACCGAACATTGTGGGAGTTCGGGCCCGTTCGAACCCACTCTATGTCGTAGTGGGCCATGTACAAAATACGGCCCATTTCCGATGTTAGAGTTTATTGACTCATCCCTTTGCATTGCGATACCGATACCGTCACTTCTGGTTATCGTGTATTGAATGACTCTCGTGCGCCAACGGTTTCGAGCATCCGGAAACCGAGGTTCTGAGTAAGGGGTGAGTGTACGTGTTGGGAAGCCCACAAAGGACACCCAACCCCGCCCGCACATTAGCGGCCTCTACTAGGATATCGAATGACTTTCTAATACGCGTGTTAGTAGTTTGGTGGAAATGATATGCAAACATTATTTTCCCTAGACATGCGAAACAAAATGAATGGGTTTCTTTGTCGATTTAATGCAACTAATTCTAAAGTCGAAGTTAAATTTAGCATGCGAAGGTTCATTTTAGTGCGATAAAATAAACAATAAATCAACAAGAAAAACAACAAACTTGTTAGTAACGGTATAACGATAATAAAAGTTTGCGAATAATATAATGATATAAATAGGATGATGCAAAGTTTTGAAAAGTGATGTTTAACGTGATTGATTAGACACGTGTTGACCAAAGTCATAAAAAAAAGGTTAACGTGACTCGAATGGTATTGTAGGATTCACGGTTTGACGTGATAGAGGACCACTCGACCGAGTCATTGAGGGACTCGACCGAGTGGACCTCTGAAAAGTGTTATGTCCCGTATATTAGACCCTACTCGATCGAATTATTGACGAACTCTACCGAGTACGCTGCCACTCGACCGAGTGGAGGTCGAAAAAGCATTTTGTCTCGTTTTTGGGGTGCCACTCGACCGAGTGGGCTAGGCACTCGATCAAGTGCCCTCTGTACGAACGAGGGTTCTTTTTGCAACTCGTTATCGGTTTCGAAATTGCTGTTCACTACTAGAATAAGCTCTAAAGGAATCATTAATAAGGAACCATTTAGTTATAATCAATGATTTCTTTGATTTAAGAAATCAATTCTTCCAAATAGATGATCTCTTATCTAATACTTAAGACACCATTTTTTAGATAAATGATTTCTAGTCACTTTCAATTTAATACAAATAAAGACATCATTTTAAAGCAAATGATTTCTAACCTCATACTTTTCATTAACAAAGACACCATTTCTTAAAACAAATGATTTCTCAAAAAATAATATTTTTATTTTTTTTAATTTACCTATTTCTTTTTCTCCTGTTTCTCAAAAAGTAATATTTCTATTTTTCATTTCTTCATACACCTGTTTCCTTTTCATTCGTACGCACAGTTAGCTTCATTCATCAATTCCATACCCTCGCCGTCCACCAACGCTACTGCTACTGCTACCGTCCACCCTGAACCATTGCCGTCCACCAACGCCGCCGTCCACTACCGTTCATCGCAACTTAGGTATGTCTTGAAACAATTGTTCTATGAATTTTTATCATGATTTTCTTCTGTGTTTAGGGTTTTTTTTCGATTGAAATAATTTAGTTTTTTTCGATTTTAGGTTTTTTTCAGTTTAGGTGATAGTAGATTTAGGTTTTTTTTATACACGGAGTTTCTATTACCGAGTTTTTGGACTTAAGGAATTTCGATTTAGGGTTTTTCGATTTGGGGGTTTTTCGATTTCCGTTCTGATTTGAGTGGTGTTCATCTTGTTACTCAGCGCCAGCCTCGCCAGTACATGAACCGTCGCGGTGGTTTCAATCGTTCTCTTCCTCCTGAGTGAAATAGCTAGCATTGTAGTATCTAATCAGGTAAGAACTATATTGGTGTAGTGAGTCTAGCATTGCCAGCTATGTGTCTTACTTTTTTTTTGGTATGGTAAAGATACAGTTAGTGTAGCATTGTTAGCTGAATGTGTTGTGGTACTTGGTTTACGGAATTGAAGACACGCGTTGATTTTGATAATTCGATAACTTTGTCGAATCGGGCATAAATACTGATTAATTTGTGCCCGATTCGTGTGTATGATACTCGTCATATCCAACGTGCGATTATTGAATCAACATCAGATATTAGAGCGGGATACAAAAGTTGCTATAACTCGTTTTAAGTTAACTAGCACGATATAAATTTTCTCCGCGTTTATTGATGTCGTAATTAATTCAATCGAATTAGAAGACATCTATATTATCACCAACGAAAATCTTGTTAATTAATTTATTTGACTAAATCATTAGATTCGACGTCCAATTATGGAATTGGTCTCGAATCTAATAGATTGATGCTTGAATTAAAAGAAACTCGACTTGATTCCCTCCACATCCCGACATCATAATTAATTCTTGCGAATTGTTTGATGTCGGATCCGCGTCAACGGGTTTCGACCCTTATAAAAAAGTATGTTTCGAAAATAGTTTTTAGAAAATCGATTGAATATGCGATTGAATGATGATGTGAACGAAATAAAAACTATTATTTAGGTTGACTTGTTTCAATAATCAAGTGATCGGGGTGATGGGATAAGCGACCGGCAACGCTCAGTGCAATACTCTTGTATATTCGGGTTTCCTTATCCCACCATCACACACACTCGACACAAATTCACAAGTATTTTAATGTTTTATACTAGTGATATTAACGATATTAGGATGCGATAATAATAAATAAAAACAAAAAGGACGAAGAAAAAGAGGGAGATGACCAGAGAGAAAGGAGAAGGAAAGAAAGCGGGTTTTGCACCCTTAACCTACATGTTCTTGTTCTCGGACGGGACTCGTAGTTGTGGCTTGCACGGGAGTATCGAGATGTAGGTTAAGTTGTGGTGGTTTAGAGATTGTCTCCTAAGTATTAGGGTAAGGGTTTTGATGTATGTAGATTAGTGTAGAATAGGGTTTGATTAGGGTTGAATCAATGTGGTAATAGTTGTGAAAAGGTGAGTGCATGGGTGTGTTTATATAGGCTAGGCTATGCACACCCGGCTAGGGTTACTCGACCGAGTAGCCCCTTGACTCGGTCGAGTGGCCCAAACGCCAGCAGCCGGGCTCGAATAAGGGCTCACTCGATCGAGTGGGTTAAGCACTCGATCGAGTGGGTCAGCTGGGTCGCATGGGTCCAATGTTTTGGACCTCGAGATGGGTTTTGTATTTGGGTTGGAGTTTTTGATGATTATGTGGCTGTTTTTATGTGTTTCGAAAATGACTTTGACCGGGGTTGACCCAATCGTAAAAAGTCGGTTTTATTTCCGGTGTCGGTTTTGACCTAAATTAGTCTTGTTTGACTGGAAACGACCCACTGGGCCAGAATTTGAGGTCACTTTTGTGAGATTTGAACTCCGTAAGTGCTTAAGCCAACAACTAATGGTTTTGAGCCCACATTCGAGCGCGTAGAAACACGTTAGCGTCCGATCATCATCGGGTGTTTTTTGGAAACAACCATAGACACCTGGCAGTCAAAATTCGGGTGTCTACAGAGCCCCCACTCTGACTGAGGCTTGGACAAGGCGAAAGCCAGAGTAGCTACCAGGCCAATTGCGGATTGAAACCTGGCAGACTTCCGTTCGGATCGTTTATAGTCCATTAGACTCGCGTGTAGAGCTCGCCAGCCATAAGCTGGAAGTCATACTTGAGCTGATGACGATAACTCCATGGGGAATCGGACTTGTCACATAAGTCCTGGGTGCGCCTATATGTAGGCCCATCCCGTACCATTCCGGGAAAATGCCGCCTTGGGCTTTCCGCTGGGAGATATAGTGGGTTGCATGTCCCTGCTTGAGTCGTACCTATATAAGTTACATAGAATTTTGCATGCAACACGTAGGTAGAAAATATGACTCGCGCTGGGGAGAAAATGATTTTTTAAATTTTTGAATTTTTGAAAATTTTGAGATTTGGAATTTTTGAAATTTTTTTGGATTTTTGAAAATTTTGACTCCAAAGAAATTTAGGAAAGTTCGGGATGACTAATTCCCGGGCTAAGATTAGGGAATCTCGAGACGAGGCCTGTATGTTGATTTCCTGTTAGGATTAGGAAACTTCTCATGGAAAAAGATATGGAAAGAGGGTTGTAAGGTTGATGCTATATATAGCCCTCTCTTGTCTTTGATTTTCTTCACAACCTCCTCATAATTCATCCCTTCTCAAAAAAAAGTCTCTTTATTCCTTTCAAGAACTTTACCCATGGGAATTGATCGATTGACCGTAATGCTGCAAGAATGGTCCCAATGCTTTAGGGACACGGATAGGGTTGCTCTTAATCAGACGAGTATTACCCAGTTGTACCCATTTCGTCAGATGCAGGTCGATCGTTACTTCCTTGATGCCTGCTTGTCTTACTGGGACGACATATATCATGTCTTTGCCTTTCCCCGGGGAGAAGTTTGTCCTTTACCTGAGGAGATTGCTGCCGTGGGAGGATGGAACCCGATACTCCGACCTGCCATACCCTATTCGGTCTACGACCCAAGGAGAAAGCTGCGGGAATTTTTAGGGCTCTCCCACAACGAAGTATCCCGTATGATGGAGGGTGATAATATTTCTCTGATCGACTTGGCTGAGAAATTTATGAATCCTAACGATGTTCGGGTCAGACCGGCTCACAGCCGCAGGGCTTTTTCCTTTTGCATGCTCCATGTTTATGCCTTTGAGGGTCACATGGATTTATTGTCTTGTATGGGTAACGCCCGCCTCTTGATTGTGGTTGATTTGATGGAGACGGAGTACAGTCCGGCTTGGCTTATCACGGGTGAGATTATTCAAGGCTTGGACAATCGCATGAGGGATTCGTCAGTCTGCTTGACCGGGAGTACCCGTTTGTTGCAAGTATGTCGGATTTTTTATTATTTCTCCAACTTTTCGATTTTTTGATTTTTTTACGCGATTCTTCTGCAGCAGTGGGCACTCGATCGAGTCATCCTGGCACTCGATCGATTGCCCTCGTAAAAAGCCCTCTGTTCGTGTTCAGAGGTACCACTCGATCAAGTGTCCCTCAGGCACTCGGTTGAGTGCCCTTAGGCGTACGCCTGTTTTGTCTTAAAAACTCATATTTTTGCCTTCTTTTTCAGATTTGGCTATACGAGAGGTTATCAATGATAGATCCTCCTCTTGACGCGAGTAACTACCGTCATAACCAGGTTATGACGAGGGGACGGGCCATTGATTTTTCTCGCCAGATTACCCAGAAGTATTGGGACGAGGTGTTGTCATTCCATGGTGGTCCGTTGATTCGATGGGTGGTGCCGTGGTGGCCCATCTATGTTTGGACAGGTTTGGAACCGAGGAACAGAGCTCGCTATCAGGTGATATTGTCTTTCAGGCAGACAATTCATCTTTACCCGGACCGCATACTAAGGCAGTATGGTTGGACCTAGAGAATCCCGGAGATTGAAGCAGTTGTGAGTGACCCAACCCAACTGACTGATGTGATGTGCGATACCTGGATGCAAAGATGGTACACCCGCATACTTGGTCTATTCCCACATCTCGTCACTCCATCTGGGTTTCCGATTCTTACGTGAAGTGGACTAAAGCAGGCGATGCCAAAGCCCGAGCTGCTCTGAAGGTTGATGAAGCTTTTGATCTGCTGCGGAGGAAGCAAGCTAAAGATAATAGGGGCTTCTTCGACGAAGGTGACACTCTAGCTACTCTGGTCCGTCTGACGTCAGGTCAGAGAAATAAGACTAAGACTCAAGCTGAAGGGTTTAGTGCTAAAGGTGCGCGGAGGAAAGTGAGCCCCCAGACTGACTTGTAGAGGAGACTGGGCCCAAGACTAGCATTGCAGACCGACTTGGCCCGCGAGATAGACTACCCGAGCACGTGCGGGCCCGACTTGGACCAAAGACAATAGCAGAAGACCTGCTGTCAAAGAAACGGGTTCGAGCTAAGGAGGTTCCCCTCGTGATTCGGGAACGCTCGCCCCCGCCCCAGCGACCTCGGACTCCGCGCGACCCAAAGGACAAAGGAAAGGGCAAAATGCACAAATAGTAGTCTCCTTTGTTTTATTATTTGAGTATTATTATTATTTTTTGGTGTGATTTGTTTGTGTGTGCCGTTTTTTTTTTGTGTATTTCCCGAGTTCATCTGTTTTTTAATAAACGACATATTAGTGAATATCGTTCCCATCTTTTCGTTTATTGCAGTGGTTGTAACCTTTTGAGCGGTTGCCTACGTATCCACAATTAGCGGGATCAAACCAAACGTAGTTCAAACATGAATTTTTTGCAATTTTTGAAATACATCAAGACTATTAGTTCGAGATGTGCGACAGTAGAATAATTTATTCTAACTTATTGACTTGTCTATAATTTTGAAAAATTATAAAAAGATGAATTTTTATAAACTTTTTGCAAATGACATTGAGATAGGGTTTAGGGGTAGTAGCGCTTCAACTGGTCCAAGTTGGTCGGGTTGATGAACTTGTTCCCGTCCAGGTCTGTCAGCATCACTGCTCCTCCTGATAGGACCTTCTTGACTAAATATGGCCCAGCCCAATTGGGTTTGAATTTTCCTCTTGGGTCAACCGGTAGTAAGGCACGGACCGATTTAAGGACCATATCCCCTTCTTTGATGTTTCTGGGCCTAACTCTTTTGTTGAAAGCCCGTTGGATCCTCTTTTGATATATTTGGATATTGTTGAGGGCCCGGAATCGCCGTTCGTCTAAATGGACTAGCGAATCGTATCGGGCTTGGACCCAATCTACTTCTGGTACTTGGCTTTCAAGTAAAATCCTTAGGGATGGTACTTCTAACTCGACCGGTTGGACCGCCTCCATTCCACATGTCAGATAATATGGCGTCGCCCCGGTTGCGGTGGGAATTGAAGTTCGATACCCCCCTAGAGAGCAAAAGGTTTTGTCGGGCCAATCCCGGTAATTCTCAGCCATCTTTTTAAGTATGGTGACAATTGTCTTATTAGCCGCTTCTACCGCTCCGTTTGTTTGGGGACGGTAGGGAGAAGATGTATGCCTTTGAATTTTGTATTTTGCTAGCAACGTAGCGGTTTCAGCTTGAAAGTGGGTCCCATGATCACTGATAAACTCGTGTGGGATCCCGTATCGGCATATGATCTTGTTCTGGATAAATTTGGCCACGTGCATGGCGTTCAGACACGGTATGACTCGGCTTCGACCCATTTGGTGAAGTAGTCGATGGCCACCAAAATGAAGCAATGACCTCCCCTCCCGGAAGGGTGCACCTTTCCAATTATATCAATACCCCATGTCGAAAATGGCCATGGTGATGTCATGATATATAATAGGGAAGATGGCATATGCTGTACATTAGCAAAGATCTGACAATTATGGCAGTGTTTGACGTATAATTGACAGTCCGTTTCCATGGTGTTCCAATAATACCCGAGCCTCATGATTTTTCGGGCTAGCATATGGGCGTTCATATGCGGACCATTTTCACCTTCGTGTACCTCAGACATAACCTTTTCGGCCTGTGCTTTATCGATACATAGGAGGACAGCCCCCTGTGCCGTCCTTTTGTATAACTGCCCGTCGTCCGTACGAACAAATTGTGTCGCCAATCTTCGCAGGGCCTTCTTGGCCCGGTTTTCAGTTCCCGGGGGATATTCCCCCGTTGCCAAGTAGGTTAGGACGACCTGATACCAAGGTTCTGGATCAGTTATCTCGATATCTCGGACCGTCTTTCAACGCAGATCGGCATGCTAGTAAGATGTTCCGGTATATTTAGCAAGGATGCTAATTTGGAAAGTGCATCTGCAAACTGATTCTCCTCTCGGGGTAGGTAGATATATTCCACCTTCCGGAATTGTTTCTCTAGAACCCTTACTCGTGCTTGGTAAGCCACAAGATTGGCGTTCTGAGTTTTCCATTTTTGGAGTGTCTAGTTGATGACCAGTGATGAGTCACCGTGGACCCGGAGGTTCGTTACCCCTAAATCAGCGGCGGCTTGCAACCCGTGAATGCATGCTTCATATTCGGCTGCGTTATTGGTCACGTCAAAGTTCAATTTGATGGATAACGGGAGATTAACAGAATCCCAACCCCAAATCCTCGGAAATTGGATGCTCCATCAAAATACAAATCCCATGTTTCGGTATCGGTATGGAATATGTCTTCATCAGGAAAGGTCGAAGTATCGGTGTGTCCTTCTTCAGATATCGGACTGTCGGCAAGGAATTCTGCCACTACCCGGCCTTTGATGGCTTTTAATGGTACAAACTTGAGGTCGAACTCTGCGAGCATCAAAGTCCATCTGGACATCCTGCCATTGAGGATGGGCTTCTTGAACAGGTACTTGATAGGATCCATTTTGGATAATACATGTACCTCGTGACTGAGCATGTAGTGTCGGAGCTTTTTAGTGGCCCAGACCAAAGCTAGGCACGTTTTCTCGAGCATTGTATACTTGCATTCATACTCCAGGAACTTTTTATTGATGTAGTAAATAGCCCGTTCTTCGGAATCAACTGTCTGGGCCAGCATAGCCCCCATGGTTGTCTCGGTCGTTGTTAGGTATAACGACAAAGGCAAACCGGGTTGAGGTGGCATTAATACCGGCGGTGTAGAAAGGATCTCCTTGATTTTATCGAAAGCTGTTTGACATTTGTCGTCCCATAGTACCCGTTCTCCGATCATCATTTTTTTGAAAATGGGCTCACATATCATGGTTAGCTTTGAAATGAATCGGCTGATATATTGGACCTTCCCGAGAAACCCCCTTATTTCTTTTTCGGTCTTGGGTGGCTGCATCTCGGTAATGTCCTTGATTTTATCTGGGTCGACCTCGATGCTGCGTTGGCTAACGATATGGCCCAGTAATTTGCCCGACGTTACCCCAAAACTGCACTTTTGAGGGTTCAGCCTCAAATTGTATTTGCGCAGTCGGGTAAAGAATTTTCTTAGGGACGCAATGTGCCCACTTCGGTCCTTGGATTTGACGATCATGTCGTCGACATAAACCTCCACTTCTTTATGCATCATATCATGTAATAAAGTAGTGGCTGTCCGTTGATAAGTGGCTCCGACGTTGATAAGCCTAAACGGCATGACGGTGTAACAGTAAGTACCCCAAAGTGTAATGAAGGTGGTCTTACTCATATCCTCTTCTGCCATTTTGATTTGATTGTATCCGGCATACCCATCCATGAATGATAGAAGGGCATGATCGGCCGTGTTATCCACCAGTATGTCGATGTGTGGTAACGGAAAATCGTCTTTAGGGCTGGCCTTATTGAGATCCCGGAAGTCCACGCATACCCGCACCTTGCCATCCTTCTTGGGTACTGGCACGATGTTTGCGACCCAGTCTGGATATTCAGACACTTGTATAAAGCCCGCTTTGAATTACTTATCGACTTCTTCTTTGACTTTGAGGGACCATTCGGGCCTCATTCTTCTGAGTTTCTGTTTTACTGGTTTACACCCATCTTTGATGGGTATATGGTGTTCAGCTATTTCCCGGTCTATCCCCGGCATATCCTTGTAGGACCATGCAAAGACGTCCTTGAATACCTGGAGGAGGTCTGTGAATTGTTTTCTCTCCTCGGGATCTAAGGGTAGGCCCAACTTAAGCATCTGGGGCTCTAAAGTGGTTCCTACATTGATGGACTAGGTTTCTTCGATTACCGGATCTCAGGTCTCCCTTTGTTCGAGCTGCTCGATCAGATGCGGAGGTAGAGGTACCTATTCGTCGGGTTTCTCAATGTCATTGCATATAAAATTTTTGAAATTGAGAGAATTTTTGAAATAAGACAAGTCGTAAGCAGAACGGTTTTCGTTATTATTATTAATGGTAAATTTTGAGAAAAGTTCGAATAGAGCGGCCATCTGCTCGTTGGTCAGTGGCGGGATAGAGAGAGGTCTTGGGACAGGCCCCGAGACCTCAGTGGAAGTGGCTAAGGGAAGAGGGCTTACAGACTCGACTCTAGCACCAGACCCTCTAGACTTGGACTCAGACTCCGACACTGACTCTGACTCAGACTCGGACTCGGTATTCGACATGTCTCCCTCGCCGGTGGTTAACTTGTAGGTATGTCCTTGGTTGTCGGTCCACTTGATGGTTTTCCTCCAGGCCCTTTTCTCGGTGTCTGCACCGACTTCGGAGATTATCTTGGTTGGGTCAAACCGATCGCTGCGGAGGATCAGGTTGACCAAATCATCCTTTGGAGCAGGGATGATGGTGGGATTTGTCGCGGGTCCAACCGATCAATATTTAACTGACTATTCCTAGTGGGTAGCTAGGGCAAGTAGGGTCGATATCCACGGAGACGGTATTGTAAGGTCTAGACTAGGTCGGCCTAAAAACGAGACTAAGTCACAAACAAACACAAAGAAATGCTAATTGACGAATTATGATTGGAGGAGATGAAGGAAGTGGACTAACAATGACTAGACTAAAACAATGCTAAAACGGAATAACTAAGATCAAACTAACAAGCAAACTAGAAGAAACGATGACTAACTAAGAAGTTGAATCAAATATGAAAAGAAATGGGTTAGGTCGGGTTCATAAGTGTAGATGGGTAATTGGGGTGGTCAAGGGTGTAGGTGTCTCCTAATTGCTAGAGTCGGTCCGGGCTCTCGCTACTTAGACCGATGTCAAGGTGGGTTCACGCTCTCGCGTCTAAACCCTAGTCCACACTCTTATGTCTAACGACTATTCTCAACATAATCACATACTAGACAAACAATGAGTAGAGGAAGACTAGCATGAGAAGCATGGCCACTACAACTCAAACAAGCATTTCAACAAACACATAGTGTGCCCAATATGTGAGTAACAACAAAGATTCACCCTTTACCCCTAATCAAACCCTAATCACCCATATTCTACCCTTAATCCCCCTACTAACCCACAAGAAGACTACTCACTCATTATCAAGAATAAACTAACAATAGTAAGAGAAAACAACATCACAAACCAAACATCCATAATGAAGAACAAGAACAATAACAATAACAATATAAAAAGATTCAAACTTGATTAAATAACAAAGAACAAGAGTAGAGAGTATTATACCAACAACAAGATGATGAGAAAGATGTAAACTTGCATAAATAAGAAACCCAAATCAACTCCAAGGTTGTCAAGCTTGGATGAATCTTCAAGTAACCTCTTAATACAAGACTAACTAAACTAGATTAAAAGGAGATTAACTAAGGATTAAGGGAAGATTAATCTAAAAGGATGAACTCTAAATCTAGGGTTTTATCTTGTAGAGAGGCTTAAGAGAGTCTAATGTAAGGTAGGATCCCTAAACAATACAAGAGGGAAGTATTTATAAGGTTACAAGAATGAGGGAGGATGAACTAAAGAGTCACGCGCAGCAGCACCATGGTCCTGACCGGGACGGATCGGTCCCGACCGGGAAGGGGCTCATCCCGACCGGGAAGGGCTGATCCCGACCGGGAGGGACCCAGATCAGAACACCTCTCTTTTGTGCACCTCATCCCGGACGGGATAAGGGCCATACCCGTCGGGGATGAGTCTTGTAGGCCCCCAATATGATCTTTAAGGTTCCCCCTTGCTTCACATGGACTTATCATTGACTCTCGGGTCTCGGGATCGAGCCTAAGGGGCTCGGGATCGGGTCCCAAGGTCTCGGGGTCGAATCCAAGGCATCGAGTGATCGTTCCTCCGCTTCATTGGCTCCGAAAAGTGTATGTATTGAGTCGGAATCGCTCCAACTCTTCACGAATGCTCTCGGGAACCTGAAACGAGCTAGAGGAAGCACAAGTAGCTCATGAACCGCTCCCAAGGAGCGATTCAGCAAGGAAATGGGACCAAAACACAGCAAATTACGCACTACAAACTACACTTATCAACTCCCCCATACTTAACCCTTACTCGCCCTCGAGTAAGTACAAACTAACTACTAAACTAGCCGAGCGGGTATTAGCGCACCCTACGCCTTTTCAACTCACGCGAGAACACCTAGAGGATAAGTGCTCTCCACAAGGCTAGTGAGGTCTTGCGACAAAACTGTGGATGCAACCGGACACAAAACACATAAACAACAAACACACAAACAAACAAACAAAAATCGGTTGCACCCAAAAGAAAACAAATACCGCTTCCCTCAAATAAGCGGTGAAAGAAGCACCGGTTTAGGACTCAAGGCAAGTGACAATGTTCCCAAGCTAGCAATACAAACTGAAATGGACAAAACCCTAATAGTATGACGACAAAGCAATAAAAACGTTGGTAACTTACCTAGGTTCCTCCTAACCTTCTAAGAACGTACTACGGGACGATCGGCGGGATGGAAAAAGGATGAACCACGGTGTTAGTCGACACTGTAGGTAAGTGAGACCCCGCCCCTTTAGCGATGTGCCAAGAGGGTCGTCCCATGTTCAAGAACCGCCTAACTAGTCCAAGTAAAAAGGTGGATAAGGTTTGCAAAATGAGGGAAGACCGATCATTACCGCTATCATCCTTCCTAGGGACTCGGTCCTTTGGTAGGCTCTTCACGGTGACGATCGAGAAAAAGGCTTATTTAGAGAGGGTGAGAATCTTTTTGTGAGACGGGTTTTCTTTTGGCATTTTTCTTTCTTTTGCATTTTTGCTTTGTGTTGCTATGCCATTTTTTTTTCATCTTTTGTATTTTCTTTTAAGCTTTTTGTGCCTTTTTTTCTTCATTCTTTTCTTTCTTTCATTTTCTTTCATTTTCTTTTCTTTGCCCTTTTTGGCTTGACTTGATTAATAGGCATTTCTTGGCAATTGAGAAAGAGAGACTTCGACAAATTGCAATTTATTGTGTGGATATGTGTAGGAGGTAGGGTAATGGGTGAGTCGGGACGGCGCCTTCCCTTCAAACCCACAAAAAGGGGAAAAACTTGGAGTAATTGAGCAAATTTAAAACATGGTCACCTAAGGGACGGGACTCGGCAACCAAGGCCTTATCACACCGTGGGTGGTCATAATGGTCAAAATGCAAATCCCGTAGTAAATCCCTAGTAAGCTAGGTGGACTCAAGGCAAAGGACCAACGAATTCATTGATTTAGGGTCATTCTACTAGACTAAAGTCCAAGACTCGATTTATACTACTAAGAAGGGAAAGTAAACACTCGCACACTAGCCTCTAAACCGGGTTTTCGAAAACCATTTTACACACAAGACACAAATACACACACAAAACAAAGACATGACGAAAACGAAAGAAAAAGAGACAAAAGGTCACAAAACAAAAACAAAACAAAACAAACACATAAACAACACAAACACCACCCCTAACTTCCAAATAAGCAACCAACCAACACCAAACTTTACAAAGCTCCTCCCGAGCACACATCATCACAAATCTCCTCCGAACATCACAAGAGGTAAAGAGGAAAAAGGGATAAAGGGGGTTACCAGATGTCTTGAAAGCCTTCCAAAGTTAGCGGCGATTGGGCGACCTAAGAGGAAAAAGGGAGGCAAAACATGGACAACAAAACACATATACGATACAACGACACAAAAGAAAAACACACAAGAGGAAAATCTTTTTGATTTTTATGAATTTTTTTCAAATTTTTAGGATTTTTAAAGATTTTTCGGAAAAAACTACGAAAATAAAACTAACTACGATAGAATATCGCTCCCCCACACTTAAACCGAGCAATGTCCTCATGCTCGATCGTAGTGTGCGGAGAGACAAAAGGAAAGAAAAGAAACTACGAAAATAAAGCTAAAAATCAAAAACGAAGATGAAGAAAAGGGTAGAATGTGTCCGGCCGGGGTGTAGTCAAGTCACCATGGGCCGAGACGAGAAAAGATATGGATGGGGGAAGAAATAAAAAGAAGGAAACAAAAGGAAATGGGAGGGGAGGACTAGGTGTAATCAAGTCACCTAGTCCGGATTCCGCCCAAATCCGACTAAGTCCTACAAAAAGGGTGAAAATCTTGTAAAATTTGGATTTTGAAATGACTCTCGATGTAGTCACGTCATCGAGAGTCGGGAGCACCAAATACCAAGGCCCCGAGGGCCACCATGACACAAAAGTATATAAGGGGAGGGGAACAAACAAGGGCAAACAAGCTATAAAAGACGGAAAAGAGAGATTAGTTGCCGTACCATTCGGTTAGCAACTCACTCGCTCCATCGTCTCATGAATCAATGCCGGCATGTAGCTAGTCGTTGTCGTTGTTATGCCTCCCCAATCGCGATACGGATCCATGGTTGGAGCACAAAGGTATAATGAGGTGGGTTTTGATGTGAAAGTCGGTGTAAATTGAAGAGAAAGTGAGGTGAAAATGTGTATGTGAGGTGTAGGGGTCATATAATGAGAGTAAGGACGTGTAGGGAGGTTGGGAGGGGGTATAAAGTGATTGGGTGGGCTCAAACAACGAAGAAAAGGCCAAAGGAGGAACAGGGGGTCCATCCCGGTCGGGATAGGTGGTCCCGGTCGGGATGACCTTCTCGTCCCGGTCGGTAAGCCTTCATCCCGGTCGGGATGACCTGTCAGTAGACCCATATTTTGTCACACCCATCCCGGTCGGGATGACATCCTTCCCGGTCGGGATGGCTCATCCTTCCCGGTCGGGATGACCTCTTCTCGGCCGGGAGGAGTCTCCTAACCCTCTATAGCTCCCAAAAGCTCGTTCCAAGCTTCAAAAACCGACTCCCCTTCACACGATCCAAGCTCAAACAATGACCACTCCTCCCTAGGAATCACCTTCACTTCACCTATCAAACCAAGCTCATACACACATCAAATTCCCTCCTTCACATCGCTCATCAACAATCCAAATAATCAAGAATTTCACAAAACCAAACAAACTACAAGAGAAATAAATATATACAAAGAGACGGTTCTTGTGGAACTCCGTCAAACCAAGGTGGTGCATTCTTCAATCTTTTTCTTCAACAACAATGATTAGTTCCATCTCCATCAAGGGCACAAAGAAACAAGTCGAAGGCTCTAGCAAAGTCTTCAATCAAGCTCGAGATATAACCGTCCACATACCAAGGCTCTCCATGACCTTGTCTTGACGTCCCCGGGGCATCCCGATCTACCAAGTTCAATGGTTTGAACTTATACTTACGATCCTTCGGGATATACCCAAACGTCCATCTATCCTCATGTGGCCCCAAGGGAGGCTCATCTTCCTTCTTGCCTTTCAACTTGTCATAAAACCCATGACATGGGCACTCATCCCCTCCAATCTCGGAGTCATCATCCTCAAGTTCACAAGAATTTCTCTTCAAGCTTTGTCCCAACTCAACCCCTAGATCAATGTCTTTCGTGGCGTGGATCATATTGCAAGACTCATCGTTAGTAGGCGAAGTGTTGCCTTGGAGGTCAAACACTAGCTTTTCTTCGCCTAACTCGAAGGTGATCCTTCCATTCTTCACATCGATCATAGCACCGGCGGTGTGTAGAAATGGGCGCCCAAGGATAATGGGAGTGTTGGCATCTTCCGGCATGTCAAGCACAATGAAGTCGACCGGAATGAAGAACTTCCCGATTCTCACCGGCACATCCTCTAGCATCCCCAATGGTCGTTTGAATGAACTATCGGCCATTTGGAGTTTAATGGAAGTACTTTTAAGCTCCTTCATCCCAAGTCAGCAACAAATAGAATAAGGAATGATGCTCACACTCGCACCCAAGTCACATAATGCCCTCTCGATCTTGTAGTTGCCTATGGTGAAAGGGATCGAGAAACTACTCGGATCCTTCAACTTTGGAAGCGTAGAACCTTGAATAAGCTCGCTCACCACCCCTGTGAACGCAATAGTCCCTTCCGTGTCGATGGATCTCTTCCTAGCTAGGATTTCTTTCATGAATCTTCCATATGCCGGGATTTGGGTAAGTAGCTTGGTAAATGGGACACTCACATCCAACTTCTTCACAATATTAAGAAACTTGTCATATTGGCTATCCACCTTGGTCTTCATTTGCCTTGTTGGGAAAGGCAACTTGATTTGGATCTCATTTTGCTCAATAGGGGTGGACTCTTCAAATGACACTTTCCTTTTTCCCTTGTCTTTTGCTTGAAGTGGGGGAAGCTCGTCTTCTTGGGGTTTCTCAATCTCCCATAAGACTTGCTCCTCTATAGGATTTCCCAAGCTTTGGTCTTCTTGAATTGGAGGCACAACTTCTCTTGTTGGCTCTTGCTCATTAGGGAATGGGGGAGGGTTATAAGATGTACCTCTCCTCGTGGTAATAGCATTTACATGCTCGAATTTCGCCATTTCGCCTTGAGGAGGTAGTTGCCCCCTTTGTCTTGAAGAACTTCCCGATGCAAGTTGAGATATTTGGGTCTCAAGCATCTTCATATGAGTTCTTGTTTCCTTGTTTTCATTTAAGATTTGGGCTACGATCTCTTGTTGTGATCTTTGTGTCTCCAATTGACTCCTTTGCATTTCTTGAGTACTCCTTTGCATATCCATCATTTGCTTTTGCATATTGAAATCTCGAGGTGGAGATTGTGGATTATGCGGAGTATCGGTGATGGCTAGAGGAATGCCATAGTCATGAGTAGAAGATCGGCTCCTAGGCTTGCTTTGTTGTTGTTGACTTTGAGTTGCTTGTTGTTGACGGTTCCCTTGGAACCCATGAGAATTGCCTTGATTATTGCCATGGTTGTAATTTTGTTGTCCTTGGAAGTTTTGGTTTCCTTGGAAACCACCTTGATTGAAGTTCCCTTGTTGGAACCCTTGATTGTTGTTGTGGAAGGTACCTTGGTTATTTTGCTTGAAATTGTTGAAGGGCCTTGGGTTACCCACATAACCTTGATAACCTTGATTGTTGTCCCTTAAGGGATGTGGAACATAGGGACGAGGTTGCATAGCTTGTTGTTGAGGCACCTTGCTTGAACGCTTGAAAGGCGTTCACTTGCTCAACGCTTCCTTGACAATGCATAGGATCATGACCAACGATTCCACAAGTGTTACACATCCCATAATAAGGCAAAGGAGGTGCAAATCCCAAAGTATTCACTTCTTGAATTGAGTGTTGGTTGGAGGAACTAATGCTTTGAACTTGATTGAGGTGGCCTTGGAGCTTCTTGTCAATATTCTCCATGTGGGTCTTCAATTGAGCTCCAAGGTCAATGCTTAATTGAGTAATAGCATCAACCTCGTGCCTACCTCCTCGATTTGCCTTCCTAGGCCTTGAGTATAGAGAATTATGAACCGTCATCTCCTCGATTCTTGCCCATGTTTGGTCATCATCGACCTCGGTGAACCTACCATTGGAGCTCATATTGAGTATAGTTCTTGAGTCCTCATAAAGACCGTTCCAAAATTGTTGGACTAAGAACCATTGTGAAAGTCCATGGTTGGGGCACGATCTAACCAAAGATTTAAACCTCTCCCAAGCTTCATAAAGGCTCTCTTCATCCCGTTGTTGGAAACCGGTGATGGAGGCCCTAAGCAAATTAGTCTTTTCCGGAGGGTAGAATTTTTGGTAGAACGCCAATGCAAGTTTCTCCCAAGTATCGATGCCCATGGTTGCCCTATCGAGACTCTTGACCCATTGCTTCGCTTTTCCAATTAATGAGAATGGAATAATACCCATCGGATTTGATCTTGAGTAACTCCGGGTTGAGAAATAGCGTCACAATAATCGGAGAAAGTCTCCATGTGTTGGTGCGGGTCTTCGGTGGGCAAACCACTAAATTGATTCCTCTCCACAAGTTGGATGAATTGAGTCTTGGCCACAAAATTTCCGGCATAAGCGGCCGGTAGAGCATTCGGTCCCAGCAAGACATCTTCCGTAAATGTAGAGTGAGACGAAAACTTCGGCATAATTGGATGTAAGGGAGATGGTGGTGAAGATGGAGTTGAAGTAGATGTAGAGGGGGAACTAGGACTAGAATATCCAAAGGGATTGGTGAAATTCCCTTCGGCCGTCTCTCGAGATGCTTCCTCTAAATCGTTTCCTTGAGCTTGCTCTTGATGAGTATTGCTTGCGCTTGGTTGAGAGATCTTAACCCGGTTAATCGTCCGTTGGCGAAAGGCTCGAAAAAGCCTTTCCGGCTCTGGATTAAAGAGAAAGAAGTCGCCTCCCCCCCAGGCATACACTACAGACTAGAACAAACGTGAGAACACCTAGTGCTTTATGGGCACTAGGTAACGACAATAAACAAGCACAATCGAAAGACAAAGAGAAAAAAAAGGAGAAATAAAACTAATGAAACAAGAAAAATCTAGAGAATATGCACAAGAGATGATAGAAGAGCACAAAGGAGGGTAACTAAGTCTAGCTATAAGGAAACTAAGTCTAAACAATGCACCGTCCCCGACAACGGCGCCAAATTGATGGTGGGATTTGTCGCGGGTCCAACCGATCAATATTTAACCGACTATTCCTAGTGTGTAGCTAGGGCAATTAGGGTCGATAACCACGGAGACGGTATTGTAAGGTCTAGACTAGGTCGGCCTAAAAACGAGACTAAGTCACAAACAAACACAAAGAAATGCTAATTGACGAATTATGATAGGAGGAGATGAAGGAAGTGGACTAACAATGACTAGACTAAAATAATGCTAAAACGGAATAACTAAGATCAAACTAACAAGCAAACTAGAAGAAACGATGACTAACTAAGAAGTTGAATCAAATATGAAAAGAAGTGGGTTAGGTCGGGTTCATAAGTGTAGATGGGTAGGGTGGTCAAGGGTGTAGGTGTCTCCTAATTGCTAGAGTCGGTCCGGGCTCTCGCTACTTAGACCGATGTCAAGGTGGGTTCGCGCTCTCGCGTCTAAACCCTAGTCCACACTCTTATGTCTAACGACTATTCTCAACATAATCACATACTAGACAAACAATGAGTAGAGGAAGACTAGCATGAGAAGCATGGCCACTACAACTCAAACAAGCATTTCAACAAACACATAGTGTGCCCAGTATGTGACTAACAACAAAGATTCACCCTTTACCCCTAATCAAACCCTAATCACCCATATTCTACCCTAATCCCCCTACTAACCCACAAGGAGACTACTCACTCATTATCAAGAATAAACTAACAATAGTAACAGAAAACAACATCACAAACCAAACATCCATAATGAAGAACAATAACAATAACAATAACAATAACAATATAAAAAGATTCAAACTTGATTAAATAATAAAGAACAAGAGTAGAGAGGATTATACCAACAACAAGATGATGAGAAAGATGTAAACTTGCATAAATAAGAAACCCAAATCAACTCCAAGGTTGTCAAGCTTGGATGAATCTTCAAGTATTCTCTTAATACAAGACTAACTAAACTAGATTAAAAGGAGATTAACTAAGGATTAAGGGAAGATTAATCTAAAAGGATGAACTCTAAATCTAGGGTTTTATCTTGTAGAGAGGCTTAGGAGAGTCTAATGTAAGGTAGGATCCCTAAACAATACAAGAGGGAAGTATTTATAAGGTTACAAGAATGAGAGAGGATGAACTAAAGAGTCACGCGCAGCAGCACCACGGTCCCGACCGGGACGGATCGGTCCCGACCGGGAAGGGGCTCATCTCGACCGGGAAGGGCTGATCCCGACCGGGAAGGACCCAGATCAGAACACCTCTCTTTTGTGCACCTCATCCCGGGCGGGATGAGGCCATACCCGTCGGGGATGAGTCTTGTAGGCCCCCAATATGATCTTTAAGGTTCCCCCTTGCTTCACATGGACTTCTCATTGACTCTCGGGTCTCGGGATCGAGCCTAAGGGGCTCGGGATTGGGTCCCAAGGTCTCGGGGTCGAATCCAAGGCATCGAGTGATCGTTCCTCCGCTTCGTTGGCTCCGAAAAGTGTATGTATTGAGTCGGAATCGCTCCAACTCTTCACGAATGGTCTCGGGAACCTGAAACGAGCTAGAGGAAGCATAAGTAGCCCATGAACCGCTCCGAAGGAGCGATTCCGTGAGGAAATGGGACCAAAACACAGCAAATTAGGCACTACAAACTACACTTATCAAGGGACGGCCTTGTCTTCTCCAAATAGGAGCCCCAGCACGGGCTCGGAGTTGTTTTCCCCTTTCTTGGACTCGGCTTGAACAAGGGTGAATATATCATCGGGGATGAAATTGCTTTCCAGAGCCGTTTTGGTCTCGGGATATGTGAAGGTGGGTTGGTATAGGCCCACTTGAGTAGCTCTGAAAACTGGAGTAACGAAGTAGTCAGTTAACTTCGGGCTATAAGGGCCTAAATAAGTGCCCTTGAGGATGTTGGTGGCCTTGTGGATACCGGCCTGGACCACGTTTTCCGGGGTTATAGCATACCCCAATCCGAACTGTGATTCGCCATCGTTCAGAACCTCGATAATCTTCCCAGCTGGAAGATATGGCCTCGATGTAGCCCCCGGTAAGTAGCCCAAGTTTTGTAGCATCGTGTCGATGTTAGTGGTGAAGTAAGGCTTGAAGAGATATTCCTCCTTGATCATGCCCACGAAATCAAATCCTCGTAGGTCGGACCGGCCTGTAGCATTGCAGCTTGCTACAATAATGGGGGTCGCCTCCAGTGTGATGACACCGTCTTGAAGTGGCATCTTGACCTTCCTATGTAGGGTAGAGGACACGACCTTGACCGCGTGGATCCAAGGCCTTCCGAGTAGCAAGTTGAAGGATGAGGTGAGATCAATCACCTGGAACTCCAATTCTTTTTCGATTGGGCCCGTTGTGATTGTCAATTTAACGGCCCCGACTACTGGTTTTGGGCTTCCGTCAAAAGCCTGGATAGTTTGTGCCGTCGGGAGATAGTCGGCATCTGTGATGCCGAGGGCCCTAGCGGTCCTTAGGGGAAGGACGTTTACAGCAGATCCGTCATCAATTAGGGTCATCGGGAGGTACTTCCCTCGGCAAACGACTGTAATGTATATGGCCAAATTATGGGCGGCCCCAAATGGTGGTAGATCGGACTCGGAGAAGGTTATGAGTGGGCCTTCCTTCGACTTGCCCTTGAGATAGGGCATGATAGTGGCTACCATTTCAGCGGGGGTAACCTGAGAGTCGACCTTGATTTCATCGAGAGCCTTAGTCAGTGCCTCTCGATGTGCTTGCGAGCTAACTAGTAGTTGCCATATGGTTAGATCAGCTCGAACCCTCTTCAATTGTTGGACCAAGGCCGTGTCGTTGCTTGGTTCCTCGAGAGTGGATTCCATCCTGGCAAGTTCAGTGACGGTCGTGGGAGTAGAGCGCCCGGCTGTGGCGAGGTGGTTAGTGGCTAAGGCTTTGGACTTAGCCTTTCGAACCTCTTCACTGGTGATGGGGACAGCTTTCCCATTGGCTAGGTAAACGTCGTCCTCGTCATCGAACCATATCCCGTTGATTTGTGGGATAAAAGGGGAAATGAGATGAGAACAGTCGATTACCTCTCCCGTGAATATAGCATGGGCACTGAACGTGTTTTCTTTGTTGCTCGGCTTGTCCCCGGGCAACGGTATTTTCCCGCTTTCAATCAGATCTTGGATTAGATGCTTCAGCTTCCAACATTTTTCCGTGTAATGCCCATTACCTCGGTGATACTGGCAATAGGCTTGGACATTATATTGTAACTCTTGGGCCTTTTCTCCACTGGAAGTTCGGGAGTCGGGCCTATTCGTTGGATAAGGCCTTTAGAAGATAGCCTTTTTAAGGCGTAGGTATAGGTAGTCCCTATATCCGTGAATACCCGAGTTGGTGTATTCTTTTTGGATGAGGTGTTAAGCAGATTTACCTCATCGAAGATGCTGCGAGTTGCAGCTGCAGGTGTGGGCTTGCTCACAGATGAACTAGCCCCTTCATAGCCCTTGGTAGAGGCCTTAGTTAGGCTCTCTAACCTTAAGTCATCCTCGATCCTTGTGCCCATTTCAGTAAGGGTGGCAAAATTGGGGATGATTGCATACCGGAGATAGACCCGGTAGGATGGGAGGAGGTTCTTTAAAAAGGCCTCCACTAACACTTTTTCGCTGGGCTTATCAACCAGCTTCACACTTTCGGCCCGCCATCTTTGCAGATATTTGGTGAACCCTTCTTTGGGCTCTTGGGCCATCACTTCCAGAGTACGCATTGTAGTCTGGATCTCGGTATTATCAGCGTAATTCCGAGCAAATTCAGTCGCCACATCGTCCCAAGTTTTATATTTCTTGGAATCGAGCCTGTAGTACCAGGCCTTGGGATGCTTTTCAAGGGAGGAAGGGAATAAGTGCTTAAACATGGTGGACTTCACCCCTTTGACCGCCATGAAATCTTTGAAAGCCCGGATGTGGTGGACCAGGTCTTCAGTACCCTCAAACATTGAAATTCACGTGAGGTTGAGGTTAGCAGGTAGCTCGTCATTTAAAGGCGAATAGGAACGAGCATTTTCAGTGTGGATCGAGTTGTTCGTTGACTGGTGAACTTGTTCTTCGAGCCTGCGAACAACGCTGATTAGTTCAGCTATGGCCCAGTGGGCTTAGATCCTTCAACAGGGGTCATCTTCTGTACGGCGCTCACACGGGTGGCAAAGGTTGCTTGGTCAGTCTGGATGGTAGTCAGTTGAGTCTCGATCTTGGCTAGAGCGGCGGTCAGTTGATCCAAAGTCGACTGCATTTTCTGTTGTCTGGTTTCGGGTGGCCTGTCTGTAAGAACACCGCGTAATCAGAAACTAGCCCGAATCCTGGAATAGAAAGTGCTTCCCGAACAAGACCGAAAAGGGAAATGACTCGGAAAAGACCCCTAGACGGGTGACTTGTGAAAAAGCGGGCCTTCCTTAGGATTCGGCAGGTGGGCCGAGTCCTGTCCGAAAGAGGGTCCACGTGAGACATCCCCAGACTTTTAGACTCGATTGTGTAGACGGGCCCTCCTTTGTAGGAGTATGTCCTATGTAGGTGGGCCGGGCCTTAGTCTAATAAGGCGGACTGGGATGGGGAAGAAACTTGCGATGTAGGATCGACAGAGTTTCGACGCTAAAGACTTCGACGACTTATGACCCGAGCTAAATACGGGAAGTTCTAAGAAGAGGAAGGTTTTGAAAATGGATTATTTTTGGAAATTCCGAGAAAACTTGGGGAAAGGGCCGATTTTTTTTCAAAAACTCGGAAAGTGTATCGGGCCACAAATTTAAAAGTTCGAAAATATTTTCGAGTTTCGAAATGGGCAGAATACCGGCTAAATATAGGCTATTTTGAGTAAAATCATAAGTCCTAAATTTGGTATACGTCCCGGGTTTTGAAATTGGATAATTTGAAAAAGATGTATTTTTTGAAAAGTTGACGGTTTTTGAAAACGACACAGAAACCAAGTAGCATGTAGTCAGGCAAGCATTATAACGACGTCATGTATGCTTTACACTAAGTCTCGATCGGTCTAAAAAGGGTCTATACCAGTGCACATTGCCTAGACGTTGATCGGGACGGACTTTCTAAGTCGAGTTGAGCTTAGAACATGCCGCGAAACCCACTCGAATCGACTATGGACACCTTTGACATATCCATATTGGAGTACATCACGGCATAGTGGGACGTCGGTCACGAGTACCGGCCCGGGAAAATATGTGGTTATTCATGAACCGTAAAACTAAAACGCGTATTGTACTTGTCAAACGATTTCTATTCGAGTCTCACCCTAAGGATGCCGATAGTAAGTCACGCATCAGTTAATCCCCAACGGAGTCGCCAAATTGTGGACATGACATAGGTCCACCCCGACGCGGCCACGCGCAGGTTTGGGGAGGCGAATGAATCTCCATATGAGAATGGATCATATTGAAATTTAAATCAAAGTGGAGTCGCCACCGAACTTTGTGGGAGTTCGGGCCTGTTCGAACCCACTCTATATCGTAGTGGGCCGTGTACAAAATACGGCCCATTTCCGATGTCAGAGTTTATTGGGCTCGTCCCTTTGCATTGCGATACCGATACCGTCACTACCGGTTATCGTGTATTGAATGACTCTCGTGCGCCAACGGTTTCGGGCATCCAGAAACCGAGGTTCTGAATAAGGGGTGAGGGTACGTGTTGGGAAGCCCACAAAGGACACCCAACCCCGCCCGCACATTAGCGGCCTCTACTAGGATATCGAATGACTTTCTAATACGCGTGTTAGCAGTTCGGTGGAAATGATATGCAAACATTATTTTCCCTAGACATGCGAAACAAAATGAACGGGTTTCTATGTCGATTTAATGCAACTAATTCTAACGTCGAAGTTAAATTTAGCATGCGAAGGTTCATTTTAGTGCGATAAAATAAACAATAAATCAACAAGAAAAACAACAAACTTGTTAGTAACGGTATAACGATAATAACAGTTTGCGAATAATATAATGATATAAATAGGATGATTCAAAGTTTTGAAAAGTGATGTTTCACGTGATTGATTAGACACGTGTTGACCTAAGTCATAAAAAAAAGGTTAACGAGACTCGAATGGTATTGTAGGACTCACGATTTGACGTGATAAAGGACCACTCGACCGAGTCATTGAGGGACTCGACCGAGTGGATCTCTGAAAAGTGTTCTGTCCCGTATTTTAGACCCTACTCGATCGAATTATTGATGAACTCGACCGAGTACGCTGCCACTCGATCGAGTCACTGTGAGACTCGACCGAGTGGAGGTCGAAAAAGCATTCTTTCTCGTTTTTGGGGTGCCACTCGACCGAGTGGGCTAGGCACTGGATCGAGTGCCCCCTGTACAAACCAGGGTTCGTTTTGCAACTCGTTATCGGTTTCGAAATTGCTGTTGATTTTGATAATTCGATGACTTTGTCGAATCGGGCATAAATATTGATTAATTTGTGCTCGATTCGTGTGTATGATACTCGTCATATCCAACGTGCGATTATTGTATCGACATCGGATATTAGAGCGGGATATAAAAGTTGCTATAAGTCGTTTTAAGTTAACTAGCACGATATAAATTTTCTCCGCGTTTATTGATGTCATAATTAATTCAATCGAATTAGAAGACATCTATATTAGCACCAACAAAAATCTTGTTAATTAATTTATTTGACTAAATCATTAGATTCGACGTCCAATTATGGAATTGGTATCGAATCTAATAGATCGATGCTTGAATTAAAAGAAACTCGACTTGATTCCCTCCGCATCCCAACATCATAATTAATTCTTGCGAATTGTTTGATGTCGGATCCGCGTCAACGGGTTTAGACCCTTATAAAAAAGTATGTTTCGAAAATAGTTTTTAGAAAATCGATTGAATATGCGATTGAATAATGATGCGAACAAAATAAAAACTATTATTTAGGTTGACTTGTTTCAATAATCAAGTGATCGAGGTGATGGGATAAGCGACCGGCATCGCTGAGTGCAATACTCTTGTATATTCGGGTTTCCTTATCCCACCATCACTCACACTCGACACAAATTCACAAGTATTTTAATGCTTTATACTAGTGATATTAACGATATTAGGATGCGATAATAATAAATAAAAACAAAAAAGGACGAAGAAAAAGATGGAGATGACGAGAGAGAAAGAAGAAGGGAAGAAAGCGAGTTTTGCACCCTCAACCTACGTGTTCTTGTTCTCGGACGGGACTCGTTGTTGTGGCTTGCACGAGAGTATTGAGATGTAGGTTAAGTTGTGGTGGTTTAGGGATTGTCTCCTAAGTATTAGGGTTAGGGTTTTGATGTATGTAGATTAGTGTAGAATAAAGTTTGATTAGGGTTGAATCGATGTGGTAAAAGTTGTGAAAAGGTGAGTGCATGGGTGTGGTTATATAGGCTAGGCTATGCACACCCGGCTAGGGTTACTCGACCGAGTAGCCCCTTGACTCGGTTGAGTGGCCCAAACGCCATCAGCCGGGCTCGAATAAGGGCCCACTCGATCGAGTGGGCTGAGCACTCGATCGAGTGGGTCAGCTGGGTCGCACGGGTCCAATGTTTTGGACCTTGAGATGGGTTTTCAATTTGGGTTGGACTTTTTGATGATTATGTGGCTGTTTTTATTTGTTTCGGAAACGACTTTGACCGGGGTTGACCCAATCGTAAAAAGTCAATTTTATTTCCGGTGTCGGTTTTGACCCAAATTAGTCTTGTTTGACTGGAAACGACCCACTGGGCCTGAATTTGAGGTCAGTTTTGTGAGATTTGTACTCTGTAAGTGCTTAAGCCAACTACTAATGGTTTTAAACCCACATTCGAGCGCGTAGAAACACGTTAGCGTCCGATCATCATCGGGTGATTTTTGGAAAGTACCATAGACACCTGGCAGTCAAAATGCGGGTGTCTACAATAATTAATATTTTCAACATAAGATACGACTAATGTTCGTTAACAGAAATTACAGGAATACTAAATAACTTTATACTTAATATGTTTACTTATATTTTAAATAATAAATATATGAGTTGTAAGTTTCTGTAAACACTTTTTTCAACCCGTTCCAATCATTATTACAGGTCAACATGAAAATATCTAATTTAATTGATTGTTGTTTGTAAGATATGCTACTCTCTATCTATGGAATTCTGAGGATGAGTATATGTTTAGTCAAAATAAGAGAGAGTAAAATAACACTTTGGTTAATTTAAAAACTAAATTTCGATTTTTTTACCAAACGGAATACATAGTTAGGTTAATCCGATAAAATAGTATAGTACATATATATATGATAGTTAATCAACATTGGAATCAACGAATACCATATATAATTAGCCAAATCAAACAATGTAAAAGAATATGCATGTGTTCAACAACGACACCGCACTGAAAAAAAACTCGGTGGTAGGAGCTATATTATCAATTTACCATAAAAATGTAATTAATGAAGCTTTCAAACAATGTTTAACTAAAAATCATATTTATTTGATCAAGCCTCGTATCAATTTTTCATTTAAAGATATAAATATGTACTTTCGATATATTAACGAACTAATTAGAAACACGTCCAAATGTCATGAAAAGTTCCCATACTTTTTTATTTTTAAGCCATGCTTCATTTGTCTCTTTCTCACCAAGCCGCTTGTCGACTATAGATACTTGTGTTAGAAGCTTGTGACAGTCATCTCCGACCTTTAATAGAGCGCTGCAAGTTTCTTTCGATACTTGTTTTCCATTGTTAAAGATATATTCGGATATTTCACCGCCAAAAGTTGCACCTAATTTTCTTTCACATTTTTGAAAATCGTCCGCCTTTGAGGTGCTAGGTGCGGCAACAGAGTCATTTGCGAAACATTGTTCAGAGATAACAAAGACGAAAACAAGTAGTAGAGCGATTTTGATTGTTCTAGGATACATATCTAGAGCTTAGTTAAAATTATTTCAAATTTCTGATATATATCTATAGTACGTTTCACACACAAGGAACAAAAAAATAGCACAAAACTAAAGTAACTTGTGATGCAGAACAATTGTTCATATCATACACTTTTATATTTGAATCTATACATTTAACGTATTTGTATCTCAAAATTAACATAAAATATTATTAATTCTCGTTCGGAATAAAAATACGCATCCTTAAAGTACAACATGGCATATTACGGTCAAAAGGTCAAAGGTCAAAGGTCAAAAGGTCAAAGGTCGGAAGGTCAAAAATCGAGAGTGAAAGACCGAAAAGTCGGAAGTCAATATAATCAAAAGTCGGTAATTCAAACAAAGATCCGGAATAATATACGATGGTGGGCCGGACAAGGCATGTAGTAAGGAATGCAATGGGGGCACACAACCAAGCAAGCCCAGCAAACATGGTCTAGCTCTAGCAACCTCAACCCACTCAAGCAAGGGAGAAAAGGCCAAAGGGGGAACCCCTACATTTGGGGAAACCCTCTGCAGATCAGGAGAGAAATCAGGGGAAGGGTGTAACGGCTGGGGGAGCATTAAAGACAACGACTAGGAGGAAAAGGTCAAGAGGAACGGCTCTAGGAGTCAGCAGCTATATAAGCAAGGGGGAAGAGAGGAGAAAGGCATTCAACCCACATTCATCATTATTCAACTCATCCTCAACGTACCATCATCAAGCAAAACCATTAAAAGTAGCACAATACTCCATAGCTAATTAGTTATTGTCGATTACAAATACTAGTATCTTCGATATTTCTTTCGTTCTTTTGGTCATAGTAGAATATTAGCGGGATTCCGACTCCCACCGCGGTTTTTCCCACATCGTGTTTCCGCATCACCAAAACTTTGTGTGTCATTTTCTTTCTTTCGTTGTTCTACGTTTACTAGGTTCGATATCGCTTAGACAACCCGTAGTTATAGGACGATCGCTTTAACCCGCAACCAAAATCGTAGATTCGGTAAATTTTTACCAAAACAAATTGGCGCCCACCGTAGGGCAAAGTGATCATTTCCTATAAGCCAAATCCTACCGTGAAGCAATCTCGTGTCGTCATGACCGGATCCGGCCAAAGTCCTTCCAGCAGTCAAGGAGCATCCACTCAGCCCATTGGAAGAGGATCATCCCCATGATCAGCGGAGCCAGTTTTCACGCCCCTCACCCTGAGAATTCCCACCAACCAAACGGTGAAACCCACGTTATCGGCGTCTAGGCCTCCTCTGATGCCTAAAATTTCTGGGGTCACCATCTCCTCCAAGGCTAGGAAGGAGAGCATACCAACCAGAACCTCGACTCCAGAAGGGATACTGGGAGACTTTTCCAGGATTTCAACTCCACAAGACCCCCTATGGGACGTACTTCGGGGGATTAACGCTCTGCGGCAGGCGGTGGAAACTCTGCAGAAGGATAACCAAGACATCTGGGCCGAGATCTCTACAGTAGCCAAACCTCCAGTTACACCAGTCCAATTGTCACCAGAAGTGCCGCCCCTGATACCTGGAGGAGAACCCAGCATTCAAAGAGAACCCGCTACCAACAGACAAACCTCCATGACACTTCCCCAGGAACTGGTCACCAGGTTGGAACTAGGACTGGCGCCGCCTAGCCAAGACATTGAGCCTCGAGGGCTGGGCTACCTGTCTTACGGCCCCACATCCGACAGATCTTACATCACAGGTAATCCTCTCTTAAGCATCGAAAGTCGAGAAACTAACTCACTGTCTCTTACAGGTACCCCTATTCACCAGGCGCCAGGATGACAATTTGTAACCCCACCAGGGATGACCACCTTATCCAGCAATCAGCCCTCTGGAGGAGCAAGGTCAGCAGCCATCCCCATCCAGCAGATATCAGCATGGCAGCAAGGTGCCCCAGCCAGTATGGTGACCCCCGACAGTAGCCCATATCCTTGAGGAGCCCGGCCGCCCAGAGTCCCACTCCAACATACAGCAGGTTGGCAACCCAGATCCGCAATCAACGCCACACCATTACCCAACCCTCCTAGTAGTCAGTATCCTGGAGGAGGTGTCTGGTCAGGAGGTACCCCTATCCTCCAGACACCAGGATGGCAATTCGCAGTTCAACCAGGAGTAGTCACACCATCCAGCGGTCAGTCCTCTGGAGGAGCATGGTCAGCAGCCACCTCCGTCCAGCAGGTGTCAGGATGGCAGCCAGGAGCCCCATCCAGAACGGCGACCCCCGTCAACAATCTGTATCCAGGAGGAGTCCCATTCCAGCAAGCAACATGGTGGCAATCTGTGTCCACAATCAACGCGACATCGTTGCCTTACCCTCCTAACCACCAGTACCTTGGAGAAGCATGGTCGGGAGGTACACCCTTTGGCTTCTTTCCGCCTGTCTCAAACCCTCGTGCAGGATCAGGTAACGTAATGGATCAGCAGTACCAGGAGCTGAGGGACTTGATCAACAAGATTCCAAGGATGCCACGCCCCTTAGAAAGAGCAACGAGAGACAGCTACGTAGATTCTCCATTCACCGACGATTTAGCCTGCGTCGCTATCCCCAAAGGATTCACGCCACCAGCCATGACACTCTATGACGGTACCGCAGACCCATTGGATCACATCAACCAGTATAAGCAGAAGATGATGGTGGTGACTGCAGCAGGACCCCTGAAAGAGGCATGCATGTGCAAGGGATTCAGCTCCACCTTATCAGGAGCAGCTTTGCAGTGGTTCGTTAGACTGCCCAACCGGAGTATCACCTCCTTTGCTGACCTGGTCAATTCCTTCAACCAGCAGTTTGCCAGCAGCAGAAAACCGGAGAAGTCGACCAGCGATCTGTATCGGGTGGTATACAATTTTGAAGAGTCCACGCGCGACTTCCTTAACAGATTCAACAAGGAGAAAGTGACCATCCTCAGATGTGATGTAGCCACCGCCATAGAAGCCTTCCGCCAAGGACTCCACCACGATTCAGATCTGTACCAGGACCTCACCAAGTATCCATGCACCACATTTGAGGATGTGCAGACAAAAGCATTGGCAGCCATCAGGCTGGAGGAGGATTCAGGTCCCAGAAGAGCTACTTATGAACCCGGAGAACCACTCTTCCTGTATCTATTAGTAACCGAGGTAGCAATCAGCGCGATATTAGTACGTGAGCATGAAGAAGCACAACACCCAGAATATTATGTCCATAAGTCTCTGCTTCCTGCAGAGACCAGGTACACGTCCCTTGAAAAACTCATACTTGCCCTTGTTACAACATCCTATAAACTACGACCTTATTTTGAATCACATGCTATTTCGGTAATAACAAACTATCCTCTAAAGACTATTATGAGAAAACCTGAGTTGTCAGAGAGAATGGCTAAGTGGTCCGTACACCTGAGTGGCTTCGACTTGAAGTTCGTCCCCAGAGCAGCAATCAAGTCTTAGGCGCTAGCAGACTTCGTATCCGACTTCAGCCCAACATTGCAATCCCAGGCAGAGAAAGACATCCTCATCCAGGAGTAGGACAAAGGAGAGCAGATCTGGAAGTTGAATGTGGATGGCGCCTCCAACATGAGAGGATCTGGGGCAGGGTGAATCCTCAGGTCACCATAGGGAGACCTCATAGTTCGAACAACGAATAACGAAGTTGAATACGAAGCCCTAATCCTAGGATTCCAAGTGGCCCTGGACCCCAAGATCAGGCACCTGGGGATGTGCAGCGACTCCCAGCTCATAGCCAACCATGTGAATATCTCTTATGCAGCAAAAGACGCCAAGATGTTGGCCTATCTAGAGAAGCAGACGCCCTAGCCTGTAATACCCGTAAGTTATATAGAAGTCAAACCTGAGTCCAATCGAGTCAAGTAAAATCGAGCATCATGTTCTATGTAATTGTGAAACCAAACTAGCTTCCGAGCCCTACTTTTTACATATACTGTCTTCAATAACAATAACAGTAACACATTAATGCTGCACTAAAAAAAAAGATATACTCACAATAATATATAGTAGTAATAATAATATAATAATAATGATAATAAAGGATGTGGGGGGGGGGGGGGGGTAGGTTTTACGTATAAAACCTATGAATATTCACGCACGCAGTCTCCGCCATAACCTCTTCCCCATTTTGTTCATTCGGCTGCAACTCAGGATCCAACTCTCGCATACCATGTCTATTCCACGACCCTCACTCCCGTTATCACGAAGAGCAAAAGGGAATAAAGAGGGAGACTCCGGGAATTGAGTCGGACCGTGGTAGAGTAAGATCTAGATCGACCGTGAGCGCATTCCTAGGTATGTTTACATTGTCAAATCCATTTTAGCATGGTAGATTGCCTTTAGTGACGATACATGGGTGGTCAGGAATAGTTTTGTCGGCGTACTATTGTTGTATTCTTGGTGTTGTTGCTGGTGTGTGTCGATTTCATCGAATCGTTGTTGTTTGTCATCATGTTTTTGGAGGTTGTGGGTGGTGCGGCTGTGTCAGAGTCTAGGGGTTGTTCCAGGGTGTTGTGTTGGTTTGTGTCGGGTGGTGTTGGTTGTTGACGGTTTATTATCGTCGGTCGTAGTGTTGTGCTTGGTACGTTGTCCGTGTTGTGTCATTGTAGATGCTAACGTAATGGTGTAAGTGGGGTTAGGGCTAGTTGTTGCTTGAGTTTGGGGGTCTCAGTTTATAATTCAATTGGTTTGGGTCGGTCTTAGTTTAGTCAGGCTTGGTCGGTCTCATTTTATAATTTAGATGAGTCTGTGTCGATTTCATTTTATAATTTTGTTAGAACGACAGCGATGTACAGTATATAATAGTATGTGATTACTAAGTCGGGTCGGTTTCATATTATTAGTTAACCACGTTAGGGTCGATATTAATTGAATTATATAATATGTTATTAGGATCGGACTTCGTAGAATTTCTGTGTTGTTTTGTACTACCGATGCAATGGTGACCTTCTAACTAGGTAAGGTTATCCTTACTCAGTTTACGTTGTATCTATGCATGTTGTACGATAAGTAATGGTATAATGGTAATATTGAGATTGCGGCTGTGTGCCTATTGAGATTGCGGCTGTGTGCCTATTTAAATTTTGGCTGTGTGCCTATTGAGAGAAGCTAGCTAGGATTAGCTAAGCCCGGTTGATCTCGGGACCTTCCCTGATGTTTCCTCTTAGGAGAGCCTAGGAGGGGTGTGCACACTCGGACTGACGGGGCGTGACTGCGGTCGCGATAGATAATAGGAATGATGATGATGGTGATGGTGATGATGATGATGATGATACTGATACTGATAATGATGTTTGTGATGTTGGTTGTACTAATATTATTTAATGTTATCGTAAACTGACATGGTTTGTATGTTTGACGTGTCTGTGATGATCTGATTGATATTTCCGATCAATTGGGGAGCAGTCTATAATGCAGGTTATGTATATTATGATGTGTTTGGATGCTGGGGTACATGTACGGGATTGGGGTGAGCGCGACTTATGAGTCTAGACGTAATACGGGTGAATGCATAGGCAGTCCCGTTTTTATAGAAGGTGTACCTTCCGCTGTATAACTAGAGTTTTAATAGTTAATGAGTTGTAATATTTAAATCATGTGGCCGGTTTGGCATTCCATATTGTATTGTAATGAGCTACTACCTCGGGAAACCCAGATGGTAACGTCCTTATTTACTTGGGAATGTCTGGTAAGGCTTCTACGTAAATGAGGGTGTTACAAAGTGGTATCAGAGCAAACGATCTTGGAGCCTAAAATAAATGAACCTAGGAAAATAAAATGAACCCCGGTGATGAACCATCAGGAGCCCCTCTAAAATTCGATTGAGGAGACGTCCTTATACCAACCCCCGGCCCTCTTGGTTCTAACCCGGTAACCATGTGTGAGAATGAGATGGGTATATATTAGGTAGGGATACGTTGTGATGCAATGAATGTCTTGTGATGATTACCTGTGATAACCGTTGCGTTGTTCGACGTATGTGACATAGTGACTTGTATAAGATGAGGTGTGACTAGTACGTAGTTACGGTATTAGCATGTTATAGTAATTAGTACGAGGACATATGATCTATATGTTAGAGTACGTATGGTTAAGATAGGAGTTGATGGTTCGTGAATGAAGGAAGAGTCATAACTAGAGCTGGTTGTAACGTTGAGTTCACTAGCAAGGTGATTGCACATAATAATGTCTTACACGATAAATGAATTTTAATTGTCAATTATGGTGGTTATATGTGTCAGTCTAGTTGATATGATGCACTAGTCCATTTTTTTTATCAGCGAGGTTACTTGGATGAAGTTCAAGACAAGTGAGGGAATGGACATTGTAATTTGCTAAAGGGTTAATAACTTACGTAGGTTAAGCACGAGTCAGTGTAAATGTTTGTCCAAAGTACCGGGATACTTTTGTTTCGTTTCGAGTATTATATGTTTCCTTGCCAATGTAATGTAGCAACCATCTTCATGTTAACTAGGATCAATATCTAGGAATTTAATGGTGTCGATTGAGACGTGTTAATAGCACTTTGTCACGTGTGAATCAAGTACGAGATAATAAGACTACTAGTCAAACAATGTAAGAATACTTGAGGTCCATTTTGAGTTAACGTGAGCTACTTGCTTTATATCAATACGAGTAGTCCTCATTAATCATCATCCTTCTCCTGTAATGGTGTAAATAAACTTGTCTATTAATCGGTTTGGCATTCCATATTGTATTGTAATGAGCTACTACCTCGGGAAACCGAGATGGTAACGTCCTTATTTACTTGGGAATGTCTGGTAAGGCTCCTACGTAAATGGGGGTGTTGAATGTGGATGGCGCCTCCAACATGATAGGATCTGGGGCAGGGTTAATCCTCAGGTCACCACAGGGAGACCTCATAGTTCGAACAACGAATAACGAAGTTGAATACGAAGCCCTAGTCCTAGGCTTCCAACTGGCCCTGGACCCCAAGATCAGGCACCTGGAGATGTGCAGCGACTCCCAGCTCATAGCCAACGATGTGAATATCTTATATGCAGCAAAAGACTCCACGATGTTGGCCTATCTAGAGAAGCAAACGCCCTAGCCACCCTGGGGGCAACGTTCAAGCCTGGAGCAATCTCCACCATACCTATTGTCCACGTCTTGGAGTCATCAATCTAGAAGAATTAAGAAGCATCTGGAGGAGGCAAAGATAGGACCCGATGGCTGCAAGAGGCAGGAATATTCAGCACCACAGCCAGCCAGGGAGAGACCCCAGACTGGAGGAAATCTTACCAGGACTGGTTACAGATGACATGCTGCCGGCAGACCAGAAGGAAATCAGAGGCTTCAAATTCACCCTCACTGATGGCATCCTATTAAGAAAATCACTTGCTGTACCATACATAAGGTGTCTGGGGCAGAAGGAGACAAAAGTTGTTTTGCATGACCTCCACAATGGTGAATATGGAAATCATGCAGGGGGCAGGGGTCTATCCAACAAGGCACTCCGCCAGGGCTACTTCTGGCCAACAATGTGCAGAGATGTTGTTAAGTACGTCAAGAATGTGACGCCTACCAGAGGCACGCACCAGTCAACCACCAGCCAGCAGAGCCACTGCATCTAGTAATTTCGCCTTGGCCCTTCATGAAGTGGGAGATGGACATTGTCGGCAAGTTACCCAGAGCCCTAAGAAACAAAGTCTTTATGTTGACCATGACGGATTACTTCTCCAAGTGGATAGAAGAGGAGGCATTCCCATAGGTAACTGAGAAACAAGTCATATCCTTCATAAAACGTAACATTATCTGCAGGTTTGGCATTCCCTCAGAAATCATCTGCGACAACGGATCCCAGATTATTGGCAACAAGATGGAGGTCTACTGCTCCAGGTGGAATATCACACTAAGCAAGTCTACCCCCAGAATCCCCAGTCAAATGGACAGGCAGAGTCTAGTAACAAAATTGTGACAGATAACCTGAAAAGAAGACTGGAGGAGGCAGGGGGCAGATGGGCAGAAGAACTCCCCTTGGTGCTATGGTCTGACAGAACTACGCCTAAAGTGGCTACAAGACATTCACCGGCTGTATAACAGAAGACAGAAATCAGGTGGAGATGACAAGCAGTCTGGACATCATAGACGAACTCAGAAATGACGCTCAAATCAGAATGGCCTCCTACAAGCAGACAGTCACCAGAAGCTACAACGAGAATGTCAAAATTAGAATCCTGCAGAAAGGAGACCTTGTTCATTCGAAAGTCTTCCAGAATACCAAGAATCAGCAGGCAGGGAAGTACGCCTACAATTGGGAAGAACCATACCAAGTGGAGAAAGTAATTGGGAATGACGCCTACCCACTTATGACCATAGAAGGGAAAATTATCCAGAAACCCTGGAACATCATACACTTGAAAAAGTATTCCTTTTAAAGGGCCAACGTCGCCAGAAACATGGGCCAACGTCACCAGAAACATGGCATCTATTCTGCCAGATGCACCTCCACTAGAACCCAGGTTTAATCTTACCCAACATTTCAAACATGTGTTTTCCATCATAACTTTCTTTCATCTTTCTTTCTTTCTTTCTTTTCCATCGTAATTTTCTTTTGTCTTTCTTTCTTTCTTCTCCATCGTAATTTTCTTTCGTCTTTCTTTCTTTCTTTTCCATCGTAATTTTCTTTCATCTTTCTTTCTTTTCCATCGTAATTTTCTTTCGTCTTTCTTTCTTTACCATCGTAATCTTCTTTTGTCTTTCTTTCTTTCTTTCTTTCTTTCTTTCTTTCTTTCTTACAAAATTTAAAAACCAGATATTTTTTCTTAAACTTTTTTGACTTTCCTTTAACATATGTCTTCAAATATCGCATCTCCCATTTTCGTCAAGTGTCGTCAGTTTTTTCAAAAATTCGGGAAGCTGGTGACCAATCTGGTGGAGTCTATAATTTTTACAGAAGGCGTGTGTCTTGTGACTACGTGCCTACAACAGGGACATTACAGTCTCCCGCGCCACTTAGCACCCACGCAAAGCGTGGCACCTCCGACTGAGTGGGCGAACTAAATCCCAGGCCACCACTATATCAAAGGTCGACCATACAAACATAAGGCATGCATACAACAGAAGTTAGTACGACAAAACTACAACAAACGACTACGATCAAAAGCAAACAGTTACGATCAAAAGAAAACAATTACGATCAAATTCAGGCATAACATACAGCCGCACATCAAAAAAACGACATTACGAAAGCTACTTCGATTTCACAGAACGAAAGTTAAGGCACGAAGTGCCACAAAATACTAACACACTTTGCTCCCCTGAGCAAAGACGAAGGTACTACAGAATTTTTTGCAAACACTAACAAATCAGAAGTTCATGCCGCGCAGGGTTCACAAGCCGAAAACAGAGTACAACAAAAGAGGAGTAGCATCACTCCGGCAGAACTTGGTCCACAGCCTGGACATTCTCCTCTGGTGGAAGCGGAACAGTAGCAGATCCTCCTGCAGGAACGTCTCTGATGAACAGCTGCAGAACCTCTCCCAGGATGATCAACGACATCCTCCTGGTCAGCAATAGGAGAACCAACAGACTTCTCCAGATCCTCCGCCTCCACGTCAGAGAGAGCATCCGAGATAGGCGCCACAGGAAATTCCTCATACAGTCGCTTCTTCTCTACAACTAGGTCCCAATCTTTGTGCTTCTCCGCCGAGATATTCCTTGATCATCTCAACCTTGGTATACTGGTCCGACCAAGCTAGAGCATCCCTCAGAGTCTTCTTCACCTCAGCATTCTTCCCCTATAGGGAAGAATTGGCATCCAGTGCCTGGGCAAGCTCACTCCTTGCCTCCACCAGAACTGCACTAAGCTTTTCACTAGATTCCCCCTCCAGCAATCCGCGAACCAAATCCAACTCCTCAAGAGAATTGTTCTCTAGCACAGACCTGGGACCAGGACATAGGATCTGGTCCAGAAGAGCCATGTCCTCTGCAGACTTGGACGAACCGAAGCCTTCAGGAAATTTGAGCACCACTCCAACAGGAACACCTTCAATGAATCTGGGGGCAGAATAAGAGTAAGGCTTAGAAAGATCTACCACAGGGGGTTCACTTTCTGCAGGAGTAATTTCTGAGAGAGGGAACGAGTTACGCCTTCTCCTAGAACCAGAAAGGCCAGCAAAAGCAGAACCAACTTTCCTCTTGGAGGCCACTCTAGTAGCAACGGCTCGCCCTCTAGCAGCCACAACTAGCTCTAGGGTCACACGAGGCTTAGCGGATCCTGAAGAAGGGAGCAAGCGAAAATAAGTACCATGAAAATTTGAGGTCAGGCAAACTTAGCAAAGCATGGACGTATCTTACCCGAAGACCCGTTCTCACCCGACTCTTCTTTTTTCTGGAGGAGGAGAGAAAGGATCACCTATGGAAAGATAGAGCAAATTGCGAAATGTCCTCTACTCCGAGTTTAGGCCGAATAGTCGGGTCAAAGAATCAATCATCACGCGAACCGTCTACAATCCAAGCAAACGGAAATTCCCGCCTAAGATGAGCTTAGTCGGAAATTTGGGGGCAATTGTTCGGGATAAAAATCCGCATCCTCAAAGTACGACGTGGCATATTACGGTCAAAAGGTCAAGGGTCAAAGGTCAAAAGGTCAAGGGTCAAAGGTCGAAAATCGAGAGTCAAAGACCGAAAAGTCGGAAGTCAATATAATCAAAAGTCGGTAATTCAAACAAAGATCCGGAATAATATACGATGGTGGGCCGGACAAGGCATGTAGTAAGGAAAACAATGGGCCACACAACCAAGCAAGCCCAACAAACATGGTCTAGCTCTAACAACCTCAGCCCACTCAAGCAAGGGAGAAAAGGTCAAAGGGGGAACCCCTGCATTTGGGGAAACCCTCCTGCAGACCAGGAGAGAAATCAGAGGAAGGGTGTAACGGTTGGGGGAGGATTAAAGACAACGGCTATGAGGAAAAGGTCAAGGGTAACGGCTCTAGGAGTCAGCAGTTATATAAGCAAGCGGGAAGAGTGGAGAAAGGCATTCAACCCACATTCATCATTATTCAACTCATCCTCAACGTACCATCATCAAGCAAAACCATTAAAAGCAGCACAATACTCCATAGCTAATTAATTACTGTCGATTACAAATACTTGTATCTTCGATATTTCTTTCGTTCTTTGGTCATAGTAGAATATTGGAGGGATTCCGACTCCCCCCGCGGTTTTTGCCACATCGGGTTTCCGCGTAACGAAAACTTTGTGTGTCATTTTCTTTCTTTCGTTGTTCTCCGTTTACTAGGTTCGATATTGCTTAGACAACCCGTAGTTATAGGACGATCACTTTAACCCGCAACAGAAATCGTAGATCCGGTAAATTTTTACCAAAACAATACTTATTTATAGCTAATTTACACCATTCAATGATAACAGTGATTTTTTCTATAATAAGTTTTCCAAATTATAAGCATGGGAGTATTTAATTTTATAATCAAATAACTGACATTAACATTGATGTCAAAAGACAATCCTCATAAATTAATTATCTTTACTAAATAAATAAAAAACTGGTTCTATTAACATAACTATTCTGTTCACTTGAGGTATGCCAATTTTTGAATTTACGTACATTGTCTTTTATTCATTAATTAGTATAGAGTTTAAAATTTCTCCGGTTACTAGTTTTTTTAAAAAAAAATTGTAAGATATTTGTTTTTACTAAACCAATATTATCTCAAGTGAAAGTTTAAAAAAAACATAAATTTATAGAAGATATATAAATTCGTAATATAATCATTTTTTTTTAAATTATTAAATATATTGTATGTTTTTTCTTTTTTCTTTTAGTTGTGAATTATTCTTTTTAAGTCACATATTCTACATTTTCAAGTTAATCATTCGACAAAATAAATAATTATATTCTTAGCACTTGAATTAATTTGTTCGTGGATTTATATTATATAAAATCTTCAAAATTTGTCATTACGTAGTTTATTGTTATTTACATCTGTGGCGTGAGCGAAATACTCTTACTTTAAGGAATATAATTATCTATTCGCGAGATTTTTTGAACATATTCACTTTATTGTCAATGTCGAAGTTCTAAAGTATAGTGAGTGGTCGTATCATGATAAAATCAAAGAGAATCTGAATTGTGTAAATGGATGTATGTACGTACTTGTTATTGTTGACAATAGTATGTAGTTTTTCGATTTTTGTAAAAAACTATTTTTTTTAATTTTCTCACTTCTATTAGGATTGATACTATTTATATTAATCTTTATGAAAAGAAAGAAAATAACTTGACGTTTTTAAGATTTTACATGTTCAGTCATAATCATTTTAAGTAATGACTATTTATAATTAATGATTTCTACATAAGATACAACTAATGTTCGTTAACAGAAATTACAGGAATATTAAACAATTTTATACTAACTATGTTTACTTATATTTTAAATAATAGATTTATGAGTTGTATGTTTTTGTAAACACTTTCTTCAACCCGTTCCAATCATTATTATAGTTCAACATGAAAATATCTCATTTAATTGATTGATGTTTGTAAGATATGCTACTCTATATATGGAATTCTGAGGATGAGTATATGTTAAGTCAAAATAAGAGAGAGTAAATTAACACTTTTGTTAATTTAAAACTAAATTTCGATTTTTTTACCAAACGGGATACAAAGTTAGGTTAATCCGATAAAATAGTATAGTACATATATATGATATTAATCAACATTGGAATTAACAAAAACCATATTTAATTAGCCAAATCAAACAATGTAAAAGAATATGCATGTGTTCAACAACAACACCGCACTGAAAAAAAACTCAGTGGTAGGAGCTATATTATCAATTTACCATAAAAATGTAATTAATGAATCTTTGAAACAATGCTTAACTAAAAATTATATTTATTTGATCAAACCTCGTATCAACTTTTCATTTAAAGATATAAATACGTACTTTCGATATATTAACGAACTAATTAGAAACACGTCCAAATGTCTTGCAACGTTCCCATACTTTTTCATTTTTAAGCCATGCTTCGTCTGTCTCTTTCTCACCAAGACGCTTGTCGACTATAGACACTTGTGTTAGAAGCTTGTGACAGTCCTGTCCGACCTTTAATAGAGCACTACAAGTTTCTTTCGATACTTGTTTTCCATTGTTGAAGATATATTCAGATATTTCACCGCCAAAAGTTGCACCTAAATTCCTTTCACATTTTTGAAAATCGTCCGCCTTTGAGGTGCTAGGTGCGGCAACAGAGTCATTTGCGAAACATTGTTCAGAGATAACAAAGACGGAAAGAAGTAATAGAGCGATTTTGATTGTTCTAGGATACATATCTAGAGCTTAGTTAAAATTATTTCAAATTTCTGATATATATCTAAAGTAGGTTTCACACACAAGGAACAAAAACATAGTACAAAACTAAAGTAACTTGTGATGCAGAACAATTGTTCATATCATACACCTTTATATTTGAATCTATACATTTAACGTATTTGTATCTCAAAATTAACATAAAATATTATTAATACTTATTTATAGCTAATTTACATCATTCAATGATAACAATGAATTTTTCTATAATAAGTTTTCCAAATTACAGGCATGGGAGTACTTAATTTTATAATCAAATAACTGACATTAACAATGTCAAAAGACAATCCTCATATATTAATTATCTTTACTAAATAAAAAAATCGGTTCTAATAACATAACTATTCTGTTCACTTGAGGTATGCCAATTTTTGAATTTACGTACATTGTCTTTTATTCATTAATTATTATAGAGTTTTAAATATCTCCGGTTACTAGTTGTTTTTTAAAAAAATTGTAAGATATGTGTTTTTTACTAAACTAATATTATCTCATGTGAAAGTTTAAAAAAAAAACATAAATTTATATAAGATATATAATTTCGTAATATAATCGTTTTTTTTAAATTATTAAATATATTGTATGTTTTTTCTTTTTTCTTTTAGTTGTGAATTATTCTTTTTAAGTCACATATTCTACATTTTGAAGTTAATCATTCGACAAAATAAATAATTATATTCTTAGCATTTGAATTACTTTGTTCGTGGATTTATATTATATAAAATCTTCCTAATTTGTCATTACGTAGTTTATTGTTATTTACATCTGATGGCGTGAGCGAAATACTCTGACTTTAAGGAATATAATTATCTATTCGCGAGATTGTATGAACATATTCACTTTATTGTCAATGTCGAAGTTCTAAAGTGTAGTGAGTGGTCGTATCATGATAAAACTAATGAGAATCTGAATTATGTAAATAGATGTATGTACGTACATTTTATTGTTGACAATAGTATGTAGTTTTTCGCTTTTTGTAAAAAAACTATTTTTTAAAATTTTCTCACTCCTATTAGGATTGATACTATTTACATTAATCTTTATGAAAAGAAAATAACTTGACGTTTTAAAGATTTTACAAATTCAGTCATAATAATTTTTAAGTAATGACTATTTATAATTAATATTTTCTACATAAGATACCACTAATGTTCGTTAACAGAAATTATAGGAATACTAAATATAACTTTATACTTACTATGTTTACTTATATTTTAAATAATAGATATATGAGTTGTAAGTTTTTATAAACACTTTCTTCAACCCGTTCCAATCATTATTATAGTTCAACATGAAAATATCTCATTTAATTGATTGATGTTTGTAAGATATGCTACTCTATCTATGGAATTTTGAGGATGAGTATATGTTTAGTCAAAATAGGAGAGAGTAAAATAACACTTTACCAAACGGGATACATAGTTAGGTTAATCCGATAAAATAGTATAGTACATATATATGATAGTTAATCAACATTGGAATTAACAAAAACCATATATAATTAGCCAAATCAAACAATGTAAAAGAATATGCATGTGTTCAACAATGACACCGCACTGAAAAAAAACTCGGTGGTAGGAGCTATATTATCAATTTTCTATAAAAATGTAATTAAAGAAGCTTTCAAACAATGCTTAACTAAAAATCATATTTATTTAATCAAGCCTCGTATCAATTTTTCATTTAAAGATATAATTACGTACTTTCGATATATTAACAAACTAATTAGAAACACGTCCAAATGTCTTGCAAAGTTCCCATACTTTTTCATTTTTAAGCCATGCTTCGTTTGTCTCTTTCTCACCAAGACGCTTGTCGACTATAGACACTTGTGTTAGAAGCTTGTGACAGTCCTGTCCGACCTTTAATAGAGCACTACAAGTTTCTTTCGATACTTGCTTTCCATTGTTAAAGATATATTCAGATATTTCACCGCCAAAAGTTGCACCTAAATTCCTTTCACATTTTTGAAAATCGTCCGCCTTTGAGGTGCTAGGTGCGGCAACAGAGTCATTTGCGAAACATTGTTCAGAGATAACAAAGACGGACAGAAGTAGTAGAGCGATTTTGATTGTTCTAGGATACATATCTAGAGCTTAGTTAAAATTATTTCAAATTTCTGATATATATCTAAAGTAGGTTTCACACACAAGAAACAAAAACATAGTACAAAACTAAAGTAACTTGTGATGCAGAACAATTGTTCATATCATACACCTTTATGTTTGAATCTATACATTTAACGTATTTGTATCTCAAAATTAACATAAAATATTATTAATACTTATTTATAGCTAATTTACATCATTCAATGATAATAGTGAATTTTTCTATAATAAGTTTTCCAAATTATAGGCATGGGAGTACTTAATTTTATAATCAAATAACTGACATTAACAATGTCAAAAGACAATCCTCATATATTAATTATCTTTACTAAATAAAAAAATCGGTTCTAATAACATAACTATTCTGTTCACTTGAGGTATGCCAATTTTTGAATTTACGTACATTGTCTTTTATTCATTAATTAGTATAGAGTTTTAAATTTCTCCGGTTACTAGTTTTTTTAAAATTTGTAAGATATTTGTTTTTACTAAACCAATATTATCTCATGTGAAAGTTAAAAAAAACCATAAATTTATAGAAGATATATAAATTCTTAATATAATCATTTTTTTAAATTATTAAATATATTGTATGTTTTTTCTTTTTTCTTTTGGTTGTGAATTATTCTTTTTAAGTCACATATTCTACATTTTCAAGTTAATCATTCGACAAAATAAATAATTATATTCCTAGCACTTGAATTACTTTGTTCGTGGATTTATATTATATAAAATCTTCTAAATTTGTCATTACGTAGTTTATTGTTATTTACATCTGATGGCGTGAGCGAAATACTCTGACTTGAAGGAATATAATTATCTATTCGCGATATTTTTTGAACATATTCACTTTATTGTCAATGTCGAAGTTCTAAAGTATAGTGAGTGGTCGTATCATTATAAAATTTAAGAGAATTTGTACTTGTTATTTTTGACGTACTATGAGTGGTCGTATCATTATAACGTACTTGTTATTTTTGACAATAGTATGTAGTTTTTCGCTTTTTGTAAAAAACTATTTTTTTAAATTTTCTCACTTCTATTTGGATTGATACTATTTATATTAATCTTTATGAAAAAAAATAACTTGATGTTTTTAAGATTTTACAAGTTCAGTCATAATCATTTTTATGTAATGACTATTTATAATTAATATTTTCAACATAAGATACGACTAATGTTCGTTAACAGAAATTACAGGAATACTAAATAAGTCTATACATACTATGTTTACTTATATTTTAAATAATAAATATATGAGTTGTAAGTTTCTGTAAACACTTCTTCAACCCGTTCCAATCATTATTATAGGTCAACATGAAAATATCTTACTTAATTGGTTGATATTTGTAAGAGATGCTACTCTATCTATGGAATTCTGAGGATGAGTATATGTTTAGTCAAAATAAGAGAGAGTAAAATAACACTTTGGTTAATTTAAAACTAAATTTCTACTACAAGAAATAGTTCATCTAGCTACCATCCACGCGCAACTGAGAAATTCAGTGGCTAATTTAGCGACTGAAAGTTCAACGCGCGACCGATATTAGTCGCTGAACGATGAGACGGATTTTTAAAAAAATAATTACCCTTAGCGACCGAAATCAGTCGCTAAAAAAAGTGACGCGCGACCGATTTCGGTCGCTAAATTGGTCACTGAATATGTGCCTTAGCGACTGAAATCGGTCGCTAAAAATAGTGGCGCGCGACCGATTTCGGTCGCTAAAAGTGTCAGTTTTTTTTAAGTTGCCGAACACCTCCCGTCCCCCGGCTCATTCACTCATTTCACTCCTTCTTTCTAACTTCTCTCTAAACTCGCCCATCCTCCATTCCTTCTTCAATTCTCTCATTTTCCTTAAGGTATGTACATCTATCTATATTTAGTTTCAATTATTTGTTAATTTCTGTTTTTATAGATATAAATAAATTAGTTATGTTTTTATAGATATAAATAAATTAGTTATTGGGTTGGATAGTTTTTAGTTGTTGGAATATTTAGTGTAGTTAGAATGTTAATCGCCCAATAGGTTCCCCAATTTGAAATAGGTAGATTGTTAGTATAAAATTAGGGTTTGCGGTTACGTAGTTGAATGAATTGGGTTGTTTTGATGTGTTAGCAAATTGGAATTGAAATACAATTATGCCGATTTAGTGATGTAATTATGGACTGAATGAGTGCAAATAGCACTATGTTTAGGTAAATTGAGAATTTTACAGAATATGTGAGTAGTGTATATATATTAGTAAATTACTTTAGAGAAAATAATTTGTATGTGGTTATTGTCTCAATTTTTTTGGATAAAAAAATGAAGCGACAGGAACGAAAATGGATGTATGAGGAAAGATTAGATAAGAGACGACGTCCCAGAACGGAATTTTTAGAGGGTGTTAATAGTTTTCTTGAGTTCGCTAAAACCCATCCCGAATACGCGTCAGAGGGTAGATTTAGGTGTCCTTGTGTGAAATGTAAGAACATCAAATTCTTGGATAGTATTTTGATTAAGGAACATATTATCTCAGATGGGTTTAGCCCGAATTACTATTATTGGATTTGTCATCGTGAGAAGTCTGCTTTTGAGGAATCTAAGGTGGATCAGAATGAGGGCGGGGTGAGAGGAATGATTGTTGATGTGGTTGAGTGCAATTTGTTTAATGATGAGAGCATGTACACTAACAACAATGACCAACCAACCCCACAAGAGCCAAACCCACGAGCGAAAGCTTTTTTTGATATGTTAGAGGCTGCGGAGAAGCCATTATATGGAGGGTGTGATGTGACATTGTTAGAAGTCGCGTCTATGGTAGTGACCCTTAAATGTGAGTATAACCTACCTTTAGGGTGCGTAGACGGTATCGCTGCGTTGATTGAGAAACTCATCCCAAAAGACAACATTATGACCAAAACATTCTACAACACCAAAAAAATAGTTAAAGGTCTTGAACTTCCGCATCAAAAGATCGATGCTTGTCCCGATGGATGTATGCTTTTTTGGAAGGACGATGCCATGCTTGAGGAATGTAAGATATGTGGTAAGGGTAGATACAAAACTGTAGATGGGAAAGAGTGTTGCGAGGCATAAAAAACCTATACCACTTGGTCGACTTACCTACTTTCCCATCGCCCCTAGACTTCAAAAATTATACGCAACCAAAACCATTGCCAAACAAATGAGGTGGCATCAAGAAGAAACTCGTGCAGAGGGGAAGATGTGTCATCCTAGTGACGGGGAGGAGTGGAAACAGTTTGATAGGATTTACCCTAAATTTGCTGAGGAACCCTGTAACGTGAGACTTGGGTTGTGTACCGATGGGTTCACCCCTTTCGGTCAGTTTGGTAAGTCATACTCATGCTGGCCTGTCATGGTCACACCGTACAACTTACCCCCATGGCTTTGTCTGAAACCACCGTTCATCTTCCTTTCTCTCATTGTTCCCGGCCCAAAAAATCCCAAAAACCACTTGGATGTTTACTTACAACCAGTGATAGAGGAATTGAAAAACTTGTGGGAAGTAGGGGTGGAGACATATGATGTGTCGTTGAAACAAAATTTCTAGCTTAGAGCATCGCTTTTGTGGACTATAAACGATTTTCCTGCGTATGGTATGTTGAGCGGTTGGTCTACAGCGGGCCAAAGAGCGTGTCCTTGTTTCATGAGTGAAAGTAAAGCATTCTACCTACATAATTCAAGCAAAATTAGTTGGTTTGACTGTCATAGACAGTTTCTACCCGAGGGTCACATGTACAAGATGAATAGGAGAGCTTTCAAGAAGGGTGAGGTGGTCCTAGATGAGGCACCGATTCGTCTCCAAGGAGATGAGATTTGGGAGGTGATTTCAGAGTTCCCATCTACTGTTGACGAGACCGATCAAGAGTTCAAAGATCTTAAGAAATTGAAAAATGGTTGGTTTAAAAGAAGCATCTTCTTTGACCTTCCATATTGGAGTACTTTATTACTCCGACATAATCTGGACGTGATGCATATTGAGAAGAATTTCTTTGAGCAACTGATTCACACCGTCATGGATGTAGAGGGTAAGACATGTGACACCGTAGGATCCCGAAAAGATTTGAAAAAAATTTGTGACCGTCCGAAAATGCATATCAAGCGGGATGGGTCCAAGCCTAGGGCCTTGTTTAGCCTTGATAAGGCTCAGAGAAAGGCCGTGTTAGAGTGGGTAGGGAAACTGAAGTTCCCTGATGGGTATGCATCCGATTTTAGTCAGTGTGTGGACATTAAGAACCTGAAGCTCCAAGGCTTGAAGAGTCACGACTGCCACGTGTTCATGGAGCGGTTAATACCTGTGGCATTGAAGCACCTGCTGCCGGAAAGTGTTTAGAATCCTATCACTGAGATATCTCAGTTTTTTCGAGATTTGTGTTCGCCGACAGTTACAAATGACGACATGACTCGTTTGGAGGATCAAATTCCTTAGATACTATGCAAACTTGAGATGATCTTCCCACCCTCCTTCTTTAACTCAATGGAGCATCTACCGGTCCACTTGCCCTACGAAGCTAAAGTGGGAGGACCGGTACAGTTTAGAAGGATGTACCCGTTTGAGAGGTGAGAACTTTCAACTACTTACTTATTTTACCCACTAACTAACGTTAGACACTGTAATTTGATAATAACATAATTGCTTGATTATTGTCATAGATTTCTCAACCATTTGGAGAAAAAAATTGGTAACAAGGCGAGGGTTGAGGGCTCCATATGTAATTCTTACTTAACAGAGGAGATAGCCAACTTCTGTTCTCTGTATTTCGAGAAATAAGTGAACACCAAAGCCAAGAATCTAAACCTAGAAACACCCGAGGTGATTATTGACCCCAACATACCAGACTTTTTTCAAAGTAAGGAAGGTGAGGGATCGTCATCAGCTGGCGGGTGGAGGACATTAGATGAGAAGGAGCACAATCGTGCTCACCTGTACTTGCTATCAAACTGTGAGGTTTTGGAGCCGTACGAGAAGAAATTTGTAACTGAATATGTGGCTGCTAATCCACATTTAAATGCTGATGACATTTGGAATAAGCATGAGGAACAGTTTCCTAAATGGCTTAAGGAGCATGTAATTTCAGAGAATATTCAGGATGATTTGGTTAGGAGTCTAGCATTAGGTCCTTTATGGAATGTTAGAACTTGGAACCGGTATTCGGTTAATGGTTACAATTTCCATACATTTGCCCATGGTAGCAGTAGGAGTAGATGTAATTTCGGTGTGAGTGTGTCCTCACTTGAGGGTGAAGATTACTACGGTCTATTGGAGGACATCTTCGAGCTGTGCTATGTTGGAAATGATCGTGGGTATAGAGATGTGGTATTTAAATGCGAATGGAAGGACAACTCTGTGCAAGGTACTAGAGTACATGAAAGGTACAAACTAGTTGAAGTTTATCATACCAAAAAATACTCCAAGTACGATCCGTTTATACTTGCACATCAAGCACACCATGTGTACTTTGCGCCTTACCCAACCACAAAGAACGACAGAACTGTAAACCAGTGGTGGGCGGTGTTCAAAACTAAGCCACGGGGGCACTATTACTCTGACCTCTTCCAAGAGGATGTCATTTCTAGTGGTACAACATTGTCTCCAGTTGTTGAGAATCTTTTTGCAAATGATGATGATGACAATAATGAGGTGGATGTGGGGGAAGATTTTGAAGACGATGAAGGCAGTGAGGAGGAGGAAGGTGCTTCTAGTGATATGGTCGAGGAGGAGGATGATACCAATGATTTAGAGGTCAATGACGAGGAGGACGAAGATGACGTCGAGGAAGAGGATGTCGTTGGTTCGAGTAGGCAAGTGGAAGATGACAACGACAGTGACGATGATCTTTAGTAGGGTATAGTTTTAGTAAGTTATATTATTTGTACATAGTATGTAATCCCCTAGAATTTCTAACGCAATACAGTGGCGGAAACACTGTAGAAGTGGGATTATAACACACTGTAGCTATGTCTTGATTAAATAAAAATGGTAAGTCAATACATAAGCCATAAAATAAAAATGGCTACAAAATAAATAAATAAATAAATAAATAAAATCCATAAAAAGGGTTTTAACAATCCATAATACAATGATCTGATTAAAACAAGCAGGATCCATAACTGCTCGCTAGCCCACCCGAAGGAAAACACATATACCTGCCATGTTAAAACTAGACCTGGCAAAGTAAACCTGAACCCGAAAAATCGATCGAATATAATTGAATCGAAAATCGATTGTTGACTCGAAGCAACTAAACTGAAATCTTACCGAAAACCAACTCAACCCAAATCGAATCGAAATTGAATCGAAGTTCGAGGTACCCGAAAAACACCCGTAACCGATTGTATCTATACCGATTCTCACTCGAACTGATTTGACCTGAATCGAAATAAACCCGAACCGAAATAGACCCGAAATTACTAATCGAATTCAACCCGAGTCACCCGAAATGACCTGATTTTATTGTTCCTTATCTAAAATATATGTATATAATTATTATAATATACTTGAATACTATATTATAATTAAACGAGCGATTGTCTAATATGTCAACTTTCTTTAACAATGCAATATTATAAAGAGTTCAAAAAAATTACAGGTATTAATATTCCTAACTAAAACATAAAGATGTCATGCTTGGAGGTTCTCCGCTTCGCCTTCTACCGTTGTACTCCATTCCACATTAGAACCGAAAAAATCATCTTCTTCCATGGCTGTAAAAACATGTGTACAAAATGAAATTATTAACAACTTAGAAGTTACAAGTCTATACACGAAAATAGTAGATAATCGGTTTAAAATATACTTACATCGATAACCATGCAACCAACTTCTTGTAGTAATTAACGCCTCCACATTTTCCGGAATATAAGAACTTCATAGAATAAGCAAGGTATTTATACAATTTTGAAGCCAGGATTTGTCAATAAATTTTGGAGGGAAATTATTAATATAATGGTCAATTGGCGCCCAATTGACGAATTGGGCTGATGCTGTGATGCACATACATTTTTGAAGCAAATTTCAACCAGATTTCAGAAATTAACAAATAATATTGTATCATATTATTTTCACACTTAAATTAGGGAGGAAAGTGATTTTTATTTTATTTTAAAGAATCAATCTTATCCTAATCAACCAAAATTTTACATTTTTACTTTATATTGCATCTCGATCGACGATTATGATGAATTCATCACATGAATGCTTGTCGGCTTGATAACTTGACTGCCAGGCAGAAACTTCATTGTATGCAAAGAGAGGTAGAGAAGTGTGGATGATGATTGATTTCATTATTATTTATCAAGAATCAAGATGATTTTATTTTTTTGTGATTAATGATTTGATGATCTATAGATATGATTTTGTTTTCTTTTAAATTGGGGGTCGGATGGTGAGAATTAGATTTAATATAATTAGTTAATTGGTCAAACACAATTTCTTGTATGAGACGGTCTCACGATAACTTTATCTTGAGACCTCTCACATATAAAGGAGTTAGTTTTATTATTATTATATTCCTATTAGTAAGTCTCACGATAAGTTAGCGTGAGACGGTCTCACATGAGACTAACTGGTATAGGTCTACTGAGAGACGGTATTTCAATCTTTCATTATGTTTAGTGAGAGACCAATTACAAATGAAGGTACGTCCAAACTTAATATAAATAGGTACGTTTAACCTAATAGAGTATACAAACAAATATAAAATGGGTACACTTGTTATAAAAAGCGGTACAAAACAAAGTTATTATTTAGAGCCTTAGAGGTATATCTAATCATAAAATAAGTACGAATAAGAAATAGAGTGGTACTAACAATTTAACAAATATTCTCTCAATAAGACAAATAATTAAAATTTGCAATTGGTTTAAATTTTAAATAAATGTGTACATATTACTATATTTGTCATATATGCTTAATGTATTAATATGAATTTGTTAAAATGTGATTACACTAAAAAAAATTACTCTACTGTTTTTATGAGTGTTCGACTTTATACTCGTATAGTCGTATATAACTCGATCATAAATTCATAATGAAATAGTCGTATTCTCATATATAAAACTAAATCGATTATTTATTATTTCTTTCGCACATAAAAAAATGTATTTGATTTAATTAAGTTATCTCTTAATCAAAATATTTGACAACGATCTAATACATGAATCATGAACATCCAAGCTAAGAAAGTCGTAATAGATGCAACTATTCAAATTAAAGCTATATTAAATTTTATTTCGTGCTAGTAATTTTTATTATTATTTAGTAATCCGTATTATTGATTTATTTTTATTGATATTTAACCTTTGATATGAGAAGATATATCTCGTTCAAAGGACGTGATTTTAATATATTTAATGAATTAATTTCGACGTACTGAATTTTAGCTGATAAAGTTATTTTTAGAATATTTTTGCTTAATTACATAAAGCTCGATATAAACTTAACCCGAAATAACCGATATTTGAATGTGACCTGATCGGAAATAAACCGATCCGACATAGACCCGACCTGTTTATTACTCGATCCGATGTTGACCTGCCTTGAACCCGAATCGAATTTGAAGTGGCAAAACCCGAAAAACGTTGGTAATCGAAATGAACCTGAATTGAATCGAATCGAAACCGAAAACAAAGCTCACTCGAAGGACATCCGAACCGATTGAACCCGATCCGAAATCGAATCGAATGACCCGTTTGCCAGGTCTAGTTAAAACCATAACAGCCACAATCAGTGGGGAGCAACGTCAACATTCTCCCAGCCGTATAACAGGATTTTAAAACTATAATTACTATTATAGAAAAATAGTAAAAATGGAAAACAGTAAAACACATTATAATAAAAATAAACTTTCAGTGAAAAACTTCACGTATTAAAACAATATAATAAAAATGAGTTTTCCGAAGAAAACATAAAACATTTGCCAACCTGCAACCAAATTATATCGATAATAATAAAAATATTCAAAATGGCGTTATGGATAGGAGTAGTGTAGACGGCTAGACTTTCACTAGGAGAGTACTAAAAACTAGCTTCGAGAACTTAGTTCAAGCAAATCAAACTTCGGTCTCTAACTAGGCTACTCAACCATAATAGAGCGGCGACTTATAAATGCGTGGCCCTAGTTTAAGATAATGCACACCCCTCCTGGGATTACCTGTCACCCAGTTCAACTTATGACGGCGACTTACTGCGAGGCCTAAGCTTAAGGTCAAAATGTACAAAACTCCCGGGATACCTGTCACCCGGTTCAACAACCAATGTACCGATTCCTGATACACTAGCCTTATAGTTGATGGCAAAACCGTAAACCCTAGAATATATTACTCTAACCTCACACTTGTCCTTATTCCATAACTCCAAAACAAAGCCATTATCGATATTTAAAAAGATATAATCATTATAAATAAAATGAGGATAAAAGAAGTAAACATTTATATCAAAAAGAGGAAACTTTCTATTTTTAGAAACTTCTATTTTTAGAAACTTTACTAAAAATAGCATTATATCAAAATAGTGAAAATATTAGTTCATACTAATACCACATTTTTAGTAAACGATTTAGATTTATAAAACTAATACTTTCGGCTTTAACGATATTAATTATTAAAGTAAGAACATTTGAGTTTATGAAATTATTGAAATATCGTACAAGTGTATAAAATGATTAAAAATGTCTTAAACATTTTAATAATCCTAATCAGGGTGTTTTCAAAATTTACAAAGCTAAAATTCTCTAATTATTATTAGTTACGACAATACGATTACAAATAGGCTTTTACAACAAATGTCAAATTAAATCTTTTAACGTCTTTTATTTAATTAAACCATTGAATATATTTAGAATATGTTAACGGATGATTTAACTCTTAAAGTTTCAGATTTAAATATTTTCAAAATAGCTGGAAAAATAAATCTTTTCGGTAAGACGAAGCATTTTAACGATAAATCGTAATTTGTCCAAAAATCATTACTTATTAATTAAAGACTTTAATAAATAGTACAAAAATTACGTAAAATAGTTAAAATATATTTATGGACATTATGTCCAGAAAATAAAATTTTCCAGAATCCTAAAACTCGGTTTTAAAAGCATTTTCTCGTTAATCGTCTAATCTCGACAATAACGATTAATAAAAATAATAATTACAAAACGATTTAAGTATTAATATCCAAAAATTATTATTAAGCTTAAAAATCATGATTTTCCAGAAAATAATATTTTTCCAGATTTCCAAAAATTCCAGCATTAGTAAATCTCATCAAAACCGTCTTTAAAACTCGTTTTCACAATTAACGATTCCATTAATAAAACTTATCGTTCCTAACATTTTATTAAAGCACTAAAAATCATAAAAATACATTTTATTAAGAAAACATCAGAATCATAATTTTTTCCAGATTAAATCAAAAGACCAAAAATCGAGAATTTAAACGACAAACGCGGTTTTAACGATAAACGATGATTTAAAGTGATTAATTAATTCATTCACTTAGCAATTCCAAACAATTACGAAAAAATTCAGAACATTCTATTTCGTCATAGAGTTTCACCACGTCAAAAATCAGATTAAAATAAAATGTTTAAGTACTAGAAATAAATATTGGCTTTTAATCGTTTTTGTCCGTAAACGGAAATAATTCAATAAACGATAACTAAAATATCAGAAAAATACTAAATTATTAAAAATCATCGAAAAAATAATTTTTACAGAATATAAATATATATTACATGTTTAGGCCGAATATTACGATTTTACAAATTAATATGACGTTTTAATCGTTAATCTCGTAAAAGCGATAAAAAATTCGAAACATGCAAATTTTCAACTTTTAAAAAAATTTTCCAGATTATATGACATACATATATTGTCAAAAATGAAATATAAAAATTATACATGCAAATACACAATTAAAATCATGAAATACCGAGTAACATCAACGTTACCTCTAACCCAAATTCGAGTCGATTATAAATTCGTCGGCTTCGGGATCATTCAAAAATCCTTCAACACAAGAAAAGCATGGTGGAAAAATACCATGAGAAAACTAATAAAATCAAGGAAAATAACGATCGAAAACAACATCGATTATTACCTTAACGGAAGGATCGGAATAACGATTAATTCGGAGACGAAAATGAGACGATCAAGAATCAATTAGGGACAAAATTTGGGTGGAAAATATGGCTGAAAATCATGGCCAATATGGAGGAAATGAAGGGTATTTTCTTTGTAGTTTAAGGAAAAAATAAATGTAAGAAATGGATGGTCTCTTATGAATGAATGCCAAATAAATTTTTGATTAAAACAAGGGAATACTTAGGCTAGATGCACCAGCCAAATAAAGAGCATGGGGCATGAAGGTTTGTTCATAAAGCATCAAATAAATGGGAAATAAAAAGAATTATCTATTTAAGTTTTACCATAATAAAATTGAACATATAAAGAAAAACATAGTAAGTGTATGACAAAGAGATGTGTCGGTCCAAATCATGGGGAAAAATATCTCAAATAATTTGTAAGTTGATAAAAAAGAAGGATCGTAAAATAGTTAAAGATATTTCAAAGCAATTCGAGTAAACCTCGCGTTTGGAAAATAATTATTTACGAAACTTCGTAATAAAATCATTAACGGTTAATTTTTTTTCGTAAATAAAATATTTCTTAGTTGGAAATATTGTATAAATGTGTTAAGACATTTTTGGAAAAAGAAATAACTTAAATCCAAGCTTAAAACGTTAATCGTAGAGAAATAGAATTTCTCGCGAATAGATAAATATTTTACGATAAAAATCAAATAAATAGGTTTTATATAATTAAAATCTTTTAAAATAAAGGTAAATATTATTTGACTTAAAAAAATTAAAAATAAAGCTTGGAAAAATGATGAAACAGAATGCCGAAACGTGATAGAGTTATGATGAAGTAATAGTGGAAAGGATAAAAGTGCTAGGAAAATAGCGGGTGTTACATAGTAATCTGCATTACATATTTTTTTTCGAGATTATTTCAATATTATGATGTCAGTTTCTAACTTTCAACTATTACATGTCTGCAGATATGACGTTGGGCAGCAGGCTGAGGTTTGGTAGTTCGAGCAGCAGCAGGAACAGGGACCGGCAACAACAGGAAGACCAAGAAGAGAACCGGCGGGAGGACGAACAACAAGTGGAGAACGAGGAGGAGGTGCAGGGCAATGAGCAACCAGAACAACCACAACCACAACAGGATGAAGGGCTTCGATACACAGACGACGGGCGCCTAATAATTGGCCCCGAGTCCACATGGTGAGACATTGTATTTCCTTTTTTTTGTGAGACATCATCTTATTTCACTCTTTGGTATAGGTTTTGTACACGTGCGGTGGTGACTGGTGTCAAGGACAGTTTCATGAATGACTTGACTACTTACTGCACGAGTTGGACCAAGTTGCCTCTGTGGCAACGGGAGAAGTGGTTTGCAAACTTCAAGGTACACCAATTACTGATTTTTATTAATTATCTGTTACTGTTTACAGATTACTAATACATGACAACAAACTATCTTGCAGTTGAAACACTTTTACAACGATGGTCTCGAGGTGGCTGTGAGAGACAGATACATGGATGTCGCGAAGGACAGACATAAAGATATGATGTATAAGATGGCGAGCGATGAAAACTTACAGAAACACCTTAGAGGTTCGATTACTAAATTGGTGTTAGTACTTGAACAGAAAGTTGTATATATATTCAAAACATTTATTGATCTCAAAGTGTATAAATTGTAGGTGACGCCATCCACTAGTTCCAAACAGCTCGCTCCGATCCGAACTTCCTTAAAAGATCCGTCCAGGCGAAAAAGAACAAGAGGCGGGGAGGGGACCCCGAGGCGGAGGCGGAGTGCACCCACTACGGTGGGTCGCAGTCGATGCACCAGCGGGCCATGAACGTTAGTATTTCCGTACCTTTGATTTTTATATTGGATTCTTATTTAATGTTTTCATTATAAAAATAAATGAGAAATCTACATGTACTGTCAATAGGTGAAGAAGAAAACCGGAGAATTCCCTCCTCCTGTGCAGCTATTTCTCGACGCGAAGAGTAAGGGGGACGATGCCACCGGTCGATCATTCGCCACGAAGAAGGATATGGACACTTGGGTAAGTTTCAAACACAAGACTTCGTTACTTTTTTTCTTCAAACAATCAACCTAATCATGACTTCAATTTCTTTCAGAGATCGTATTTGGCGGCCACTAGAGCGCCCGAGAATGAAGGTGTGGACCCGAGCACGATTTGGTTCAGAGTCGCGAAGGGATACCGCAAGGGAACGGTGTACGGTACGGGGAACGCTCATTCCCTGTACTGGACACTACCCAATGTTCGGGGGGGCCATGCGACCTCAACAGAGTGTGTACCATCCGAAATGGCTGAGATGAGGTCGGAAATCCAAGAGGAGAGGGCGCTACGGGTGGCTATGGCTGAGAGGCTGAAGGAACAGGATGAGAGGCTGAAGGAGCAGGATGAGAGGCTGAAGATGCAGGAGTCCGTTAACCTGCAAATTCTAGAAGAGCTACGGCGTCTTTGGAACACGCAGCAGTATAACTGAAACTCTAGCCCCACTCCCCGAATCCCGGATCCTAGAGACCCCTTCAGTGACGGTGGTAGTGGTGCGTCAGCTAGTTTCCCTGTTGGCTGAGTTGATTGAATGAAAACAATTTGTAGTTTCTGAATGCTTGTTGAAAAAACAGTTTGTAACAATAATTTTAATTTAGTGTATTCACGACGTTTGCGTACGTGGTTGCCAATTTTGGAGTGTGAAGCTTGCGTAACGTTTGGAACAACGTTTGGAATGATGTTTGGGATGTATTGTGGTTGTTGGTTTGTTTTATTGTGCAGATTTTGGCTAGAAAAATAATAAATATAACCGGCCTATTTCTGGCACGGTAGCGACTGATATCAGTAGCTAAATTTTCTATTTAGCGACTGAAATCAGTCGCTGTAGGACGCCACGTCGCACCATTTAGCGACTGATTTCAGTCGCTAACTGACGCTCGTAGCGACTGATTTCAGTCGCTAAAATGAGGCCATAGCGACTGAAGTCAGTCGCTAAAATGAGGCCATAGCAACTGATTTCAGTCGCTAAATTTAGCGACTGATTTCAGTCGCGCGTTTTTTTAGCGACTGAAATCAGTCGCTAGATGCGACTAACTGTAGCCACTGTCACTTAGCGACTGTTGACAGTCGCGCGTCTCTTTTCAGCGACAGATGTCAGTAGCAAAGCTAAGTCGCCACTGACTTTAACTCTTGTAGTGTTCGATTTTTTTTACCAAACAGGATACATAGTTAGGTTAATCCGATAAAATAGTATAGTACATATATATGATAGTTAATCAACATTGGAATAAACGAAAATCATAATTAATTAGCCAAATCGAAAAATGTAAAACAATATGCATGTCTTCAACAACGACACTGCACTGAAAAAAACTCGATGGTAGGATCTATATTATCAATTTACCAGAAAAATGTAATTAATGTAGCTTTCAAACAATTTTTAACTAAAAATCATATTTATTTGATCAAGGCTTGTATCAATTTTTCATTTAAAGATATAAATACATATATTTATTCGTAACCATTCCAACATTTCAAATGCCCGGTCCTATTGGCCCACTGCCAATTTCAAGACCGTCCTCTCAAATTTCAAAACTCAATCATTTTTTTACGAAAACCTTCCTTATTATAGGACCAACCGTAATCCTTGTGTCGGGTCTTTTCATAATTTGTCGAAGGTCTACAGCGTTGAAACTCCGTCGATCCTACATCACGGGTTTCTTCCCCATCCCAGTCCGCCTTATTTGTCAAAGGCATAACCAACCAACACGAGTCATACACTCGTAAATGGAAAGTACATCTATACACTCGAGTCCTAACTATAAATTCCCATGCGATTTTTTTCTCTCCGACAGGACGGTCCCCACGACCTTTCTCTAGGGAATTTCGCCCGTCTTTCAATCCGTTAGTCGAGTCACCCTAATTCAAAAACCCTTTAACTTAAGGGTCTACCCTAATCACAGGGTCTTTCCTTATTCAAGTCAATTCGAGGGTCTCTAGCGTCGAAACTCTGCCGATCTTACATCGCGAGTTTCTTCCCTTACCCCGTCTACCTTTCCGCGAGGCCGAGTCAACCTTTTACAGGGCATAGCCCTATAACAAAAGGTTCTTGATCCTTACATCTAAGGGTCACTCTTCTAACACTCAAGTCTTGGCAAAGTCTTCAATTCCACTCGGGGGATATCCTCCACCCGAACAGTCAACTACGGTCACCCTAAGGGTACCCTGCAGCCAACCTACACGGACGTTCTTATGATGTCTTCTTCGAATCGTACCTATGCTACGAACACTCGAGTCACCTATGGTTAGGTCGCCACGGTTTATCCGAGCACCTGACGCGGTCAAACATGGTCGCCCAATTTTTGGACTCACCCTTCTGCAGCTCGAGTCTAATTCGCGGTCGTTACTTTGTCTAGGTCAATGTTCGGGTATCCCAGTCTAAGAATTTTAGTCATTCCCGTCACCGCCGGGCCATATCTAGTTCGATTCTCTCTCTTGCACGTGCGCAAAACCGACCTTAGGTGAGTTCTAACACCTATAGTTTCTTCCTATCAGGGACCCAATGAACAAGACACTACCAAACCATAACAAATCCCGTGCCATCGAGAAAGGGGTTATCAAGGGGAGTATACTTATGCTATCTTGCTCCATTAACAATATCTTCTCGAAAATCAATACCGCCCTAGATAACCTAAGTTCCAGGGTAGCCATCATCGAAGAAGATCTTGTAAGAACTCGATCCCGTCTAACACAACTAGAGCGGGTAAGGCAGCCAATCACCCAACCAAGCCATTTGAAGGGTGAAGACTCTTACGAAACTGTCCAATACCCCCAAGATGGCAAGACCGAGAAAGGTAACCCTCAAGTCACCTCTCCAAAAATCAAGAACCAGTCAAAAGAAAGGACATTTACCCACTTGGATATATCCTACACCGTCGCTTTCCAAAGGTTGGTTTCGAAAGGCCTAATACTACGTATAGGCCGAACAGCCGACCCACCTTCAGAAAAACGCTCCAAAGCATAGAACGCCGAACATTACTGCCAATTTCACATGGGAAGGGGGCACGATACAGAAAAGTGATGGAAATTGAAACACCTCATCTAAGATTTCATCGATACCGGGAGGACACCCGTCATGGAAACATTGTCACTTGCTGTAATCCCCTATAAATTCTAACGCAATACAGTGGCGGAAACACTGTAGATTTGGATTAATACACACTGATGTTCTATATATTACAAAAAGAACGGTCAGTCAATACAAAGGCCACTTTTTACAAAAGGGCTAAAAAAAAATCCTTCAAATGGGTTTAACAATCCATAAACAAACATAATTAAAGCAGAGTAGGATCCATGCCACTCGCTAGCACACACCAAACCCCGAAACACAGAATACCTGTCATGTTATAAACATAACAGCCACAATTCAGTGGGGAGTAACTCAGGCAGTTCTCCCAGCCATATTACATAATATATAGGCAATAGAAGCATAATATATGAAAATAGATTAAACTCAAGCATTATATATATCAAAATAAATTCAAAACCAGAAAACAATTCAGCATTCTGACGGCGTCAAAACGAATAATGGAATATAAAACCGATGATAAGTACAACTTTTACTACTAGAGATATGTCAAAACAACGCCGAAGTGTAACTTAGTGCCCACGAAGCGACCCCTAAGCCTCACTGGTTAGGGAACTCAGTGCCCACGAAGTGACTCCTAAGCCCTTTCACCAGACAACTCAAACTATAATAGGACTGCGTTCAGCGAGGTCCTAGCCTAAGTACATGCACATGACTCCTGAGCATAAACGATACCCAGTTCGACAATCAATGTATCCCTAACGCAGATACACTGACCAAATATCTGATGGTAACAACCAACATATCCTAGACTTATATACTGTAACTTCTCATTTCCAACATTATTCCACATTCAAACCATTATAAGTATTTTATCCAAAGATATCTTAAATATTCCAAAAATAGTAACTTTCCAAAGATAGAAACTTTCTTCAAATAGTAACGTTCGCAAAATAGGTGTTATTATAATTAGAAATCGATTAACATATGAGTCATATAAAATGTTTAATATTAGGCCTTGAGACTTAAACATTATATTTATTAGATAAATGTATAATTAATGATTAAAAGTTAAAGAAAGGTCAAAGAAAGTAAAAAATCATAATTATTTCTCAAAAGGTTGGAGTTTAAGTAATTAAAAGTAATAAATTACAAATTTACAGATTTTTCAGATTTGCACTGTCTTACTATAGAATTCATAATTAAATCATTAAACATCAAAACAATATAAGATCAGTGAGGTTGAAAACTTTAAAAGATTAACTACAACTTTTGTTTCTGGAGAAAATCGAAATTCAAAACTTAACAGGTGTTTTGTTTCGTAGTTTTATAAACTGTCAGAATCCGACACCCGATAGTATTTCTTTAATAAAACACGATTAAAATTTTATTTTAAAACAAATCCAATTAGAAACATTAACTAGACTCTTTAAATTTAATGTAAGTAAATTACTAAAATTAAATTCAAAGTTTATCATAGGTTTAAAATTAGGTTTTACAACAACTGACAAATTCGCGAACTAATCCGTCACAGTTTCATAAACGATTTGTTCTGACGAAAATAATTGGAATTAATTTAAGAAAATTAACAGACAGATAACAGGCTTAAAATAAATAGTAGTATCTTTCAAACGTTTTGAAAATAAGATCTGTAAACAAAAGTAAAAATCGTACAAAAGTAGTAACAGATTCAAAAACATGCTGTAACTTTATTAAAAACAATAAAACTTTCAATTTGATAATTCATATTAAAAATCACGAACAATTTAGAAATTAATTCTTATTCATACGTTTTAGTCTCGGCCCTATAATAATTTTTAGAAGATTGAAACATATTATCATAATAATATAGTAAACATATTTATAAAATTCGATTTAAAACTATATACAAGCAACTACGACATACATATCATGCAATACCGAGTCATGCCATCATGGCTTACCTTCATCAAGATCTAAGTTAATAAAATAAACGTCTTCGTCGGATCTAGCACGATAGCCTACGAAAAATTAAAACATATGGTATTAGAACCACGTAAGAAGGGATTAGAAAGAGGGAAACGAGATGGAGAATAAGTGTAATTAAATTACCCTCGGATTAGAATGAACGAAGGAGAAGAGATACGTAACAGGCTGAGCAGCAATAACGTAATTAAATGGAATTGGAGAAGGATGAGTTTTACGTACAATGAAGAAAGAGTAATTGAAGAGTTTGGGGGATTATAAAAAGAATGGAGTAAATAGCGTAACAACAACAACCACCAGAGAAGTAGAGATTGAAGCAGTTGAGTAGAATTAGGATAAATAAAAACATGTGCTTAAATTATTAAAATATTTAGTGACTCATCTAGTTAGTGACGAGGTAACAGACTCGATTTGGGTCAGGAAATAATTTACGGTGTGATCGAAATCATTAGTGAAAATAAATAACTGGCTTACAAGTAAATTGGATTAAAATCGCATAAGAAAAGAATTAGACCCAAACTTCGAGATGGGCTAAAATATTATTTTGTCGTAACATTAAATATTTGGGTCAGGTTCGAAGTTGATAAATATAATTAGTTGACTCGAGAAAACAAATGGGTCAGTCTCGAGTTTAAATAATTGTTTGTAAAGAAATTGAGTTTCTTGACGAATAAATTGTTTTCAACGAAAATGAATTAAATTGATTTCTTGAAAACAAAATGATACTTTTCAATGAAAGTTTAATAAAATGATTTATCGAGGAAATAATAAAATGTCTTAATGAGTTTCGAGTTGAAAATAGAAATTCGAGCCAAAATAAAGATTTTAGGAATTTAAGATAACGTAAATCCGATAAGATTTAAAATGAATGATTACAAGTTAAATCGCAAACAAAATAAAAATATGGATACAAATTTAATTTATAAAAATTAGGGGTGTTACACTTGCAAAGCCCCTCATGGACTATACAGGGCCCGACGACCAAAGCATCCAATATACCTCCCATGCATCCAAGAGTCCAGATTTAATTTAAATCCTAGTCTGAGTCTGAGTCTAGGATGTACTATTTCTTTCAATTTCAAAGTCAGAATCAGAGTCAGCTGTATTCTGTCCTCTTTTCAAAATTCAATAAAGTTAGCTTTCAATATTCTATCTCTACTATATGCTTTCCTTATGTGTTTCCGAGAACATGATGAACACCATCGAACATTGTGAGCACATGCACGTGACTATTATAGGTACATCTATAATGACTACAGGAAACCGAGACCTATGTTTACTTTTACCTGTTCCATGTTTGGCATAGAAAGCCACAAAACTACCCTTAGAACGAAAGAGCGGTATCGAATCCTATAACAAATCTAGCTAGTCTCCTAGTCTGGGTTCAAGACGGAAGGCAAGCCAAATTCCTGACAAAAAACACCTCTCCAATAAGACTAACCAATCCCTACCTTAGGCGTTAGTCTATCCAAAAAAAAGCATCGTAACTCTATAGACGTGATGCCAAAAATACCCAACTCGGGACGATGCTCCCACCAAGCCTGCTCGGAATTATGATGACAATACCGAGATCCAAACCGCCATGTTTACCGTAGATACTCCACCGCGAGTTGCACTCACACAAACACCAACTATGCTTACACCTTACAAAAGCTTAACTCCAAAAGCCTAATCCAACTGATAGGCCCAGCCCCAGATCCACCCACAAATGGATGCCACATACCCGGGAATACCCGTGCCTATTGCCAAACCATAGGGGGGATAGAAAAAAAACTAAAAAACAACTAACAAAAGAAAAAGAAAAAAGCTGGAAAAAAAAAAATCAAAAGTCCAAGGAAAAAGCAAAAGGCCAAAATAAAAGAGCAGGCCATGATCAAAAAGAATTCTCAACATCCCCCGACCAGATACGGTCAATCCGATGACCGGGGCTAAGAGGCAACCAACAAAAAATTCAAAAAACCCGTGACCGTGATCAATGGTCAGCCAAAGTGAAAGTCCCTTGACTGGGGTTCGGTCAATTCAAAAATTATTAATACCCATACCATCCAATAGGGGAGAAATAATCAGGCTGGTCAGCTAACCCCACATCTAGCCTTTCCACATTACAACCCTCAAGACCTTCCCGAGACCTAGGCTAAGAGTCAGCCAATAATTTTTGAGGATTCAAGCTCCATAGGATACCCCTAACCATTAGGGCCAGACATGGAAACCAGATTCCGCATTATCAAACCTGCCCAACCGAAGTTCGAGTCACTTTTACTCGACTTCCCCTTTCCTACCACATTAAAATACCTTACCTCAAAGCCTTAGCTCCACAAAATCGAGCTCCAGATTTCGAATCATCAAAGCCACTTGTGACCTAGCACCAAATTTCCAAAAACATCCAAACTAGTTACCAGCCCCAAACACGGGAACTCAACCTGCGGTCGGCATAGAACATTCCCAAATAGTTCACACCACCTCTGTGGGGATACCTCGGAGAACGCTCACAGTCACAGGATCAGCATCCTAACTATTCTAGCCCTTTGATCAAGACATCATCGGGAATGCACCTAGCCTACACTGTCACTATAGGCTAGTTACACACAAAGCCCTAATAAACTAGGCACCATGATATATCTTTCAACCCACTGAACTACGGCTCGGTTTGATTTCACTACACGTGAATACGTAGGCAGCCTTTCAACAAGGGCACAACCACCCACTTGACACAAATTCAAAAAGCACCATCACTCTGGTCACGAGACTGTCATGTTCTCAACAGTTCGCTTTGTCGTCCTAGGGCTTCTCTTAAACAGAAGTTCTCCATCCACTTGCAAAATCAAAATACTTTCAAAAATCTAGCCTCTTTTCTATAGTGTGTCCTAGTACTCGGCTCAGTCGAAGATAAGAGTCTGTCAAGGACTCGAAGCAACACCTACTTTAGGAATGTGTCCCAAAACCAGAAATTCAAAAGAGAACTAGACTACAGCATTGCTACTGCTAAGTCCTGTCATGCAAAACAGTATCATTACAGACTACTGCAATCCCCCTATAATGTATCTTTCCCATTTTCGATGTTCGACCGTGTTGCCACTCGCCCAGGCTATGGAATAGCGCAACTTAAGAGTCTTGTCATCTTAGGTAGCCCACCCTCCTACCGAGTCAGGGTTGAACCCCTCGAGAGTCCAGTTTGTGTCTGTCAACTCGTCCTGCCGCGTCCAGAGTCAAGTCTGTCGGTAGGCTTCTCTCTTCAAATTCTTGCTTTGAAATTTGCAAAACTTAGCCATTTGAGAAAAAAAAATTCGACAAGGTCAAATTTCAGTCTATTTAAACTGCAAATTTCTTTTCTACCCATTTCAATTTCGAAAACCCATCTCTTAGCACGTGAGTTGCTTTCAGAACTTCGATTTCAAAAACTAAGCAAAAATCACTTTCCCCGGCGCAAGTCAGTCTATAGATGCTAACTGCATTTCTTATGTGCTATCTTGCCATGTGCTATATTTGCTATTTCTGCCTATATATCTAACATTTCAGGTACCAGCTTGTGCTTCTCAACGGAACGTCAAGTTTTTATCTCCCCAACGTGAGATGGTGTTTCACTTAAGTGGCGCATGCAAATTGGGATGTATTTGCAACCAGATCCACCCAGGATATCAGAAGCAAGCTCCTGCGTAGTTTCGAGATGGGATGTATTTGCAACCAGGTACACCCAGGGCTTCAGAAGTAAGCTCGCGCGTAATTCCGAGATGGGATGTATTTGCAACCAGATACACCTAGGATTTCAGAAGCAAGCTCCCGCGTAATTCCGAGATGGGATGTATCTGCAACCAAATACACCCAGGGCTTCAGAAGCAAGTTACCGCGTAGTTCTAAGATGGGATGTGTCTGCAAACAGATACACCCAGGGCTTCAGAGGCGAGTCCCCGCACAGCTCCAAGATGAGATGTATCTGCAACCAGATACACTCAGGACTTCAAAAAAACAAGTCCCCACGGAGCTATCCCAGATAACATAACTCAGGTATGTTTTTTATCTTATGGCTGGAGAGCCTTTTCACGCGAGTTTAATGGACTATAAACGACCCGACCGGAAGTCTGTCAGGTCTTAATCCTCGATTGGCCTGGTAGCTACTCTGACTTTCGCCTTGTCCAAGCCTCAGTCAGAGTGGGGGCTTTGTAGACACCCGCATTTTGCCTGCTAGTGTCTATAGCAGCTTCCGACAAACACCTGATGATGATCGGACGCAAACGTGCTTTAACGCGCTCGGATATGGGCTCAAAATCATTAGTATTCGGCTTGGGCTTTTAACGCGCTAGGCAATTTTTATTCGTTGATTGTTTGTGTGTTGTGTAAATATTTCTTTGTTTCGGTGTTCGGTATATGCCGGACACTCGTTCTACTAATAAAAAATTGTTAGATTTTGATCCAGAATTAGAGAAAACTCTATTTCAGATAAGAAGAGAAATTAGGAGGAAGCTTCAATTTGACAATCAAGATAAGAAAGAAGAGAAACAAGAGATCAAAATGGCACGAGAGACTAGAACTTTGAGGGAGCTCACCGCTCCCGACCTTACTCAGCAACCTCTTTGTATTACCTTTCCGCTTTTGGCGGAAAATGCGACATTCGAGTTGAAGTCGGGTTTGATCCATTTATTACCCTCATTCCATGGGTTAAGTGGAGAAGATCCAAACAAGCATTTATCGGAATTTCATGTTGTATGCACAAGTATGAAGCCGAATGGGGTGACCGATGAGCAAATAAAGCTACGAGCTTTTCCATTTTCACTAAAGGATTCCGCTCGAGATTGGTTATACTACCTTCCACCGCGTAGTATCACAACATGGGGACAAATGAAAAAAACTTTTTTAGAGAAATATTTCCCCGCTTCCAAGTCTTCACATATCAAGAAGGAGATCTCTAATGTTGAACAAAAAGATGATGAGACACTCTATGACTATTGGGAGCGTTTTAAGAAGCTTTGTGCAAGTTGTCCTTACCATAGGTATAGTGAACAAGATCTTATCCTCTATTTTGTTGGAGGGTTGACCTCGGAGGATGCTCGCATGGTACATTCTTCTAGTGGAGGCGGTATTATCAACAAAAATCCGGGTGATGCAATTGCCTTGATTAGTGAGCTTGCTGAAAGTTCACGTCACTTTAATGTGCGATCCAATACAAGAAGAGTGAGTATGACTAACATAAGCTCTAGCACTTCATTGGAAAACAAGGTGGAGGATTTGACCACTTTGATGAAAGAAATGATGATGGCAAATAGACAACAAGTGAAAGCTTGTAGCATTTGCTCTTCTAATGGGCACGTTGCTGATAGATGCCCACTCATGCAAGAAGATACAATGGAAGAAGTTAATGCGGCGGGAGTCTTTGGCCAATCTCAAAAGAGGTTTGATCCTTATTATATGAGAAGAGATCATCCCGGTTTCCAATATGGGAATCCACATGGGGGTTTGCAACCTCCGGGTCAACAATTTCAAGGGTCCTCTTCCTTTGGTCAACAAGCTTCATCTCAACAATTTGGTCAAGTCCGACCTCATTTTATCCCTAGACCGCAATTTGGTCAACAATTTGGTCAACAAGCTTCATCCCAACAATTTGGTCAACACTTTGGTCAACAAGTTCCTACTCCACAACAATTTGGCCAACAAGTTCCTACTACTATTCCTACTCCCACTCCTACACAAGGACAATCTTCTTCTACTCCATCTATGTCCACGGAGGACATGATTCGGGCTCTCACTTCTAATGTTGCTACTATGCAAGCTAATCAAGTTCAATTTCAACAAGAGACAAAATCTAGCATTCAAAACTTGGAGAATCAATTTGGGCAAATGTCTAGCACTCTTGGGAGACTTGAAGCACGGGATTCTGGGAAGTTACCTTCTCAAACCATTCCTAATCCTAAGCCAAATGCAAGTGCTATTACCTTGAGAAGTGGTAAGGAGTTACCCGGGCCGGAATCAAAGCTTAAGGATATTATTGAGCAAGAGGAAGAAGAGTTGGTGGTTGAGCCTAGTGTCACCCCATCAATAGTTCAAAAGGAGGAAACAACACCCATTTCAACACCCGTCTATGAGGATGTCCCACCATTTCCCGAAGCTTTAAAGAGGAAGAGTCGTCCTATGCAAGATAAGAATGTCTATGAAACTTTTTGAAAGTGTGAGGTAAACATTCCTTTGTTAGATTTGTTGAAAAATGTTCCTAGGTATGCTAAATTTCTTAAGGAGGTATGCACCATCAAAAGGAACCAAAAGTTAAAGGGTGTCCAGAAGGTAAGGGTTAGTGAGCATGTGTCGGCAGTTTTCCAACGTAAATTACCCCCCAAATGTAGTGATCCGGGTATGTTCACCGTACCTTGTACCGTAGGAGATACTACATTCCCAAATGCTATGTTAGACCTAGGAGCCTCAATTAATGTGATGCCGTACTCTTTGTATCAATCTTTGAAACTAGGTCCATTACATAAAACGGGGGTGGTGATACAATTGGCCGATCGTTCTAATGCCTATCCTAAGGGGGTGGTTGAGGATGTTCTTGTGATGGTAGATAAGTTGATTTTTCCTGCAGATTTTTACGTACTTGATATGGATCATGATTCACATGCGGCTCCTATTTTATTAGGACGGCCTTTCTTGAAAACTGCAAGTACTAAAATTGATGTTTCAAATGGTTCTCTTACCATGGAGTCGGATGGTCAAGTGGTTAAGTTCAACATTTATGATTCCATGAAGTATCCACGTGATGATCACTCTTGCTTTTCTATTGATGTGTTTGAACCTATAGTGCAGGATGTTTTCAACTTGGATGGTGAAGATGAGTTGCAAGTTGCTCTTGATAATAGCTTGGTTTGTGATGAATTGGATTTTTCTATGAGTACTAACTTGCAGGAAGTTGTTGCTGGTTTAACCGAGCATGAGAAATTTCCAATTATGCCTCATTTTTCTAAACCAATTTCACTAACCTTGTCTAGTGAAAAGTTGTTACCTTCAGTTGTGCAGGCACCAGTTGTGGAGTTAAAACCTTTGCCGAGTCATTTGAAATATGCATTTCTTGGTGATGGAGATACATTGCCCGTCATTATCTCTAGTAAACTCACCAAGGACCAAGAGGGAAGGTTGCTTGAAGTTCTAAAAGAGCACAAACTTGCCATTGGGTGGACTATTGCCGATATCAAGGGAATTAGTCCTACCATGTGTATGCATCGTATCTTGTTAGAAGAAAATTCTAAGCCCGTGAGACAACCACAGCGGAGGTTGAATCCACCTATGATGGAGGTGGTTAAGAAAGAAATCTTGAAACTTTTGCAAGTGGGTATGATATACCCAATTTCCGATAGCAAATGGGTGAGTCCAACCCAAGTTGTTCCTAAGAAGTCCGGTGTGACGGTCGTTGAAAATAATCAAGGAGAGTTGGTTCCCACTCGAGTGCAAAATGGGTGGAGAGTGTGCATTGACTACCTTAGGCTAAATGCGGTGACTAGAAAGGACCATTTTCCTTTGCCATTCATTGATCAGATGCTTGAAAGACTTGCCGGTAAGGCTTATTAATGCTTTGTAGATGGTTATTCTGGCTACTTTCAAGTAGCAATTGCTCCTGAGGATCAGGAGAAGACCACTTTTACTTGTCCATTTGGCACGTTTGCGTATCGTCGCATGCCTTTTGGGTTATATAATGCCCCAGCGACTTTTCAACGATGCATGGTTAGTATTTTCTCTGAATATGTGGAGAACTTCATTGAGGTTTTCATGGATGATTTTACTGTGCATAGTGATTCTTTTGATCATTGCTTGTCGCATTTGTCTCTTGTTCTTAAGAGATGTGTTGATACTAACCTTGTCTTAAATTCTGAAAAATGCCATTTTATGGTTGAACAAGGTATTGTGTTAGGGCATGTGGTCTCATCTAAAGGCATTGAAGTCGATAAAGCTAAAATCGATACAATTCAATCTCTTCCTTACCCCACTAATGTGCGTGAAGTGCGTTCTTTCCTTGGACATGCAGGTTTTTACCGAAGGTTTATCAAAGATTTTTCCAAGGTTGCTTCACCGTTGTGCAAGTTATTGCAAAAGGATGTGGATTTTGAGTTTGATTTGGCTTGCAAGGAAGCGTTTGATCTTTTGAAGATGAAGTTAACTTCGGCTCCAATCATACAAGCACCGGATTGGTCCCTTCCATTTGAGCTCATGTGTGATGCTAGTGACTATGCACTAGGCACCGTTTTGGGTCAAAAAGTTGGGAGAGTGCCTCATGTGATTTACTATGCCTCCATGACTCTTAATGAAGCTCAGAAGAACTACTCCACTACCGAGAAGGAGATGTTGGCGGTAGTTTTTGCTTTAGAGAAGTTTCGATCGTACTTACTTGGTACCAAAGTTGTGGTGTACACTGATCACGCCGCTCTTAGGTATTTGATGGCTAAGAAAGAGGCAAAACCGAGGTTGATTCGTTGGATTCTATTGTTGAGTGAATTTGACATTGAGGTCAAAGACAAGAAGGGAGCAGAAAATGTGGTAGCTGACCACTTGAGTCGTTTGGTTCATGATGAGGAGAAAGCTATCGAGACAATTCGGGGCACATTTCCCGATGAAACTTTATTTGCTCTTTCTTTAGTTTCTCCTTGGTATGCTAATCTTGTGAATTTTCTTGTCTCTAATGAATTTCCTACAGGTTTTTCTAAATCACAAAAAAAGAAGATTAGGAGTGATGCCAAGTACTATGTATGGGACGACCCTTATTTATGGAAGCATTGCTCGGATCAGGTTGTTAGAAGATGTATCCCGGAGAGTGAGGTAGGCTCTATCCTTGCTTTTTGTCACTCCTATGCTTGTGGGGGACATTTTGGAGCAAGGCGGACGGCTCGGAAGGTACTTGATTGTGGATTTTATTGGCCGAGCTTATTTCGAGATGCTCATGGCTTTGTTCAATCTTGTGATAATTGTCAACGTAGTGGTAATATTTCTCGCCGTAACGAGATGCCTCAAACTCCTATGATATATTGTGAAATTTTTGATGTATGGGGAATCGATTTTATGGGTCCATTCCCCATGTCTCATGGTTTCTTGTATATTCTCCTTGCGGTCGATTATGTATCAAAGTGGGTTGAAGCTAAACCCACTAGGACTGATGATGCTAAAGTTGTTGCAGATTTTGTGAAGTCAAACATCTTTTGTAGGTTTGGGATTCCGAGAGCATTGATAAGTGATAGAGGCACTCATTTTTGTAATCGGACGGTAGGTGCGTTATTGAAGAAATACTTTCTCACTCACAAAGTCTCTACCGCTTACCATCCTCAAACAAATGGACAAGCTGAGGTGTCCAATAGAGAAGTGAAGTCCATCTTGGAGAAAACGGTGAATCCGAACCGCAAAGATTGGAGCTTGAGGCTTGAGGATGCGTTATGGGCCTACCGTACCGCCTACAAGACTCCAATTGGGATGTCACCGTATCGGTTGGTATTTGGTAAGACATGTCATCTTCCCGTTGAGCTAGAGCGCAAAGCTTATTGGGCGGTAAAAAATTTAAATATGAAGATGGATGAGTCGGGTGAGTACCGGAAGCTCCAATTGCAAGAGTTGGAGGAGATTCGGAATGAATCATATGAAAATGCGGTGATTTTCAAGGAGCGTACTAAGGCGTGGCACGATAAAATGATTTCACGGAAAATTTTTAGTGTTGGCCAAAAGGTGTTGCTCTATCAATCCCGTCTCAGGTTATTTCCGGGTAAGCTTCGGTCCCGATGGGAGGGACCGTTTGTTGTCACTCAAGTTTTTCCACATGGAGCGGTGGAAATCCGTAGTCTCGCTACGGACAAGATATTTAAAGTCAATGGACAACGACTTAAACCGTATTTAGAAGGATTTCAAGTGGAAGCGGTTGAGCATATTGATCTCTTCAATCCAATTTACGTGGATTAATCTCATTCTCTGTCGAGCCGCGACGTTAAATAAGGTGCTTATCGGGAGGCAACCCGATTCTTTTTTTTATTTTATTTTATTTTTATTTTTATTTTATTTATTTATTTTCGGTATTTTGTTTTATTTTCGTAGTATATCGATTTAATTTTTTATTTTTTTTCTTTTTAGTTTATAGATTCGAACATCATATTTATTAATATAGTTTTATTTGTCTTAGGAAGGAAAAATAAAAGAAAAAAAAATTGAGTAAGCTGTCGGAGGATTGAAAGATTGCAACTCAAGGGTGTCCACTTGAAGCGGACTAAGCCACTTGAAGCGGACAAATCAGGCCGTTCCGTCAATTATTTCAATTTTCGCCTCTTAAAGCGGCTATAACCGCTTCGTGCGGTCCGAATCTCAATGTGAGCCTGTGAGGTACTGTTCTATCCCTAATTTCCTCATCTTCTTCCCCTGCTGTTACGTTACATTTAAAAAAAAAAAAAAAATTAAATAATAGCAGCCATCATCTTCAATCAGCATTCAATCATCTTCTTCTTCTTCCCTTCTTCATCTCCATCTTCTTCTTCCCCATTTCTTCATTCTTCTCATCTTCAAATATTAAAAAAAAAAAAAAAATAGAACGAAACAAGAACAAATCCCACGCACATCCACAGTCGAAATTCCCCAATTTTCGTCACCCGGTTCGAAATTTTCGAATACGGTTCGAAATTGCTCTGTTTCGTCATTCCGACCTTGAAATCGAGTTCAATTTCCAGTTACCCGGCTCCAGTTCGCGGTGACTGTTACCCGGTTCAAATCGAGGCGTGGGTTTTCTGTTCAATTTCCAGTTCGATTTTTCATCAATCGAACTGGAACTTCATCTTTCTGCCCTAATTTTGAACCTTGCTACTCTAATTTCGACTCTCGCCTCTGAATTTCATCATTGTGAGTCGAATTCTGGTGGGGCTGCTCGAATTCTGGGTTTGGGGTCGGGGTTTGTTCAACTTCGAAACATTAATCTGGGGGTGTGTGTCGACGATTCTGTCAATCCTATTTCAGGTACAATTTTCCTAGAGTTTTTCCATAACTTCTCAGCTTACTTCGGTTTTTGTTTTGATTTTGGAGTTTCTTCTCGGATTTTTGCGGTGGGAGATTGGATTGTTGAGGGGCGTTGCTGTTGTGTCATTCTGGTGTTCTGTTTTTGTGAGTTGTCAAATATCAGGGTATTTTTGTTAGAATTAGGTTATCAAGCTTTGAGTCTTTTCCAATTTATGTGAGTACTTGGTAAAGAGTGATTTTGACTTGGTCAATAAAGAGAGGTGTCGTGAGTGTGTGAGAAGTGTCTTAGTCATTCCAAGAGTCGTGTTGAGTCTTTATTGTCGATTTTGTGTCAATTATGGCTCGAGCCAAAAGAAAAACCGTGTCTAGTCCTACACCTACAACCCCCGCTAAATCCCGAAAAATCATCAAACCCTTAACCAAAAAACCCACTAAAGCTACTAACCGCATTCCTATATCTAAACCTGCTCATTTGACCGATGATCAAGGAGTAATATGGGATGATTTACATAATAGGGCGATGTCGGAGACTAAGTTTCTTAGTATTCCGACTTTGGAGGAGTTGGGTTTGTTTGGGGTGATGGAGGCTTTGTTGAAAAATGTTGGGTTGGAGGGATTCATGACGAAGGGAGTACCCACCTACCGTCGATACACTTTGGAGTTCTTGTCTACTTTGACGGTGGTGCGAGTAAAAGATGTGGTGACAAAGATTAAGTTTAAGTTGAAGGGGAAGGTGTGTGAGATGACAATAGATGATTTGAGAGTAGCCTTTGGCGTTGTAGAGAAGAATCGAGAGATATATGAGGGTCTTAATGGCTATACTACACCGAAATGGTGGTTTGAGGTGACCGGGAAACAAGCTATTAACAAGAAGGGTGAGGTGAGCTCCACCATCCCTCATCCGTGTCTTCGCCTCGCTCACCGACTTCTTGCTAATTCATTTCTTTGTCGAGGAGAGCCTACTAAGGTTCCTAAGCCTCATTTTGGATATTTGTGGGCAATGACCCCCGAGGGCAAGGGAGTACCGGATTGGATAAATCTTTTTGTGTCGTCTTGTGAATCTCAACGCAAGCCCGGAGGTGGTAGAATTGGTGGCGGGGGAATGATATCACTCATTATGAAGCATTTAGGGATTAATATTACGACAAATGATCTTCCCTTGGGAGATCATTATCTTATGGATGTGAATTGCTTGGTAGGCATGGATATGTTGAGACATCGTGAGACAGTTGGTACTTATGATTGGTGTTGGGGACCGGATCATGCACGTTACTTGACTTTGCCTCGATCAAACGATAAAGCTCTTACCTATGGTAAGACTGCGGTGGATTATTTTATCCCACCCGATGTCGAGGTTGATACAACGATTGATCCAAGTACTCCACATGTCGAGAAGAGTGCCGCTAGTGAGAGTGATAGTGAGGCGAGTGGTAGTGACGATGAGGAATCGGGTGATGTTGAAAGGGCACAACCTAGTTCACTCACTTCTAGACTCCTATCTTTTCAAGCTTTGAAGGACACGGTTGACAGTTGGGTGGAGCGGTCCGACGCTTGGAGGATGGAGACAGATGCTAAGCTTAAGACACTTACTGATGTGCTTTTGGCGACCCATGAGCTTGTTCGATCTTTGAAGAATGATGTTGAGGCTCGGGTTGCTAGCGAGGAGGCGGGCACCTCCACAAATGTTGATACCGGAGATTCCTCCGGTCCTTGATTTGTTTTGGTACGTATTCTTTCCTTTCTCCATGTCTTACTTTTTGTTGTTTCTCACATTGAGGGCAATGTGAAGCTTAAGCATGGGGGAGGAAATTTCACTTGTATATATTAAAAAAATAAAAAAATAAAAAAATAAAAAGAAAAAAGAAAAAAAAGAAAAAGAAAAATAATGACCCGGCTAGGTGAAAACTCGCAAGGGCGGGCGCCTAGGCAAGATTGGGCAAATGGCCGAGGACGGAGTGAAAACCCGAAAGGGCGCTCCGGGTAAAAAGAAGAATTGAGAAGCGTGCGATGAGAGTAGTGTAAGGAATAATAGATAGATTGAAAACCCGCAAGGGCGGGCGATCTAGGCAAAATGAGGGATTTAAGTAAAAAAAAAAAATTGACTAGTTACTTGCTCTCTATCTAAGATGGCGACATAAGGAGGTTTGAAGGGAGATTCGGGTTAGGATTATTGTTGATTTGGAGAAATAAGGGGGGTATGGGTGGAGATTGGTCATGAAACGAGGCAATAGACTACATTGTGTTTTTTTTCATTTTCATATTTGACATGTAGTTATTGATAGTTGATTTATGATGAAGTTGAGTGTTTTGTTATGGTCATTACGTTGTGATGTCGTGTGTATCATTGGGTTGACCATATACTTTTTAGAGGGAGGATATAAGAAGGGAGAGTGTGAGCTTGAGAGTTGGAAGATTGGTTAGGAATTGGAGACCCTTAGAATGTAATTATTTGGTTGTGGTGTTGAATTGGAGCAAGCTACCCATGCTTCATTGTTTAGACCTTGGTGTGGGTTTCTTAGCTTCGTTCTCGGGTTTACTCGAGGACGAGTAAAGGTCTAAGCATGGGGGAGTTTGATGAGACGGATTTTGTATGGTGTAAGATGGTATAATTTGTGCTAGTTTTGTTGCTTGGAGAAGGTGTTTGAAGAGCTTTATTGTGTATCTTATTTCCAATGGTGTTTATATCGAGTTACGTGCCATTTTGAGATAATATGTAACTTTTATTGGACTAGTGAAGTAAGGTGAAGTTGTGATGGTTGACATGGGCCAAGAGAAGCATAAGGAGTTGTATTTGATGGAAGAGTCAAGGCCCAAACACCATAGGTCAAGGCACGAGTCAAGCAAGGAAGCAAACACGGAAGAAAATGAGAGCCGCTTTAAGCGGCTGGATCCGCTCTAAGCGGATAGATCAGTCCGCCAAGAAGAATTGAGATGAGAGAGCCGCTACGAGTGGCTGAATCCGCTTATAGCGGCTGGACTGCACCATGTCTCTTCGGATTCTCTTATTTGATGTTACACTTGTTTTTATTACATTAACTTAGGATTTTATGAGAATAATTACACATTAGTTTTATCTCATCATTTCCCATTACTACTAGAACTTAGAACACATTAGATTATTTTTTTCATCATTTTTCCACATAGAACTTCATCCTTTTTCATTGCATTTTTCTTATCATCCATGGAGGGCTAATTTCCCAATTCTTGGAATAGGAGATTGAAACCTTCAAACTAAGTTGATTGTAAGACTTTAATCTCTATTTTGTCTTTTGAATATCAAGTATTGTTTTTATATAATTGTTTGATTGTTAATTCATTTCTAGTTTGATCACCTAGAATTATTTTGATAATCAATTGCTAGTTTGGGTGATAGAATCTGATTGTTCATGTTACCTAGATATTTGTAGCGAGTATATTTCATCAATTTGTATGCCGATTCATCGTTGGTGATTTATAAATAAACAATACTTGTGTGAATCGAATTGTATGACCGCTTGTGTATGCAATCGTTTATCTTTGTCAATTCCTATGATCTATTCTACGTTGTGATTGAACTTAGACGCTTGGACTAGGTTATCATTTTCGTAAGAGCTATTTGTGTACGCTTTCGTAGTAAATGGCTAGACTTAATTGGAATGGTAAATTGTGATTTTACATGACAAAGTATTCAAAGACAATTTAGAGTAATTGAGTCAATGATTAATGTTTAGTTTGTTGGTGGAAATCGATTATTCCAAGATTCGTTTTATAATATTTTTATCATCATAATATTGCATTTCATTTTTAGTAGACTTAGAATCAAAACCAAAACACCCCCCAATTGGTTACTTCAGTTACAATCTCTACGCACATTCGTTCGACGTTACACCTTCCTCGTGGGTTCGACCCCTACTTACACTTGCTATTAGTTTGAGTTTGTAGTGGATAAAATTACTAATTTGGAGACTCGCGACAAGTCTAGCCAATGCCGACTTGAGCGGTTAATCGTATATTGAATGACTCTCGTTGCCAATGGTTTCGGACATCCGGAAACCACGGTTCTGAGTAAGGGGTGAGGGTACGTGTTGGGAAGTTCACTAAGAACACCCAACCCCGCCCGCACATTAGCGGCCTCTACTAGGATATCGAATGACGTTTTAATGCGCGCGTTAGTAGAACGATGAATGATTATGCAAACATTGTTTTCTAAGCATGTGAAAGATTGAATGGGTTGCTAAGTGGTTTAATGCATGCAAATTGATTGATGTCAAAGTCAAATTTAACATGTGAGATTTGTTTTAGTATAATAAAACAAATGAAATAAAAGGATGAATTTGCTACAAAACAAACAAACGGGTTAGTATCGGTTTGTGAATAATAATAGCAAAATAAAATATGCGAGATCGAAAAATAAATATTAATCGAAATCTGAAAATATTGTTGAAAAGAACGTTGTTTTGTATAAAAAACGAAGTTCGAAAAATAGTAAAAAAGACGGAAAAGGCCGCGGCATAACAGCCGGCCGCGCGACTCGCCCGGGACGCCGGCGGGTCGCGTGGTGGCCTGTTTCGGGTCCGGTTTTCGAAAACTCGAAGTTCGTATTAAATCGCGTATGAATATTGCGTGATTCGTACTCGACTTAATATTTTCGATATTCTTTATATTCGATAGTTGACTACGAAATCAATATCAAATACTTGGAATAGTTTTTAGAAAAGATGTAATTTTAGAAATCGATCGAAAAATAAATAATAAAACGAACGAAAGCGTAGAAAAAAGAAATCCCGGATTCCAGGCCTGCGCGCGAGTCGCCTGGGCATGGCGCGACTCGCATGCGGGTCTGTCCGTCTTCATATTTTTGTTCAAAAATTTGTTATTTTGAACGAAAAGTAAAAGAAAAGAATTTTGACAAAAAAGATGTAACGATTTCTGATATCGTCGAAATCTTAATATAATTCTTTTCGATACGATATTCGATTATAGAAAAATCGATATCGCATGTTTAAGAATATTCGTTATGAAAATAGTTTTTCGTTAATAACGATATTAGGAAAATAAAAAAAATCAACTGTAGACCCGTAACGAAAACGGACGAAGAGAAGAAAAGGAGAGAAAGGAAGAAATCGGGTTTGATTACACCCTCAACCTACATGATCTTGTTGACTCGGATCGGGACTCGTCGGAATGTGGCTAGGCACGGGAGTGTCGAGGCAACGTCGGTTGGGTTAGGGTGGTACGGTTTTGACGGGTGAAGGGTGTCGGGTTTCGGACCGGTTTCCTTCGGGTTTTGAACGTATTATTGGTTTCTCGATGCTAAAGGAATTTTGTGTGTGTCGGGATGATAGAAAGTTGATGTGTATATTCCTAATAATTGGTGTTTATAATTGGTGGATGCAAGGGGCTATTTATAGGGAGTTCCCGACCTTGGCTTGGGAGAGTTTGACTACCGCTTAGGATAGGAAAACGAGGAATTTGAGGGAAATAAGAATTCCGCTTTCTTGTGTAGGAAGAAAGGGGACACGGATGGTTTTAGGCTGTTTCGGCCGAGTGTTTTACACTCGGTCGGATGCTCGAATCGGTTTTTGAATAGGACTCCTGTTTGAGCTAGAATTACCGCTTGAGTAAGAAGCTGAGGAGAACGAGAATTCCGTTTTCTTGTGAGGGAAGAAAAGAGGAAATACCGGCTGACTTGTGTACTTGGCCGAGTGGTTTACACTCGGTTGGGTGCTTGAGTCGGTTCTCGGATAGGATTCCTACTCGGGATTGAATTCTACCTTAAACGGAATTGTTTATTATTTTTGTATGGCTGATTTTTGTAGAGTTGGAGTCTGAACTGGACACGTGAGGTGTCACGGTCAGCCTACGAGTTTCGGGAAATATCTTTGACCGGGTTTTGACTCGGTCGCTAAAAGACGGTTTTACCCCTGGTGACGGATTCGACCCAAATTAGTGTTATTTGACTCGAAACGACCCACTGGGCCTGAATTTGAGGTTGGTTTGGTGAGATTTGTACTCCTTAAAATGCCTAGGCCAAATGTCCATCATTTTGAGCCCATTTCCGAGTACGTTAAAGCATGTTAGCGTCCGATCATCATCGGGTGTTTGTCGGAAACTACTATAGACACCTGGCGGTCAAAATGTGGGTGTCTACAGGAACTTTTTTTTCCATTCATCACAACTTTACACAACCTTCTTCTACCTCAAAAACCTCCATATTCCAACCCTTAAATCACCATAATCTCGACATCCTTACATACACAAACCCGAGATCAAAACTCGTCAAAGACTCGAGATCAAAACTCGTCAAAGATCCGAGAGCAAAACTCGTCAAATCCCTTCCCAATTATACACACCATAACTCCCCTATATACATCTCGACGCTCCCGTGCCTAAGCCACTTCTTTACGAGCCGATCTCCAAGACTAAAGCATTTAGGTTGAGGGTGTAAAACTCAATCTCGTCTTCTCCTTTCCTCTCTTCTCTTCTCTCCATCTTTTCCGTTTTCTCCTTTGTTTTTCGTCGTTTGTTTTCTTTTTTTTTCTTTCGTTTCTAATATCGCTAGTATTACTATTTATCGTTATTATTAATACTATCGAATTAACATTAAAACATCGCGCATACATCGATTTATAAAATGACCTCGAATCGAATACGTTTAAAGATGAATTTCGCATAAGACCCTTCTAATCCCTTTACGAGTTGTAACAGAGGTGGTGCCCTCTCGAGGAGCACCGCCCTAAACACTCAAGGGCGTGATGGGATCGCGAATATTCCTCATTAAACTTATTCAATTCCTCTTTTTAAAAGGTTAGAACGAAACCTGTTGATGCAAATCGAACATCACTTAATCCGCAAGGATTATAAACAATGTCGTGACACGGAGGGAATCGACTTTCACTCTAATCAAACAAGTAAAAACGTCTATTCTAAAGATGCGATACCGACTCCGTAGTCGAATATCATGTCTAAAAGAATTAATCTGTAAACCGTATTAGCACAAACCCGTTGACGCTGAATTAACTGTCACACGGTCCAAAAGAATTGATTACGACATTAACGCGGAGGGAATTATTTCGTCCTGATTCAGTTCAAAATGATTTATGAGATCTTTTCTAAATTTTCCGATAATTGATCTCGCAATAATAGAGTACATATTGCGAGTATCAAAAATTAAGTCGAGTATAAATTAAACCATATTTTTACGCGGCTTAATAAATTATCGATTTAAAATTAAAGCAAATTCGAGATCGACGCTTTTCAAAACGGACAGCAGTCCGTACAGGAGACCACTCGATCGAGTGCCATAGCCCACATGATCGAGTGGTACTCCAAAAAACTGGCAGAAGGTCCGTAGCAGGACCACTCGATCGAGTCTAGTCTGTGACACTCGATCGAGTGGCCCCTTTACGCGGAGTACACGGGTTCCCTACTTCTTTTAAGCGTTGTCAAATATTTTTACGGCTTCGGTCGTCACGTGTAAAGGCAATCACGTGTCCTCTTCCTTTCAAAAATCATGTATTGCATCGTTATTATTTCAATTATTTCGATTTTCGCGTTCGTTGTATTGTAATTTCGGGTTGTATTCCGCGCGTGTATATGTAATCTACTTTCGCGCCTTTATTTTCGTTGTTTGTTTTATTGTACTAAAACGAACCTCGCATGCTAAATAACTTTGACGTTAGCTTAGATGCATTAAACGACATAGTTGAACATAATTCGCATGTTTAGTCAAAAGCCTTGTTTGCTTAACATTCAACCGTCAAACTAGCACGCGTACACGAAAAACGAACGATATCTAAGTAGAGGCTGCTAAGAGCGGGCGGGGTTGGGTGTCCTTTGTGGGCTTCCCAACATGTACCCTCACCCCTTACTCAGAACCATGGCTTCCGGATGTCCGAAACCTTTAGCACACGAGAGTCATTCAATACACGATTCCCGATAACTCGGCGTCGGTATCATAATGCAAAGGGACGAACCCCTAAACTCTAGATTAAAAGCGGGTCGTGCTTTGTGAACAAAACGCCTAAATGTGGAGTGGGTTCGAACGGGTCCGAATTCCCACAAAATTTGGTGGCGACTCCTATTACGATTTAAATTTTCAATCTGAAATCAATCTTACCACGAGATTCATTCGCCACCCCAAACCCGCACGTGGCCGCGTCGGGGTGGACCTATGTCATGTCCACACATACATATGATAGTTAATCAACATTGGAATCAACGAAAACCATAATTAATAAGACAAATCAAACAATGTAAAAGAATATGCATGTGTTCAACAACGACACTGCACTGAAAAAAAAACTCGGTGGTTGGAGCAATATTATCAATTTACCATAAAAAATGTAATTAATGAAGCTTTCAAACAATGTTTAACTAAAAATCATATTTATTTGATCAAGCCTCGTATCAATTTTTCTTTTAAACATATAAATACGTACTTTCGATATATTAACGAACTAATTAGAAACACATCCAAATGTCTTGCAAAGTTCCCATACTTCATTTTTAAGCTATGCTTCATTTGTCTCTTTCTCACCAAGACGCTTATCGACTATAGACAATTGAGTTAGAAGCTTGTGACAGTCATCTCCGACCTTTAATAGAGCGCTGCAAGTTTCTTTCGATACTTGTTTTCCATTGTTAAAGATATATTCGGATATTTCACCACCAAAAGTTGCACCTAAATTCCTTTCATATTTTTAAAAATCGCCAACCTTCGAGGTGCTAGGTGCGGCAACAGAGTCATTTGCAAAATATTGTTGAGAGATAACAAAGACGGAAACAAGTAGTAGAGCGATTTTGATTGTTCTAGGATACATATCAAGAGCTTAGTTAAAAAAAATTCAAATTTCTGATATATATCTAAAGTTGGTTTCGAACACAATAAACAAAAAAATAGTACAAAAGTAAAGTGACTTGTGATGCAGAACAATTGTTCATATCATACACTTTTATATTTGAATCTATACATTTAACGTATTTGTATCGCAAAATTAACATAAAATATCATTAATACTTATTTAAATCTAATTTACATCATTCAATGATAACAGTGAATTTTTCCATAATAAGTTTTCCAAATTATAAGCATGGCATTATTTAATTTTATAATCAAATAACTGACGTTAACATTGATGTCAAAAGACAATCTTCATAAATTATTTATATTTACTAAAAAAAAAATTGGTTCTTATAACATAACTATTCTGTTCACTTGAGGTATGCCAATTTTTGAATTTACATACATTGTCTTTTATTCATTAATTAGTATAGAGTTTTAAATTTCTCCGGTTACTAGTATTTTTTTAATTTGTAAGATATTTGTTTTTACTAAACCAATATTATCTCATATGAAAGTTTAAAAAAACCATAAATTTGTAGAAGATATATAAATTCGTAATATAATCATTTTTTTAAATTATTAAATATATTGTAAGTTTTTCTTTTTTCTTTTAGTTGTGAATTATTCTTTTTAAGTCACAAATTCTACATTTTCAAGTTAATCATTCGACAACATAAATATTTATATTCCTAGCACTTGAATTACTTTGTTCGTGGATTTATATTATATAAAATCTTCAAAATTTGTCATTACGTAGTTTATTGTTATTTACATCTGATGGCGTGAGCGAAATACTCTGACTTTAAGGAATATAATTATCTATTCGCGAGATTGTTTGAACATATTCACTTTATTGTTAATGTCGAAGTTCTAAAGTATAGTGAGTGGTCGTATCATGATAAAACTAAAGAGAATCTGAATTATATATGTAAATGGATGTATGTATGTACGTACTTGTTATTTTTGACAATAGTATGTAGTTTTTCGCTTTTTGTAAAAAAAAAACTATTTTTTAAAATTTTCTCACTCCTATGAAGATTGATACTATTTATATTAATCTTTATGAAAAGAAAATAACTTGACGTTTTTAAGATTTTACAAGTTCAGTCATAATCATTTTTAAGTAATGACTATTTATAATTAATATTTTCTACATAAGATTCAACTAATGTTCCTTAACAGAAATTACAGGAATACTAAGTATAACTTTATACTTACTATGTTTACTTATATTTTAAATTAAAGATATATGAGTTGTAAGTTTTTGTAAACACTTTCTTCAACCCGTTCCAATCATTATTATAGTTCAACATGAAAATATCTCAATTAATTGATTGATGTTTGTAAGATATGCTACTCTATCTATGGAATTTTGAGGATGAGTATATGTTTAGTCAAAATAAGAGAGAGTAAAATAACACTTTTGTTAATTTAAAACTAAATTTAGATCTTTTTACCAAACTGGATACATAGTTAGGTTAATCCGATAAAATAGTATAGTACATATATATGATAGTTAATCATCATTGGAATTAACAAAAACCATATATAATTAGCCAAATCAAACAATGTAAAAGAATATGCATGTGTTCAACAACGACACCGCACTGAAAAAAAACTCGGTGGTAGGAGCTATATTATCAATTTACCATAAAAATGTAATTAATTAAGCTTTCAAACAATGCTTAACTAAAAATCATGTTTATTTAATCAAGCCTCGTATCAATTTTTCATTTAAAGATATAAATACGTACTTTTGATATATTAACAAACTAATTAGAAACACGTCCAAATGTCTTGCTAACTTCCCATACTTTTTCATTTTTAAGCCATGTTTCGTCTGTCTCTTTCTCACCAAGACGCTTGTCGACTATAGACACTTGTGTTAGAAGCTTGTGACAGTCCTCTCCGACCTTTAATAGAGCACTACATGTTTCTTTCGATACTTGTTTTCCATTGTTAAAGATATATTTGGATATTTCACCGCCAAAAGTTGCACCTAAATTATTTTCACATTTTTGAAAATCGTCCGCCTTCGAGGAGCTAGGTGCGGCAACAGAGTCATTTGCGAATCATTGTTCAGAGATAACAAGTAGTAGAGCGATTTTGATTGTTCTAGGATACATATCAAGAGCTTAGTTAAAATTATTTCCAATTTCTGATATATATCTGAAGTAGGTTTCAAACACAATGAACAAAAATATCTGTAAACACATTCTTCAACCCGTTCCAATCATTATTATAGGTCAACATGAAAATATTTCATATAATTGATTGATGTTTGTAAGATATGCTACTCTATCTATGGAATTCTGTATGTTTAGTCAAAATAAGGTAGTTAAATAACACTTTGGTTAATTTAAAACTAAATTTTAGTTTTTTTTATCAAACGGGATACATAGTTAGGTTAATCTGATAAAATAGTATAGTACATATAGATGATAGTTAATCAACATTGGAATCAAGGAAAACCATATATAATTAGCCAAATCAAACAATGTAAAATAATATGCATGTCTTCAAGAACGACACCGCCCTGAAAAAAAACTCGGTGGTAGGAACTATATTATCAATTTACCATAAAAATATAATTAATGAAGCTTTCAAACAATGTTTTACTAAAAATCATATTTATCTAATCAAGCCTCGTATCAAATTTTCATTTAAAGATATCCAAACGGGTCAATCAAGACGTGGTTATAAATGTTTAAAGGCCGATTCATTTGGTAAGGCGTCCATTTTAGTGAACTAAATTTGTTGCCGATTTGTGGAGTCGCCACCGAGTCGATTATGGGGACTCGGAAACCGTTCAAGTCAACTTTGATCCCTTGCCGGCTCAATGTTGAGTGGCACGGGACCTAAAGTTAAAGACTTGTACCCTTAAGCACTCCATGCTTGGAATGACTCTCATTGCCAATGGTTTCGGACATCGAGAAACCGTCGATTCTGAGTAAGGGGTGAGGGTACGTATTGGGAAGCCAACATCTGATAGTTATCAACACCCAATCCCGCCCGCACTATAGCGGCCTCTACTAATCAATCGGTGGGCTGATTTTCTAGTTCTTTTGTTGTGGTGGAAGTACTGTAACATCCGTTGTTTTAAACCCTATGTCTTTGCTATGTCGATTGTTTTAAGGACAGATAAGTTTTATCGTCAAATAGTAGTGTTTAGATTCTTTGCATGTGATTTCACGTGACAAGCAGGCCATGTAAAGATGCACGTAGGAGAGTAGAGAGTACTAATATTATAGGTATTAGCAAATCAGTTTTAACGTGATAATACGGATATTAGTCATTCTCGTGGTATACCTTACCTGGTATTCTACTTAAGATGCGTCGGTTCGATATTAATAGAGATGCGTCAAACCTAATAAGGTGAGCATCCGGACTAATTCGGAACCCAACCATCACTTTGTTCAGTTTTAGTTATTTTACGTTTTGAATTCCGTGTTAGGTGATTTAGCATGCGATTATAAGGTCATAAAAGAAATAAATCATACGAAAAACTGTAAATGAGAATGTAAGTAAATCACATTGTGAGGAGTTGCACCCTCGGAGTATACACTAAACGGGACTCGATGCACAGATAGTCATGAGAACGGATCTCGGAATTACTCGGGTCTATTTAGGGTGTTTTAGTATTTGTTGTTGAAGTTGGGACGTTACGTATTTTAGTGGACGTTCGTGGGCCTAGTGCCCACGTCTAGTATTGTCGTAGTGCGTAATAATAGAAAGTACGAATATGGAAAGTTTTGTTTAGATGACAACGTAGTGACGAGTTGATCAACAGGCGGATCTTCCTAACTTGACTAGTGACTCCAGCAGAACCCCGTTACTGTTTGACCTTCCCGCGGCTACTCCGGCAGAGCTTCGTTACAAAGGACTAGTTCTGCGGCTAATCCGACAGAACCTGGGTACTAGTTTTGAGCTAGTCGATCACAGGCACCTCGGTATAGAGTGGAGTGCTCGAAGGTGAGGAGTAGCGTCGATGTCAGTTTTTTTATCTGAACTACGATCGAGTGGATCGTTTGCCTCGGGTGTCGGAGTGCGAGCCCTTAGCGAGAGTTTTTGAGGGAGAAGACAGAATTGAATCGTGTGTCGAATGAATGAGGCGGAGGGGGGTATTTATAGGTGGTTTCGGCCCTCGTCGCCCATATGGACGCGTGACTTGGGGTGCACCAGGACTCAGGCGCCTGGGTCCAAGCGTGGGGAAACCCAGGCGCGTCAGGTAGGGCGGTTGGAGTTTTGAGGATACGATTTTGATACTTGCCAAAACCGAGAGGCGAGTGTGTGATATGTTGCTTGATCGCGAAGGCTTCCCCACGGCTTGACCTAGCGTCGTGGGTTGCGTGGGCCTCGGGTGTTCATCCCGAGGCTCGCTTGACTCGATGTTGACTCGGTTCGAGTTTCAGGGCCGATTCGGGGTCCCGGTGTCGGAATTGATTCTAATTAGTGTCTATGCGACCGTAACGACACGACCAAGGCTGCCATTATGTTAGTTTTAATTTTTCCGAGTAATTATTTGGTCCGTTCTATAAGAAAACTATCTAAAACATCGCGAACCCGTGTCGCGTTCCAGTCCTATCGTCATCGGGCGTTTGTTGGGCACTTCTGCAGCCACCAGGTCCAAATTTGGGTGTCTACATAAGCCCTCACTTTGACTGAGGCTTGGACAAGGCGAAATTCAAAGTATAGCCACCCAGGTCAATCGAGGATTATGACCTGGTGGCTGTCCGGTCGGGTCGTTGTAATTCCGTTGGACTACGTGGTGAGGCTCGCCAGCCAAGGTTGATAAATCATACCTGACGTCTTCGCTTGTGGTTGATTGCTTGGGGCCCGGGCCGTTGCTTGACATCTTGTTCTTGATTCTTTTTGCGTTCGCGCTTTATCTTCTTCAGTTTATTTAGAGGTTTCGTTTAAATTTAAGTGTTTTTTGCACGCTAGCAACGCATTAAGTTGGCCTTTATTTGTACGAGTATATTTTGGGCTGCTTGTGAACCCTTGATGACATAAAACGTTCGAGGGCGTTAGTCTCCGCTCGAGTAATCGTCTTTGGGATGCTTATGACCCCTAGGACAAGATAAAATGATATAAAACTATTCGAGGGCGTTAGTCTCCTCTCGAATTAAAGTTGCTGTGGAGGTATAAGACTCCTTCGAGGGCGTTGGTCTCCTCTCGAATAAAAATTGTTGTGGAGGTATAAGACTCCTTCGAGGGCGTTGGTCTCCTCTCGAATAAAAATTGTTGTGCCTCTGGGATAATTCTGACCCTCGGGCAAAAATGCTGTTTGTTTATTCGTTTTAGTTAGAGTGCTGGCTTTGTGAGTTTATCTTTATTTGTTTTGCAGGCTTGTCTTATTTTGTTCGGGTTTGTTCTTGCTTTTATTTTGGTTTGTGTATGCATTTGAGATTTGTTAGAGTTTACTTAGATTAGTTTAGTTTAGATTTGCTTTGTTACGCGTCCGGGTGTAGAGTTTAGGTCAAGGGCGTTTCTTATGCTTGTTTTATTGTCGAAAGCGTATTATCGATGTTGGTTAGTAGTTGTCCCGTTATTGTTATTTTGTTTTTTCTTAGCAGGTGCATGTGTATTGTCCTTGAGTTGCATTCGTTTCGCTTTGTTTTAGTCTGGACTAGGCCACTCAAGCGCGCGTCCGTCACGTGAGCTGGGGCGGTCCGATTCTCGTGGATCGGGTCTGTTTAAGTAATCCAAAAATTGGGGCTCTCGTTTTATTTATCGAAAATCAAACGCGTCATCCTCTTCGCCCCAATCTCGACTCCTTCGATTCTTCTTGCCGAACTTTGCTTCGATTCCGCCTTTTACGACAATGTCGACTCCGGGTTAGTGTTCTTTACTTCTCTAATGTTCGTTTTGCTTGATTTGATTGATTATGAGTTAGTTTGTTGTAAACCCTAGAAAATCGATTTGGGTGTTTTTCATTTGTTAAGTTTTGATGCTCGCGCTTGATTTCATTGTTAAATTACGGTCGATTAGAGCTTGTCGAAGTAGTTGTAAGCTTGATAAGGATGTTCGAGGTGCGATAATGACTCTTTTATGAAAATGTGTTTAGAAAGCTAGGGTTAAGGACCGTTTTCAGATTATTCCCGTATTTATTTTACGTGCTTTTGTTCAAATAGCGCATACGAGGATATGGGTAATTCTATTGTCGATTGCTAGGGCTAGGACGACCTTTTAGGACCCTCCGTGGTATTTTGTGTGTCTTAAGACGGACAAAGAGGTGTCGAAATGATGCCGGATTTTCCCGAAACCACTTCCATTGTGACCGGGGTCTAAAATGTGTGCTAGCGGCTCTTTCGGAATTTCGATATTCTTATCCCAAATTTTGACCTTATTTTGATCTGTTTAAGTTGTCTTAGGCTGACTAGGGTTGTGTTTTGTTGTGTTACTTTTTTGTTTTGGGCTTCGCAGCTAGAAGTAACACCGTACGTCCCAAGGGAGCTTCCTCGGTTGGTGCCAGTGAGGAGGTTGTCGGGGCAAGTTCCCAAACTCCCCGAGGGATTCGTAGGAGACATAGGAGTACCTCGTCTCAGTGTCGTGATCCCGAGACTATTAACGAGGCTGAGTTCAATAGAGTGAAGAAACGTAAGCTCCTAGTGGCTAGAAAGGCTCATGTTCCGATTCCGGTACCAGAGAATAAGGAGATCGTTTACGAGGATCCCGAGCGGGCTCGGGACTGGGACGGTCACCAGCTGATGTTTCAACTTGACCGTCATAGTTTTAGCAGCATTGTGCGAGGCTTGGTGAGTGTCTTATTCATGTTTATTTGGTTCAGACTCGGATTTTGCTACTTATTGCTCGGGTTAAGTTAGGTTTTGTTTTGTTTATCTTTGCATTGTTTTGGTTTGCAGCCCCCAGGTCCGATGAGGACTTTCTTGGGCTTTACTGCGTGTCTCGACGTCTACCACCAGAAACTGACCCCCGCGGTAAAGGGAATTATCGAGAGGACCGCACTAGGTCCCGTGGTCGGGCAATGGATTAGGCTGGTGAATTGCCAGACTAAATGTAACCTTATGGTGATTAGGGCGATGATAAATCGCTTTCATGACACTACCTCGACCTTTCACATGTCTTTTGGGGAGGTCGGGATGATCCTGGAGGATTTTGGGATGATCAGTGGTTTGCCCTGGGGTCCGGATAGGATTAGGTGGGCTGCCGAAGGCTCTAGTCTAGATAGTGATGAAGTACGGGGCCTTATCGGAGATTGCTTGCCGCGTGAGGCATATAACACACCTCACGCGATAGTAAGTTCTTATATCACCGACCACTTTGAGCGAATGGTGGTACTAGAGGGTCGGGAACCCAACACGTCGGAGCAGGATGCCCGGTTGAAGTTGTGGTATTTCCTAGGGTTGACCCACTTCTCGGACAAGGGCGAGAGGTTGACTACTAGGATTTTGCCTTTCCTAGCTGAGCTGACTCAGCTAGGACACTTTGATTGGGTGACCGCGGCTTTTGCGGAGATGACTCGCTGGTTGCAAGTCATGGTGAGGCCGCTAGTGATAGGGTCGGGTTCAGGCGTGCCTATCGTGGGTCCAGGCCTTATACTAGAGGTCAGTTACCATCTCTGACTTTTGTTTTTGAAGTTTCATTTAGTTTTGGCTTGATTATGCTAAAGTTTGCTTTGGAATTCTACAGGCTTGGATTTATTCTTATTTCCCGTGTTTGGCGCCCAAGACAGTACGGGTGCACCCGAAGAGGTTCCCGGCGGGGAGTGAGTGGAGGCTGGCTCAACCTAAGAGCACAATCAGCCATTATCCAGTAGAAAATGGGCTGGTTAACATGTTGCGCATTGAAGATGTAAGTTTTCCTTCTATAGCTAGGAGATGTTTTTATTTTCTTAGTTGGTGTCAGCGTTGCATAGCCTCCAAGTCTCAGGATTCATTAGGAGGTTGGTTTTGCTTGTGTAGTTTGTGGCCCGCCCTTAGGCTGATTACGAGGGCGTGCCCGGGTACGTGACCGCGGAGCTGAGGCCGCGAAGTTATAGGAGGATGCTTCTTCCTGCGTTGATTCTTCCGGTTTGGTACCTGGGCGAGCGGTTGGCGCGTCAGTGCCTTTATGACGACTTCAGAGTGTCGGTTGACCGTCCCCGGACCATGTTCAGACCGCCGACTGCCGCAGAGATTCTCGAGGATAGGGACGGAGAGGGGATGATACACTCTTGGTGCCCGGTGCCTCCTACTTGTCCCATGTCACCCGGCGGCTGGCTTGGTACCGCCTCGTGGTAAGGTTCTAACTTTGGTTCTAAGATTCGTGTTGTGGTTTATTGTTTCATTGTCGTCTGGCCGACCAATTCTGTTGTCTTTTCAGCTGACCGACCCGGCTGACGAAATCGAGCCCCCAGAATTTCTTTTGACCCTGCTCAGGGTGGATGCAGCAGGGATACCCTTCACTGAGCCCCTCCTCCCGTGTTCTGCCGAGGAGATGGATGTCGGGATAGAGTGGCGAAACCGGGTGTATCGGGTGAGTTTCGGGTATTGTTGTTCGTTTGGGCTCTAAGGACAAGGGGCAGTTCGCCTAACTTTTGTGATTTTTTTTTGCTTTCAGGTTTCGTCGGCTTGCTATCAGAAGTTGTGGCAGGCCGCCAACTGCTTCCGGGCCTATGCCTCGAGATTTTCCCGTGACACTTCGGGTCCTCGATCGGTGAGCTTACATGACTGAGGTGATTTTCTTAGGCTGCTTGTATATGTTATCCTAATGTTTAAGTGTATTTATAGGATATCCCAGATATGGTGGGACAGCTAGAGACTCGGGTGACCGAGCTCGAGGCCAGAGAGGTTGAGTCGCAACGGCTCCTGCAATCTCGGGCTGACGAGATCGCCTTCCTTAAGGAGCGACTGGCCAGGTCTCGGGGTGAGACCTCTACGCTAGGTGAGTCCAGACATGGGATCGAGAGGGAGACTGAGGTTGAGGCCACGGGCACTACAGAGGAGGTTGGAGGGATTCCCGAGACAGCTACCCTAGATACGCTGTCGGAGATGGATGGTAGTGGGTCGCCTCTTATAGATTTGGAGGACCTAGGTCTGGACGACAACCTATGTGAGGTCGTGATGGCCATTGGTGCGGCTTCTAGGGGTCCTTCCTAGCCTCCATTTATGTATAAATTTGTATATTTTGTATATTTGCTTCAAATCTTAGTACTTGAATTAGTTGGATTGAGCTTGTGCTTGCGAATTGGTTTACCTAGATTGACAAGTAATAACTTTTGCATTCATTCATTTTGCGATTAGACCTAGTTTAGGGTACATTAGTGTTGCATGAGAGTATGGAAACCATTTGTTTCGGATGTTTTTGAAACGCGTTGGTTTGAGCCGGGAATCGGATCAGGTAGTACGTCGATTAAAATGTTTTGACTCGAAATGTAGCATATTAACATGCTTTGAGTGAGTGTATTAAGCAATGAGCATAGCTATTTTAGAAAAGGTTAGACCACTTTTTTTTATGCATTCGTAAAATCGCCTTGCCAGGCTACAGACACGACTCGACGAAGGCTACGATACGAAAAAGTTAGACCACTTTTTTTATACATTTGTAAAATCGCCTTGCCAGCCTACAGACACGACTCGACAAAGGCTACGATACGAAAAAGTTAGACTACTTTTTTTATACATTCGTAAAATCGCCTTGCCAGGCTAAAGACACGACTCGACGAAGGCTACGACACGCCTAGGTGGGGTAGCTTATCCCCCTAAAAAAACAAAAAAAAAACGTCCAAGTCCTGTGCGTCCGATGAGCAAACTCTCGTTTCTGCAGTTTCAATATGATGTCTCAAATTTCGGAGTGGGCTCTAGCGATTTTGTGAGGTTGTTTCCGACGCAAGATGATAGCCATGGCGATCACGGGGGGTTCAAGTTTCTATCCTTGGGTTGCTCGGGTTGAGCCATGCTTGGCTTCAGGCGCTCGGGCTGAGGCAATTGACTTCCGGGTCGCTTGGGCTTAGGCGGGTGAAACCTCGGGCGCGTGGGCCGGTGCGTTCCGAGTCCCGGGTTATGGAAATTTTTGTTGTTTCCTAATTTTTGTGGGATTAGTGCTATATATACGTGTTGTAGGTGTATGTCCTAGGTATACTAGGATATCCGTAAGGTATAGAACCATATCTAGGGTCATGTCGGGTTTCGGGAATGTTCTGACCGAGTGGGCGGGTTTGTTTAAGAAATGTCATTCTGAGGTTAGTTAAAACGTTGGTCTGTCGACAGTTGTTGCACTAAGTCGAGTCAAGGTACAGGATGATTTTCTACGGGCATGCTCTAGATTTTGGAACCCAAAATATCACGTTTTTGCTTTCCTCCGGGGTAAAGTTTGTCCTTTGCCCGAAGAAATAGATGCTATAGGCGGGCGGAGTTCGGTTCGACCTTGTGTGCCTTGTGGGGGTGGTGCTTACATGGATCGACTTTATCACTTTTTGGACCTTTCTTCATTAGAGGAGGCTAAAAGCTATTTTGGTGTGGATGATCTTAACCTAGAGTTGCTTTCTAGGACATTCTCACAAGTTTGCTCTCGTCATGTTTCGACCTTGGCATGTAGGTGTGCTTTCAATATTGCTATTGCTTGTTATTATCTTTTTGAGGATGTGCGGTCACGTGAAGGTTGGGGTAATCCTCGAGTGTTGGATGTGGTAGCGGCTATGGAGCATGGACGATCACCCTCATTGCTAATTTTAGGTGAACTCGTTTTGGTTCTTGACGCTAGTGTTCCGGCACAGGGGAGACTTCCTCGGGGCTCTAGGGTAATCCTACAGGTGTGCATTTTTTTTTGTGTTGTATTTTTGTAGCTTGGTTTTATTTATTTTGTGGTTATTTTGACTTCGGGGGTGCGATGCTTCGTCGTATTTTGTGCAGGTTTGGTTGCAAGAGCGGCTCGGCTTAATCGACCCTCCCCGGTGTTTCAAAGATTACAACTATCGGGGTTTCACGGGTCGGAAGATGGTGCTGATGTGGAATAAAAGTCCTGAAGAGGAGGATGGGTTTTCCTACTTAGTTAGGGGAGAAGTTGTCATCAGGTGGTCCATCCCGTGGTGAAATATCAGTGGCTGCGTTGGGTTTCCATTTTCGTCTTCGACCTGGGCCTTTTTACTACTATCTGTAGACACCCACATTTTGACCGCCCGGTGTCTATAGTAGTTCCCGCCAAACACCCGATGATGATTAGACGTAAACATGCCTTGACGGAGTCGAATATGGGCTTGTAATCATGGACATTTGGTTTATACTTATTAAGGAGTACAAATCTTACAAAACCAACCTCAAATCCAGGCCCAGTGGTTCGTTTCGAGTCAAATAAGACTAATTTGGATCGAATCCGACACCAGGGGCAAAACCGTCTTTTAGCGACCGAGTCAAAACCCAGTCAAGGATTCTCCCGAGACACGTGAGTCAGCCGTGACACTTCACACGGTTGATTCATACTCAAACACTACAAAATTTCAGCTTCAATAAACATTAAACAATTCCGTTAAAGGTAGAATTCGACCTGAAGTAGGAATTCTATTCGGAAACCGAATCAGACACCAACCGAGCTCCAAACACTCGGTTTAGGCGTCCCAATTCAGCAGAAATACTCCTCCACCAGCCGAGATTCATGACTTCTTCACCAAGAAACGGGACTTTGATTTCCTCTCGAACTCTCGTATTTCCTATCCAAACCGGTATTTCTTGTCACACAAGCTAGACTACCTCGATTCCTATAAATAGGACCTCTTGTCTAACACAAAACACACGATTTGACACGGTTTTTACACACAATTAACACCAAAAAAACAGCCTCATATCACGGTTTACACATCCTACATCCTCGATATCTAGCAAATCCCGACACCTTCTCGAAGAAACCTCGAAACACCGACGAAACCCCCCACCGTCCGGCCAAACCCGACGTCCAACTACTCGTCCAAACCGACACCCTAAACTCATCATCATCATCTCGACGCTCCCAAGTCTAAGCCACTTTCCGACGAGCCTTATCTCGAGAAAACAAAGCATGTAGGTTGAGGGTGTAAATCAAACCCGCTTCTCCTTCTTCTCTTCTCTCCTTCTCGTTTTTTTATTATGGGTCTTTCGTCGGTCTTTTTTTTTCTAATATCCATATTATTAAAAATTATTTTCATATATCAAACATTCTTAAAAATATGATATTGATTTTCTATAATCGAATATTGTATCGAAAAGAATTATATTAAGATTTCGACGATTTTAAATCGTTACATCTTTTTTTGTTCAAAATCTTTTTTTAAACTTTTCGTTCGAAACAAACTTTTTTCAAAATCTTTTCTAAAAATCCTTCCGACTATTCGATATCGATTTCATAATCGAATATCGAATACGACGAATATCGAAAATATGAATCGGGTATAAATTAATCCATATTTGTACGCGATTTATAAAATTTAACGATTTTCGACAAAAAAAAAAAACAAAAACGGGCAGACCCGCACGCGAGTCGCGCCATGCCCAGGCGACTCGCGCACGGGCCTGTGACCCGGATCGTTTTTACCTTTTCGTTCGTTTTTTATTATTTATTCTACGAAACGATTTCTAAAATTTATATCTTTTCTAAAACTATTCCAAATATTTGATATTGATTTCGTAGTCAACTATCGAATATAACGAATATCCAGAATATTAAGTCGAGTACGAATTATGCAATATTCGTACGCGATTTAATCGGAAATCTCCAAAAAAAACCGCTTTCGAAAACAGGCCACCACGCGACCCGCCGACGTCCCGGACGAGCCGCGCGGCCGGTTGCCTTCGCGCGCCTTTCTCGTTCTTTTTATTATTTTTCGAGCTTCGTTTTTTATACAAAACATCGTTTTAACAATATTTTTCAGATTTCGATTAATATTTATTTTCTCGATCTCGAATATTTATTTGCTATATTATTATTCAATCGTTACTAACTCGTTTTCTCGTGGTTGTAGCAAGTTATTTTCATATTTTGTTTTATTAGACTAAAACGAATTCACATGCTAAAATAACTTTGACGTTATTAGGTTAACATGCATTAAACGACTTAGCAACCCATTTATTTATTTTCCTCACATGTCTTAGGAAAATAATCTCTACATATCATTCAACCGTCGAACTAACGCGTGTACACAAAACCGAACGATATCTTAGTAAAGGCCGCTAAGTGCGGGCGGGGTTGGGTGTTCTCAATGAGCTTCCCAACACGTACCCTCACCCCTTACTCAGAACCGTGGTTTTCCGGATGTCCGAAACCATTGGCAACGAGAGTCATTCAATATACGATAAACCGCTCAAGTCGGTATCGGTATCGAACTGCAAAGGGACGAACCCGATAAGCTCTGACATCGGAAATGGGCCATGTTTTAAATATGGCCCACTACGACATAGAGTGGGTTCGAATGGTTCCGAATAACCACAAAATTCGGTGGCGACTCCTACTTTGATTTAAAATTCAATTCGATCCATCTCATATGGAAATTCATTCGCCTCTCCAAACCCGCGCGTGGCCGCGTCGGGGTGGACCTATGTCATGTCCACAATTTGGCGACTCCGCCGGGGATTGACTGATGCGTCACTTACCATCGGCATCCTCAGGGTGAAACTCGAAAAGAAATCGTTTGATTAGTAATGTACATATTTTATTTCAATGGTTCATGCATAACCCCGTTCTATCCCGGGCCGGTTACTTGTGACCGACGTCCCACTATACCACGGTGCATTCCCACTTGGGTGCACTAAAGACTTCGATGGCGGAACTCGCATGGGTTTTACGGCAGATTCTAAGACCAACTCGGCTTAGGAGGTCCGTCCTGATTTGCGAGAATGCGATCGTTGTTGGTATAGACCCTATTCGACTGACCGAGACTTAGACTAAGAGCATAAATGGCGTCGTTATACTGTTTCCATGACTACATGCTACTTGATCTTCTTTGGTCTTTTTTCAAAAACCGTCATTTTTTTCAAAAAACTTACATCTCTTTCAAATCCATTCTTTTTCAAAACCCGGAAAGCTGCCGAATTTAGGACTTATGATTTTGACTCAAAATAGCCTATTTTTAGCCGGTATGCTGTCCAAACCTTTTTTAAAAAAAACCCGAAATCTCGGCCCGATACCCTTTTTCCCGGTTTTCAAAAAAATTCGGGCCTTCCAATCCGACCTTGCTCGGATTTTTCAAATCCAAATTCCCTTTTTCAAAACCTTCTTCTTAGGACTTCCCATATTTAGCAGTGTCGGGTCTTGTCATAAGTTAGAATCTATAGCGTCGAAACTCCGTCGATCTTTTTTTTTTTTTTGGTAAAATGTAAGTAGTTTCATTTCATCCAAAAACATACAACTTTGGGATCTAAGCCCATTACATCCAAATTGTACTCAATCATTTTTATCCAAGGAAGCAACGACTATGTTGTTGCACAATAACATTACTCCCTAGTATTCTGTACCTTACATCTCTCTGAACAAATTTGACAACAATATTAGGTCTAACCAATACCAACTCGTGAACACTCCTATTTCGTGCCCACCAAATATGGTAAATCATGGCATTGATCACAGCCGCCCATACTTTCTTGTGACTATGCCATCTGCTCCTCTTCATAAGCCACCATTCCATGTACCCCACGTCTGGTATGCATTGTTGTATCCAGTCCCTAATTCCCATTAGAACTCTCATGTTGTAAGGGCATTTGAAAAAAAGATGGGAATGCAACTCCGTCGATCTTACATCACGGATTTCCACCCCATCCCAGTCCGCCTTATTTGTCAAGGCACGGCCCACCTGCGTAGAATAGACTCCTACGAAGGGAAGCCCGTTTCTACTCACAGGACTAGGCCCACCTTGCCGAAATCCTAAAGGAAGCCCGTCGTCCACGAGTCACCCGTCTAGAAGTCAGTCTCCGGTCTTTTTCTAGTCTAGTCTTTTCCTTGCTCGGGATGTACTTTTGATTCTAAGATCTGGGTCAGTTACTGATTACGCGGTGCCCTTACAGACAGGCCACCCCACACACGAGCCATGACGCAACAAGCCGTCGATGATTTGAAGGCCTCACTGACCAAGCTGGAAAACATGATAACGTCGATGAGAGGGGACCAGATCTCCATCCTCACCCGGGTAAGTGCCATAGAGCGGGGAACTCCTAGTGGCAGTGTCGATACCACTGGGCCTTTAGCTGAATTGGCCAGCGCAGTCCACAAACTGCAGGAACAGGTCCATCTGACAACCCAAAGCTCCATCCATACGGAGAATGCTCGGACCTACACCCCATTGACCGATGAACTACCCGCCAATCTCAATCTAACAGGTTTGCCAATGTTCGAGGGTACTGAAGACCCGGTCCACCATATCCGGGCTTTCAAGGAGTTCATGGCCCTTAAGGGAGTTAAGTCCAACATGTTCAAACACCTGTTCGCTTCTTCTCTCGAGAAGCACCCAAGAGCCTGGTACAACCGGCTCGATTCCAAGAAATACAAAACTTGGGATGACGTGGCAACGGAATTCGCTCGGAACTACGCCGACAACACGGAAATCCAGACCACTATGCGCACCCCGGAAGTAATGGCCCAGGAACCTAAGGAAGGATTCACGAAATATCTCCAACGCTGGAGGGCTGAAAGTGTCAAACTGGTCGATAAGCCCAGTGAAAAAGTGCTGGTTGAAGCCTTCGTCAAAAACCTCCTCCCAGCTTACCGGGTCCATCTCCGATACGCCATCATACCTAGCTTCGCGGTCCTAACTGAAATGGGAACAAGAATCGAAGATGATTTAAGGTTGGAAAGCCTCACTAAGGCCTCCACCAAGGGATACCAAGAGGCCAGCTCATCAACGAGCAAGCCCACAACTACTGCTGCCACTCGTAGCATTTTTGACGAGGTAAATGCACTTGATACCTCGTCCCAGAAGAATACCACCCCCCGGGTATTCACCGACATAGGCACCACCTATGAGAATGCCCTGCAGAGGCTATCATCAAAAGGCCTGATCACCCCGATAGGCCCAACACCTGATCTCCCGGTCGAACGACGCTCCAAGGCCTACAATCTCCAGGCCTACTGTCACTACCATCGTGGTAAGGGGCACGATACCGAGAAATGTTGGAAGCTAAAACACCTTATCCAAGATCTCATCGAGAGTGGGAAGATCCCTTTGCCCGGCGGTAAACCCAACAACAAGGATAACCCGTTGGCCACTCACGCCATCTTCTCCGGGGAAATAGTGGATTGCTCACACCTCATTTCTCCATTTGTCCCGCAAATAAACGGGATCTGGTGCGACGACGAAGACGACGTCTATCTCACCAAAGGGGAAGCTGTCCCCATCACGCCTGAGGAGATTCAGAAGGTTAAGTCCAAGGTCTTAGCCACTAGTCAAGCCCTCATCATTGCCGAGCCACTTAGGGTCGAGCCCGCCCCGGAAGAGCCGACCGCTGAAAAGACTCTTGTAAAACAGCTGAGCAAGACTCGAGTTGACCCCTCTATATGGCAACTCCTAGTTAGCTCCCAGGAACATCGAGAGGCACTCACCAAGGCCCTCGATCAAGTCAAAATCGACTCTATGGCTACTCCAGCTGAAATGGTAGCCACGGTTCTGCCCCACCTAAAGGGGAGATCCATAGAAGAAGGCCCACTAATCACCTTCTCTAATGCTGATCTACCACCATTTGGGCCAGCCCACAACATGGCCCTCTACATCACGGTCATCTGTCGTGGGAAGTACCTACCCATGACCCTGATTGACGACGGGTCCGCAGTCAACGTCCTTCCCTTAAGGACCGCCAAAGCCCTCGGCATTACCGAGGCCGATTACATTCCCACAGCTCAAACCATTCAGGCTTTTGTTGGAAGCCCGAAGTCAGTAGCCGGAGCCACAAAACTCACTATCATAACAGGCCCAATAGAAAAGGAGATGGAATTTCAAGTGATCGACGTGACTTCCTCCTTCAACCTTCTTTTGGGAAGACCTTGGATCCATTCAACCAGGGTTGTATCCTCCACCTTGCATCGGAAAATCAAGCTACCTTTGCATGACACCGTCATCTCTCGAAGCCACACCTATGACTGTGGGTAATTGCAACACCTCGGGCCGCACCGATCTCTGGGGGTTCGATTTCGTAGGGGCCATCGAAGAAGATCATCTCTTCCGTCCTAACTTCACGGTCCACCTTGACCGAATGTTGCAGAATCTGGGCTTTCTACCTGGGGTTACATCAAGGCCCGATCTCCCTGCAGGAAAAATACTCGAAGTTCTGGACAATGGGAGGACTCAAACAGGACTGGGCAACACCCTAACTCCGGAAAACATGGGTCGAACCGGGACCGACAAGACTATCTTTGTCACGCCAGTGTTCGAGACTGTCCAAACAGGCCTATATCGGCCCGTCTCCATGCGCCCTGGGACCCACTTGGCCCAGGACTACAACTACATACCAGATGACATCTTCGCTCTTATCCAGTCCATAGATGCTAAGAATGCTGAGCCCGCACTAGGGCTACTTTTCGGAGACGAACTCGCGGTCCCAACACCGAAGGAAGAACTAGTCAGCCTCATTCTCCGCAGCCGCACCTATGATCCGTCTAAACTGATCTCAAAAGTCGGGTCCGGGACCAGAGCTTGGAGGAAAACTGTCAAATGGACTGACAGTCAAGGAAGGACTTACAAGCTGATCACAGGGGAAGGAGAGATGCCAGAATCTGAGTCTGAGTCTGAGTCGGAGTCCGAGTCAGAGTCTAAGATTGAGTCTAGTGAGTCCGGTGCTAGGGTCAGTCCTGTAACTCCCCCTCTCCCTTTAGCTATTCCTGGTGCCTTGGGGTCTGTTCTAGGCACCCTGCCTATCCCGCCACTAACTAGCGATTAGATGGAAGCTCTTTTCGAGCTCTTTTCCCAATTTATGATCAATAATAACAACCGTTCTGCTTACGACTTGTCTCATTTTCAAAACTTTCCCAATTCCAACAATTCATAGTTCTCCTTCAAGAATTCAAAGACGTCTTCGCATGGTCCTACAAGGACATGCCGGGGATTGATCGCGAAATAGCCGAGCACCATATACCGATCAAGGAAGGGTTCAAGCTGGTTAAACAAAAACTCCGACGCATGAGGCCCGAATGGTCCCTCAAGGTCAAGGAGGAAGTCGACAAACAATTCAAAGCTGGGTTCATACGAGTCTCCGAGTATCCAGATTGGGTTGCAAACATTGTACCAGTCCCTAAAAAGGATGGTAAGGTTCGTGTCTGTGTAGACTTTCGGGATCTTAACAAGGCGAGCCCGAAAGACGATTTCCCGTTACCACACATCGATATACTGGTGGATAACACAGCTGATCATGCCCTTCTATCATTTATGGACGGGTATGCGGGATATAACCAGATAAAAATGGCAGAAGAAGATATGGATAAGACCACCTTCATTACACCTTGGGGTACTTATTGCTATATTGTTATGCCATTTAGTCTCATCAATGCCGGGGCCACTTATCAACGAACCGCCACAACTTTATTACATGACATGATGCATAAAGAAGTGGAAGTCTACGTGGACGACATGATCGTCAAATCTAAAGACAGGGACGGTCACATCACCGCCCTGAGAAAGTTCTTCACCCGATTACGCAAATACAACATGAGGCTAAACCCTCAGAAATGCAGTTTCGGGGTAACATCTGGCAAATTACTGGGTCATATCGTTAGCCAACGAGGTATCGAGGTCGATCCAGCCAAAATCAAGGCCATCACCGAGATGCAGCCCCCTAGAACCGAAAAGGAGATAAGAGGGTTTCTCGGAAAAGTCCAATACATTTGTAGGTTCATTTCAAAGCTAACCATGGTATGTGAACCGATCTTCAAAAAGCTGAAAATAGGGGAACGGTTATTATGGGACGACAAATGTCAAGCAGCCTTTGATAGAATCAAAGAAATTTTGTCTTCACCACCGGTCCTGATGCCACCTCAGCACGGTTTGCCTTTGTCACTATACCTAACCACGACAGAGACAGCCATGGGGGCTATGCTAGCTCAAACGGTTAATTCCAAAGAACGAGCCATATACTACATCAGCAAGAAGTTTTTAGAGTACGAGTGTAAATACACCATGCTCGAGAAAACATGCTTAGCTTTGGTCTGGGCCACTAAGAAGCTCCGACATTACATGCTCAGTTATGAGGTACAGGTATTATCCAGAATGGATCCAATCAAATACCTCTTCGAAAAGCCCATCCTCAACGGCAGGATATCGAGATGGACCCTAATGTTGGCTGAATTCGATCTGAAGTTCGTACCATTGAAAGCCATCAAAGGACGAATAGTATCCGAATTTCTCGCTGACAGTCCCATAACAGAAGAAGGACACACCGACACTTGGTCCTTCCTGGATGAGGACATTTTCCACGCTGATACCGAAGCGTGGGACTTATACTTTGACGGGGCATCCAATTTCCGAGGATTTGGAGTCGGGATTCTCCTAATCTCGCCAAGAGGGGAACATACTCCTGTATCCATCAAATTAGACTTCGACGTCACCAACAACGCCGCTGAATATGAAACATGTATCCACGGGCTACAAGCCGCCCCCGACATAGGGGTCACAAGCCCTCCAAAAATGGAAGACTCGAAATGCTAATCTCGTGGCCTACCAGGCACGAGTACGGGATCTCGAGAAACAGTTCCAGAAGGTAGAATATATATACCTACCTCGGGAAGAAAATCAATTCGCAGATGCACTCTCAAAACTGGCATCTTTGCTAAATATTCCCGATCATATGACCAGTATGCCAATCTGTGTCGAAAGACGATCCGAGCCAGCATATATCCATGACATCGAAGAAATCGAGATACCTGATCCCGAGCCATGGTATCAAGCTGTATTGACATACCTAGAAACCGGGGAATATCCACCCTGAGCTGATAACCGAGCCAAAAAGGCCCTGCGAAGACTGGCAACCCAGTTCATCCGCACCGACGATGGGCAACTCTACAAAAAGACAGCACATGGGGCTCTCCTTCGATGTGTCGATAAAACCAACGCTGAAAAAGTTATGGCTGAGGTACATGATGGCGAATGCGGCCCACACATGAATGCCCAGATGTTAGTCCGGAAAATCATGAGGCTCGGATACTACTGGAATAGCATGGAAGCTGACTGCCAGCTATATGTTAGACATTGCCATAATTGTCAAATTTTCGCCAATGTACAGCATATGCCACCATCCCTGCTATACACCATGACGTCACCATGGCCATTTTCAACATGGGGAATCGACATAATTGGAAAGATAAACCCCTCGGGAACCGGAGGACACTGCTTTATTTTGGTAGTAATCGACTATTTCACCAAATGGGTAGAAGCTGAGTCCTATCGCATTCTCAACGCCAGCCATGTTGTCAAATTCATTCAAAATAAGATAATATGCCGGTATAGGATCCCTCATGAATTCATTAGTGACCACGGGACCCATTTTCAAGCCGAAACAGCAGCCTTGCTGACCAAATACAAAATTCAAGGGCATACACACTACAAGAGTTAAAGTCATTGGCGACTGATTTTAGCTACTGACATCTGTCGCAAATAACAGACGTGCGACCGTCAGCAGTCGCTAAGCGACAGTAGCTACAGTTAGTCGCTGAATAGCGACTGATTTCAGTCGCTAAGAAAGCGCGCGACTGAAATCAGTTGCTAAATTTAGCGACTGAAATCAGTCGCTAAACGAAGCTTTTAGCGACTGATATCAGTCGCTAAAGTCGGCATTAGTGACTGATTTAGCGACTGATATCAGTCGCTAAAACTTCATTTAGCGACTGATTTCAGTCGCTAAATATAAAACTTAGCAACTGAAATCAGTCGCTAAATATAAAACTTAGCTACTGATATCAGTCGCTACCGTGCCAGAAATAGGCCGGTTCAATTTATTATTTTTCTAGCCAAAATCTGCACAATAAAACAAAACAACAACTACAATACATCCCAAACATCATTCCAAACGTTATTCCAAACGTTATGCAAGCTTCATACTCCAAAATTGTCAACCAAGTACGCAAACGTCGTGAATACATACACTACATTAAAAGTGTTGTTACAAACAGTTTTTTCAACAAGCATTACTCCCACTACAAATTGTTTTCAATAAATCAACTCAGCCAACAGGAAAACTGGCGGACGCACCACTATTACCGCCGAAGGGGTCTCTAGGATCCGGGAATCGGGGAGTGGGGCCGGAGTTGCAGTTATATTGCTGCGTGTTTCTAAGACGCCGAATCTCTTCCAGAATTTGCAGGTTAATGGACTCCTGCGTCTTCAACCTCTCATTCTGCTCCTTCATCTGCTCGGCCATAGCTGCCCGTTCCGCCCTCTCCTCTTGAATTTGAGCCCTCATCTCAGCCATCTCGGATGGCACACACTCGGTCGTCGTAGAATGGGCCCCCCGAACATTGGGTGGTGTCCAGTACAGGGAATGAGCGTTCCCCGTACCGTACACCGCTCCCTTGCGGTATCCCTCGGCGACTCTAAACCAAATTGTGCTCGGGTCCACACCTTCATTTTCGGGCGCTCTAGTGGCCGCCAAATACGATCTCTGAAAGAAATAGAAGTCATGATTAGGTTGATTGTTTGAAAGAAAAAAGTAACAAAGTATTGTGTTTGAAACTTACCCAAGTCTCCAAATCCTTCTTCGTGGCGAATGATCGACCGGTCTCATCGTTCCCCTTACTCTTCGATTCGAGAAATAGCTGAACAGGAGGAGGGAATTCTCCGGTTTTCTTCTTCGCCTGTTGACAGTACATGTAGATTATTCATTTATTTTTATAATGAAAACATTAAATAAGAATCCAATATAATAATCAAAGGAGACGAAAATACTAACGTTCATGGCCCGCTGGTGCATCGACTGCGACCCACCGTAGTGGGTGCGCTCCGCCTCTGTCTCGGGATCCCCTCCCCGCCTCTTGTTCTTCTTAGCCTGGACGGATCTCTTCAGGAACTTCGGGTCAGCTCGCGCTGTTTGGAACTGTTGGATCGCGTCACCTACAATTTATACACTTTGATATCAATAAATGTTTTGAATATATATACGACTTTCTGTTCAGGTACTAATACCAATTTAGTAATCAAACCTCTAAGTTTTTGCTGTAACTTTCCATCGCTTGCCAGCTTATACATCATGTCTTTGTATCTTACAGTTGCGACATCCATGTATCTGTCTCGAACAGCCACCTCGAGACCATCGTTGTAGAAGTGTTTTATCTGCAAGATAGTTTGTTGTCGTTGCATAAGTAATCTGTAAACAGTAACAGATAATTAATAAAAATCAGAAATTGGTGTACCTTGAAGTTGGCAAACCACTTCTCCCGTTGCCACAGAGGCAACTTAGTCCAGCTCGTGCAGTAAGTAGTCAAATCTTCCATGAAACTGTCCTTGACACCTGTCACCGTCGCACGAGTACGAAACCTACATGTAGGTATACACCAAAGAGTGAAATAAGATGATGTCTCACAAAAAAAAAAGAAATACAATGTCTCACCATGTGCCCTCGGGGCCAATGATTAGGCGCCCGTCGTGTGTGTATTGCAGCCCTTCATCCTGGGGTGGCTGCGGTTGTTCTTGTTCCTGATCATTGCCATGCACCTCCTCGTCCTCCACTTCCTCTTGCCTGTTTTCTTCTTCGCCTTGCTGCTGCACCCGATCCCTGCTCCTGCTGCTGCCGCTGCTCGAACTTCCAAACCGCAACCTGCTGGCCAACGTCATATCTGCAGACATGTAATAGTTGAAAGTTAGGAACTGACATCATAATATTGAAATACACTCGAAAAAAAATCAAGGTTTGCAGATTACTATGTACACATAATATAACTTACTGAAACTATACACTACTAAAAATCATCATCACTGTCGTTGTCATCTTCAACTTGCCTACTCGAACCGACGACATCCTCTTCCTCGACGTCATCTAAAGTAATTTACTAATATATATACACTAAAGTAATTTACTAATATATATACACTCGAACCGTTGACAAATTATTTTCTCTAAAGTAATTTACTAATATATATACACTATTCAAATATTATGTAAAATTCTCAATTCACCTAAACATAGTACTATTTCCACCCAATTCGTCCATAATTACATCACCAAATCGGCATAATTGTATTTTAATTCCAAATTCCTAACACATCAAAACAACCCAATTCAATCAACTACTTAACCGCAAACCCTAATTTTATACTAACAATCTATCTAATTCAAATTGGGGAACCTATTGGGCGATTAAAATTCTAACTACACTAAATATTCCAACAACTAAGAAACTATCCAACCCAATAACTAATTTATTTAAATCGATAAAAACAGAAATTAACAAATAATTGAAATTAAATAAAGATAGATAAACATACCTTAAGGAAAATGAGAGAATTGAATAAAGAATGAAGAGGAAAGGAGGAGGGACGACTTTAGAGAGAGGGGGGAGCGGAGTTTAGAGAGATAGAGTGAAATGAGGGAATGAATCGGGGGAGGGGGGGTGTTCGTTAATTTAAAAAAAATTACGACCTTTAGCGACTGATTTCGGTCGCTAATTCGGTCGCGCGCTTTCTTTTTTAGCGACTGAAATCGGTCGCGAAATTCGTTTTTAGCGACCGATTTCAGTCGCTAAATCAGTCGCGAGCTTTCTTTTTTAGCGACTGAAATCGGTCGCGAAATTCGTTTTTAGCGACCGATTTCGGTCGCTAAAAAAAATTGATATTTTAATTTTTCGTCTCCTCGTCCAGCTACTAATGTCGGTCGCGCGTTGAACTTTCAGTCGCTAAATTAGCGACTGAATCTATCAGTAGCGCGTGATTAGTAGCTACATTCAGTATTTCTTGTAGTGACATCTTCACCTTACCGACCCCAAACCAATGGAGCGGTAGAAGCGGCTAATAAAACAATTGTCACCATACTCAAAAAGATGGCTGATAATTACCGAGACTGGCCCGACAAAATACCATTTGCACTTTGGGGATATCGATTCTCGATTCGTACTGCGACCGGGGAAACACCGTATTACCTTACATACGGAATGGAAGCAGTCCAACGCGTTGAGTTAGAGGTACCGTCACTCAGAATCCTACTCGAAAGTCAAGTACCCGAAGCTGATTGGGTTCGAGCACGATATGACTCGCTAGTCCTTTTAGACGAACGACGATCTCGTGCCCTCAATAATATACAAATCTATCAGAAGAGAATCCAACAGGCTTTCAACAAGATGGTAAGGCCCAGAAACATCAAAGAAGGAGATTTGGTCCTCAAGTCTGTGCGAGCTTTATTACCAGTAGACCCAAGGGGAAAATTCAAACCTAACTGGGCTGGGCCATATCTGGTAAAGAAGATTCTATCAGGTGGAGCGGTAATGCTAACGGATCTGGACGGGAATGAGTTTGTCACCCCAACTAACCTGGACCAGCTGAAGCGCTACTACCCTAAACCCACCTTTCTCAATGTCATTTGCAAAAGTTTATTAAAAAACATCTCTTTTCAAAACTTTTAAAGACAAGTCAAAAGCTAGAATTACTTATTCTACTGTTACAAGCATCTTGAACCAATAGTCTTAATGTATTTCGAAATTGCCAATTATGTCTGAACTACGTTTGGTTTGATTCCATTTATTATGGATACGTAGGCAGCCCCTCAAAAGGGCAAAACCACTGCAATCGAAAAAACAGGAACGGTTCTTTAATAAACCTTTCTTTATTTATTTCAAAAATTAAAAAAATTAAAAAAAAACCAGCACACAATAAATAATACTTAAATAATAAAAAAAACCAAGGCATTTTTCCCTTTCCTTTGCCTTTAGCCTCCTTTTCGGTCCATCGGCGTCGAGGTGGAGGTGAACGCTCCCTAATCACCAAGGGAACCTCTTTAACCCAGGCTCGCTTCTTCAAACTGACTCCCCAGTCACCTCGTTATCACGTGGGCCTAGCCTGTCTCGGACTGCTAGTCTCGGTCCAAGTCTTCTCTCCAAGTCACTAGCACCGGTCTCATTAGCCTGAGTCTTAGTTTTTGACTTAGAACCCGACCCCGGCTCAGCAAAGGTAGTTGGAGTCTCCTCTTTATCAAAGAACCGTCTACTATCTTTTACCGATTCTTGACGGGCCAAGTCAAGTGCCTCTTCAATCTTCAAAGTCTTACGGGTCTCTTCTGATTCTTCAGAGGTCCATCTTCGATATGATTCAGAAACCCAAGTGGTTTGACAAGGGCGAGGTATAGTCCAAATGACACGGGTAAACCAGCGCTGTAGCCATGTGTCACATATAGCGTCCGTCAATTGGATCGAAACGCTAATAATTGCCTCAGTCTCAGGGATCTCCTGAAACGAACCAAACTGTCTTAGAATGCGGTCCGGATACATATGGACAGTCCAATCCAAAGACAAAATCACCAGATAACGGGCCTTGTCCCTCCTAGCTAACCCCGTCAGCCTTGAAAGGAACCACCAGATGACATTCCATCTAATCAAAGGCCCACCATGGAATGTCAGCTCTTCATCCCAATACTTTCGATTTATATGATGACTTGACCTTATTCGTCGGGACCTTGAACCGATCTGACAGCTACAATATCTGGATATATTCAGTGGGGGCTCTATGATTGACAGACGCTCCGATAACCAGATCTGCAAAATTTTTGAAAAGTCAAAAACTTTCGAAAAATTTAAAAAATCGAAAATTTGATTTTCGGAAAATTCAAAAAATCAATCAAAACCTTCGAAAATTGGAAATTTCGAAAAATTTCGAAAAAAAAACACAAAAAATTTCGAAAAATTGGAAATTTCGAAAAATCTCGGAATTTCGGGAAAAATTCGGAAAATCGAGCAATTTTGCGAAAAACGGTTAAATACCTGCAAAAGACGGATGCCTCCTGTCAATGGTCGATCTGGGTCAAGTCTCCTAGCGTCAAGGCCCATAATAATCTCCCCAGTTATCAGCCAAGCCGGGCTGTGACCTGTCTCCATTTGGTCAACTATGCTAATTAGCCTGATCTCACCCAAGCACGAGTCAGCATCCATCCTACCTTCAAAAGCATATCTATGCAGCATACAAAAGGCGAAAGCCCTACGCCTATGGATAGAAGTAATTCTTGCGCCAACTGTGTGCATGAATTTGTCAGCCAGGTCAAATAGGGAAACTGAATCTCCCTTTACCATACGAGCTGTCTCAGCATGCGACAAGCCTAGAAAATCCCTTAGCCTCCTCCTTGGGTCAGGATAAAATGGAGGAATGGCAGGACGAGCACTAGGGCACCAACCGCCTATAGCTGCAATTTCTTCAGGAAGGGGACACATTTCTCCTCGAGAAAATGCAAAAACATGGTGGGTAGTATCCCAAAAGGCTAAGCAAGCATCAAGGAAATGCGAATCTACCCTAAGTCGCTGAAGTGGGAATAAAGCCACAATTCTCATTTGAGTTAGCTGAACTTTATCTTCATCTCAAAAATCCTGGGCCCACGCCTGAAGCATCGCAGTCAAATGATCAATACCTATTGCAAGAATAGTTTCTTTTATTTATCCTAAAAGTCTAAAGGGATTCTAAGATGAAAGAAAAGATTCGGGTTAGAATATGAAAAATAAGAAGCCAAAGCCCTCTATTTATAATAGAGAATATCCCCTTTCCTAGTCATCACAGGAATAGGCTTTATATCACTTCCCCTACTTCACCTAGGCATACAGGCCTAACCAGGGAATTCCAGGAGTCCGTGTCAGAATCCGATTAGGAATCAAAGTCATCCCAAGCATCCTTATTTCCAAACTTTTCAAAAAAAAATCAGCGTTTTTTCTTTCCAAAATTTTCGAAAAAAATCGTCATTTCTTCCCCAGCATGAGTCGGTGTTTCACCTAAATGTTTCATACAAATTATGTCAGCATACAGGTACACCCAACACTCCCGAAAAATTCTAAGAAAGATCCCCAAGTGGAAAGTCCAGGCGACATTTTATATCTGTAAACAGATGTACCCATAGCTTCCAAGGCAAGCTCCCGCGCAATTCTAAGACAGGATGTACCTGTAAACAGGTATACCCATAGCTTCCAAGACAGCTCCCGCGACATTACCAGCATCAACCCAGGTATGATTTCTATCCTATGGCTGGCGAGCCCTTCACGCAGGTCTAATGGACTATAAACGACCCGATCGGAAGTCTGCCAGGTTTTAATCCTCGATTGACCTGGTAGCTACTCTGACTTTTGCCTTGTCCAAGCCTCAGTCAGAGTGGGGGCTCTGTAGACACCCACATTTTGACCGCAAGGTGTCTATAGTAGTTACCGCCAAACACCCGATGATGATTGGACGTAAACATGCTTTGACGGACTAGGATATGGGCTTGTAATCATGGACATTTGGTTTAGACTTATTAAGGAGTACAAATCTTAAAAACCAACCTCAAATCCAGGCCCAGTGGGTCGTTTCGAGTCAAATAAGACTAATTTGGATCGAATCCGACACCAGGGGTAAAACCGTCTTTTAGCGACCGAGTCAAAACCCGGTCAAGGATTTTCCCGAGACACGTGAGTCAGCCGTGACACTTCACACGGTTGATTCATACTCAAACACTACAAAATTTCAGCTTCAATAAACATTAAACAATTCCGTTAAAGGTAGAATTCGACCTCAAGTAGGAATTCTATTCGGAAACCGAATCAGACACCAACCGAGCTCCAAACACTCGGTTTAGGCGTCCCAAGTCAGCCGAAATACTCCTCCACCAGCCGAGATTCATGACTTCTTCACCAAGAAACGGGACATTGATTTCCTCTCGAACTCTCGTATTTCCTATCCAAACCGGTATTTCTTGTCACACAAGCAAGACTACCTCGATTCCTATAAATAGGACCTCTTGTCCAACACAAAACACACGATTTGACACGGTTTTTTCACACAATTAACACCAAAAAAACAGCCTCATATCACGGTTTACACATCCTACATCCTCGATATCTAGCAAATCCTGACACCTTCTCGAAGAAACCTCGAAACACCGACGAAACCCCCCACCGTCCGGCGAAACCCGACGTCCAACCACTCGTCCAAACCAATACCCTAAACTCATCCTCATCATCTCGACGCTGCCAAGTCTAAGCCACTTTCCAACGAGCCTTATCCCGAGAAAACAAAGCATGTAGGTTGAGGGTGTAAATCAAACCCGCTTCTCCTTCTTCTCTTCTCTCTTTCTCGTTTTTTTATTATGGGTCTTTCGTCGGTCTTTTTTTTTCTAGTATCCATATTATTAAAAACTATTTTCATACATCAAACATTCTTAAAAATATGATATCGATTTTCTATAATCGAATATTGTATCGAAAAGAATTATATTAAGATTTCGACGATTTTAAATCGTTACATCTTTTTTTGTTCAAAATCTTTTTTTAAACTTTTTGTTCGAAACAAACTTTTTTCAAAATCTTTTATAAAAATCCTTCCGACTATTCGATATCGATTTCATAATCGAATATAGAATACGACGAATATCGAAAATATGAATCGGGTATAAATTAATCCATATTTGTACGCGATGTATAAAATTTAACGATTTTCGACAAAAAATAATAATAATAAAAATGGGCAGACCCGCACGCGAGTCGCGCCATGCCCAGGCGACTCGCGCATGGGCCTGTGACCCGGATCGTTTTTACCTTTTCGTTCGTTTTATTATTTATTCTACGAAACGATTTCTAAAATTTATATCTTTTCTAAAACTATTCCAAATATTTGATATTGATTTCGTAGTCAACTATCGAATATAACGAATATCGAGAATATTAAGTCGAGTACCAATTATGCAATATTCGTACGCGATTTAATCGGAAATCTCCAAAAAAACCGCTTTCAAAAACAGGCCGCCACGCGACCCCCCGACGTCCCGGGCGAGCCACGCGGCCGGTTGCCTTCGCGCGCCTTTCTCGTTCTTTTTATTATTTTTCGAGCTTCGTTTTTTATACAAAACAGCGTTTTAACAATATTTTTCAGATTTCGATTAATATTTATTTTCTCGATCTCGAATATTTATTTGCTATATTATTATTCAATCGTTACTAACTCGTTTTCTCGTGGTTGTAGCAAGTTATTTTCATATTTTGTTTTATTAGACTAAAACGAATTCACATGCTAAAATAACTTTGACGTTATTAGTTTAACATGCATTAAACGACTTAGCAACCCATTTATTTATTTTCCTCACATGTTGATGGTGGGATTTGTCGTGGATCCCACCGCCAAATAAATAACCGGCTAGCACCTAACGGTAGTTAGGGTAAGTCGGGTCGTGTCCACGGAGACGGTATTGCAATGCTTAGACTAAATCGGCCTAAAACGAGACTAGGTCACACAAACAAACACAAATAAGCGATAAATGGAAAACTATGATGGAGGAGAGGTAAGGACTAGACTAATGATGAACTAGACTATAACAATGCTAAACAATGCTTATAATCAAACTAACTAGCAAACTAAGGAAATGATGACTAACTAATAAGATGAAACGAATAAGGAAAGAAAGTGGGTTAGGTCGGGTTCATAAGAATAGTAGGGTGATCGGGTTGGTCATGGGTATGGGTGTCTCCTAGTGCTAGAGTCGGTCCGGGCTCTCGCAACTTAGACCGATGTCAAGGTGAGTCCGGGCTCTCGCAACTTAGACTCTAATCGAGGTATGTCCGGGCTCTCGCAACTTAGACTATCCTCAACATTCCTCAACATGCCCACAAACAAGACAAACAATGAGTAGAGGAAGACTAGCATGAGAAGCATGGCCACTACAACTCAAACAAGCATTTCAACAAACACATGGTGTGCCAAGTATGTGACTAACAACAAAGATTCACCCTTTACCCCCAATCGAGCCCTAATCACCCATATTCTTCCCTTAATCCCCCTACTAACCCACAAGTAATCTACTCACTCATATTCAAACTAACTACAACAATGAAAAGATAAAACAACTTCACAATCCAAACATCCATTATCAAGAACAATAACAAGAACACTAAGTAAAGATTTAAACTTGAGCAAATAACAATAAACAAGAGAAAGGAAAGTTATACCAACAAGAGGATGATGAGAAAGATTCAAACTTGCATTAATAGGAAACCCAAATAATCTCCAAGGTTGTCAATCTTGGATAAGTCTTCAAGCAACTTCTTAATACAAGAACTAACTATCACTATAACTAGATTAAACTAAGATTAACTATGGATTAACTAAAGATTAAGAGAGATTAATTAGGGTTTACAAATCTTAAGAGAGGCGGAACAGGGCTACAAGTGGGAAGTATAAACAATACAAGAGGGAAGTATATATAGGGTTACAAGTGGGAAGGAATTGAAAGAAAAGACCCGGAACAGGGCTGGGACTTTCCCGATCGGGAAACTTCAACTTTCCCGATCGGGAATATTCCAACCCGATAGGGAATGCTCCACAGTGGCGTCCCTAATCGTGCACTTCATCCCGGTCGGGTTTGAGGCCTTCCCGATCGGGATGGGTCTTGTTGGCCTCCAATATGAACTTTTTGGTCCCTCCTTGCTTCTCATGGGCTTCCCATCGATTCTCGGGACTCGGGATCGGGTTTCGGAGGCTCGGGATTGGGTCCCAAGGTCTCGGGGTCGATTCCAAGGCATCGAATCATCGTTACTTTACTCCGTTGGCTCCAAAATGTGTATGTATAGAGTCGGAATCGCTCCAACTCTTCCAAATCGGTCTCGGGAACCTGAAACGAACTAAAGGAAGCATAAGAAGCCCCTAAACCACTCCCAAGGGGCGATTCTACAAGGAAAAAGGGACCAAAACACTACAAAATAGGCACTACAAACCACACTTATCAACTCCCCCACACTTAACCCTTACTCGCCCTCGAGTAAGCACATACTAACTACTATACTAGCCGAATGGGTATTAGCGCACCCTACGCCCTTTCAACTCACGCGAGTGCACTTAGAGGAAAAGTGCACCCCGCAAGGCAAGTGGGGTCTTGCGACAAAACTGTGGATGCAACCGGACACAAAATACATAAACAACCAAACACACAAATACACACAAAAGGTTGCACCCAAAAGAAAAGAAATACTGCTTCCCTCTAAAAGCGGTGAAAGAACCACCGGTTTAGGACTCAAGGCAAGTGTCAACGTTCCCAAGCTAGCAATACAAACCAAGATGGACTAAACCCTAATAGTATGACGACAAAGCAACAAAAACGTTGGTAACTTACCTCGGTTCCTCCTAACCTTCTAAGAACGTACTACGGGACGATCGGCGGAGTGGGAAGTGATGATCCACGGTGTTAGTCGACACTGTAGGTAAGTGAGACCCCGCCCCCTTTAGCGTGAGGCAAGAGGGTCGTCCCGTGTCCAAAACCGCCTAACTAGTCCAAGTAAAAAGGTGGAAAATAATTGCAAAATGAGGGAAGACCGACTAATGCCGCTATCATCCTTCCTCGGGACTCGGTCCTTTGGTAGGCTCTTCACGTCAAAAGTCGGAAAAAGGCTTATTTTTGTGGGGATATAATATTTTGTGTGAGACGATTTTCTTTTGGCATTTTCTCTTTTCTTTTGCATTTATGCTTTGTTTGTTGCCATGCCATTTCTTTTTCTTCTTTTCTATTTTCTTTTTGGCTTTTGTGCCTTTTCTTTTTTTCTTCTTTCTTTTCTTTCTTTCATTTTTCTTTCTTTTCTTTTCTTTGCCCTTTTTGAAAAGATTTGGCTTTTTGGCATTTCATTGTGTAACAAGAAAGAGAGAACTCAACAAATTGCAAATTTATTTGTGGTTATGTGTAGGAGGTAGGGGAATGGGTAAGTCGGGGGTCGCGATCCCTCTTCTAACCCACAAAAAGTGGAGAACTTGGACTAATCAAACGATCCTAGACACGGTCACCTAAGGGACGAGACTTGGCAACCAAGGCCTTTTCACACCGTGGGTGGTCAAAATGGTCAAAATGCAAATCCCGTAGTAAATCCCTAGTAAGCTAGGTGGACTCAAGGTAAGAAACCAACGAAATCATTGATTTAGGGTCATTCTACTAGATTAAAGTCCAAGACTCGATTTACGCTACTAGAAAGGAAAGTACACACTCACACACTAGCCTCTAAACCGGGTTTTTGAAAACCATTTACACACAAGACACACAACAAAACACAAAACGAAGACTCAACAAAAACGAAAGAAAAAGAAGCAAAAGCGACAAAACAAAAACAAAATAAAACAAACACATACATAACACAAACACCACCCCTAGCTTCCAAACAAATCACCAAATCACCCACAAACTTTACAAAGCTCCACCCGAGCACACAACATCACAATCTCCTCCAAACTCCGCGAGAGATAAAGAAGAAAAAGAGATAAGATGTTACCGGTAGTCTTGAAAGCTCTCCAAAGCTAGCGGTGATTTAAGCAACCTATAAGGAAAGAGGAGGCAAAAAACACACAATACAACAAATACACGACATAAAGACACAAAAAGAAAACACACAAAAGGAAAATCTTTTTGATTTTTGTGAAAAAATTTCAAATTTTTAGGGTTTTTAAAGATTTTTTGGAAAAACTACGAAAATAAAACTAACTACGATAGAATATCGCTCCCCCACACTTAAACCGAGCCATGTCCTCATGCTCGATCGTAGTGTGCGGAGAGACAAAAGAAAAAGAAAAGAAACTACGAAAATAAAGCTAAAAATCAAAAATAAAGTGGAGAAAAGGGTAGAAGGCGTCCGGCCGGGGTGTAGTCAAGTCACCATGGGCCGAGACAAGAAAAGATATGAAAGGGGGAAGAAAACAAAAAGAAGGAAATAAAAGGAAATGGGAGGGGAGGACTAGGTGTAATCACGTCACCTAGCCCGGATTCGGCCTAAATCCGACTAAATCCTACAAAAAGGTGAAAATCTTGAAAACTTTGGATTTTGAAATGACTCTCGATGTAGTCACGTCATCGAGAGTCGGGAGCAAGCACACTAAGGCCTCGAAGGCCACCATGACACAAAGGATATAAGGGAAAGGGAATAAACAAATGAAGACAAGCTATAAAAACGGAAAAGAGAGGATAGTTGCCGTACCATACGGTTACCAACTCACTCGCTCCATCGTCTCATAAGTCAATATAGGCACTTGCTTGTCTTCATCATTGCTATCCCGCTTCAAGCTCGATAGAACCGCATGGTGGAGGTAGTAATGGTGTGAGGGGGTGGGATTTGATGTGAAAGTCGGTTTAAAGTGACGAGAAAGGGGGGTGAAATGTTTATGTGATGTGTAAGGGTCATATAGTAAGGGTAAGGACATGTAGGGAGGTTGGGAGGGGGTATACAATGGTTGGGTGGACTCAAAAGATGAAGAAAAGGCCAAAGGAGGACAGGAGGTCCTTCCCGGTCGGGATGGAAAAATCCCGATCGGGTTTCCCCACCATCCCGAACGGGAAGAGAAATCCCGATCGGGATGGGCTCACAGTAGCCAGTCTAACTTGCACCTCCAACCCGAACGGGAAGGAAAAATCCCGATCGGGTTTTCCCACCATCCCGAACGGAAATACCTTTTCCCGAACGGGATGGGCTCTTCTAGGCCGGGAAGAGTCTCCTAACCCTCTATGGCTCCCAAAAGCTTGTTCCAAGCTTCAAAAACCGACTTCCCAACACACGATCCAAGCTCCAACAATGACCACTCCTCCCTAGGAGGCATTTTCACTTCACACCTATCACAATAAACTCAAATAACACATCAAATTCCCTCCCTCACAACGCTCATCAATCATCCAAATAATCAAGAAATTCACCAAACAAAACAAACTACAAGGGAAAGAGATATATACAAAGAGACGGTTCTTGTGGAACTCCGTCAAACCAAGGTGGTACATTTTTCATTCTTTTTCAACAACCAAAATTAGTTCCATCTCCATCAAGGGCACGAAGGAACAAGTCGAAGGCCCTAGCAAAGTCTTCAATCAAGCTCGAGATATAACCAACCACATACCAAGGCTCTTCATGGCCTTGCCTCGACGTTCCCGGGGCATCCCGATCTTCCAAGTTCAATGACTTGAACTTGTACTTTTGGTCTTTGGGGATATACCCAAACGTCCACCGGTCTTCATGTGGCCCCAAGGGAGGCTCATCCTTCTCCTTGCTTTTCAACTTGTCATCAAGCCCATGATGTGGGCACTCATCTCCCTCCAAATCGGAGTCATCATCATCAAGTACATAGGAGTTCTTGTTCAAGCTTTGTCCCGATTCTCCCCCTAGATCGACGTCTTTAGTGGCTTGGATCATGTTGCATGACTCATCATTAGTAGGCGAAGTGTTACCTTGGAGGTCAAACACTAGCTTCTCTTCGCCTAACTCGAAGGTGATCCTACCATTCTTCACATCGATCATAGCACCGGCGGTGTGTAGAAATGGGCGCCCAAGAATAATGGGAGTGTTGGCATCTTCCGGCATATCGAGCACGATGAAGTCAACCGGAATGAAGAACTTACCGATTCTCACCGGCACATCCTCTAGCATTCCCAATGGTCGGTTGAATGAACTATCGGCCATTTGGAGCGTGATAGAGGTACTTTTAAGCTCCTTCATCCCAAGTGGGCAACAAATAGAATAAGGAATGATTCTCACACTCGCACCCAAATCGCATAATGCTCTTTCGATCTTGTAGTGCCCTATGGTGCAAGGGATCGAGAATCTACCCGGATCCTTCAACTTTGGAAGCGTAGAACCTTGAATGAGCTCGCTCACCACTCTTGTGAACGCAAAGGTCTCTTACTTGTCGATGGATCTCTTCCTAGCCAATATTTCTCTCATAAATTTTCCATATGCCGGGATTTGGGTAAGTAGTTCGGTAAATGGGACACTCACATCCAACTTCTTCACAATACTAAGGAACTTGTCATATTGAGAGTCTACCTTGGTCTTCATTTGCCTTGTTGGGTAAGGCAACTTGACTTGGTATTTATTTTGCTCAATCGGGGTAGACTCTTCAAATGACACTTTCCTTTTTCCCTTGTCTTTTGCTTGAAGTGGGGGAAGCTTGTCTTGTTGAGGTTTCTCAACCTCCCATAAGACTTGCTCCTCCATTGGATTATCAGAGCTTGAGCTCTCTTGATTTGGAGGTGTCATTTTCTTTGTCGGTTCTTGTATTGGCTCTTGCTCACTAGGGAATGGAGGGGAGTCATAAGTTGTACCTCTCCTTGTGGTGATGGCATTTACATGCTCAAATTTCGGTGTTTCGCCTTCAGAAGGTAGTTGTTCTTTTTGTCTTGAGGAGCTCCCCGAAGCAAGTTGAGATACTTGAGTTTCAAGCATCTTCATACGGGCATCTCTTGTCGCGTTTTCCCCTTGAATATAAGCAAAGAGCTCTTGATGGTTTCTTGTTATGTCCATTTGACTCTTTTGCATATCCATCATAGATTTTTGAATGTCCAATCCCCGAGGTGGAGATGATGGATTATACGGAGTATCGGTGAGGGCTAATGGAGTACCATAGTCATGAATAGGAGACCGGCTCCTAGGCTTGCTTTGTTGTTGATTGCCTTGAGTTGCTTGTTGTTGTTGATGGTTCCCTTGGAACCCATGAGAATTGCCTTGATTAAGGCCTTGGTTATTGCCATGGTTGTGGTTTTGTTGTCTTTGAAAATTTTGGTTTCCTTGGAAACCGCCTTGATTGCAGTTCCCTTGTTGGAACCCTTGATTGTTGTTGAATGAACCTTGGTTACTTTGCTTGAAGTTGTTGAAAGGCCTTGAGTTGCCTTGGTAACCTTGGTTGTTGTCCCTTAAGGGAGGTGGAACATAGGGACGATGTTGTTGTTGGTGTTGAAAGGCTTGTTGTTGAGGGACTTGTTTGGAAGCTTGGTATTGATTGGAGTAAGAGGAACCTTGCTTGAACGCTTGAAAAGCATTAACTTGTTCTATACTTCCTCTACAATTCATAGGGTCGTGACCAACGATTCCACAAGTGTCACACATGCCGTAATAAGGCAAAGGAGGTGCAAATCCCAAAGAATTCACTTCTTGAATTGAGTGTTGATTGGAGGACCGATGCTTTGAACTTGAGTGAGGTGGCCTTGGAGCTTCTTGTCAATGGTCTCCATATGTGTCTTCAATTGGGCTCCAAGGTCAATGCTTAATTGGATGATAGCATCAACCTCGTGCCTACCTCCTCGATTTGCCTTCCTAGGCCTTGAATATTGCGAATTATGCACCGCCATCTCTTCGATTCTCGCCCATGTTTGGTCATCATCGACCTCGGTAAACCTACCATTGGAGCCCATGTTTAGTATAGTTCTTGAGTCCTCATAAAGACCGTTCCAAAATTGTTGGACCAAGAACCATTGTGAAAGTCCATGATGGGGGCACGATCTAACCAAAGACTTAAACCGCCCCCAAGCTTCATATAGGCTCTCTTCATCCCGTTGTTGGAAACCGGTGATTGAGGCCCTAAGCAAATTAGTCTTCTCCGGAGGGTATAAAGTTTGGTAGAACGCCAATGCAAGCTTTTTCCAAGTGTCGATGCCCATGGTTGCCCTATCGAGACCTTTAATCCATTGCTTCGCTTTTCCAATAAGAGAAAACGGGAAGAGTACCCAACGAATTTGATCTTGAGTAACCCCGGGTTGAGATATAGCGTCACAATAATCGGAGAAGGTCTCCATATGTTGGTGCGGGTCTTCGGTGGGCAAACCACTAAATTGATTCCTTTCCACAAGTTGTATGAAGTGGGTCTTGGCCGTAAAATTTCCGGCATAAGCGGCCGGTAGAGCATTGGGCCCCGGCAAGACGTCTTCCGTGAATGTAGAGTGAGAGGAAAATTTCCGCATTATTGGATGTAAGGGAGAAGATGGTGTAGACGGAGTTGAAGTAGATGTAGAAGGGGAGCTAGGACTAGAATCCTCAAAGGGATTGGTGAAATTCCCTTCGGCCGTCTCTCGAGATGCTTCCTCAATATCGCTTCCTTGAGCTTGCTCTTGATGGGTATTGCTTGCACTTGGTTGAGAGATCCTAACCCGGTTAATCGTTCGTTGGCGAAAAGCTCGAAAAAGCCTTTCCGGCTCTGGATTAAAGAGATAAGATTCGCCTCCCCGCCTATTCATACACTACACACTAGAACAAACTTGAGAACACCTAGTGCTTTATGGGCACTAGGTAACGACAATAAACAAGCACAACTAGAGACAAAAAGAAAAGAAAGCTAAGAAAGCAAGAAAAACTAGAGAATATTCACAAGAGATGATAGAAGGGCACAAAGAAGAGTAACTAAGTCTATAAATGAGCAAACAAAGTCTAAACAATGCACCGTCCACGGCAAACGACGCCAAATTGATGGTGGGATTTGTCGTGGATCCCACCGCCAAATAAATAACCGGCTAGCACCTAACGGTAGTTAGGGTAAGTCGGGTCGTGTCCACGGAGACGGTATTGCAATGCTTAGACTAAATCGGCCTAAAACGAGACTAGGTCACACAAACAAACACAAATAAGCGATAAATGGAAAACTATGATGGAGGAGAGGTAAGGACTAGACTAATGATGAACTAGACTATAACAATGCTAAACAATGCTTATAATCAAACTAACTAGCAAACTAAGGAAATGATGACTAACTAATAAGATGAAACGAATAAGGAAAGAAAGTGGGTTAGGTCGGGTTCATAAGAATAGTAGGGTGATCGGGTTGGTCATGGGTATGGGTGTCTCCTAGTGCTAGAGTCGGTCCGGGCTCTCGCAACTTAGACCGATGTCAAGGTGAGTCCGGGCTCTCGCAACTTAGACTCTAATCGAGGTATGTCCGGGCTCTCGCAACTTAGACTATCCTCAACATTCCTCAACATGCCCACAAACAAGACAAACAATGAGTAGAGGAAGACTAGCATGAGAAGCATGGTCACTACAACTCAAACAAGCATTTCAACAAACACATGGTGTGCCAAGTATGTGACTAACAACAAAGATTCACCATTTACCCCCAATCAAGCCCTAATCACCCATATTCTACCCTTAATCCTCCTACTAACCCACAAGTAATCTACTCACTCATATTCAAACTAACTACAACCATGAAAAGATCAAACAACTTCACAATCCAAACATCCATTATCAAGAACAATAACAAGAACACTAAGTAAAGATTTAAACTTGAGTAAATAACAATAAACAAGAGAAAGGAAAGTTATACCAACAAGAGGATGATGAGAAAGATTCAAACTTGCATTAATAGGAAACCCAAATAATCTCCAAGGTTGTCAATCTTGGATAAGTCTTCAAGCAACTTCTTAATACAAGAACTAACTATCACATAACTAGATTAAACTAAGATTAACTATGGATTAACTAAAGATTAAGAGAGATTAGTTAGGGTTTACAAATCTTAAGAGAGGCGGAACAGGGCTACAAGTGGGAAGTATAAACAATACAAGAGGGAAGTATATATAGGGTTACAAGTGGGAAGGAATTGAAAGAAAAGACGCGGAACAGGGCTGGGACTTTCCCGATCGGGAAGGGAAATCCCGATCGAGAAACTTCAACTGTCCCAATCGGGAATATTACAACCTGATCGGGAATGCTCCACAGTGGCGTCCCTAATCGTGCACTTCATCCCGATCGGGTTTGAGGCCTTCCCGATCGGGATGGGTCTTGTAGGCCTCCAATATGAACTTTTTGGTCCCTCCTTGCTTCTCATGGGCTTCCCATCGATTCTCGGGACTCGGGATCGGGTCTCGGAGGCTCGGGATTGGGTCCCAAGGTCTCGGGGTCGATTCCAAGGCATCGAATCATCTTTCCTTTACTCCGTTGGCTCCGAAATGTGTATGTATAGTGTCGGAACCGCTCCAACTCTTCCAAATCGGTCTCGGGAACCTGAAACGAACTAAAGGAAGCATAAGAAGCCCCTAAACCGCTCCCAAGGGGCGATTCTACAAGGAAAAAGGGACCAAAACACTACAAAATAGGCACTACAAACCACACTTATCACATGTCTTAGGAAAATAATCTCTGCATATCATTCAACCGTCAAACTAACGCGTGTACACAAAACCGAACGATATCTTAGTAAAGGCCGCTAAGTGCGGGCGGGGTTGGGTGTTTTCAATGAGCTTCCCAACACGTACCCTCACCCCTTACTCAGAACCGTGGTTTCCGGATGTCCAAAACCATTGGCAACGAGAGTCATTCAATATACGATAAACCGCTCAAGTCGGCATCGGTATCGAACTGCAAAGGGACGAACCCGATAAGCTCTGACATCGGAAATGGGCCATGTTTTAAATATGCCCCACTACGACATAGAGTGGGTTCGAATGGTTCCGAATAACCACAAAATTCGGTGGCGACTCCTACTTCGATTTAAAATTCAATTCTATCCATCTCATATGGAAATTCATTCGCCTCCCCAAACCCGCGCGTGGCCGCGTCGGGGTGGACCTATGTCATGTCCACACTATCCATGAGGGATCAAGTTTATATTTACCCTAGCATGTTGTCAAATCAAATGGGTGTCCGACCTCCTATTCCAGATGATGTTAAGGTCGTTTCTAATTCTGATCCATGGATCGAGGATTTGCTTAGGGTGTTCAGGGTGTCATGGGAGCAAAAGTTTCTATACCCCGTTGTTCGACCGACTATCAATACTTCTGTCAGGAAGAGAATTTGTGGATATCCGTTAGGACAGACCGACCCAAAAGTTAGGAAGACAGCATCGCTGAGAGACGAAAAGGAGACTCGAAAGACTAAGTACGTAACCAAGGACAGTGGAACCGATCCTAGCCTAGTCAGTTTATCCAAACGGGCCAAGACTGACAAGACCCATATTAATAAAGGCTGCGAAAGAGCAGAGGAAGTGGGATTTGTTGGACTCACGTTTGGATAGGGCGTTAGAAGCGTGCTTTCGATAAATTGAAGAGGAAGAACGCAAGCAATAATGCCCGAATGGTGAGGGTAGGGATAAGTTGGACCGGTAGAGTCCAGCCGTTTAGTATTAGTTGTATTAGTTGATATTATGTGGCATATTAATATTGGTTTTTGTGGAGTTTAGACACTTTAATTTTCCGGGACATTCGGATTTTGGATGCTTGATGTTGATGCCTCGACAAAGGCTCGATTTAACCAGTTTTATTTTTAATGAGAAGTACATTTATTTTTTCTTCTCTTTTTATCGTGGTGCCTCGCAACTCGATTCTTCATTTTACTCGGAGCGACCTTTCGGGTTTTCACTCCGTCCTCTGCTCACCCTTTTGTTTTGTTTTGTTTTTGTTTTTGTTTTTGTTTTTTTTTGACGGCTGGCAACTCGTTTCTTCATTTTGCCCAGGGCGCCCTTTCGGGTTTTCACCCCGTCCTCGGCTCGTCCTTTTTTTTACGAAGGCTTGCAACTCGTTTCTTCATTTTGCCCGGGGCGCCCTTTCGGGTTTTCACCCCGTCCTCGGCTCGTCGTTTGTGCTTTGTCATTTTAACTCACTCATTGACCGGGTTGTGGGAGGAATCCCGGTTTACTCATGAATCGATTGATCGACTGTTTTGTTTTAGCTGTTTGGTTGTACCCGGGGAAGGGTTGCCTATGTATCCGCTTTTGGACGGAATCAAACCATGCTCGTAGTTCTTTTTAAAAAAAAAAGAAATGTGAGTGAGTTTGCTTTAGACTCGCCCATGCCAATTATTGATGCGAACTTGATTAATATTTTTTTGCTTTTCCCCTAAGTCTGAGATTGGGATGTGGTTGGTAGGGTGTCTACGGGTGGTATCGTTTGAGATGATCCATGTTGGTTGGGGTTGAGAACTTTTGACCATCCAGGTCGGTGAGGATTACGACGCCATTTGGAGAGTATTTTCTTTGGCGAGGTAAGGGCCCGTCCAGCTTGGCTTGAAATTCTCTCTAGGGTTGATGGGAGGGGTGCTCTAATGGATTTGGTTACTAAATCTCCCTTGTGTATGTTTCGGGATTTCCACTAGTTTATTAAAGGCTCGTTGGATGCGTTGTTGGTAGGCTTGTACGTTGGGTAAGGCATGTATCCTGCGATCGTTTAGGAGTACTAGCTTGTCATATCGTTTTTGGTTCTATTCCTCTTCGGGAATACCATTCTCGGCTAATCTTCTTAGTGACGGTATTTCTAGCTCTACGCGTTATACGGCTTCGGAACCGTTGGTTAGGTAATATGGTGTGGCTCCATTGGGTGTTCTATAGGATGTTCGGTATCACCATAAGGCGAAGGGGATCTTGTTAGGCCAATCTCAATGATTGCCTGTCATCTTCCTAAGGATTGTGGTGATGGTTTTTGTTGGTTGCTTCTACGGCCCTGCTGGTTTGTGGTCTGTTTGTGTTTTTGGATTTTGTATTTTTTCAGGAGTTTTTTTTTTGTTTTTTTTTGTGGGTGTCGGCCCGGAACTGAGCCCTCTGATTACTAATTGTTTCGTGAGGCATTCCGTAATAGCAGACGATGTGCTTTGTAAGGGTTTGACTATTCGTTTTGAGGTTAGTATGGTGCAAGAGGCGGAGTCCGCCCACTTGGTGAAATAATCGAGTGTCACTAGCATAAAGCAACGTTCATCGGTCCTGGATGGATATACTTTTCCTATGATGTCTATTCCTCAAGTAGGGAAAAGGTCAGGGTACGGCTATGGTGTGTACAGGGTATGGGGGTAGGTATTGGACGTTAGCAACCTTGACTTGGTATGGGGTTAGGCTTTCGCTATAGTCCTTCCAATTTCCCGTGGCTTGGTTTACTACTAGGGATGAACCTTCGTGTACTCTAAGGTTTTGGACTCCTAGTGATAAGGTTCCTTTGAGACTGATCTGGCAGGCTTCGTATTAGGCTGTTTTGGGGAAGTTTGGTTTGGTGGTGGTTTGTTTGCTCCCGAATTTATTCTAGTTAGCGGTTGTTTGAGCCTAAGGTTGTTATTCCCGATTTCCTTCTTAGGGTGAGGTTGAGTGGGCTGTTCGTGGTAGCCGTTGTATTTTAGTTGGTTGTCATCGATAATTGGCACAAAGTCGAGTTTTTAAGCGTTTAAAGAAAATTGTTGAAAGAAAGTTGAGCGATCATCGAGGCATGTTTGTAAGATAAAAGGAGATTGTTTTATTGATAATAATAGTAGTCGGGCTGGGTGACCGTGATTTTTTTTGGAGGAGGCGGAAGACATGTCCCTTGCGTCTCCCTAGACTCGAAAAAAACAAAAAATTTATTATTACTTTAGTCTAAGACCGACCCTGCCTCTAGGCATCGAGGCTCCCCCCAGAGAATAACACCTTGATGGTGCCGCTGGTCTTTACTACCACGGACGCAGTTTTTTCGCTGCTGGTCCCATTGTTGACAGGCTGTCGCTTCTGCTTTCTTACTAGGGGGAAGGTTCCGGCATCTACCAGGTCCTGGATATTGTGTTTGAGGCGGTCACAGTCCTCAGTATCATGTCTCCTCCCCTGATGATAGACGCAATAGGCACTGGGATCCCAATCTGCCCCTCGGGCTCCACGAGGCGGATATGGGGTAGGGGCGAGCTGGGATAACTGCCAGTCCTGGTTGGCAATCCTAAGGGCCTCGGCATGAGTCATTCCTAGGTCTGTAAGGCTTCTAAAGGGACAGCCTCCCAAGGCTGGGACGAACCTAGCCGGCCCTAGTCTCATCTTTTCCCTAGGGATGACAGGCTTCTCCTCCTCCTCGTCCCTCGAAATGTTTTGGGTCCTATTGACCGTGTCTTTCAGCCTGCCGAGCTGTAGCAGGATGCTGTTATGTGCGTCGTTTATCTGGGCCAGGTTATTTTGAAGTTCCTTAACAAGCCCTAACATTGCGTTGAGTGGTTCAGTGTTGTCGTTGGCAAACATATCTGGATCTGCGAAACAGGGCTAAAGGTAAGGCTGAATCGACCAGGTGTCTTAACGACTCGAGGAATGCTCATGATTGAGCGACAGGGAACTGAGATCCTTGACCCGCGCGGGTGTGGTCACTGGTTTACGGACTCAGGTGCTTTTTTTAAGACTTTTGGTGTATTTGGCGAGACGTCTAACGAATTTTAAATCTTTGCATTGGGATGATTTGACACAAGCCTCGGAGGCGAGGTTTAAAGAGGACTTCTCGGAACGAGACGACCCAAAAATGTAAAATCTCGAGTAGAGATGGTCATATTCGTTAACATGGACAATTAAACACACGTTTGTATGACGTAAGGATCAAAGAATTTGACTTTCGAAAACGACCTATACTTGCAGAAAAGCGTCCTTTTTTTTTTGAAAAATGATCTTGTAAAACTAGGGCGATAGTGGTGTGGTGATGTCGTTTGTGACGTGAAAACGTGTCGCTATGTGTGTGTCGGGAATCTGGCGATAGCACAAGTGTAGACGTTTTTTTTTTTAAAAGAACACGGTCGTTAGATGGACCGCTTTTTTTTAAAAAAAATATGACGAAGTGACTTTTTATCGAGACTACCATTAATTAGCTAGCTCGATGGTGGGTGTGTGTGGTGCTTTAAAGATGTGGCTAAATCCTTGTCAAGGGTTTAGGTAGTGAATAGATTTTTTTTCTTTTTGAAAAAAAAAGTTATTCTTCTTTAAAATGAATGATCCCTGTTTGTTGATTGTAACAACATTCGACAGTGGATGGTGGTGTGTTGTGAAAAAGTGTTTTGAGAATGTAACCGTTTTGGATTCCTTGACTTCATTACTTGAAGCTTTGGTTGTGTTAACGGTGTGTGTGTAAAAAAACTTTTTCTTTTTTTCTTTGAAAATGAAATGTAACCGTTTGGTGTACATTGATCCCATTAATTGGGAGTCTTGGTAGTATTGACGGTGTTTGTTGTTTGGTGGGTTTAATTTGGCAAGATGATGGCATTTGAAAATATTATATATTTTTGAAAATTGTGAGTGTAAAATTTGCCATGACAACGACATCTCAAGATTTTTTTTTATTTTGTTTTGAAATTATGACTTGACCGAAGTATCGTTGTCTCAGAAATTGTTTTGAAAACATGAGATATTTTCGAAAACGGAATTGGGTGCGGTTGAATATGTTGGCGTGGTTGAATTCGGATTTTAGTGTTTTATTTGGGTTGGATTGTTCAAACACGCTACACATAACTAGGAATACATACACTCAAACAGGATGCAGACTCGGGTAGGTTTAGGGTAGGCTACCGCCCACGAATAGTCTTTGCTTAGGCATTGACAATGGTCTGGGGAGACGAGTGACATACCGTCCGTTCGGAACTATCCGCTTATTATTCCCGCGGGGTATGCGTTAGGCGGCCGGAGCGTAAACCGAGGATCTCTACGCGTGTCCCTAAAGATCTTATTGCGAAGAGGTCGATTGATCCTGATATCGGTTAGGGTGGGCTTTTTAGGGCAAAAACCTATAGTGACCACAACTAGGAACTAAGAAACGAGATTCACCGACCTCGTTCAAGTTACACCACCACTGGAAATTTGTTTCCAATTCCCCAGCGGAGTCGCCAAACTGGGGACGTCCGTCCGCACCGCCCGGGGCTCCGCACGTACCCGCGCGGAACCGATCCGGTTTTCATCTTGTGGCAGCGGCCACACACGCGGCCCCCTCCCTACCGAGGGCCGGTCCGATCTCGCATACGGGGCGAAGTGTCGGACCTCAATTTGGATGACGATCCGGACTTGTACTAGACGGGTGCGGGAAACCGTGTTTCCGTTTGGGAATCGATCAAGACGTGGTTATAATTGTTTAAAGGCCGATTCATTTGGTAAGGCGACCTTTTTAGTGAACTGAATTTGTTGCCGATTTGTGGAGTCGCCACCGAGTCGATTATGGGGACTCGAAAACCGTTCAAGTCAACTTTGATCTCTTGCCGGCTCAAAGTTGAGTGGCACGGGACCTAAAGATAAAGACTTGTACCCTTAAGCACTCCATGCCTGGAATGACTCTTAATGCCAATGGTTTTGGACATCCGGAAACCGTCGATTCTGAGTAAGGGGTGAGGGTACGTATTGGGAAGCCAACATCTGATAGATTTCAACACCCAATCCCGCCCGCACTATAGCGGCCTCTACTAATCAATCGGTGGGCTGATTTCCTAGTTCTTTTGTTGTGGTGGAAGTACTGTAACATCCGTTGTTTTAAACCCTCTGTCTTTGTTATGTCGGTTGTTTTAAGGACATATAAGTTTTATCGTCAAAATAGTAGTGTTTACATTCTTTGCATGTGATTTCACGTGACAAGCAGGCCATGAAAAGATGCACGTAGGAGAGTAGAGAGTACTAATATTATAGGTATTAGCAAATCAGCTTTAACGTGATAATACGGATATTAGTCATTCTCGTGGTATACCTTACCTGGTATTCTGCTTAAGATGCGTCGGTTCGATATTAATAGAGATGCGTCGAACTTAATAGGTGAGCACCCGAACTAATACGGAACCCGACCATCACTTTGTTCAGTTTTAGTTATTTTACGTTTTGAATTCCGTGTTAGGTGATTTAGCATGCGATTATAAGGTCATAAAAGCAATAAATCATACGAAAAACTGTAAATACGAATGTAAGTAAATCACATTGTGAGGAGTTGCACCCTCGGAGTATACACTCAACGGGACTCGATGCATAGATAGTCTTGAGAAGGGATCTCGGAATTACTCGGGATTTAGGGTGTTTAAGTATTTGTTGTTGAAGTTGGGACATTCCGTATTTTGGTGGACGCTCGTGGGCCTAGTGCCCACGTCCAGTGTTGTCGTAGTGCATAATAATAGAAAGTACGAATGTGGAAAGTTTTGTTTAGATGACAACCTAGTAACGACTTGATCAACAGGCGGATCCTCCTAGCTTGACTAGTGACTCCAACAGAACCCCGTTACCGTTTGACCTTCCCGCGGCTACTCCGGCAGAACTTCGTTACTAAGGACTAGTTCTGCGGCTAATCCGACAGAACCTGGGTACTAGTTTTGAGCTAGTCGATCACAGGCACCTCGGTATCGAGTGGAGTGCTTGAAGGTGAGGAGTAACGTCGATATCGCTTTTTTTATCGGAACTACGATCGAGTGGATTGTTTGCCTCGGGTGTCGGAGTGCGAGCCCTTAGCGAGAGTTTTTGAGGGAGAAGAGAGAATTGAATCGTGTGTCGAATGAATGAGGCGGAGGGAGGTATTTATAGGTGTTTTCGGCCCTCGTCGCCCATATGGACGCGTGACTTGGGGTGCACCAGGACTCAGGCGCCTGGGTTCGAGTGTGGGGAGATCCAGACGCGTCAGGTGGGGCGGTTGGAGTTTTGAGGATTCGATTTTGATACTTTCCAAAACCGAGAGGCGAGTGTGTGATATCTTGCTTGGTCGCGAAGGCTTCCCCACGGCTTGACCTAGCGCCGTGGGTTTCGTGGGCCTCGAGTGTTCATCTCGAGGCTCGCTTGACTCGGTGTTGACTCGGTTCGAGTTTCGGGGCCGACTCGGGGTCCCGGTGTCGGAATTGACTCTAATTAGTGTCTATGCGACCATAACGACACATCTAAGGCTGCCATCATGTTAGTTTTAATTTTTCCGAGTAATTATTTGGTCCGTTCTATAAGAAAACTATCTAAAACATCACGAACTCGTGTCGCGTTGCAGTCCTATCGTCATCGGGCGTTTACTGGGCACTTCTGCAGCCACTATGTCCAAATTTGGGTGTCTACAAAAATAAGGGAGTAAAATAACACTTTGGTTCTTTTAAAACTAAATTTCAATTTTTTTTACCAAACGGGATACATAGTTTGGTTAATCCGATAAAATAGTATTAGTACATATATATGATAGTTAATCAACATTGGAATCAACGAAAACCATATATAATTAGCCAAATCAAACAATGTAAAAGAATATGCATGTCTTCAACAACGACACCGCCCTGAAAAAAACTCGGTGGTAGGAACTATATTATCAATTTACCATAAAAATGTAATAAATGAAGCTTTCAAACAATGTTTTACTAAAAATCATATTTATCTGATCAAGCCTCGTATCAATTTTTCATTTAAAGATATCAATACGTACTTTCGATATATTAATGAACTAATTAGAAACACGTCCAAATGTCTTGCAAAGCCCATACTTTTTCATTTTTAAGCCATGCTTCGGCTATCTCTTTCTTACCAAGACGTTTGTCGACTATAGACACTTGTGTTAGAAGCTTGTGACAGTCCTCTCCGACCTTTAATACAGCGCTGCAAGTTTCTTTCGATATTTGTTTTCCATAGTTAAAGATATATTCAGATATTTCACCCCCAAAAGTTGCACCTAAATGATTTTCACATTTTTTAAAATCGTCCGCCTTCGAGGTGCTAGGTGCGGCAACAGAGTCATTTGCGAAGCATTGTTCAGAGATAACAAGTATTAGAGCGATTTTGATTGTTCTAGGATACATATCAAGACCTTAGTTAAAATTATTTCAAATTTCTGATATATATCTGAAGTAGGTTTCAAACACAATGAACAAAAATATCTGTAAACACTTTCTTCAACCCGTTCCAATCATTATTATAGGTTAACATGAAAATATCTCATTTAATTGATTGATGTTTGTAAGATATGCTACTCTATCTATGGAATTCCGAGGATGAGTATATGTTTAGTCAAAATAAGAGAGAGTAAAATAACACTTTGGTTAATTTAAAACTAAATATTGATTTTTTTTTTACCAAACGGGATACATAGGTTGGTGAATCCGATAAAATAGTATAGTATATATATATGATAGTTAATCAACATTAGAATCAACGAAAACCATAATTAGTTAGCCAAATCAAAAAATGTAAAAGGATATGTATGTCTTCAACAACGACACCACACTGAAAAAAATCTTGGTGGTAGGAGCTTTATTATTAATTTACCATAAAAATGTAATTAATGACGCTTTCAAACAATGTTTACTAAAAATCATATTTATTTGATCAAGTCTCGTGTCAATTTTTCATTTAAAGATATAAATATGTACTTTCGATATATTAACGAACTAATTAGAAACACATCCAAATGTCTTGCAAAGTTTCCATACTTTTTCATTTTTATGCCGTGCTTCATTTGTCTCTTTCTCACCAAGACGTTTGTCGACTATAGACACTTGTGTTAGAAGCTTGTGACAGTCCTCTCCGACCTTTAATAGAGCGCTGCAAGTTTCTTTCGATACTTGTTTCCCATTGTTAAGGATATATTCGGATATTTCACCGCCAAAAGTGACACCTAAATTATTTTCACATTTTTGAAAATGGTCCGCCTTCGAGGTGCTAAGTGCGGCAACAGAGTCATTTGCGAAACATTGTTCAGAGATTACAAGGACGGGAACAAGTAGTAGAGCGATTTTGATTGTTCTAGGGTACATTTCTAGAGCTTAGTTAAAATTATCTCAAATTTCTGATATATATCTAAAGTAAGTTTCACACACAAGAAACAAAAAAAATAGTACAAAACTAATGTGACTTGTTATGCAGAACAATTGTTCATATCATACACTTTTATAATTGAATCTATACATTTAACGTATTTGTATCTCAAAATTAACATAAAATATCATTAATACTTATTTAAATCTAATTTACATCATTCAATGATAACAGTGAATTTTTCTATAATAAGTTTTCCAAATAATAAGCATGGCAGTATTTAATTGTATAATAAAATAACCGAAATTAACATTGATGTCAAAACACAATCCTCATAAATAAATTATCTTTACTAAATCAAAAAAATCGTTTATAATAACATAACTATTCTGTTCATTTGAGGTTTTCCGATTTTTAAACTTATGTACACTGTTTCGTTAACTAGTATAGAGTTTAAATTTCTCCAGTAACTAGTTTTTTTTTTTAAATTTGTAAGATATTTGTTTTTACTAAACCAATGATAACTCATTTGAAAGTTTAAAAAAACCATAAATTTATTATAGATATATAAATTCATAATATAATCATTTTTTTAAAAAATTATTAAAATTATTGTATGTTTCTTCTTTTTTCTTTTAGTTGTGAATTATTCTTTTTTAAGTCACATATTCTACATTTTCAAGTTAATCATTCGACAAAATAAATAATTATATTTCTAGCACTAGAATTACTTTGTTCGTGGATTTATATTATATAAAATCTTCAAATTTTGTCATTACGTAGTTTATGGTTATTTACATCTGATGGTGTGAGCGAAATACTTTGACTTTAAGGAATATAATTATCTATTCTCGAGATCTTTTGAACATATTCACTTTATTGTCAATGTCGAAAGTCTAAAGTATAGTGAGTGATCGTATAATGATAAAATTAAAGAGAATCTGATTTATGTATATGGATGTATGTACGTACTTGTTATTGTTGACAATAGTATGTAGTTTTTCGCTTTTTGTAGAAACAATAGTTTTTAAATTTTATCAATTCTTTTTGGATTGATACTCCCTCCATCCACTATTTATCGCCCCACTTCATGAATATATGTGAGGAGTATTTTAATGGAGTGGGGCGATAAATAGTGGACGGAGGGAGTACTATTTATATTAATTTTTATGGAAAGAAAATAACTTGATGTTTGCAAGATTTTACAAGTTCAGTCATAATCGTTTTTATGTAATAACTATTTATAATTAATATTTTTAACATAAAATACGACTAATGTTCGTTAACAGAAACTACAAGAATACTAAATCACTTGATACATACTATGTTTACATATATTTTAAATAACAGATATATGAGTTATTAGTTTCTCTAAACTCTTTCTTCAACCCATTCAAATCATTATTATTGGTCAACATGAAAATATCTCATTTAATTGATTGATGTTTGTAAGATATGCTATTCTATCTATGGAATTCTGAGGATGAGTATATGTTTTGTCAATATAAGAGAGAGTAAAATAACACTTTGGTTAATATAAAACTAAATTTTAATTTTTTTTACCAAAAGGGATACATAGTTAGGTTAATCCGATAAAATAGTATAGTACATATATATGATAATTAATCAACATTGGAATCAACGATAACCATAATTAATTAGCAAAATCAAACAATGTAAAACAATATACATGTCTTCAACACCGACATTGCACTGAAAAAAAAACTCGGTGGTAGGAGCTATATTATCAATTTCCCATAAAAAATGTAATTAATGAAACATTCAAAAAATGTTTAACTTAAAACCATAATTATTTGATTATGCCTCGTATCAATTTTTCATTTAAAGATATAAATACGTAATTTCAATATACTAACGAACTAATTAGAAACACGCCCAAATGTCTTGCAAAGTTCCCATACTTTTTCATTTTTAAGCCATGCTTCGTTTGTCTGTTTCTCACCAAGACGCTTGTCGACTATGGAAACTTGTGTTAGAAGCTTGTGACAGTCCTCTCCGACCTTTAATAGAGCGCTGCATGTTTCTTTCGATACTTGTTTTCCATTGTTAAAGATATATTCGGATATTTCACCGCCAAAAGATGCACCTAAATTATTTTCACATTTTAGAAAATCGTTCGCCTTTGAGGTGCTAGGTGCGGCAACAGAGTCATATGCGAAATATTTTTTAGAGATAACAAGGACGGAAACAAGTAGTAGAACGATTTTGATTGTTCTAGGGTACATATCTAGAGCTTAGTTAAAATTATTTCATTTTTCTGATATATATCTAAAGTAAGTTTCACACACAAGGAACAAAAAAAATAGTACAAAACTTAAGTGACTTGTGATGCAGAACAATTGTATCATACACTTTTATATTTGAATCTATACATTTAACGTATTTGTATCTCAAAATTAACATCAAATATTATTTGAATACTTACTTAAAGCTAATTTAAATCATTCAATGATAACAGTGAATTTTTTTATAATAAGTTTTCCAAATTATAAGCATGGCAGTATTTAATTTTATAATCAAATAACCGACATTAACATTGATGTCAAAACACAATCCTCATAAATAAATTATCTTCACTAAATAAAAAAATCGTTTCTAATAACATAACTATTCTGTTCATTTTTTAGGTATGCCGATTTTTAAACTTATGTACACTGTCTTTTATTCGTTAACTAGTATATAGTTTTAAATTTCTCTGGTTTCTAGTTTTTTTTAAAAAAAAATTGTAAGATATTTGTTTTTAATAAACCAATGATAACTCATTTGAAAGTTTAAAAAAACCCTAAATTTATGATAGATATATAAATTCGTAATATAATCATTTTTTTAAAATTATTAAATATATTGTATGTTTCTTCTTTTTTCTTTTAGTTGTGAATTATTCTTTTTTAAGTCACATATTCTACATTTTCAAGTTAATCTTTCGACAAAATAAATAATTATTTTTCTAGCACTTGAATTACTTTGTTCGTGGATTTATATTATATAAAATCTTCAAATTTTGTCATTACGTAGTTTATGGTTATTTACATCTGATGGCGTGAGCGAAATACTCTGACTTTAAGGAATATAATTATCTATTCTCAAGATTTTTTGAACATATTCACTTTATTGTCAATGTCAAAGTTCTAAAGTATAGTGAGTGGTCGTATGATGATAAAATTAAAGAGAATCTGAATTATGTATATGGATGTATGTACGTACTTGTTATTGTTGACAATAGTATGTAGTTTTTCGCTTTTTGTAGAAACAATTTTTTTAAATTTTATCAATTCTTTTAGGATTGATACTATTTATATTAATCTTTCTGAAAAGAAAATAACTTGATGTTTGTAAGATTATACATGTTCAGTCATAATCATTTTTATGTAATGACTATTTATAATTAATATTTTTAACATAAAATACGACTAATGTTCGTTAACAGAAACTACAGTAATACTAAATCACTTGATACATACTATGTTTACATATATTTTAAATAACAAATATATGACTTATAAGTTTCTGTAAATGCTTTCTTCAACCCGTTCAAATTGTAATCCCCTAGAAAATCTAACGCGATACAGTGGCGGAAACACTGTAGAGTTGGGATTAAAACACACTGTAACTATGTCTTAGAAAAATTAAAATGGTAAAGTCAAACAATAGGCCTTAAATAAAATGGCCAAAATTTAAAACAATCCACAAAAGGGGTTTGAACAATCCATAGGACATAATTATAAAAATAAATAAGCAGGATCCACACTGCTCGCTAGCCCACACCCGGAACACGTATACCTGCCATGTTAAAACATAACGGCCACAATCAGTGGGGAGCAACACCAACGTTCTCCCAGCCGTATAACAGGATTTTATAACAGTAATTACTAATATAGGAAAAATAGTAAAAATGGAAAATAGTAAAACAACTTATTAAAATAAGCTTTAGCGTAAAACAAATTAATCAAAAGGATTTCCGAAGAAACATAAAAATATTTGCCAACCTGCAAACCAATTTATATCGATAATAAATAAAATAATCAAAATTGCGTTATGGAAATTCGATCAGTGTGCACAAGGCTAGACTTTCACTAGGATAATACTGGAAACTAGCTTCGAGAACTGTAGACTTAACTCATAACAGAATCCAGTCTCTAACTAGGCAACTCAACTATAACAGGACTGCATGCAGCGAGGTCCTGGTTTAAGTAGTATACACCCTTCCTGGATACCAAATGTATCCAGTTCAACTGACGGCGACTAACACGATGCGATATCTAGCTTAAGGGAACAATGCACACTCTTTTGAACACAAACCATGCTCAGTTCAACGACCAAATGTGCCCCAAATGGGCACACCGGCTTTATAGCTGATGGCAAAAACGTACACCCCAGATTATTACTCTAACCCCACACTTGACTTTATTCCATAACTCCAAAACAAGCCATTATCGATATATTTAAGAGACATGATCATTATAATAATAAGAGAACAAAAGGGAAAAAGGAATCACTTTCCAAAAGAGGAAACTTTCTATTTTAGGAAACTTCTAATTTTAGAAACTTTACTAAAAATAGCATTATATCAAAATAGTGAAAATATTAGTTCATACTAATACCATATTTTTAGTAAACAATATAGGTTTATAAAACTAATACTTTCGGCCTTAACGATATTAATTATTAAAGTAAGAACATTTGATTTTATGAAATTATTAAAATATCGTATAAGCGTTATAAAATGATTAAAAATGTCTTAAACATTTTAATATTATTAATTAGGGTGTTTTCAAAAGTTATAAAGCTTAAATTCCCTAATTATTATTTGTTTCGACAATAAAATTATAAATAGGATTTTACGGCAAACATCAAATTAAATATTTGAACGTCTTTATTTAATTAAACCAACAAATATATTTAGAGTATGTTAAGGGATGATTTAACTCTTAAAGTTTCAGATTTAAATACTTTCAAAATTGCTGGAAAAATAATTCTTTTAGCTAAGACGAAGCATTTTAACGATAAATCACAATTTGTCCGAAAATCAATATTTATTAATTAAAGACTTTAATAAATAGTACAAAAATTACGTAAAATAGTTAAATTATATTTATGGACATTCTGTCCAGAAAAGAAAATTTCCAGAATTCTAAAACTCGGTTGTTAAAGCGTTTTCTCGTTAATCGTCCAATCTCAATAATAACGATTAATAAAAATAGTAATTACAAAACGATTTAAGTATTAATATCCAGAAATTATTATTAAACCCAAAAATCACGATTTTCCAGAATCTACCATTTTTCTAGATTTCCAAAAATTCCAGATTTAAACCAAAGACCAGAAATCGAGAATTTAAACAACAAATATGGTTTTAACGATAAACAATGATTTAAAGTGATTAATTAATTCATCCACTTAACAATTCCGAAAAATTATGAAAGAAATCAGAAAATTCTATTTCACTAGAAAGTTTCATCACGTCAAAAATCAGATTAAAATAAAATGTTTAAGTACTAGAACTAAAAATCGGCTTTTAATCGTTTTTGTCCGAAAACGGTAATAATTCAATAATCGATATCAAAAATATCAGAAAAATAATAAATTATTAAAAATCATCAAAAACAACAATTTTCCAGAATATAAACATGTATTACATGTTTAGGCCGAATATTACGATTTTACAAATTAATATAACAATTTAATCGTTAATCTCGTAAAAGCGATAAAAATACCGAAACATACAAATTTTTAACTTTTAAAATTTTCCCAGATTTTATGACATACATATATTGCCAAAATAAAAGATAAAAATATATACATGCAAATACTCAATTAAAATCATGAAATACCGAGTAACATCGACGTTACCTCTACTCCAAGTCTGAGTCGATAATATATTCGTCGGCTTCGGGATCGTCCAAAAATCCTACCAAACATGTAAATCATGGCAGAAAAATACCATGAGAAAACTAATAAAAATTGATCGAAAACGACGTCGATTAATACCTTAACGAAGAGAACGGAAAGAGGATTATTATGACGATAAAATGATGCGATTGAAACTCGAAATGGAGCAAAAATTTACCTAAGATGGAGGAGTAGTACACGGCCAAATGAGATGAAGGAAGGTTGAGTATTTTTTTTTTATGACAAGAATGAATAAGGTGTAGTATGGAAAATGGATGGTTTTCAAAAATATAAATGAGATTAAATGGTTGATGAAAACTAGGTGCACCTTATGATGATGGCCGGCCAAAAGTGTGATGACATGGAGCATGAAAAGTTTTGATACTAATGCTACAATGAATGAAAATAATTTATCTAATGTTTACGTTTTAACGTGATAAAATGAAACGTTTAAATAAAACGTAATAAAACTTGTGACCAAGGGCTTAGTTGGTCCAAAATGTGAGTAAATGGTCTCAAATAATTTATAAGTTGATAAAAAGTAAAATCGTAAAATAGTTAAAGGTATTTCAATGTAATTCGAGTAAACCTCGCGTAAGAAAATAATTATTCGCGAAGCTTCGTAATAAAAGTCATTAACAACTAATTTTTGTAAATAAAAATATTTACTAGTTGAAAATATTATAGAATGTATTCAAACATTTTTAGGAAAAGGAATAATTTAAATCCAAGCTTAAAAACGTTAATTCATAGAGAAATAGAATTCCTTGCGGAAAAATTAATTAGTTTATGAAGAAACCAAATAAATGGATTTAAAAGAATTAGAAATCTTTTTAAAATATAAATAAATATCATTAAACTCAACAATGAAAATAGAGCTTAGTAAAATGATAAAATATGAGGCCGAAAAGTGACAGAGTTAAGACGGAGTCCTAACGGAAAGAATAAAAATGCTTAGGAAAAATAGCGGGTGTTACACAAATCATTATTATTGGTCAACATGAAAATATCTCATTTAATTGATTGATGTTTGTAAGATATGCTATTCTATCTATGGAATTCTGAGGATGAGTATATGTTTAGTCAAAATACGAGAGAGTAAAATAACACTTTGATTAATTTAAAACTAAGTTTTAATTTTTGTTCCTAGCTTATAAGTGCCGAGTGAAGAAGGGTAACCCTAATTTTGTTCCAGTGTCGGGATCCGAGAGCGTTAACGCAGGGAATCGATATCAAGGAAGCTGGAACTGATCACAGGGGAACTGGAACCGGCCACAAGGGAGTTACAATCATGGAACTGGAACCGGCCGCAAGGGAGTTACAATCAGGGATCTGGAAGCACTAACCAGTCAACTGCAGCCGCCAAACCAACTACGTCTATTAATGGGGCACCTGAAGGAAGTAAAAACACTGGGAAGCTCTTTGCTATGGGGAAGCAGGCTGCTGAGGAGGACACACAAGTTATCACGGGTACCTTTCTCGTTATCTCGAAACCTTCATTTGTTCTATTTGATTTTGGGGCAACCCATTCATTTGTAGCCTTTAACCATGTATCGAGTCTGGAGTTAGTAGATTTTGAAAATATAGCTGATGATATAATCACACCCTCGGGGAAGTCGGTTAGGTGTACAAGAGTCTTTCGTAATATGCCCTTAATAGTTAAGGAAGTTTACCTGCCAGTTAATTTAATAGAGTTTCCCTTAGATGACTTTGACATATCCTGGGAATGGATTGGTTGGGATGATTTAGAGCCCAGATTGATTGTAACCTCAAGAAAGTGTCATTAAGAGGTCCGAAGGGAGTTAGAGTGTCTTATAGAGGATTTGCGGTAAAGCCAGCTGTGAAGATCATAGCAGCCATTACCCTGAAGACCCACCTGAAGAAAGGAAGTCCGTTATTCTTGTGCCATGTACGGGATACTCGGGCCGAGGAGTTGTCTTCTGACTCAATTCCTGTAGTGAGCGAGTTTGGGGACGTATTTCCGAAGGAGATCCCAGGTTTACCACCAAGGCGAGAGGTCGATTTCAGTGTTGACCTGAAGCCAGGGACGGGACCGATCTCTAAGGCACCATATCGTATGGGACCTAAGGAGTTGACCAAGTTAAAGAAGCAGTTGGAAGAATTGATGGATAAGGGGTATATTCGACCTAGTGTATCGTCGTGGGGTGCTCCTGTTTTGTTTGTGCAGAAGAAGGATGGGAGCATGAGGCTGTGCATCGATTACAGGGAGTTGAACGATGTTACTGTGAAGAATCGATACCCTTTGCCTTGTATTTATGATTTATTCGATTAATTGAGCGGGGCTGGTATCTTTTCAAAGATTGATTTGAGATCCGGTTATCACCAGTTGAGGGTCAAGAACGAAGATATCTCTAAGACCGCATTCAGAACTAGGTATGGCCACTATGAATTTGTTGTGATGCCGTTTGGTCTAACAAATGCTCCTGCTGTTTTCATGGATTTGATGAACCGAGTTTTTCGACCCTACTTGGACAAGTTCGTTGTGGTGTTTATCGATGTTATCCTAGTATATTCAAGGAACCGGAAAGAGCATGTAGAACATTTGAGGATCGTATTGCAATTACTCCGAGACAACCAGTTGTACGCTAAGTTATCAAAGTGTGAGTTCTGGTTGGAGAAGGTCGCATTTTTAGGACATGTGATTTCGAAAGAGGGTATCTTTAGACCCGAGCAAGATCGAAGTTGTCTCAAAGTGGAAGACGCCAAAGAATGTGGCAGAGATTCGGAGTTTCTTGGGGTTAGCTGGGTACTATCGAAGTTTCGTGAAGGACTTCTCAAAGATAGCAAGACCATTGACTAACCTTATGCGGAAAGAGATTCGGTACAGGTGGGATAATAGTTGTGAGAGGGCGTTTCGAACCTTGAAGGAGCATCTGCCTATGGCTCCAATCCTGGTCTTACCCGAAGGGAGCGAAAATTTTGAGGTGTAAACTAATGCGTCGAAAAATGGGTTGGGTTGTGTACTAATGCAGAATGGAAAGGTCATTGCGTATGCTTCACGTCAGCTGAAGACTTAAGAAAAGAACTACCCAACTCATGACCTAGAACTTGGGGCAGTGGTGTTTGCTCTAAAAATATGGAGACATTATCTGTATGGGGCAACATTCAAGGTGTTCTCAGACCACAAGAGTTTTAAGTACATCTACACACAGAAGAAGTTGAATATGCGGCAGAGGCGATGGATAGAGTTGATCAGAGATTATGACATGGAGATTTTATACCACGAGGGAAAGGCAAATGTGGTGGCTGACGCTCTAATCAGGAAATCGGTGCATTCTCTGTGTTTGGATATGTCCAGATTGAGGCTAAGGAATGAAGTGCAACAGATGGGGATTCATGTGATAAGGAAAGGGGAAGCAATGTCTGACTTGACGATTCAACCAGAGTTGTACGCCAAAATACGAGAAGAGCAGTTTTTGGATCCGAAATACCTAATGTGGCGAGCCCGTATTGAGAGAGGTGAACCCTCAAATCTCACCGTGCACCAAGACCGTTGCCTTAGGTTCAACGACAGGTGGTGGGTGCCGGAAAGAGGAGATTTAAGGAGGAAAATCATGACCGAGGCGCATTGTAGTCCTTACTCGGTACATCCGGGTGGGGACAAACTTTATAAGGATCTGAAGAAGACATTCTGGTGAGAGAACATGAAGAGAGAGGTGGCTGAGTTTGTGTCCAGATGTCTGACTTGTCAGAAGGTCAAGCGTGAACACAAACGACCACAGGGTAAGCTACAACCCTTAGAGGTACCTGAGTGGAAGTGGGACTCCATTTCCATGGATTTTATTGTAGGTTTGCCGAGAACCCCAAAGGGGAATAATATGATTTGGGTAATAGTAGACCGACTCACCAAGCCGGCTCACTTTGTGTCAATGAAGGATACGTGGAGTAAGGCTGAGCTAGCAATGGCTTATAGGAGGCATGTTCTGAAACTACATGGGGTACCTAAGGACATTGTGTCTGATCGTGATTCGAGGTTCATATCGAAATTTTGGCTGGAGCTGTAGGAATCCTTGGGTACACAATTGGAGATGAGTACAACCTTTCATCCTGCGACCGACGATCAGACAGAATGAACCATACAAACATTGGAAGACATGTTGCGGGCCTGTGCCCTAGAATTTTGGAGTTCGTGGGCGGATCGATTGGATTTGATTGAGTTCTCTTACAACAACAGCTACCATGCTAGCATCCAGATGGCACCATTTGAAGCTCTGTAAGGGAGGAAGTATAGGAGCCCGGTATGTTGGGACGAGATGGCCGACGCAGTAGTGATGGGACCTCACATGATTCAGAAGATGATCAAGCAGGTACATGTAATCCGACAGAAGATGCGAGCAGCACAGGATCGTCAGAAGAGTTATGTTGATTTCCACCGCCGAGAAGTTGAGTTCGTTGTGGGTGATAAGGTCTTGCTGACAGTCTCACCTATGAGAGGGGTTATGAGGTTCGGGAAGAAGGGCAAGTTGAGTCAAAAGTTTATTGGGACGTATGAAATTCTGGATAGGATAGGGGAGGTGGCGTAACGGTTAGCCCTTCCCCCCGCTCTCGATAAAGTTCATAATGTGTTTCATGTTTCCCAGTTGAGGAAATACTTGGGTGACCCGTCTCACATCATTGAATCCGAGACGATCCAGCTAGATGATTCTCTTAACTATGAGGAGGTTCCAAAGGAAATTTTAGACCGAAAAGTTAGAAAGACCCGGGGAGGAGAAACAATCCTTGTTAAAGTATTATGGTCTAATCACAATGTCGAGGAGGCCACCTGGGAAACAGAAGCGTCGATGCGGAAACGTTTCCCTCATCTCTTCAACCAGGTAATTACTTCGGTTATGGGGACGTAACGTTGTCTTATAAGGAGGGTAGGATGTTATACTCGGTGTTTTCCTATATCATGTTTGCTTAGTGACTGTGTCTGCCACTTTGTGATAACTTCAGGACGAAGTTCCTTATAAGGAGGGTAGACTGTAATATTCCGTTCCAATTATTCATGTTACGTTAATCATGTTAGTTTGGTGATTGGTTGATCTTGGTTGATCTACCAGTTTGGTAGAGCTGGTCGTTCCGTAAAGGAAGTGAACTTCGGGACAAAGTTCCTTATAAGGAGGGTAGATTGTAATACACGTGTTTCATAGTGGGTCAAACTGAGCCAATAAATCATATTGAGTCAAACCCGAGCAATCACGTAATAAGTTGTAAAAACATTACTCGACCCAGCCCATTTAGTTGGGTATGACTACACGCTTATTTTATTAACCTACTCTCAAACCCACGTTCCTTTCCCTATTTAAATACTCTTATAATACCTAGTAGCCTACCCATTAAACCACCAACACGCAGCCTACACATAAAACCACATAAAACGGACTTAGGGCTGCCGCACGAAGCAAGAAAGGGAGAGAGAGCACTAGAAATCGAGTCGGGCCACCGATTGCATCATACACGTAGCTATAGGTATGCTTACACCGTCTTTTCCATTGTAGTACTTTTGGTTGAACCTTAACGTCAATTAACGATGGTCGGGAATGGTTTAGCAATAGTCGGGAATGATTTGTTGTTACTGTTATCCTTGTTTTGTTTCGTATGTCTAATATTGTGATTGTCGATGGCGTGGTTGTTAGTATCATAGTTGTGTGTTGTCATGGCTATGTTGTGGGTGCTGTAGTGACGTGTGTTGCCGTCGTTGTGATGCTGCCGTGTTGAGGTAGAGGGTATGTGTTGTTTGAGTCTGTGTAGATTGTCATGTATGCATGGGTCTGAGAGGTCGTGTGGGGGCTATTAATAGGGTGGTCTGTAGTATTTCGATAATACTACGTAGTGTAATGGTTTAGTTAATTAATTTAGCATGTATCGCCTGTGATATAAGGAGGTCATATGGACATAGTTAATTAATTTAGGATCATCAAGGGTGAGTCATATTTGGTATTAGTAATGATGTTAATGGCGTCATATTTGGTATAAGGGTGAGTCAGTTAGTTGTCTTATATTTGGTTTGCGTTGCGTAGAAGGTCGACCTATGTAGTAGGGATGATAATGGAATAGTGTGTTATTGGTAAACTGGAGTCGGATTGTCGTTAGGGGTTATAATGTAATTAGAACCGTATCAAGTTCATGTTATGGTTTAGTTAGGTTGGGTCGTTTTCACTTTATAATTTAACTACTTTAGGTCGATATTAATTTTATTTAATAATATAATATTTTATTAGGTTCGGACTTCGTAGAAATTCTGTGGTGAATTGTACTGACGACTTGGTCGTGACCTGCTAATTAGGTATGGTTTTCCTTACTTAGAATACGCTAATATTATTATGCATGTATGAGTTACGAGTATGATGTGATATTGTGATAATAAGAATAATGTTGAATATTTATGGGAGAATAATTGTTGATGATTGGAGTTGGTGAGGCTAGCTTTAGACCTAGCCGGGGCCTTTGATCACGGTCCCCTCCCTGATTTCTCCTCGCGAGTTGTTGAACCTGCGGGGGGTGTGCACACTCGGAATGAAAGGGCCTGCCAGAAGAGTTGAGATGAGAATATTGATTGGTACTGTGATGGTACTGAGGATGTAGAGATGGTGTGGTTATCTGGTACCGATGACGGTAACAAGATTGTTAAGACTTGAAGTTTCATATTTCGTACTTGTATATTAATGTTAGCATGTTCTAACTACATTTTTGTTGTCTAAATTGTCACCCTATTTTATTGGGGGCCTGCGACGATCCAATTGACATTTTCAGTCTCTTAGGGAGCAGAGTATTGATGCAGATGTGGATCATTGATGTGTGCTTAATTGAAGGGAATTGCTGTTCGGGAAGGGAGTGCGTGGCCATCGTTAGTATACTCTTAGCATTTTTCTGTCGTTAGTACTTAATGGACCTATTATTCATGTAGTCATTTTGGGATTTTGTAACTACACTTAGTTCTCGAACTTGGTTTGCATCTTCTGAATAATCTATTAAACTCGGTTGCGTTTCAGTATTGTTTTGTGATGGGACTGCTGCCTCGGTTGATCCGAGATGGTAACACTCTCATTTATCCGGGAAGGCCTAGTTAAGGCTCTTGGATAAATGAGATGTTACATCCGCCTTCGAGGTGTTAGGTGTGGCAACAGAGTTATTTGCGAAACATTGTTCAGAGATAACAAGGACGGAAACAAGTAGTAGAGCGATTTTGATTGTTCTAGGGTACATATCTAGAACTTAGTTAAAATTATTTCAAATTTCTGATATATATCTAAAGTAAGTTTCACACACAACGAACAAAAAAAATAGTACAAAACTAAAGTGACTTGTGATGCAGAACCATTGTTCATATCATACACTTTTATATTTGAATCTATACATTTAACGTATTTGTATCTCAAAATTAACATAAAATATTATTAATACTTATTTAAAGCTAATTTACATTATTCGATGATAACAGTGAATATTTCAATAATAAGTTTTCCAAATTATAATCATGGGAGTATTTAATTTTATAATCAAATAACCTACATTAACATTGACGTCAAAACATAATCGTCATAAATAAATTATCTTTACTAAATCAAAAAAATCGTTTCTGGTAACATAACTATTATGTTCATTTGAGGTATGCCGATTTTTAAACTTATGTACACTAGTTTTTTTTTAAATTTGGAAGATATTTGTTTTTACTAAACCATAATAACTCATTTGAAAGTTTAAAAAAACCCTAAATTTATGATAGATATATAAATTCGTAATATAATCATTTTTTTTAAATTATTAAATATATTGTATGTTTCTTCTCTTTTCTTTTAGTTGTGAATTATTCTTTTTTAAGTCACATATTCTACATTTTCAAGTTAATCATTCGACAAAATAAATAATTATATTTCTATCACTTGAATTACTTTGTTCGAGGATTTATATTTTATGAAATCTTCAAATTTTGTCATTACGTAGTTTATTGTTATTTACATCTGATGGCGTGAGCGAAATACTCTGACTTTAAGGAATATAATTATCTATTCGCGAGACTTTTTGAACATATTCACTTTATTGTCAATGTCGACGTTCTAAAGTATAGTGAGTGGTCATATGGTGATAAAAGTAAAGAGAATCTAAATTATGTATATGGATGTATGTACGTACTTGTTATTGTTGACAATAGTATGTAGTTTTTCGCTTTTTATAGAAAGAATTTTTTTTAATTTTATCACTTGTTTTAGGATTGATACTATTTATATTAATCTTTATGGAAAGAAAATAACTTGATGTTTTTAAGATTTTACAAGTTCAGTCATAATCATTTTTTATGTAATGACTATTTCTAATCAATATTTTTAACATAAAATACGACTAATGTTCATTATTAGAAATTACAGGAATACTAAATCACTTGATACATACTATGTTTACATATATTTTAAATAACAGATATTTCAGTTGTATGTTTTAAATAACAGATATATTTTTAACACTTTTTTCAACCCGTTCAAATCATTATTATTGGTCAACATGAAAATATCTCATTTAATTGATTGATGTTTGTAAGATATGAAATTCTGAGGATGAGTACATGTTTAGTCAAAATAAGAGAGTAAAATTGTGGACATGACGTAGGTCCACCCCGACGCGGCCACGCGCGGGTTTGGGGAGGCAAATGAATCTCCATATGAAACGGATTGAATGGAAATTTAAATCGAAGTGGAGTCGCCAACGAACTTTGTGGGAGTTCGTGCCCGTTCGAACCCACTCTATGTCGTATTGGGCCGTATACAAAATACAGCCCATTTCCGATGTCAGAGTTTATTGGGCTGGTCCCTTAGCAATTGATACCGATACCGTCACTACCAGTTACCGTGTATTGAATGATTCTCGTGTGCCAACGGTTTCGGGCATCCGGAAACCGAGGTTTTGAGTAATGGGTGAGGGTACGTGTTGGGAAGCCCACGAAGGACACCCAACCCCGCCCGCACATTAGCGGCCTCTACTAGGATATCGAATGACTTTTGAATACTCGTGTTAGTTAAACGGGAAAATGATATGCAAAGATTATTTTCCCTAAGCATGTGAATGAATTGAAAGGGGTTTCTACGTCAATTTAATGCAATTTGATTCTAACGTCAAAGTTGAATTTTAGCATGTGGGTTCATTTTAGTACGATAAAATAAACAACCAAAATTGACAAAAGAAACAACAAACGGTTAGCAACGGTATAACGATATTAACGATTTTAACGATATTAACGATTTTGCACCCTCAACCTACATGTTTCTTATGCACGATATGGACTCGTATTGACGGCTTGCACGGGAGTTTCGAGCTATGTAGGTTGAGTTGTGGTGGTTAGGGTGTTGAATTCCTAAAGCTAGGTTTAGGGTTTCGATTCCTAGGCTAGGGCTAGGGTTTGCTCGGTGTAGAGTAGGGTTCGGATTTTGAGATGTGTAAAGTTTAGGGTTTTGATTAGGGCAAAAAAGTTGTCCTCAAGTTGTGTTGCATGGGGTTGCTTATATAGGCAAAAGCAAGGCACCCGGCTAGGGTTACTCGACCGAGAAAGTAGCTGACTTGGTCGAGTGGCCCAGTGCGTCAGCCGTCGGGCTTGAAATAGGCCCACTCGATTGAGTGGGTGGGGCACTCGATCGAGTGGCCCAGCTGGGTCGCGCGGGTCCATTGTTTTGGACCGTGACCTGGATTTTTGATGGGTTTGTGTTTGACTTGGACTTTTGATTTTGTGAGGAACTGTTTTGTATGTCTCGGAAACGACTTTGACCAGGGTCGACCCAATCGTAAAAAAGTCGGTTTTATTTCCGGTGTCAGTTTTGGCCCAAATTAGTCTTGTTTGACTCGGAATGGTCCGCTGGGCCTGAATTTGAGTTCAGTTTTGGGAGATTTGTACTCCGTATGTGCTTTAGCCAACAACTAATGGATTTGAGCCCATATCCGAGCGCGTAGAAACACGTTAGCGTCCGATCATCATCGGGTGTTTTTGGGAAACTACCATAGACACCTGGCAGTCAAAATGCGGGTGTCTACAGAGCCCCCACTCTGACTGAGGCTTGGACAAGGCGAAAGTCAGAGTAGCCACCAGGCCAATCGAGAATTGAAACCTGGTGGACTTCCGGTCGGGTCGTTTATAGTCCATTAGACTCGCGTGAAGGGCTCGCCAGCCACAAGCTAGAAGTCATACCTGAGCCGATGACGATAACTCCGTGGGGAATTGGACTTGTCGCATAAGTCCTGGGTGCGCCTGTATGTAGGCTCATCCAGTGAAATGCCTCAGTTGGCTTCCGCTGGGAAGATATAGTGGGTTGCACGTCCCTGTTTGAGTCGTACCTGTATAAGTCACATAAAATGCATGCAACACGTAGGTAGTAAAATGACTCGCGCTGGGGAAAATGATTTTTGAAATTTTGAAGATTTTGAAATTTTGAAATTTGTTTGAAATTTTGACTCCTAAAGAAATTAGGAAAGTTCGGGATGAATATCTCCGTGCTAGTATCGAGACTAGGCTTGTGGCTTGATTCCAATTAGGATTAGGAAACTATGGGGTAAGGAGAGATATGGAAAGAGAGTGTAAGGTTGATTGCTATATATAGCCCCTCTTATCATTGATTTTCCTCACAATCCCATTACAATTCACTCCCTTCTTAAAAAGAAAACCTTTTCATCCTTCTCAAGAAACTAGCCATGGGAATTGATAGATTAACTGTGATGCTGCAAGAATGGTCCCGACGCTTCAGGGACACAGATAGGGTAGCCCTTAACCAGGCGGGCATAACTCAGCTGTACCCGTTCCGTCAGATGGTGGTTGATCGTTATTTCTTGAATGCGTGCTTGGCTTACTGGGATGACATATATCATGTCTTTGCCTTTCCTCGGGGCGAAGATTGCCCTTTACCTGAGGAGATTGCAGCTATAGGAGGATGGAACCCGATACTCTGTCCCGCTGTCCCATACTCGATCTATGACCCGAGGAGGAAGCTTCGAGAATTTCTAGGGCTTTCTCACAACGAGGTATCCCGTATGATCGAGGGTGATAATATTTCTCTGATCGACTTGGCTGCAAAATTTATGAATTCTCTTGATGTTCGGGTCAGGCCGGCTTACAGCCGTAGGGCTTTTTCTTTCTGCATGCTCCATGTTTATGCTTTCGAGGGTCACATGGATTTGCTATCCTGCATCGGAAACACCCGTCTTTTGACCGTAGTGGACTTGATGGAGACTGAACACAGCCCAACTTGGCTGATCACGGGCGAGATTATCCAAGGATTGGACAACCGCAAGAGGGACTCATCAATTCGTCTTACCGGGAGCACCCGATTGCTGCAAGTATGTCGGATTTTTATTATTATTCCAATTTCTCGACTTTTCGATTTTTTTTTAATTTTTCGTGGATTGCCTGCTGCAGTGGGCACTCGATCGAGTCACCCTGGCACTCGACCGAGTGCCCCCGTAGAAACCTTCTGACCTGCTCTCAGAGGTACCACTCGATCGAGTCACCCTAGCACTCGATCGAGTGCCCTCGTAAAAGCCCCCTGTTTGTGTTCAGGGGTACCACTCGATCGAGTGTCCCAGGCACTCGATCGAGTGGCCTTAGGCGGACGCCTATTTCGCCTCGGAAACTCATGTTCTTGTTTCTTTTTTCAGATTTGGCTATATGAGAGATTATCAGTGATAGATCCTCCCCTCGACGCGAGCAAATATCGTCATAACCAGGTGATGACGAGGAGGCGGGCCATTGACTTTTCTCGTCAGATTATCCAGAAATATTGGGACGAGGTACTGTCATTCCATGGTGGTCCGTTAATTCAATGGGTAGTTCCGTGGTGGCCCATCTATCTTTGGACCGGTTTGGACCCAAGGGACAGAGCCCGTTATCAGGTGATATTATCCTTCAGGCAAACAGTTCATCTTTATCCGGATCGCATACTAAGGCAGTACGGATGGACCCAGCGAATCCCTGAAGTTGAGGCAGTTGTGAGTGACCCTACCCAACTGACTGATGTAATGTGTGATACCTGGATGCAAAGATGGTACACCCGGCGTACTTGGCCCGTTGTCAAATCTCGCCACTCGATCTGGGTTTCAGACTCTTACACGAAGTGGACCAAAGCAGGTGATGCTAAAGCCCGAGCTGCAGTGAAGCTTGATGAAGCTTTCGACCTGCTGCGAAGGGAGCAAGGTAAAGACAACAGGGGCTTTTTTGAAGAAGGGGACACTCCTACTACCCTAGTCCGTCTTATGTCAGGACAAAAGAAGAAGACTAAGACTAAAGCTGGAGGGTCTAGTGCTAAAGGTGCTTGGGGGAAGGTGAGCCCCCAGACTGACTTGGAGAGGAGACTGGGCCCAAGACTACCCGTGCAGGACCGACTTGGCCTACGGGATAGATTACTCGAGCACGTGCGGGCTCGCATTGGACCGAAGACTGTGGTAGAAGACCCGTCGTCGAAGAAACGGGCTCGTGCTAAGGAGGTTCCACTTGTGATTCGGGAATGCTCGCCACCACCTCGAAGACCTCAGGATCCACGTGACCCGAAGGACAAGGGGAAGGGCAAAATGCCCGGATATTAGTCTCCGTTGTTAGTATTTGAATATTATTATTATTTTTTGGGTGTGATTTTTTTTTTGTGTGCCGTGTTTGGCGTTTTTTTTTTTTTTTTGTAATTCCCGAGTTTATCGGTTTAATAAAGACGTATTAAAGAATACCGTTCCCGTCTTTTTGTTTATTGCAATGGTTGTACCCTTTTGAGGGGTTGCCAACGTATCCACGATTAGCGGAATCAAACCAAACGTAGTTCAAAATTTGATTTGATTGATTTTTGCAATTTTTGAAATACATCAAGATTATTAATTCGAGATGTGCGACAGTAGAATAATTAATTCTAACTTATTGACTTGTCTATAATTTTTGAAAATTTATAAAGAGACAAATTTTTATAAATTTTTGCAAATGACATTGAGATGGGGGGTTAAGGGTAGTAGCGCTTCAGCTGGTCCAAGTTGGTTGGGTTGATGAATTCGTTCCCGTTCAAGTTTGTCAGCATCACCGCTCCTCCTGACAGGACCTTCTTGACTAAGTATGGCCCAACCCAATTGGGTTTGAATTTACCCCTTGGGTCAACCGGTAATAAGGCACGCACCGATTTTAGGACCAGATCCTCTTCTTTGATGTTTCTGGGCCTAACCCTTTTGTTAAAACTCCGTTGGATCCTCTTTTGATATATTTGGATATTGTTGAGGGCCCGTCATCGCCGTTCGTCTAAAAGGACTAGCGATTCGTATCGGACTTGGACCCAATCTGCTTCAGATACTTGGCTTTCAAGTAAAATCCTGAGGGATGGTACTTCTAGCTCGACCGGCTGGACTGCTTCCATTCCGTATGTCAAATAATATGGAGTTGCTCCGGTCGCGGTGCGAATTGAAGTTTGGTACCTCCATATGGCGAAGGGTATTTTGTCGGGCCACAGTAATTCTCAGCCATCTTTTTAAGTATGGTGACAATTGTTTTATTGGCCGCTTCTACCACTCCGTTTGTTTGAGGTCGGTAAGGCGAAGATGTATGCCTTTGAATTTTATATTTTGCCGGCAATGTGGCAGTTTCAGCTTGAAAGTGGGTCTTGTGATCACTGATGAACTCGTGAGGGATCCCATACTGGCATATGATCTTATTTTGGATAAACTTGGCCACGTGTTTGGCGTTCAAGACACGGTATGACTCGGCTTCGACCCATTTGGTGAAGTAGTCGATGGCCACCAAAATGAAGCAATGACCTCCCGTCCCGGAAGGATGCACCTTTCCAATTATGTTTATACCCCATGTTGAAAATGGCCACGGTGATGTCATGGTATATAAGAGGGAAGATGGCATATGCTGTACATTGGCAAAGATCAGACAGTTATGACAGTATTTGACATACAACTGACATTCTGTTTCCATGGTGTTCCAATAATAACCGAGCTTCATGAATTTTCAAGCTAGCATTTGGGCGTTCATATGCGGACCGTTTTCACCATCGTGTACCTCGGCCATAACCTTTTCAGCCTGTATTTTGTCGATGCATAGGAGGAGAGCCCCCTGTGCCGTCTTTTTGTATAATTGCCCGTCGTCCGTGCGAACAAATTGGGTTGCCAATCTCCGCAGGGCTTTCTTGGCTCGGTTTTCAGTTCCCGGGGGATACTCTCCCGTTTCCAAGTAGATTAGGACTCACTGATACCAAGGTTCTGGGTCAGCTAGCTCGATGTCCTGGATGGCGTGTACATACGCCGGCTCGGACCGTCTTTCGACACAGATCGGCATGCTGGTCAGGTGATCCGGGATGTTCAGTAGAGATGCTAATTTGGAAAGTGCATCTACGAATTGATTTTCTTCCTGGGGTAGATAAATATATTCTACCTTTTGGAATTGTTTCTCTAGAACCCTTACCCATGCATGGTAAGCCACGAGATTGGCGTTCCGAGTTTTTCATTTTTGGAGAGCCTGATTGATGACCAATGATGAATCACCGTGGACCCGGAGGTTTGTTACCCCTAAATCAGCGGCGGCTTGCAACCCGTGAATGCATGCTTCGTATTCGGCTGCGTTATTGGTCACGTCAAAGTCCAATTTGATGGATAAGGGAGTATGTTCCCCTCGTGGTGAGATTAACAGAATCCCGACCCCGAATCCTCGAAAGTTGGATGCTCCATCAAAATACAAATCCCATGTTTTGGTGTCAGTATGGAATATGTTTTCAATAGAAAAGGCCCAAGTGTCGGTGTGGTCCTCTTCAGATATCGGGCTATCGGCGAGGAACTCGGCTACTACCCGGCCTTTGATGGCTTTTAATGGTACAAACTTGGGTCAAACTCAGATAACATTAAAGTCCATCTGGACATCCTGCCGTTGAGGATGGGCTTCTCGAACAGGTATTTGATAGGATCCATTTTGGATAATACCTGTACCTGGTGGCTAAGCATGTAATGTCAGAGCTTTTTAGTGGCCCAGACCAACGCTAGGCACGTCTTTTCGAGCATTGTGTATTTGCATTCGTATTCGAGGAACTTTTTACTTATGTAGTAAATAGCCCGTTCTTCTGAATCGACTGTCTGGGCCAGCATAGCCCCCATGGCTGTCTCGGTCGTTGTTAGGTATAACGACAAAGGCAAATCGGGTTGAGGTGGCATTAATACTTGCGGAGCAGACAGAATCTCCTTGATTTTATCAAAAGCCGCTTGACATTTGTCATCCCATAGTACCCGTTCCCCTATCTTTAGTTTCTTGAAAATGGGCTCACATACCATGGTTAATTTTGAAATGAACAGGTTGATGTATTGGACTTTCCCGAGAAACCCCCGTATTTCTTTTTCGGTCTTGGGTGGCTGCATCTCGGTGATGGCTTTGATTTTAGCTGGGTCGACCTCGATGCCGCATTGGCTAACTATATCACCCAGTAATTTGCCCGATGTTACCCCGAAACTGCATTTTTGGGGGTTTAGCCTCATGTTGTACTTGCGTAGTCGGGTGAGAAACTTTTTTAGGGCCGCAATGTGCGCATTCCGGTCTTTGGACTTAACGATCATATCGTCCACGTAGACCTCCACTTCTTTGTGCATCATGTCAAGTAATAAAGTTGTGGCGGTCCGCTGATAAGTGGCCCTGGCATTGATAAGCCCAAATGGCATAACAGTGTAACAGTAAGTACCCCAAGGTGTAATGAAGGTGGTCTTACTCATATCCTCTTCTGCCATTTTAATTTGATTGTATCCGGCATACCCATCCATGAATGATAAAAGGGCATGATCGGCCGTGTTATCCACTAGTATGTCGATATGTGCTAAAGTGAAATCGTCTTTTGGGCTTGCCTTGTTGAGGTCTCGGAAATCCACACATACCCGCACCTTGCCGTCCTTCTTGGGTACCGGCACGATGTTTGCGACCCAGTCTGGATATTCAGACACTTGTATAAAGCCCGCTTTGAATTGTTTGTCTACTTCTTCTTTGACCTTGAGAGACCATTCGGGCTTCATCCCTCGGAGTTTTTGCTTTAACGGTTTGCACCCATCTTTGATGGGTATTCGGTGTTCGGCTATTTCCCGATCTATACCCGGCATGTCCTTGTAGGACCATGCGAAAACATCTTTGAACTCTTGGAGGAGGTCTGTGAATTGTTTTCTCTTCTCTGGATCCAAGGATAGGCCCAACTTAAGCATCTGGGGCTCTAAAGTGGTTCCCACGTTGATGGACTCGGTTTCTTCAATTACCGGATTTCGGGACTCCCTTTGTTCGAGCTGCTCGATCAGATGTGGAGGTGGAGGTACATGTTCGTCGGGTTTCTTAATGTCATTGCATATAAAATTTTTGAAATTGAGAAAATTTTGGAAATAAGACAAGTCATAAGCAGAACGGTTTTCGTTATTATTATTAATGGTGAATTTTGTGAAAAGCTCGAAAAGAGCGGCCATCTGATCGTTGGTCAGTGGCGGGATAGGGAGAGGTCTTGGGACAGGCCCCGAGACCTCAGTGGATAAGGGAAGAGGGGTTACAGACTCGACTCTAGCACCAGCCCCTCTAGACTTGGACTCAGACTCCGACTCAGACTCAGTATCCGGCATGTCTCCCTCGCCGGTGGTTAGCTTGTAGGTCTGCCCTTGGCCTTTCGTCCACTTGATGGTCTTCCTCCAGGCCTTTTTTTCTGTATCTGCACCAACTTCGGTGATTAGCTTAGTTGGGTCGAACCGATCGCTGCGGAGGATCAGATTGACCAAGTCATCTTTTGGAGCAGGGACGACTTTGTCTTCTCCAAATAAGAGCCCCAGCACAGGTTCGGAGTTGTTCTCCTCTTCCTTGGACTCGGTTTGAACGAGGGCAAATATATCATCGGGGATGAAATTGCATTCCCGAGCCGTTTTGGTCTCGAGGTATGTGATTGTGGGTTGGTAGAGGCCCACTGGAATGGCTCCGAAGACTGGAGTGACGAAATAATCGGTTAACTTCGGGCTATAAGGGCCTATGTAAGTACCCTTGAGAATGTTGGTGGCCTTGTGGATCCCGGCCCGAACCACGTTTTCTGGGGTTATAGCATACGCCAATCCGAATTGCGATTCGCCATCATTTAGGACCTCAATGATCTTCCCAACCGGAAGATTCGGCCTCGAGGTTGCTCCCGGTAGATAGCCTAGATTCTGTAGCATCGTGTTGATGCTAGCTGTGAAGTAAGGCCTAAAGAGATACTCTTCTTCGATCATACCCACGAAATCAAATCCTCGTGGGTCGGCCCGGTCCGTAGCGTTGCAGCTTGCCACGTTAATTGGAGTAGCCTCTAGTGTGATGATGCCGTCCCAAAGTGGCATCTTGACTTTTCGGTGGAGAGTGGAGGATACGGCCTTGACTGCGTGGATCCAACGCCTTCCTAATAGTAGGTTAAAGGACGAGGTGACATCAATCACCTGGAACTCCAACTTCTTCTCGATTGGGGCTCTTATTATTGTTAATTTAACGGCCCCGACCACCGGTTTTGGGCTTCCGTCGAAAGCTTGGATAGTCTGCGCAGTCGGGAGGTAGTCGGCATCGGTGATCCCGAGTGCTTTAGCGGTCCTTAGAGGTAGGACATTCACGGCGGACCCATCGTCAATAAGGGTCATTGGGAGGTACTTCTCTCGGCAAATGACCGTAATGTATAGGGCTAGATTATGATTGGGCCCAAACGCTGGCAGATCAGACTCGGAGAAGGTGATGAGTGGGCCTTCTTCCTTGGACTTGCCTTTGAGATAAGGCATAATGGTGGCTACCATTTCAATGGGGGTAACCTGTGAGTCGACCTTGATTTCATCGAGAGCCTTAGTCAGTGCTTCCCGATGAGCTTCTGAGCTAACTAGTAATTGCCATATGGTTAAGTCAGCTCGAACCCTATTCATTTGTTGGACCAAAGTGGGTCGTTGCTTGGTTCTTCAAGGGTAGATTCCGTTCTGGCAGGTTCAGTGGCGGATGCGGGAATAGGACGCCCAGATACGGCGAGGTGGTGAGTGGCTAAGGCTCTGGATTTAGCCTTTCGGACCTCTTCAAGGGTGATGGGGACAACTTCCCCTTTGGTTAAGTATACATCATCCTCGTCATCGAACCATATCCCGTTAGTTTGTGGGATATAGGGGGAGATGAGGTGAGAACAGTCGATTACCTCTCCCGTGAATATAGAATGGGAGCTGAACGGGTTTTCTTTGTTGCTCGGCTTGTCTCCGGGCAATGGGATCTTCCCGCTCTCGATCAGGTCCTGGATTAGATGCTTCAATTTCCAGCACTTTTCAGTATCATGCCCATTACCACGATGATATTGGCAGTAGGCCTGGGCGTTATAACTTTTGGGCCTCTTTTCTACTGGAAGCTCGGGCATCGGGCCTATTGGTTGGATCAGACACTTCGAAGATAGCCTTTGTAAGGCATAAGTATAGGTAGTCCCTATATCTGTGAATACCCGATTTGGTGTATTCTTTTTGGATGAGGTGTCAAGCAGGTTTACCTCATCAAAGATGCTGCGAGTTGCAGCTGCGGGTGTGGGCTTGCTTGTAGATGAACTTGCCCCTTGATAGCCTTTGGTAGAGGCCTTAGTCAGGCTCTCTAACCTTAGGTCGTCCTCTATTCTTGTGCCCATTTCAGTGAGGGCGACGAAGTTAGGGATGATAGCATACCGGAGATGGACCCGGTAGGATGGGAGGAGTTTCTTGAAAAAAGCCTCCACTAGGACCTTCTCACTGGGCTTATCGACCAACTTCACACTCTCGGCCCGCCATCTTTGCAAATATTTTGTGAACCCTTCTTTGGGCTCTTGGGCCATCACCTCCAGAGTACGCATTGTAGTCTGGATTTCAGTATTATTGGCGTAATTCCGAGCAAATTCGGTTGCCACATCATCCCAAGTTTTATATTTCTTGGGGTCAAGCCTATAGAACTAGGCCTTAGGGTGCTTTTCGAGAGATGAAGGGAATAAGTGCTTGAACATGGCGGACTTTACCCCCTTGACCGCTATAAAGTCGTTGAAAGCCCGAATGTGATGGACCGGGTCTTCAGTACCCTCAAACATCAGAATTCCCGTAAGGTTGAGGTTAGCAGGCATCTCGTCATTCAAAGGTGAATAGGAACGAGCATTTTCGGTGTGGATCGAGTTGTTCGTCGACAGGTGAACTTGTTCTTCGAGCCTGCGAACAACGCTAATAGGTTCAGCTATGGGCCCAGTTGTTTCTGACCCGTCAACAGGGGCCGTCTTTTCTACGGCGCTCAAACGGGTGTCTAACGTTGCTTGGCTAGCCTGGATGGAGGTCAGTTGAGTCTCGATCATCTCTAGGGCCTCCTTCAATGCGTCCATTATGCGTTGATATCTGGTTTCGGGTGGCCTGTCTGTAAGAACACCGCGTAATCAGAAACTAGCCCGAATCCCGAAATAGAAAGTACATCCCGAACAAGACTAAAAAGGGAAATGACTCGAGAAAAGACACCTTGACGGGTGACTTGTGAAGCGTGGGCCTTCCTTAGGATTCGGCGAGTGGGCCTAGTCCTGTTCAAAGGAAGGTTCGCGTGAGAGACATCCCCAGACTTTGGACTCGATTGTGTTGACAGGTCCTCCTTTGTAGGGGTTTTGTCCTACGTAGGTGGGCCTTGCCTTAGTCTAATAAGGCAGACTGGGATGAGGAAGAAACCCGTGATGTAAGATCGACAGAGTTTCGACGCTAAAGACCTTGGCAACTTACGACATGACCCGACACTGCTTATTACGGGAAGTCCTAAGAAGAGGAAGGTTTTGAAAATGGATTATTTTTGAAGATCCGAGAAAACATCGTGGAGGGCCCAATTTTCAAAAAAAACGAAAAGAATATTGGGCCACGGGTTTTGAAAGTTCGAAAATGTTCTCGAGTTTTGAATTGGGCAGCATACCGTCTAGAAAATAGGCTATTTTGAGTAAAATCATAAGTCCTATATTCGGCGTGCGACCCGGGTTTTGAAAATTGAATACCTTGAAAAAGATGCATTTTTTTGAAAAGTTGACGGTTTTTGAAAACGACACGAAAACCGAATAGAACGTAGTCACACAAGCATTATAACGACGCCATGTATGCTCTACACTAAGTCTCGGTCGGTCTAAGAGGGTCTATACCAGTGTACATAGTCTAGACGTTGATCGGGACGAACTCTCTAAGTCGAGTTGAGCTTAGAACATGCCGCGAAACCCACTCGAATCGACTATGGACACCTTTTGACATATCCATATTGGAGTACATCAATGGTATAGTGGGACGTCGGTCACCAGTACCGGCCCGGGAAAATATGGGTTATGCATGAACCGTAAAACTAAAACGCGTATTGTACTAGTCAAACGATTTCTATTCGAGTCTCACCCTGAGGATGCCGATGGTAAGTCACGCATCAGTTAATCCCTAGCGGAGTCGCCAAATTGTGAACATGACGTAGGTCCACCCCGACGCGGCCACGCGCGGGTTTGGGGAGGCGAATGAATCTCCATATGAAACGGATCGAATGGAAATTTAAATCGAAGTGGAGTCGCCACCGAACTTTGTGGAAGTTCGGGCCCGTTCGAACCCACTCTATGTCGTAGTGGGCCGTATACAAAATACAGCCCATTTCCGATGTCAGAGTTTATTGGGCTCGTCCCTTAGCATTTGATACCGATACCGTCACTACCGGTTACCGTGTATTGAATGACTCTCGTGCGCCAACGGTTTAGGGCATCCGGAAACCGAGGTTTTGAGTAAGGGGTGAGGGTACGTGTTGGGAAGCCCACGAAGAACACCCAACCCCGCCAGCACATTAGCTGCCTTTACTAGGATATCGAATGACTTTTGAATACGCGCGTTAGTTAAACGGGAAAATGATATGCAAAGGTTATTTTCCCTAAGCGTGTGAATGAATTGAAAGGGGTTTCTACGTCAATTTAATGCAATTTGATTCTAACGTCAAAGTTGAATTTTAGCATGTCGGTTCATTTTAGTATGATAAAATAAACAACCAAAATTGACAAAAGAAACAACAAATGGTTAGCAACGGTATAACGATATTAACGGTTTGTGCAAATATTGAATTATGTAGAATGACGCAAATGAGTTAATGCATGGCTTTGAAAAACATGTTTCACGTGATTAATTAGGCACGTGTTGACCTAAGTCACAAAAAACGGTTAGCGAGACCCGAATGCTATTATAGGACTCACAGTTTAACGTGATAAAGGGCCACTCGACCGAGTCATTGTGTGACTCGACCGAGTCGACCTCTGAAAGAGGTTCTGTCCGGATTTTATGACCCTACTCTACCGAGTTACTGACCAACTCGACCGAGTACGTTGCCACTCGACCGAGTCACTATGAGACTCGACCGAGTGGAGGTCGTAAAGACATTCTGTTTCGGTTTTTGTGACGTCACTCGATCGAGTGGCGTAGGCACTCGGTCGAGTGGCACCTGTACGAACCATGTCGTTTGCAATTTTGTTATCGATTTCGAAATTGCTTTTGATTTTGATGACTTGATGAATGGAGCATAAATATTACAAAATTTATACTAGATTCTAAATTTGAATGCTCGTCGTATCCCATATTCGATTATTGAATCGATATGGAATACTAGAGTGAAAATAAAAGGAAATTGCTTTGAAGTCGTTTGAATTAACTATCGTGATATGAATAGATTTTCTCCGCGTTTAATAATGTCGTGATTCTAGCGAATTGTATGACTATTATTTTCGCATCAACGAAAAAATCGCATTAGTTAATTAAATTGACTAGATCGTTATATTCGACATCCAATTATGGAATTGGTATCGATTCTAACGGATCGACACTTTGCTTGAATTGAAAGACTTGATTCCCTCGGCTTTTCCGACATCGAAATAAATCCCTAGAGATCGTGATGTCGGATCCGCGTCAACGAGTTTCAACCCTTATTAAAATAGAATGCTTGTCTTTGAAGATCGATATGAATATGTGATGCAAACGAAAATAAACGAATTATTATTTAGGTTGACCAGTTTCAATATCAAGCGATCGGGGTGATGGGATAAGCGACCGGCAACGCTATGTGCAGTACACTTGTATATTCGGGTTTTCTTATCCCACCATCACTCAAGCTCGACACAAATTCACGAGTATTTTAATGCTTTATAATACTAGTGATAATAACGATATTAGGACGCGATAATAACGATAAAGAAAATAAGAAAAAAAAACGACCCTTATGATGATGAAAACGCAAAAAAGACGGGAAAGGAGAAGAAAAGGGGTTTTTGCACCCTCAACCTACATGTTTCTTATGCTCGGTATGGACTCGTAGTGACGGCTTGCACGGGAGTTTCGAGATATGTAGGGTGAGTTGTGGTGGTTAGGGTGTTGAATTCCTAAAGCTAGGTTTAGGGTTTCGATTCCTAGGCTAGGGCTAGGGTTTTCTCGGTGTAGAGTAGGGTTCGGATTTTGAGATGTGTAAAGTTTAGGGTTTTGATTAGGGCAAACAAGTTGTCCTCAAGTTGTGTTGCATGGGGTTGCTTATATAGGCAAAAGCAAGGCACCCGGCTAGGGTTACTCGACCGAGTAAGCAGCTGACTCGGTTGAGTGGCCCAGTGCGTCAGCCGTCGAGCTTGAAATAGGCCCACTCGATCGAGTGGGTGGGGCACTCGATCGAGTGGCCCAGCTGGGTCGCGCGGGTCCATCGTTTTGGACCGTGACCTGGATTTTTGATGGGTTTGTGTTTGACTTGGACTTTTGATGTTGTGAGGGACTCTTTTGTATGTCTCGGAAACGACTTTGACCAGGGTTGACCCAATCGTAAAAAAGTCGGTTTTATTTCCGGTGTCGGTTTTGGCCCAAATTAGTCTTGTTTGACTCGGAATGGTCCGCTGGGCCTGTATTTGAGTTCAGTTTTGGGAGATTTGTACTCCGTAAGTGCATTAGCCAACAACTAATGGATTTGAGCCCATATCCGAGCGCGTAGAAACACGTTAGCGTCCGATCATCATCGGGTGTTTTAGGGAAACTACCATAGACACCTGGCAGTCAAAATGCGGGTGTCTACAAAAATAACACTTTGGTTAATTTAAAACTAAGTTTCGATTTTTTTACCAAACGGAATACATATTTAGGTTAATGCGATAAAATAGTATAGTACATATATATGATAGTTAATCAACATTAGAATCAACGAAAACCATAATTAACTAGTATAGACCCCGTGCAATGCACGATATTTATAATATATTTATCTTATAGAATATTTCATTTAAGATTTAAAATAAAAAATTTATTATTTTATTTTTACTATTTATCGACAGTATAATTAGAAATAGGAAAGTATTTTTTAAATCGCAAAACTAATCAAAATATTTGAGTAATGTCTTAATGTACTGAGTATTAAATAACGTGTAATTAATGAAAATATTGTTTATAGTATTTTTCATATATACTCGGTTTACATCATCTCACATCTCGAGATACCCACTTCTCTCTTTAACATACCATAAAATACATAAATATTTATCAAAAGTCGTATAATCATGTACTTTTTTTAATGGTTAGCACGCCGTGATACGTTCTCTTCGTGTAAAAAAGCTATTCAGTTTTTCATTAGAAAATTAAAAAATAAATTAAAAATGGACTGTCTGTAAGACTTATATTATGTAATTTGTGAAACTTTTTTTATATGGACTTTAATAGTATATTCCGTATTTTGTAGTCTGTCCTACTGTGGACATGACATAGGTCCACCCCGACGCGGCCACGCGCGGGTTTGGGGAGGCGAATGAATCTCCGTATGAGAATGGATCGAATTGAAATTTAAATCGAAGTTGGAATCGCCACCGAACTTTGTGGAAGTTCGGGCCCGTTCGAACCCCCTCTATGTCGTAGTGGGTCGTGTACAAAATACGGCCCATTTCCGATGTAAGAGTTTATTGGGTTCGTCCCTTAGCATTTGATACCGATACGAATATCGTGTATTGAATGACTCTCGTTGCCAATGGTTTCGGACATCCGGAAACCGAGGTTCTGAATAAGGGGTGAGGGTACGTGTTGGGAAGTTCACAAAGAACACCCAACCCCGCCCGCACATTAGCGGCCTCTACTAGGATATCGTTTGATTTTTGAATACGCGCGTTAGTTGAACGATGAATGATATGCAAACATTGTTTTCCTAAGCATGTGAATAATTGAATGGGTTGCTAAGTCGGTTCAATGCATGAAAAATTAACGTCGAAGTTGAATTTAGCATGTGAGGTTTGTTTTTGTATAATAAAACAAACGATAAAAAAAGAATGAATTTGCTACAAGATGAACAAACGAGTTAGTATCGATTTGTGAAAAAATAATATAGCAAATATGATGAATATGCAAGATCGAGAAAATATTAATCGAAATCTGAAAAATATCGTTAAAAAGACGCTGTTTTGTATAAAATACGACGTTCGAAAAATAAAAGAAGGAACGAAACGGGTCGCGTTTCCAGCGTTGCCCGCGACTCGCCCGGGGTGCGCGCGACTCGCGCCCCGGCCAGTTTCGAGGTCGATTTTTGAAAATTCGATACTTTTATTAAACCACGTACGAATATTGCATAATTCGTGCTCGACTTAATATTTTCGATATTCGTTATATTTGATAGTCGATTATGAAATCGATATCAAATACTCGGAATAGTTTTAGAAAAGATGCAAATCTTGAGAAATCATTTTGTAGAATAAAAAAACGAACGAAAAGCTAAAAAAAAGGGACTCGAGTTTCAGGCCCGTGCGCGAGTCGCCTGGGATGGGCGCGACTCGCGTGCGGGTCTGTCCCGGTCTCGTTTTTTGTTCGAAAATTGCTAATTTGATAAATCGCGTACAAATACGAACTAATTTATACTCGATTTATGTTTTCGATATTCGTCATATCCGATATTCGATTATGAAATCGATATCGAATACTCGGAACGAATTTAGAAAAGGTTTTAAAAAAAGTTTGTTTTGAACGAAAAGTAAAAAAAAAAAAAAATTAACGAAAAAGATGTTAATTCTCTCCGCGTATAAAATTGTCGAATTTTGTTTAAAAAAAGATGCGACGATTTTATTAGCATCAACGAGAATTAATTAATTTTGTTCTTGTTAGATACGATATTCGATTAGAGAATCGTTATCGTATTTTAAGAACGTTATATAAAAAAAAGTTTTTGTAGTATCGATATTAGAAATAATAAAAACGACGAAGGACCCGTAAAAAAGACGACACACGACCCGAAAAAAAAAGACAAGACGGACGACGAGAAGGAGAAGAGAAGAAGAAGGAGAAATCGGGTTTGGTACACCCTCAACCTACACGCTTCGGTTTACTCGGATCGGGGCTCGTCGGGACGTAGCTTGGGCACAAGAGCGTTGAGTTAACCGTCGGTGGGTTATGGTGGTTTGGTGGGACGTGTAAAGTGTCGGGTAGGAGTCCGGTTTCGTCGGGCTAGAGCGGCGGGATCTCCGGTTCTACTGTCGGTTTTTCGACGTAAGAGTTGATGTGTATAAAAAGGTGTTGATGTTTGATGATGAATAATCGTTGTTAATAATTGATGTGTCTCTGTTTTTGAGTTGTGCAAGGGGCTATTTATAGGAAATTCCCGACCTTGGCTAAGAGAGATGCATTTGAATTAGAACTACCGCTTAGGATAAGAAACGTAGGAAGTTGAGGGGAATGAGAATTCCGTTTTCTTGTGAAGGAAGAAAGGGAACCGGCTGGTTGGTAGGCTTCTCGGCCGAGTATCATAGCTCGGTCGAGTGTTTGATTCGGTTTTCGGATAGAATTCCTACTTGAGATCGAATTCTATCCTTAAACGGATTTGTTTAATATTTTGTGTAGCTGATTTTTGTAGTATTGGAGTCCGAATCAACCGCGTGAGGTGTCACGGCTGACTCACGTGTCTCGGGAAAATCTTTGACCGGGTTTTGACTCGATCGCTAAAAGACGGTTTTACCCCTGGTGTCGGATTCGACCCAAATTAGTCTTATTTGACTCGAAACGACCCACTGGGCCTGAATTTGAGGTTTGTTTGGTGAAATTTGTACTCCGTAAAAAGCCCAAGCTAAATATCCATGATTTCGAGCCCTTTTCCGAGTACGTTAAAGCATGTTCGCGTCCGATCATCATCGGATGTTTGTCGGAAACTGCTATAGACACCTGGCGGTCAAATGTGGGTGTCTACTGAGCCCCCACTCTGACTGAGGCTTGGACAGGGCGAAAGTCAGAGTAGCTACTAGGCCAATCAAAGATTAAGACCTGGTAGACTTCCGATTGGGTCGTTTAAAGTCCATTAGACCTGCGTAAAGGGCCCGCCGGCCACAGATTAGAAATGTACCTGAGTTGATGATAACTCCGTGGGTGATTGAACTCGTCGTATAAGACTTTAGGTGTGCCTATATATGGGCTCATCTTGTTAAATGCCGCTGGGGAGTTATGCGAATTGCACGGTCCTGTTTGAGTCGTCCTGTACATATTTATGCAAAGTTGCAAAGTTTTGCATATAACATTTGTAGGAAAAATGACTCGCGCTGGGAAATAAAAGTTTGAAAAAGGCTTTGAATTTTCTAAGTTTGTAGGAGTCTTTGAAAATTAGAGAATTTTGACTCTGAAAAGAAATAGGAATGCTCGGGATGACTTAGCTAAACCTCAGGATATGGATTGTATGCTAAATACTCTAGGATTGGGAATCCTAAGGTGAGAAGGAGAATTTGGTTTCATGCTATAAATACCCCCTCCTTGCTTCATAAATTCTCACAATTCTCACAATTCCCTCTATTCCCTAAAGAAAAAACAAGCCCTGAGAAATTTATTCTTTCTTTTAGAAATTCAATTATGGGAATCGACCGTTTAATTGGAATGTTGCACGAGTGGTCCAAATATTTCAAAGATGCAGATAAGGTCATCCTAAATCAGAATGACGTTACCCAATTGTTTGTGATCCGTCATATGCAAGTAGACCGTCACTTCTTGGATGCTTGCCTTTCCTACTGGGACGATACTTATCATGTATTTGGTTTTCCTCGGGGCGAAATCTGTCCTATCCCTGAGGAAATTGCTGCTGTAGGAGGATGGAATCTCATACTTCGCCATGCTATCCCTTTTTCGGTTCCTGACCCAAGGAGAAAGTTACGGGAATTTTTAGGGCTTTATCACATGGAGGTATCACGCATGCTGGAAGGAGATACCGTTTCCTTGATCGATCTAGCTGAAAAATTTATGAACCCAGATGATGTCCGGGTCAGGCCGGTCCACAGCCGTAGGGCCTTTACTTTTTGCATGCTCCATGTCTATGCCTTCGAAGGCCATATGGATTTATTATCTTGCATGGGCCATGTTAGACTTTTCACTGTGGCTGACCTGATGGAAATGGAGCACAGCCCGGCTTGGTTGATTACAGAAGAGATTATCCAGGGTTTGGATAATCGTAAAAGGGATCCGTCAGTCCGATTGACTGGGAGTACCCGTCTTTTACAGGTATACCGGTTTTTTCGATTTTTTTTTCCGGTTTTTTCTGATTTTTCCGGTTTTTCCAATTATCCGGTTTCTGTGGTTTCCTCCCGATTTTCCCGGTTTCTGCGGTTTTCTCGGTTTTCGCGTTTTTTTTTCACGTGATTTTGACAATTTTTCACGATTTCGATTTTTGTGGGTTTTTCAGCTATGGCTGTTCGAGAGGCTATCTATCTTGGATCCTCCCCTAGACGTGAGCCGGTATCAACCCAAGCAAGTGATGATGAGGAGACGGACCATTGCCTTTTCTCGCTTCAACACCCAAAAACACTGGGATGAGGTGCTATCTTTCCATGAAGGCCCATTGATTCGCTGGACCGTCCCATGGTGGCCAATTTATGTTCGGACCGGTTTAGAGACCCGAGACAGGGCTCGATATCAGGTAATTCTGTCTTTTAGACAAATAATTCACCTCTTTCCTGATCGCATACTTAGGCAATATGGTCGGGTGTAAAGAATCCCAGAAATCGAGGCAGTCGTGAGTGAATCTACTCAGTTGACGGATGTAATGTGTGACACCTAGATGCAAAGGTGGTATACACGAGCTACTTGGCCCGTTCCTAAAAATCCTCATTCGATCTGGGTTTCTGACTCTTATGTGAGATGGACAAGAGCTGACTCAGCTAAAACCCGAGCTGCCTTGAAGACTGACGAGGCCTTTGACCTGTTACGTTGGGAACACGCTAAAGATAATAGAAGCTTCTTCGACGAAGACACTACTCCGACAGGTCAGAAAGAGAAATCTAGGACTCAGACTGAAGGGTCCAGTACTAAGGGTGCACGGGGGAAGGTGAGCACCCAGACGGAATTAAAAAGGAGACTAGGGCCAAAGCTGGCGGTTAAGAACCGACTTGGTCCTCGAGACAGACTTCTCGAGCCCGTCAGGGCTCGGCTTGGACCGGTGCAAGAGGTAGAAGACCCAAAATCGAAGAAACGGGTTCGAGCAAAAGAAGTTCCCCTTGTGATTAGGGAACGTTCGCCCCCGCCTCGTCGACCTCGGGCTCAACGTGACCCGAAAGATAAGGGGAAAGGAAAAATGTACGAGTAGTCTCCTAAATTTATTATTTAAGTATTACTACTATTTTTTGTGGTGTGATTTTTGTTATTTTTTGTGTGGTGTATTTCAAAATTCCCGAGTTTATCGGCTTTTCTTATATAATAAAAAGACATATTAGTGAATACCGTTCCCGTCTTTTCGTTATTGCAGTGGTTGTACCCTTTTGAGGGTTGCCTACTTATCCAAAATTAATGGAATCAAACCTTCCGTAGTTCAGAAGTATTTTTGCAATTTTTCGAAATACATCAACATTATTAATTCGAGATGTGCAACGGTAGGATAAGTAATCCTAACTTATTGACTTGCTTAAAAATTTTGAAAATTCATAAAAAGAAAATTTTTATAAATTTTGCAAATGACATTGAGGTAGGGCCTATGGGTAGTAACGCTTCAGTTGATCCAAGTTTGTTGGGTTGACGAACTCGTTTCCGTCCAAGTCCGTTAGCATTACTGCTCCTCCCGAAAGAATTTTCTTTACTAAATATGGCCCGGCCCAATTGGGTTTGAATTTTCCCCTTGGGTCAACTGGTAGTAAGGCTCGAACAGATTTTAGGACTAGATCGCCCTCTTTGATATTCCTGGGCCTAACCCTCTTGTTAAAAGCCCGTTGGATCCTTTTCTGATATATCTGAATATTATTTAGAGCCCGAGATCGTCGTTCGTCTAAGAGGACTAGTGAGTCATATCGGGCTTGGATCCAATCTGCTTCAGGTACCTGGCTCTCGAGCAGAATCCTAAGGGAAGGTACTTCTAGCTCGACTGGCTGGACTGCTTCCATTCCATATGTCAGATAGTATGGAGTTGCTCCGGTTGCAGTTCGAATTGATGTCCGATATCTCCATAAGGCGAAGGGCATCTTGTCGGGCCAGTCCCGGTAATTCTCAGCCATCTTTTTAAGTATGGTGACAATTGTTTTATTGGCTGCCTCCACCGCTCCATTTGTTTGGGGACGGTAAGGCGACGATGTATGCCTTTGGATCTTGTACTTTTCCAGCAAAGTGGCAGCTCCAGCTTGAAAATGGGTCCCGTGATCACTGATGAACTCGTGCGGAATCCCGTATTGACATATAATTTTGTTTTGGATGAACTTGGCCACATGTTTGGCATTCAAGATCCGGTATCACTCGGCTTCGACCCATTTAAAGAAATAGTCGATAGCCACTAAGATGAAGCAGTGACCTCCCGTCCCGGAAGGGTTCACTTTCCCGATTATATCAATTCCCCATGTTGAGAATGGCCATGGTGATGTCATTGTATATAATAGGGATGAAGGCATATGCTGAACATTGGCGAAAATCTGACAGTTATGGCAGTGTTTGACATATAACTGACAGTCAGTTTCCATGCTATTCCAGTAATAACCGAGTCTCGCTATTTTCCGGGCCAACATATGGGCGTTCATATGTGGACCGTTTTCACCATCATGTACCTCGGCCATGACTCTTTCGGCTCGAGTTTTGTCAATGCATAGGAGTATAGCCCCTTGTGCTGTCTTCTTATATAACTGCCCATCGTATGTGCGGATGAACTGGGTTGCCCATCTTCGTAGAGTTTTCTTGGCCCGGTTTTCAGCTCCTGGAGGATATTCCCCTGACGTTAAGTAGGTTAGAATAGCCTGATACCAAGGTTCTGGATCAGTTATCTCAATATCTTGGATAGCGTGGATGTATGCCGGCTCGGAGCGTCTTTCGACGCAAATGGGCATGCTGGTTAGATGCGCTGGGATGTTCAGTAAAGATGCTAATTTTGAGAGAGCATCTGCAAACTGGTTTTCTTCCCGAGGTAGATAGATGTATTCCACTTTTTGGAATTGTTTTTCGAGAACCCTTATTCGTGCTTGGTAAGCCACGAGGTTTGCGTTCCGAGTCTTCCATTTTTGTAGGGCTTGATTTATGACTAAAGATGAGTCACCGTGGACTCGGAGGTTTGTTACTCCTAAATCAGCGGCGGCTTGCAGCCCGTGAATGCATGCTTCATATTCGGCTGCGTTGTTAGTTACGTCAAAATCTAACTTGATGGATAGCGGGGTGTGTTCCCCTTGTGGCGAGATTAGCAAAATCCCGACACCAAATCCTCGGAAGTTGGACGCTCCGTCAAAATACAAATCCCACGTCTCGGTGTCGGTATGGAATATGTCTTCATCCGGGAAGGCCCAAGTATCGGTGTGTTCTTCTTCGGATATAGGGCTATCAGCGAGGAATTCGGCTACTACCCGGCCTTTGATGGCTTTTAAAGGTACGAACTTGAGGTCGAACTCAGCTAGCATTAAAGTCCATCTGGATATACAGCCGTTGAGGATGGGCTTCTCGAATAGATACTTGATTGGATCCATTTTGGATAGCACATTTACCTCGTGACTAAGCATGTAGTGTCGGAGCTTTTTAGTGGCCCATACTAACGCTAGACACGTCTTCTCGAGCATTGTGTACTTGCATTCGTATTCCAAGAACTTTTTACTGATGTAGTAAATAGCTCGTTCTTCGGAATCGACCGTCTGGGCTAGCATAACGCCCATGGCCGTCTCGGTCGTTGTTAAGTATAGTGACAGAGGCAAACCATGCTGAGGTGGCATTAGCACCGGTGGAGAAGATAGAATCTCCTTGATCTTATCGAAAGCCATTTGACATTTGTCGTCCCATAATGTTCGTTCTCCTATCTTCAGTTTCTTGAAAATGGGCTCACATACCATGGTTAGCTTTGAAATAAACCGGCTGATATATTGGACCTTCCCGAGAAACCCCCTTATCTCCTTTTCGGTTTTAGGCGGTTGCATCTCGGTAATGGCCTTGATCTTTGTTGGGTCAGCTTCGATGTCACGCTGGCTGACAATGTGGCCCAGTAGCTTGCTCAATGTTACCCCGAAACTGCATTTTTGAGGGTTTAACCTCATGTTGTACTTACGTAGTCGGGTGAAGAACTTCCTTAGGGCCGCGATGTGCCCGTTTTGGTCCTTGGATTTGACGATCATGTCGTCCACGTAGACCTCCACTTCCTTATGCATTATGTCATGCAATAAAGTGGTGGCGGTCCGTTGATAAGTGGCACCAGCATTGATAAGCCCAAATGGCATCACGGTATAGCAGTAAGTCCCCCAAGGTGTGATGAAGGTGGTCTTACTCATGTCTTCTTCCGCCATTTTGATCTGGTTGTATCCGGCATACCCGTGCATAAATGATAGAAGGGCATGGTCGGCCGTGTTATCCACCAGTATATCGATATGTGGCAACGGAAAATCGTCTTTTGGGCTGGCCTTATTAAGGTCCCGAAAATCTACGCATACTCGGACTTTGCCATCTTTTTTGGGTACTGGTACTATGTTTGCAACCCAGTCTGGATATTCAGACACTTGGATAAAGCCCGCTTTGAATTGTTTATCAACTTCTTCCTTGGCTTTGAGAGACCATTCGGGCCTCATTCTTCGAAGTTTCTGTTTTACCGACTTATACCCGTCTTTGATTGGTATTCGGTGTTCAGCTATCTCCCGGTCTATTCCCGGCATGTCCTTGTAGGACCATGCAAAGACGTCTTTGAATTCCTGGAGGAGATCTGTGAATTGTTGTTTCTCCTCGGGATCAAATGATAGGCCCAACTTAAGCATCTGAGGTTCTAAAGGGGTTCCTACGTTGATGGAATCGGTTTCTTCAATTAACGGATTTCGGGACTCCCTTTACTCGAGTTGCTCGATTAGATGTGGAGGCAATGGTACCTGTTCGTCGGGTTTCTCAATGTCATTGCAAGTAAGATTTTTTTTAAAATGTTTTGAAAATAAGACAAGTCGTAAGAAGAACGGTTATCGTTATTATTGATAGTGAATTTTGAAAATAGCTCGAAGAGAGCTGCCATCTGATCGTTGGTCAGAGGCGGGATAGGGAGAGCCCTCGGGACAGACTCCGGGGCTCCCGATGGTGTGACTAAGGAAGGGAGAGGGGTTACAGACTCGATCCTAGTACTGGACCCTCTAGACTTCGACTCAGACTCCGACTCTGACTCGGACTCGGACTCGGATTCGGCGCCATGCATGTCTCCTTCACCAGTAGTTAGCTTGTAAACTCGACCATGACTGTCGGTCCACTTAGTTGTCTTCCTCCAAGCTCTCTTCCCAGTGTTGGCACCCACGTCGGAGATCAGCTTGGTTGGATCGAACCTACTGCTGCGGAGAATCCGGCTGACTAACTCTTGTTTAGGGGTCGGGACAACCTTGTCTTCCCCGAATAGTAGTCCTAGGATGGGCTCAGTATTGCTTGTGCCCTCCTTTGATTCGGCCTAGATAAGGGCAAAGATATCATCTGGGATGAAGTTGCATTCCTGAGCCGATTTGGTCCCGGGATATGAAATGGTGGGCTGATAGAGGCCCATTTGAACAGTTCCAAATACTGGAGTGACGAACGTGACTGCCTTGGTTTGGTCCGTGCATCCTGGCGTCATAGTGTAACCTAGAACGAGGCGAGATTGCTCGTTGTTCGGGGCTTCGATAATCTTCCCAGCTGGAAGATAGGGCCTTAATGTAACTTCTGTTAGGTAGCTCAGATTCTATAGCATCGTATCGATGCTAGTGGTGAAATAGGGTCGGAAAATATATATTCCTCCTCGATCATTCCCACAAAGTTGAAGCCTTGCGGGTCAGTTGAGCCTGCCGTGTTGCAGCTTGATACGGTTATGGGAGTAGCTTCGAGAGTAACGATCCCATCTTGTAAAGGTAGCTTGACCTTCCTGTGAAGGGTGGAAGACACGGCTTTGACCGCGTGAATCCATGGTCTTCCGAGCAATAGATTGAAAGATGAAGTGACGTTGATCACTTGAAATTCTAACTCCTTCTCGATCGGGCTCGTTATGATTGTCAGCTTAACGGCCCCAGCAACTGATTTTGGGCTCCCATCAAAAGCCTGGATAGTTTGTGCAGTCGGAAGGTAGTCAGCCTCGGTAATGCCGAGGGCCTTGGCTGTCCTTAAGGGAAGGACATTTACTGCGGACCCGTCATCAATCAGGGTCATCGGGAGATACTTGTTGCGGCAGATCACCGTGATGTATAGGGCCAAGTTATGGGTGGTCCCGAATGGTGGAAGATCGGACTCGGAGAAAGTGATAAGTGGGCCTTCTCCTTTAGACTTGCCCTTGAGGTGTGGCAGGATAGTGGCTACCATCTCGGTGGGGGTAACCGATGAGTCAACCTTGATTTCGTCAAGAGCCCTAATAAGTGCTGCCCGATGCTCCTGAGAACTAACCAAAAGCTGCCATATAGTAATATCAGTTCGGACCCTCTTTAGTTGTCTGACCAGGGCCGTGTCGGCGTTTGGCTCTTCGGGAGTGAGTTCCGTCCTGGAAGGTTCAGTGACGGTTTCCGGAGTGGCGAGACCGACCGTGATGGTGTGTGTGCCGGCCAGAGCTCTGGCTTTAGCTTTCCGGATCTCTTCGATGGTGACGGGGACAGCTTCCCCTTTGGCCAGATAAACATCATCTTCATCGTCGTTCCATATCCCATTGCTTTGGGGAATGAAAGGGGAAATGAAATGAGAGCAGTCGACTATCTCTCCAGTGAAAATGGCATGAATAGCAAGAGGATTATTTTTGTTACTTGGCTTTTCACTGGGTAGTGGTATCTTCCCACTTTCGATCAGATCCTGAATGAGATGCTTCAACTTCCAGCATTTCTCGGTGTCGTGCCCGTTGCCTTGGTGATAATGACAATAGGCTTGAATATTGTAACTCTTGGATCGCTTTTCCACGGGAACTTCCGGAATTGGGCCTATCGGTTCGATTAGGCCTTTTGAAGACAGCCTTTGTAAGGCATTAGCATAGGTTGTTCCTATGTCGGTGAATACCCGATTTGGAGTATTCTTTTTGGTCGAGGTGTCCAATGAGTTAACCTCGTCGAAGATGCTTCGGGCCGCCGTTGTGGTTGCGGGCTTGCTGGAGGATGAACTGGCTCCTTGATACCCCTTGGTAGAGGCCTTAGTAAGGTTCTCTAGCCTTAGATCGTCTTCGATTCTAGTACCCATTTCGGTCAAAGTGGCGAAGTCGGGTATGATGGCGTACCGGAGATGGACTCGGTAAACGGGGAGGAGGTATTTGACAAAGGCCTCCACTAGTACTTTTTCACTGGGCTTGTCCACTAGCTTAACACTTTCGGTCCTCCATCTTTGAAGGTATTTGGTGAAACCCTCCTTAGGCTCTTGGGACATAACTTCCAGAGTACGCATGGTAGTCTGGATTTCAGCATTATCCGCGTAGTTTCGCGCGAATTCCATTGCAACATCGTCCCAGGTTTTGTATTTCTTGGGATCAAGCCTGTAGTACCAGGCTTTTGGGTGCTTTTCCAGAGAGGAAGCAAAGAGATGCTTGAACATGGTCGATTTGACCCCCTTAACAGCCATAAAGTCCTTGAAAGCCTGAATATGGAGTACCGGGTCTTCCGTCCCGTCAAACATTGGTAAGTCCGTTAAGTTGAGATTAGCGGGCAGTTCGTCGGTTAAGGGTGAATAGATACGAGCATTTTCCATGAGAATTGTGTTTCTGGTGGTCTAGTGGACCTGTTCCTGCAGCTTTTGGACCGCGCCGGCCAATGCGGCCAAGGGTCCGTCATCTTCGATCGAAGCATTGGGGGTTACTTGTTCTACGACACTAACCCGAGTGACGATGGCAATCTGGTCCTCCCTCATTTGTCGCAATTGATCTTGGATTTTGGTCAACGAAGCTGTCCACTCATCGATGGCTTCTTTCGTCATGGTTCGAGTGAAGGGTGGCATGTCTGTAAGAACACCGCGTAATCAGCAACTTAACCCGAATCCTAAAAAAAGTATATCCCGAGCAAGGGAAAAGGAAGAAGACTAAGACGGTAATGACTCGGAACAGACACCTAGACAGGTGACTTGTGAAAAGGTGGGCCTTCCTCAGGATCCAGCTATGTGGGTTGGGCCCTGTTCGAAGGAAGGTTCACGTGAGACATTCCCAGACTTTAGACTCGATTGTGTAAACTGGGCCAACCTTTGTAGGAGTATGTCCTACGTAGGTGGGCCTTGCCTTAGTAAAATAAGGCGGACTGGGATAGGGGGGAAACCCGCGATGTAAGATCGGCAGAGTTTCGATGCTAGGGACTTCAACGACTTATGACACGACCCGACACTGCTAAATACGGGAAGTCTAAGAAGAGGAAGTTTTGAAATATGATTTTTTGAAAAGCCCGAAAAGTTCGGGAAGAACCGGCCCTTTTCTCGAGAAAAACGGAAAAGATGGGCCGGGTGAGGTTTTGAAAGTTCGAAAATAATTTCGAGTTTTAAATTGGGCATAATACCGGCTAGAAAAAGGCTATTTTGAGTAAAATCATAAGTCCTAAATTCGGTATATGTCCGGTGTTTTGAAATTGGATATTTTGAAAAGGATGCAAAATTTTGAAAATGACGGTTTTTTGAAAAAGATGTGGATCAAGTAGCACGTAGTCATGGAAACAGTATTATGACACCTTGTATGCTCTTAAGCTAAGTCTCGGTCAGTCTATAAGGGTCTATACCAGTGTACATAGCCTATTCGAGAAACGGGGCGAACCTCCTAAGTCGAATTGAACTTAGAACATGCCGTAAAACCCATACGAATCTGCTATGCACACCTTTTGACATATCCAATTTGGACTACATCAATGGTATAGTGGGACGTCGGTCACCAGTACTGGCCCGGGAAAAATGGGGTTATGCATGAACCGTAAAACTAAAACGCGTATTGTACTAGTCAAACGATTTCTATTCGAGTCTCACCCTGAAGATGCCGATGGTTAGTAACGCATCAGTTAATCCTCAGCGGAGTCGCCAAATTGTGGACATGACATAGGTCCACCCCGACGCGGCCACACGCGGGTTTGGGGAGGCGAATGAATCTCCATATGAGAATGGATCGAATTGAAATTTAAATCGAAGTTGGAGTCGCCACCGAACTTTGTGGGAGTTCGGGCCCGTTCGAACCCACTCTATGTCGTAGTGGGCCGTGTACAAAATACGACCCATTTCCGATGTCAGAGTTTATTGGGTTCGTCCCTTAGCATTTGATACGGATACGGATATCGTGTATTGAATGACTCTCGTTGCCAATGGTTTCGGACATCCGGAAACCGAGGTTCTGAGTAAGGGGTGAGGGTACGTGTTGGGAAGTTCACAAAGAACACCCAACCCCGCCCGCACATTAGTGGCCTCTACTAGGATATCGTTTGATTTTTGAATACGCGCGTTAGTTGAACGATGAATGATATGCAAACATTGTTTTCCTATGCACGTGAATAATTGAATGGGTTGCTAATTCGGTTTAATGCATGAAAAATTAACGTCGAAGTTGAATTTAGCATGTGAGGTTTATTTTAGTATAATAAAACAAACGATAAAAAAAGAATGAATTTGCTACAAGATGAACAAACGAGTTAGTATCGATTTATGAAAAAATAATATAGCAAATATGATGAATATGCAAGATCGAGAAAATATTAATCGAAATCTGAAAAATATCGTTAAAAAGACGCTGTTTTTTATAAAAAACGATGTTCGAAAAATAAAAGAAGGAACGAAACGGGTCGCGTTTCCAGCGTTGCCCGCGACTCGTCCGGGGTGCGCGCGACTCGCGCCCCAGCCTGTTTCGAGGTCGATTTTTGAAAATTCGATACTTTTATTAAACCGCGTACGAATATTGCATAATTCGTGCTCGACTTAATATTTTCGATATTCGTTATATTTGATAGTCGATTATGAAATCGATATCAAATACTCGGAATAGTTTTAGAAAATATGCAAATTTTGAGAAATCGTCTTGTAGAATAAAAGAACGAACGAAAAGCTAAAAAAAGGGACTCGAGTTTCAGGCCCGTGCGCGAGTCACCTGGGATGGGCGCTACTCGCGTGCGGGTCTGTCCCGGTCTCGTTTTTTGTTTGAAAATAGCTAATTTGATCAATCGCGTACACATACGAACTAATTTATACTCGATTTACGTTTTCGATATTCGTCATATCCGATATTCGATTATGAAATCGATATCGAATACTCGGAACGAATTTAGAAAAGGTTTTAAAAAAAATTTGTTTTGAACGAAAAGTAAAAAAAAAAAAGAATTTTGAACGAAAAAGATGTTAATTCTCTCCGCGTATAAAATCGTCGAATTTTGTTTAAAAAAAGATGTGACGATTTTATTAGCATCAACGAGAATTAATTAATTTTGTTCTTGTTAGATACGATATTCGATTAGAGAATCGATATCGTATTTTAAGAACGTTATATAAAAAAAAGTTTTTGTAGTATCGATATTAGAAATAATAAAAACGACGAAGGACCCGTAAAACGGACGACACACGACCCGAAAAAAAAAAAAGACAAGACGGACGACGAGAAGGAGAAAAGAAGAAGAAGGAGAAATCGGGTTTGCTACACCCTCAACCTACATGCTTCGGTTTACTCGGATCGGGGCTCGTCGGGACGTGGCTTGGGCACAAGATCGTCGAGTTAACGTCGGTGGGTTATGGTGGTTTGGTGGGACGTGTAAAGTGTCGGGTAGGAGTCCGGGTTCGTCGGGCTAGAGCGGCGGGATCTCCGGTTCTACTGTCGGTTTTTCGACATAAGAGTTGATGTGTATAAAAAGGTGTTGATGTTTGATGATGAATAATCGTTGTTAATAATTGATGTGTCTCTGTTTTTGAGTTGTGCAAGGGGCTATTTATAGGAAATTCCCGACCTTGGCTAAGAGAGGTGCATTTGAATTAGAACTACCGCTTAGGATAGGAAACGTAGAAAGCTGAGGGGAATGAGAATTCAGTTTTCTTGTGAAGGAAGAAAGGGAACCGGCTGGTTGGTAGGCTGCTCGGCCGAGTATCATAGCTCGGTCGAGTGTTTGATTCGGTTTTCGGATAAAATTCCTACTTGAGATCGAATTCTATCCTTAAACTGATTTGTTTAATATTTTGTGTAGCTGATTTTTGTAGTATTGGAGTCTGAATCAACCGCGGGAGGTGTCGCGGCTGACTCACGTGTCTCGGAAAAATCTTTGACCGGGTTTTGACTCGATCGCTAAAAGACGGTTTTACCCCTGGTGTCGGATTCGACCCAAATTAGTCTTATTTGACTCGAAACGACCCACTGGGCCTGAATTTGAGGTTAGTTTTGTGAAATTTTTACTCCGTAAAAAGCCCAAGCTAAATATCCATGATTTTGAGCCCATTTCCGAGTACGTTAAAGCATGTTCGCGTCCGATCATCATCGGGTGTTTGTCGGAAACTGCTATAGACACCTGGCGGTCAAATGTGGGTGTCTACACCTACCAAAATAATCATTCTATATGATAATTATAATACTCACATTTGAATAAATGAGAAGATCTTAGTGGTATCGAGTAAGTATATAATCCTTCCGTCCCGATGAATTGTTTGTCTTTGCTTTTGGCACAAAGGGGAAAAGGTCCAATGATGAAGTGACATGTGAAGCCAAATTCATGAGAAGGTCAAATTACACACACACACACATATATATATATATATACAAAACATTCCTGTAATAGAAAGACAAAGAATTCATTGATACGCCCCAATATGGAATAGACAAAGAATTCATTGGGACGGGGAGAGTATATCTTTGTAAAAGTTAAAGTAAATAGCTCATTTCAAAAATAAATTTTTTAGATAACTGATTTTTTTCTCAAAGTTAATGACATCATATCTTCAAATTTATCTAATTATTTTCATAAAAAGAAGTTTTTTTTGTCAATTTCTTTAACATTAATGAAAATGAATAGTTTGCGAATTTATTAGTGAAATGTTCTTTCCTTCTCAATTTAAATTAGTGTATTTTTGAGGAAAATGTTAGTAACTGTTATTGTCTTAGAATAGTATATAGAGAATTTTTGGTGAGTTTTTACTATGTATCAGGCTTTGTAAGAGCAATCGGAATATATATTCCATTTTTATATAGTTACTAAATTTTATATCGATGTTAAGAATATGATTTTCGAATATGATCAGAATGATATACAATAATAATCATAACTATTTTATATTCTATGTAAAATATTGTACGGGATAGTGCAATCTCCTATTAACAAAAATAATGCAACTATTTGGTTAAAACGGAATACAATATGTTTATACTTTTTTTTTAAAAAAAAATTGATCATACATTCCATATTAAATATTGTACGTGATATCTTCCATGTAAAACATGTGATTTTCGTAATCAATGTAATCAATCAAATTTCCTTAATTACATACTTTTTGTGGTGTATAGCTTTATGTGTGTTGTAGTGATTTTTGAACCAGTAAGATGTTAGGGTGTAGTTGGAGAGGAGGAGGGTGATACACATGAGGTCAAGAGTTTGATTCGTGCCTAGCTCACTTGGTCTATTTTTTTAATTTTTGTTGTGGATAGCTTTAGGCGGGAAAATATATGAGTTGAGTTATTTGGTTAGTGGAAAGGGCGATTAGCCAAATCAAACAATGTAAAACAATATGCATGTCTTCAACAACGACAATGCACTGAAAAAAACCTCCGGCGGTAGGAGCTATATTATCAATTTACTATAAAAATGTAATTAATGAAGCTTTCAAACAATGTTTAACTAAAAACCATATTTATTTGTTCATGGCTCGTATCAAATTATCATTTACAGATAAAAATACGTACTTTCGATATATTAACGAACTAATTAGAAAAAAGTCCAAGTGTCTTGCAAAGTTCCCATACTTTTTCATTTTTAAGTCATGCTTCGTCTGTCTCTTTCTCACCAAGACGCTTGTCGACTATAGACACTTGTGTTAGAAGCTTGTGACAGTCCTTTCCGACCTTCAATAGAGCGCTGCAAGTTTCTTTTGATACTAGTTTTCCATTGTTAAAGATATATTTGGATATTTCACAGCCAAAAGTTGCACCTAAATTATTTTCACATTTTTGAAAATCGTCCGCCTTCGAGGTGCTAGGTGCGGCAACAGAGTCATTTGCGAAACATTGTTCAGAGATAACAAGGACGGAAACAAGTAGAAGAGCGATTTTGATTGTTCTAGGATACATTATCAAGAGCTTAGTTAAAATTATTTCAAATTTATGATATATATCTAAAGTAGATTTCACAAACAAGGAACAAAAAAAATAGTACAAAACTAAAGTGACTTGTGATGCAGAACAATTGTTCATATCATACACTTTTATATTTGAATCTATACATTTAACGTATTTGTATATCAAATTTAACATAAAATATTATTAATCCTTATTTAAAGCTAATTTACAATATTCGATGATAACAATGAATTTTTGTATAATAAGTTTTCCAAATTATAATCATGGGAGTATTTAATTTAATAATCAAATAACCGACATTAACATTGATGTCAAAACACAATCCTCATAAATAAATTATCTTTACTAAATAAAAAAATCATTTCTAATAACATAACTATTCTGTTCATTTGAGGTATGCCGATTTTTAAACTTATGTACACTGTCTTTTATTCGTTAACTAGTATAGAGTTTTAAATTTCTCCGGTTACTAGTTTTTTTTTTAAATTTGTAAGATATTTGTTTTTACTAAACCAATGATAACTCATTTGAAAGTTTAAAAAAAACCTTAAATTTATGATAGATATATAAATTCGTTATATAATCATTTTTTTAAAATTATTAAATATGTTGTATGTTTCTTCTTTTTCTTATAGTTTTGAATTATTCTTTTTTAAGTCACATATTCTACATTTTCAAGTTAATCATTCGACAAAATAAAGAATTATATTCCTATCACTTGAATTACTTTGTTCGAGGATTTATATTATATGAAATCTTCAAATTTTGTCATTACGTAGTTTATTGTTATTTACATCTGATGGCAAGAGCGAAATACTCTGAATTTAAGGAATATAATTATCTATTCGCGAGATTTTTTGAACATATTCACTTTATTGTCAATGTCGAAGTTCTAAAGTATAGTAAGTGGTCATATGATGATAAAAGTAAAGAGAATCTAAATTATGTATATGGATGTATGTACGTACTTGTTATTGTTGACAATAGTATGTAGTTTTTCGCTTTTTGTAGAAACAATTTTTTTTTATTTTATCACTTGTTTTAGGATTGATACTATTTATATTAATCTTTATGGAAAGAAAATAACTTGATGTTTTTAAGATTTTACAAGTTCAGTCATAATCATTTTTTATGTAATGACTATTTCTAATTAATATTTTTAACATAAAATACGACTAATGTTCGTTATCAGAAATTACAGGAATACTAAATCACTTGATACATACTATGTTTATATATACTTTAAATAACAAATATATGAGTTGTATGTTTCTGTAAACGCTTTTTTCAACCCGTTCAAATCATTATTATTGGTGAACATGAAAATATCTCATTTAATTGATCGATGTTTGTAAGATATGCTATTCTATCTATGAAATTCTGAGGATGAGTACATGTTTAGTCAAAATAAGAGACTAAAATAACACTTTGGTTAATTTAAAACTAAGTTTCGATTTTTTTTACCAAACGGAATACATAGTTAGGTTAATGTGATAAAATAGTATAGTACATATATATGATAGTTAATCAACATTAGAATCAACAAAAACCATAATTAATTAGCCAAATCAAAAAATGTAAAACAATATGCATGTCTTCAACAACGACACTGCACTGAAAAAAAAATCCGGCGGTAGGAGCTATATTATCAATTTACTATAAAAATGTAATTAATGAAGCTTTCAAACAATGTTTAACTAAAAACCATATTTATTTGATCATGACTCGTATCAAATTTTAATTTAAAGATAAAAATACGTACTTTCGATATATTAACCAACTAATTAGATACACGTCCAAGTGTCTTGCAAAGTTCCCATACTTTTTCATTTTTAAGCCATGCTTCGTCTGTCTCTTTCTCACCAAGACGCTTGTCGACTATAGACACTTGTGTTAGAAGTTTGTGACAGTCCTTTACGACCTTTAATAGAGCGCTGCAAGTTTCTTTCGATACTAGTTTTCCATTGTTAAAGATATATTCGGATATTTCACAGCCAAAAGTTGCACCTAAATTATTTTCACATTTTTGAAAATCGTCCGCCTTTGAGGTTCTAGGTGCGGCAACAGAGTCATTTGCGAAACATTGTTCAGAGATAACAAGGACGGAAACAAGTAGTAGAGCGATTTTGATTGTTCTAGGATACATTATCAAGAGCTTAGTTAAAATTATTTCAAATTTCTGATATATATCTAAAGTAGGTTTCACACACAAGGAACAAAAAAAATAGTACAAAAGTAATATGACTTGTGATGCAGAACAATTGTTCATATCATACACTCTTATATTTGAATCTATACATTTAACAAATTTGTATCTCAAAATTAACATAAAATATTATTAATACTTATTTCAAGCTAAATTACATAATTCAATGATAACGGTGAATTTTTCTATAATAAGTTTTCCAAATTATAAGCATGGGAATATTTAATTTTATAATCAAATATTCGACATTAACATTGATGTAAAAACATAATCCTCCTAAATAAATTATCTTTACTAAATAAAAAAAATCGTTTCTAATAACACAACTATTCTGTTCATTTGAGGTATGCCGATTTTTAAACTTATGTACACTGTCTTATATTCATTAATTTGTATAGAGTTTTAAATTTCTCCAGTTACTAGTTTTTTTTAAAAAAAAAAATTGTAATATATTTGTTTTTACTAAACCAATAATAACTCATTTGAAATTTAAAAAAAAACCCTAAATTTATCGAAGATATATAAATTCGTAGTATAATCATTTTTTTAAATTATTAAATATATTGTATGTTTCTTCTTTTTTCTATTAGTTGTGAATTATTTGTTTTTAAGTCACATATTCTACATTTTCAAGTTAATCATTCGAAAAAATAAATTATTATATTTCTAGCACTTGAATTACTTTGTTCGTGGATTTATATTATATAAAATCATCAAATTTTGTCATTACGTAGTTTATCGTTATTTACATCTGATGGCGTGAGGGAAATACTCTGTCTTTAAGGAATATAATTATCTATTCGCGAGATTTTTTTTAAATATTTACTTTATTGCCAATGACGAAGTTCAGAAGTATAGTGAGTGGTCATATCATGATAAAATAAAAGAGAATCTGAATTATGTATATGGATGTATGTATGTACTTGTTATTGTTGACAATAGTATGTAATTTTTCGCTTTTTGTAGAAACAATTTTTTTAAATTTTCTCAATTCTTTTAGAATTGGTACTATTTATATTAATCTCCACGAAAAGAAAATAACTTGATGTTTTTAAGATTTTACAAGTTCAGTCACAATTATTTTTATGTAAGGACTATTTCTAATTACTCTTTGTAACATAAAACACGACTAATGTTCGTCAACAGAAATTACAGGATTAGTAAATCACTTGATACATACTATGTTTACATATATTTTAAATAACAGATATATGAGTTGTATGTTTCTGTAAACGCTTTCTTCAACCTATTCAAATCATTATTATTGGTCAACATGAAAATATCTCATTTAATTGATTGATGTTTGTAAGATATGCTATTCTATCTATGGAATTCTGAGGATGAGTACTTGTTTAGTCAAAATAAGAGAGTAAAATAACACTTTGGTTAATTTAAACTTAATTTCGATTTTTTATACCAAACGGGATACATAGTTAGATTAATGTGATAAAATAGTATAGTACATATATGATAGTTAATCAACATTGGAATCAACGAAAACCATAGTTAATTAGCCAAATCAAACTGTGTAAAAGAATATGCTTGTCTTCAACAACGACACTGCACTGAAAAAAAACATCGGTGGTTGATAAGTATAGTTTGTAGTGCCTAATTTGTTGTGTTTTGGTCCCATTTTCCTTGTGAAACCGCTCCTTGGGAGCGGTTTATGGGTCACTTATGCTGCCTGTAGTTCATTTTAGGTTCCCAAGACCATTCATGAAGAGTTGGAGCGATTTCGACTCAATACATACACTTTTCGGAGCCAAAGAAGCGAAAGAACGATCACTCGATGCCTTGGATTCGACCCCAAGACCTTGGGACCCAATCCCGAGCCTCCGAGACCCGATCCCGAGTCCCGAGAATCGATGAGAAACCCATGAGAAGCAAGGAGGGACCAAAAGGAGCTTAAAGGAGGCCTACAAGACTCATCCCCGACGGGTACGGCCTCAACCCGTCCCGGTTGAGGCGCACACAAGGCACCGCTCCTGTTTTGGGTCCGTCCCGGGCGGGACCCTTCCGTCCCGGTCGGGACCACTCCGTCCCGGGCGGGATGGCCCAGTTACAGGCACGCGTCATTTCTTTTCATCTCCTTACTCATTGGAACCCTATATATACCATTCCTCTTGTATTCCTATGTGATGTTAGACATTACCCATAAACCCTAGACTAGTTTAGCATAGATTAGTGTAGATTAGTCCTTAATTACTCGTTAATCTAGTGATTACTCTTGTATTATTGGATCTCTTGAAGAATCTATCAAGCTTGACAACCTTGGTGGAATTGTTTGAGTTTTCTTCTATGCAAGTGTTCTTCTTTGCATCCTTTGTAGTTGGTATAATCTTTCTCACCCTTTTTACTCTTAATCTTGTTTGTTCCTTCAAGTTTCAATCTTTGATTATTGTTTATTGTTCTTGATTGTTCTTCATGAATGTTTGTATGTTTGTGATGTTTCCTCTTGTTTATGTTAATCTTAGTTTGATTATGAGTGATTAGATTCCTTGTGGGGTTAGTAGGAGGATTAAGTGTGGATTATGGGTGATTAGGGCTTGATTATGGGTAAAGGGTGAATCTTTGTTGTTAGTCACATGTTGGGCACACTATGTGTTTGTTGAAATGCTTGTTTGAGTTGTAGTGGCCATGCTTCTCATGCTAGTCTTCCTCTACTCATAGTTTGTCTAGTATGTGATTTTGTTGAGAATAGTCGTTAGACATAAGAGTGTGGACTAGGGTTTAGACGCGAGAGCGCGAACCCACCTTGACATCGGTCTAAGTAGCGAGAGCCCGGACCGACTCTAGCAATTAGGAGACACCTACACCCTTGACCACCCCAATTACCCATCTACACTTATGAACCCGACCTAACCCACTTCTTTTCATATTTGATTTCATCTTCTTAGTTAGTCATCGTTTCTTTAGTTTACTAGTTTGTTTGATCGTTAGTTATTCCATCTAAGCATTGTTTTAGTCTAGTTATTGTTAGTCCACTTCCTTCATCTCCAACCACCTTAGTTTACCATTTATTGTCTTCTTTGTGTTTGTTTGTGTGACTTAGCCTCGTTGTGAGCGGACCTAGTCTAGACTTTACCATACCGTCTCCGGGGATATCGACCCTACTTGCCCTAGCTACCCACTAGGAATAGTCGGTTAAATATTGATCGGTGGGACTCGCGACAAATCCCACCATCAATTTGGCGTCGTTGCCGGGGACGGTGCTAGTTTAGACCTTGTTTGCCTAGTTACTTGACTTTGTCTTTTGTTTTGCGCTTTTCTTGTTTTTTGTTTCTTTGCTTCTTGTGTGTGTGAGGTTTATTTCTCTCTTGTCTAGTGCCCAAAAAGCACTAGGCTTCTCACGTTTGCTCTTAGTCTACAGTTTGTGCTTAGAGGTGGTGACCATCTTCTTCTTGCAACTTAGAGCCGCTTTAACGGACGGTTGCTAGATTGAGAAGTCCTCAACCGGGTACGAGCCGCGATTTTCGAGCAAGCATGAGGTTTGATCTAAACTCCCCACACTCGGGAGCCGATATGAGCTACTCCTCTCCCTCTATGAATCAAGGGTATGACAAGACGTCCCCCTACCATAATCAAGCTTCTTGGGGTAATCAAGACACTAGTGGGTATGAGCTTCAAGGTTATGGAAATGGCTACCAACAAGTGAGCGCTTATCAACCATATGATCATGGTGGCTATTACTCGAGCAATCATTGTGAACCCACCATGTTTCATCATCACTCACCGTATGGAAACCAATTTCCCCAAAAACCACCACATTACCCTCCACCCCAACTACAATATGAACCCCATGACCCACAATACTACCAATCACCTCAACCTCACTACCAACAATATGATGCCCCGCCCCTTGGGTATCATCAAGATTTTCAAGGAGCTCTACAAGACCCCAATGACCACCAATCGTCAAACTTGGAGTTGTATCAATCGATTCTTCAAGTGCAAAGGAGCAACCAACAAGACATGGCCATCCAATCGCAAAAGACTTATGAACTCTTGGCCGAGCTCCAAAGGGAAAGAAAGGAACTTAAAGCTAGATTGAATGCTTTAACGGCTCAAACCCTAATGTTCTTAACTCGATCTTCACAACTTGATGAGGGATGTTCATTTGGGGAAGGGGAACAACCCAATGACGAAGCCGTTAACGAATTCCCTATGAGGAGCGACCTTTGCTTTGAAGAACCTCAATCGTCTACCCAAAAAGAGACGAATGAGGATATAACCCTTAGTGAAGGCATTGTTGGTGAAGAATTGGAGGAGGTTAGTGGGTTGGATGAGTTGGTGGAATTTGTGAAGTTGTTGGGTGAAATTGACAAGCCCAAGTTACCCTTGTCCGAGAATGTATAAAAACATCGAGAGCCCCTTGTAAGTAAACCGAGCAATGGTTTGGAAGAGATTGAAACCGCCGGTAGAAGTTTCAATCCTCTCCTTCAAGATGATGTAGTGACAAGTGATGAAGATAGGGAACCACAACTTGAGGAAAGTGTGGGGGTGTGCAACAAGGAAACGAGGCCAAAGCCATTTTTTGTGCCTCATGATGAAGACTTGAAGCTTGATAGTGATTGGAGGCGATGCCTAGGGAGGAAGAGGTCGGTAAAGCTCGTAGGATGGATAGACCCCGGAGATCACACGAGAGATGATATTGGGTCTTTTGAGGACTACTCCTTGCCTCCACCTTGGAGGCCGTGGAGGATTGCTTGGCTCGAGCACTCTTTGGGCCGTCTCTATGATGTCGGTAGTGCGTTCAACTTGCTCCTCCATGCCCTTGAGGGCTATGGTTGAAGAATGAGAGTCCACCATCCTCGGTTTGACGGAGTTCCTTAAGAACCGTCATGTTGTACATTCCCCTACCTCTCTTCTCTTTAGCTTTGTGTTTGTAATTATGTTTATTGTGATTTTGTTCCTAGGACTCTTTGTTTTGTGATATTCTTGTTATTTGGATTGTTGATGAGCGTTGTGAGGGAGAGAACTTGATGTTGTGTTTGAGTTTATTGTGATAGGTGAAGTGAAGATGACTCCTAGAGAGGAATGGTCATCGATAGAGCATGGATTGTGAGCAAGGGAACGGGTTTTTGAAGCTTTGAATAGCTTTAGGGGTTTTGGAAGCCACGAAGAGAGCGTCCCGACCGGGAAGAAGTCATCCCGACCGGGAAGGGTGAAGCATCCCGACCGGGAAGGATCCATCCCGATCGGGATGAGGGTACCATATTTTGGGTTTACTGGAGTTCCATCCTGATCGGGACGGGAGCTTCCCGACCGGGACGGGTATGTCATCCCGACCGAGACCACCCATCCCGACCGGGATGGCCCCCTACTCCCCCTTGTGCCTCTTCTTCGTCATTTGAGTCCACCCAACCATTGTACACCCCCTCCCAACCTCCCTTCTTCTCCTTGTTCCTATCATACGACCCTTACACTTTATTTACATGCCATCACTTCATTTCCTCTTCACTCTACACCGAGCCCCACATCAAATATCACCCCCTCACACCATTACTACCTGAACCATGCGATACTTTCAAGTTCAAAGCGGGATGACAATGCTGACGACAAGCAAAGTGCTTATATTGACCAATGAGACGATGGAGCGAGTGAGTTGCTAACCGCATGGTACGGCAACTATCCTTTCTTTTCCGTCTTTGATAGCTTGTCTTCTTTTGTTAGTTCCCCTTCCCTTATACACTTTTATGTCATGGTGGCCCTCGGGGCCTTGTTATTTGTTGCTCCCAACTCTCGATGACGTGACTACATCGAGAGTCATTTCTAAGTCCAAATTTTACAAGATTTTCACCCTTTTTGTAGGATTTAGTCGGATTCGGGCGGAATCCGGGCCAGGTGACTTGATTACACCTAGTCCTCCCCTCCCATTTCCTTTTATTTCCTTCTTTTTATTTCTTCCCCCATCCATATCTTTTCTCGTCTCGGCCCATGGTGACTTGACTACACCCCGGCCGGACACATTCTACCATTTTCTCCACTTTGCTTTTTGATTTTTAGCTTTATTTTCGTAATTTCTTTTCATTTCTTTTCCGTCTCCATACACTAAGGTCGAGCATGAGGACATTGCTCGACTTAAGTGTGGGGGAGCGATATTCTATCATGTTAGTTTTATTTTCTTAGTTTTTCGAAAAAACTTTGAAAACCCTAAAAATTTGAAAAAATTTCAAAAATCAAAAAGATTTTTTTTTTGTGTGTTTTCCTTTTGTGTCGTTATGTCGTATATTTGTTGTGTTGTGCGTGTTTTGCCTCCCTTTTTCCTTATAGGTTGCTAAATCACCGATAGCTTTGGAGAGCTTTAAAGACATCCGGTAAAATCTTTTATCCCTTTTTCCCCTTTGTCCCTTGAAGAGTTTGGAGGAGATTGTGATGTGGTTTGCTCGGGTGGAGCTTTGTGCATACTTGTGGTTGATTTGGTGACTTGTTTGGAAGCTCGGGGTGGTGTTTGTGTTGTTTATGTGTTCGTTTTGTTTTGTTTTTGTTTTGTGGCCTTTTGTCTCTTTTTCTTTCGTTTTCATCGCGTCTTTGTTTTGTGTTGTGTAGTTGTGTCTTGTGTGTAAATAGGTTTTCGAAAACCCGGTTTACAGGCTAGTGTGCAAGTGTTTACTTTCCCTTTCTAGTAGTATAAATCGAGTCTTGGACTTTAGTCTAGTAGAATGACCCTAAATCAATGATTTCGTTGGTCCTTTACCTTGAGTCCACCTAGCTTACTAGGGATTTACTTCGGGATTTGCATTTTGACCATTTTGACCACCCACGGTGTGAAAAGGCCTTGGTTGCCGAGTACCGTCCCTTAGGTGACCGTGTACGAAATTGTTTGATTAGTCCAAGTTCTCCCCTTTTTGTGGGTTTGAAGGGAAATCGCGACCCCCGACTTACCCATTCCCCTACCTCCTACACATATCCACGAAATAAAGTTGAAAATTGTCGAAACCTCTTTCTTAGTTGCAAAAATAAATGCCTACAACAAAAAGGGCAAAGAAAAGAAAAAGAATGAAAAAGAAAGAAAGAAAATATTGAAGAAAAAGAAAAGGCACAAAAAGCCAAAAAAAGAAAATACAAAAGATGAAAAAAAAAAAAAGAAATGGCATAGCAACACAAAGCAAAAATGCAAAAGAAAAGAGAAAATGCCAAAAGAAAATCGTCTAACAAAAAGGTTCTCACCCTCTCAAAATAAGCCTTTTTCCCGATCGTTATCGTGAAGAGCCTACCAAAGGACCGAGTCCCGAGGAAGGATGATAGTGGTAATGATCGGTCTTCCCTCATTTTGCAAACCTTATCCACCTTTTACTTGGACTAGTTAGGTGGTTCTTGAACATGGGACGACCCTCTTGGCACATCGCTAAAGGGGGCGGGGTCTCACTTACCTACAATGTCGACTAACAGCGTGGTTCATCCTTTTTCCATCCCGCCGATCGTCCCGTAGTACGTTCTTAGAAGGTTAGGAGGAACCTAGGTAAGTTACCAATGTTTTTATTGCTTTGTCGTCGTACTATTAGGGTTTTGTCCATCTTGGTTTGTATTGCTAGCTTGGGAACGTTGTCACTTGCCTTGAGTCCTAAACCGGTGCTTCTTTCGCCGCTTTGTTGAGGGGAGCGGTATTTGTTTTGTCTTGGGTGCAACCGTTTGGTGTTTGTTTGTGTGTGTGTTTGTTTGTTTGTGTGTTTTTGTGTCCGGTTGCATCCACGATTTTGTCGCAAGACCTCACTTGCCTTGCGGAGTGCACTTTTCCTCGAAGTGTACTCGCGTGAGTTGAAAGGGCGTAGGGTACGCTAATACCCGCTCGGCTAGTTCAGTAGTTAGCATGTGCTTACTCGAGGGCGAGTAAGGGTTAAGTGTGGGGGAGTTGATAAGTGTAGTTTGTAGTGCCTAATTTGTTGTGTTTTGGTCCCATTTTCCTTGTGGAACCGCTCCTTGGGAGCGGTTTATGGGTCACTTATGCTTCCTTTAGTTCATTTTAGGTTCCCAAGACCATTCATGAAGAGTTGGAGCGATTTCGACTCAATACATACACTTTTCGGAGCCAAAGAAGCGAAGGAACGATCACTCGACGCCTTGGATTCGACCCCGAGACCTTGGGACCCAATCCCGAGCCTCCGAGACCTGATCCCGAGTCCCGAGAATCGATGAGAAACCCATGAGAAGCAAGGAGGGACCAAAAGGAGCTTAAAGGAGGCCTACAAGACCCATCCCCGACGGGTATGGCCTCAACCCGTCCCGGTTGAGGTGCACAAAAGGCACCGCTCCTGTTTTGGGTCCGTCCCGGGCGGGACCATTCCGTCCCGGTCGGGACCACTCCGTCCCGGGCGGGACCATCTGTAATATCCGTGTTTTATAGTGAGTCAAACTGAGTCAGTAATTATACTAAGTCAAACCCGAGCAATCATGTAGTAAGTTTTAACCGTACGGAACAAGTTACTCGACCCAGCCCGGATTAATTAGCGTGTGACTACATGTAGTTAATTTCCAAACTACACGTAGGTAATTGATGAATGAAACCCAAGCCCACATTCCTATTTCTTTTTAAATTCCCTTAATAACCTAGCATAACCCACGTTACTCTTCTTTTTAAATTCCTTTACACCCTAGCAGAACCCACGAAAAACACAGCACAACATAGGGCTGCCGCACGAAACAATAAAAGAAGGAGGAGAGGACCCTAGTAGTCGGATCGGATCTTCGGTAGGCTAGACCTTGACTAAGCACGTCACTCGGTACGATACACTGTCTTTTACGTTTAATTGTGTGATTAATATACATTTGTGTCGAATTAATGGAAACTAGGATCATATAGTCGGGTAACACTTGTGGTGCGTCATTGTTGTTGTTACGTAGTTGGACAGGTTATCCGTGTCATGATTTTGACCGTGTCATGCGAATTCTGTCGGGTAATGTGTCGAGTCTTAATGTCTAAATAATGATGTTGGGAATGGTATTATCGGGTTGATGTTGTTTGTCTAGTTTGGGTCAGACTATTGACATCTTTATGGTCGTGCGATAGTGTGCTATCGTGGTATTATCATAGCGGTACTTGTCGTTGCGGTTCTCGTAGTATCATTGTTAGTATTTGTGACGCCGTGACGGTTTAGTGAGGTTGAAGTCGATTGGTGTGGTTATCGATGCATGTGAGTTGGTGATTGTTGATTTCCTTATGGTCGGTATAATGCAGCAGTGTAGAGACCGAGGTACATCTCAGTAGCATATTGTTTTAGAGGAGTATCATCAGGTTGACGGGTGGAGTATGTTAGCAGAGATTACAGTAGTATATTTATACTATATTAATTTAATTAGGTTGATTTCATTTTATGCAGTGAGAGAAGTTAGAATACTTTAGGATATTGATTTAATTAATATCTTCTTATTAATCTAATTAGAATCGATTTCACTTTATAAATTGAATATGTTAGGATCCTTATTAATTCATGTATATACTACTTTATTAGGTTTGAATTTCGTAGAAATTTCGTGGTGAATTGTACTAATGACGTGGTGGTGACCTGCTAATTAGGTAAGGTTTTCCTTACTTGGAATATGTTAATAATATGATGTCGTATGAGCTATGTATTTATGATCTGACATTGATATGAACGGGACTGAGTAGTATAGCGAAATCCTGGCCGGGAGGTCCATTGAGTAGTGTAGCGAAATCCTGACCGGGAGGTCCACTGAGTAGTATAGCGAAATCCTGGCCGGGAGGTCCATTGAGTAGTGTAGCGGAAATTATGGGCACAGTGAAGTGCTGAGAATATGGCGATGATATTATCGATTGGTACTAATGATGGTGTTGAGATGATTGAGACTGAATGTTTTATACTCCGTATTGGTATTTTAATGTTAGCATGTTCTAACCGTTTCCTCTGTTTAAATTGTCACCCTATTATATTGGGGGCCTGTGACGATCCAATTGACATTTCCGGTCTTTTGGGGAGCAGAGTATTGATGCAGATATGGATCCTTGATGTGTGCTTAACTGAAGGGATTTGCTGTTCGGGAAGGGAGCGCGTAACCAACATTGTCATACTCTTAGCGCGTTTCCGTCATTAATACTTAATAGACCCTTTTGTTTTATGTAGCCGTTTTGGGTTTTTTTTGTAACCGTAGTTAGTTCCAAACTTGGTTTGCATCCTTTGAATAATCTATTAAACTGGGTTGTGTTTCAGTATTGTTTTTTATGGGACTACTGCCTCGGTTAACCCGAGATGGTAACACTCCCATTTATCCGGGAAGGTCTAGTTAAGGCTCTTGGATAAATGGTGGTGTTACACCATCTCGTCCCGGGCGGGATGGCCCAGTTACAGGCCCGCGTCACTTCTTTTCATCTCCTTACTCATTGTAACCCTATATATATCCTTCCTCTTGTATTCCTATGTGATGTTAGACATTACCCATAAACCCTAGACTAGTTTAGCATAGATTAGCATAGATTAGTGTAGATTAGTCCTTAATTACTCGTTAATCTAGTGATTACTCTTGTATTATTGGATCTCTTGAAGAATCTATCAAGCTTGACAACCTTGGTGGAATTGTTTGAGTTTTCTTCTATGCAAGTGTTCTTCTTTGCATCCTTTGTAGTTGGTATAATCTTTCTCACCCTTTTTACTCTTAATCTTGTTTGTTCCTTCAAGTTTCAATCTTTGATTATTGTTTATTGTTCTTGATTGTTCTTCATGGATGTTTTTATGTTTGTGATGTTTCCTCTTGTTTATGTTAATCTTAGTTTGATTATGAGTGATTAGATTCCTTGTGTGGTTAGTAGGAGGATTAAGTGTGGATTATGGGTGATTAGGGCTTGATTATGGGTAAAGGGTGAATCTTTGTTGTTAGTCACATGTTGGGCACACTATGTGTTTGTTGAAATGCTTGTTTGAGTAGTAGTGGCCATGCTTCTCATGCTAGTCTTCCTCTACTCATTGTTTGTCTAGTATGTGATTATGTTGAGAATAGTCGTTAGACATAAGAGTGTGGACTAGGGTTTACACGCGAGAGAGCGAACCCACCTTGACATCGGTCTAAGTAGCGAGAGCCCGGACCGACTCTAGCAATTAGGAGACACCTACACCCTTGACCACCCCAATTACCCATCTACACTTATGAACCCGACCTAACCCACTTCTTTTCATATTTGATTTCATCTTCTTAGTTAGTCATCGTTTCTTTAGTTTACTAGTTTGTTTGATCATTAGTTATTCCGTCTTAGGATTGTTTTAGTCTAGTCATTGTTAGTCCACTTCCTTCATCTCCAACCACCTTAGTTTACCATTTATTGTCTTCTTTGTGTTTGTTTGTGTGACTTAGTCTCGTTGTGAGCGGACCTAGTCTAGACTTTACCATACCGTCTCCGTGGATATCGACCCTACTTGTCCTAGCTACCCACTAGGAATAGTCGGTTAAATATTGATCGGCGGGACTCGCGACAAATCCCACCATCAGTGGTAGGAGCTATATTATCAATTTCCCATAAAAAAAGTAATTAATGAAACTTTCAAACAATGTTTAACTTAAAACCATATTTATTTGATCATGCCTCGTATCAATTTTTCATTTAAAGATATAAATACGTAATTTTGATATACTAACGAACTAATTAGTAACACGTCCAAATGTCATGCAAAGTTCTCGTACTTTTTCATTTTTGAGCCATGCTTCGTTTGTCTCTTTCTCACCAAGACGTTTGTCGACTATATACACTTGTGTTAGAAGCTTGCGACAGTCCTCTCCGACCTTTAATAGAGCGCTGCAAGTTTCTTTCGATACTTGTTTTCCACTGTTAAAGATATATTCGGATATTTCACCGCCAAAAGTTGCACCTAAATTCCTTTCACATTTTTGCAAATCGTCCGCCTTCGAGGTGCTAGGTGCGGCAACAGAGTCATTTGCGAAACATTGTTCAGAGATAACAAGGACGGAAACAAGTAGTAGAGCGATTTTGATTGTTCTAGCTAGGATACATATCAAGAGCTTAATTAAAATTATTTCAAATTTCTGATATATATCTAAAGTAGGTTTCAAACACAAAGAACAAAAAAAATAGTACAAAAGTAAAGTGACTTGTGATGCAGAACAATTGTTCATATCATACACTTTTATATTTGAATCTATACATTTAACGTATTTGTATCTCAAAATTAAAACAAAATATTATTAATACTTATTTAAAGGTAATTTAAATCATTCAATGATATCAGAGAATTTTTCTATGATAAGTTTTCCAAATTATAAGCATGGGAGTGTTTAGTTTTATAATCAAATAACCGACATTTATATTTATGTCAAAACACAATCCTCATAAATTAATTATCTTTACTAAATAAAAAAAATCGTTTCTAATAACATAACTATTCTGTTCATTTGAGGTATGCCAATTTTTAACTTGATAAAATATGGGTCGGTCCAAAGTATGGGGAAAAGGTCCCAAATAATTTGTAAGTTGATAAAAAGAAGGATCGTAAAACAGTTAAAGGTATTTTTCAAAGCAATTCGAGTAAACCTCGCGATAGAAAATAATTATTTACGAACCTTCGTAATAAAATCATAAATGGCTAGATTTTCGTAAATAATAATATTTCTAAGTTGAAAATATTATATAAATATGTTTAGACAGTTGTAGGGAAAGAAATAACTTAAATCCGAGCTTAAAAACGTTAATTCGTAAAGAAGTAGAAATCCTCGTGGAAAAATCGATTAGTTTAATAAGAAAATTACATAAATAGATTTAAAAGAATTAAAATCTTTTAAAATAAAAATAAATATCATTAAACTCAAAATAAAAATAAAGCTTGGAAAAAAAATGATGAAACACAAGGCCGAAATGTGACAGAGTTATGACGAAGTCATAACGGAAAGGATAAAAAAGTTAGGAAAAATAGCGGGTGTTACATTCACTTTATTGTCAATGTCGAAGTTCTAAAGTATAGTGAGTGGTCGTATCATGATAAAATTAAAGAGAATATGAATTATATATATGGATGTATTTACGTACTTGTTATTGTTGACAATAGTATGTGTGAACGTCCGTCCACATCGCCCAGCGCCCCGCGCGCGCCCGCGTAAGACCGACTCGGTTTTCCAATGTATGGCGGCGGCCACCCACGCGGCCCCCTCCCGGTCGGCGGCCGGTCCGATCTCGCATACAGGGCGATGTTTCCGACCTCGATTCGGATGACGATCCAGACTTGTACTAGACGGGTGCAGGCACCCGTGTTTCCGTTTGGAATCGATCGAGTCGTGGTTGTAAATGTTTAAAGACCGATATGTTTGATAAGGCGACCTTTTTAGTGAACTGAAATCGTTGCCAATTTGTGGAGTCGCCACGGAGTCAATTATGGGGACTCGGAAACCGTTCAAGTCAACTTTGATCCTTAGCCGGCTCAAATTTGAGGGGCACGGGACCTAAAGATAAAGACTTGTACCCTTAAGCACTCCATGCCTAGAATAACTCTCATTGCCAATGGTTTCGGACATCCGGAAACCGTTGATTCTAAGTAAGGGGGTGAGGATACGTATTGGGAAGCCAACATCCGATAGATATCGACACCCAATCCCGCCCGCACTATAGCGGCCTCTACTAATCAATCGGTGGACTGATAACTTTGTTCTTTTGTTGTGGCGGAAGTACTGTAACATCCATTGTTTTCACCCTATACCTTTTGCTATGTCGGTTGTTTAAGGACAAGTAAGTTTTGTCGTCGAAGTAGTTGTATTTAAATTCTTTGCATGCGATTTCACGTGACAAGCAGGCCATGAAAAGATGAACATAGGAGAGTAGAGAGTACTAGTATTATACGTATTAGCAAATCAGTTTTAACGCGATAATACGGATATTAGTCGTTCTCGTGGTATACCTTACCTGGTATGTTGCTTAAGATGCGTCGGTTCGGTATTAGTAGGGATGCATCGATCCTAGTAAGGTGAGCACCGGGACTAATGCGGAACCCGACCATCATTTTGTTCATTTTTAGCTTGTTTATGTTTTGAATTCCGTGTTAGGTGATTTAGCATGCGATTATTAAGTCATAAAAGCAATAAAACATACGAAAAACTGTAAATGCGAATGTAAGTATACACTAAACGGGACACGATGCATAGATAGTTGAGAACAGATCTCAGAATTACTCGGGTCTATTTAGGGTATTTTAGTGTATGCGGTTGAAGTTGGGACGTGATGGGAAGGATTTGTCGCGAATCCCGCCACCAAATAAAAACCAACTAACCTAACTAGGGTAGCTAGGGCAAGTCGGGTCGAATCCACGGGGACGGTAAGAGGCGCCTAGACTAGGTCGGCCCAAATACGAGACTAAGTCAACGAGCTAAGCTAGAGAATGATAAGAAGGGGGGAAAGGCTAGACTATGACTAAGAAGAACAACTAAGGAAAACGGGCTAGGATTAGGTCGGGGTCAAAGGGGTAACGGAATGGTCAAGGAAGAGCTAGAGCGAAGGAGGTAGTAGGGTGATCTAGGTTGGTCCGAGCTCTCGCAACTTAGACCGACCTAGAGGTTCCACATGGAACCCATTTCGGCGACACACATGACAAAGGAAGGCAAGCTAAGAAAAACAAGCATTCTAACCTACTTAGTCATTCAAGCATTCCAACAAACATGTAATATGCATCAACCAAGAGGAAACCCAAATCTTCCACCAATTCCTCCAACAAACCCTTAATCATCCAATTAACACCCTAATCACCATACTAACCCTAGCAAGAATACTACTCTAACATCATCAAACTAATTCTAACAAGAACAAGAGGAAACAACACAAGAATCAAAACATCCATAATGAAACTAGTGAAAAAGATGAACTAAGAACAATAAGATGAACAAAGATTAAAACTTGGATGAATAAACAAGATAAAGAGTAAAAAGGAAGAGAAGATTATACCATACTAACAAGAGAATGAAAAGGAGAACACTTGCATAGAAGATAACCCAAATTCATCCACCAAGGTTGTCAATCTTGGATGGTTCTTCAAGAGATCCAATATACAAGATTAAACTAAGATTAACTACTAATTACCGACTAATCTACACTAATCTAATCTAATCTAACCTAAAGTAGTGTAGGGTTTTGTGTCTAATGAAGTGCATAATCTTTACAAAACAAGGGAAGAGTATATATAGGGTTACAAATGGAAGGGAGAAGAAAGAAAGGAAATGCGGGCAGCAGCAGCACGGTCCCGATCGGGACGGGTTCAACCCGACCGAGACGGTCCTGTCATCCCGACCGGGACGGGTTGGTCCCGATCGGGACGGCCAGGCAGTGACACCCTCAAAAGCGCACTTCATCCCCGACGGGATGAGGTGCATACCCGTCGGGAATGAGTCTTGTACGCCTCCAATATGACCCTTTTGGTTCCTTCTTGCCTCACATGGACTTCTCATCGATTCTCGGGACTCGGGATCGGGTCTCGGAGGCTCGGGATTGGGTCCCAAGGTCTCGGGGTCGATTCCAAAGCTTCGAGTCATCGTTCCTTTATCTCGTTGGCTCCAAAATGTGTATGAATCGAGTCGGTAACGCTCCAACTCTTCCAAATGGGTCTCAGGAACCTGAAACGAACTAAAGGAAGCATAAGAAGCCCATAAATCGCTCCCAAGGAGCGATTCCACAAGGAAAATGGGACCAAAATACTACGAATTAGGCACTACAAACTACACTTATCAGGACGTTACGGGTTTTAGTAAGTGTAGTGGACCTAGTGTCCATGTTTGACATTGTCGTAGTGCATAATAGTAAAGGTGCGAGAATGTAAAGTTTTGTTAAGATGACAACCTACTGACGATTCGACTTCAAAGGCGGATCCTGCTGGCTTGCCCGGCGATTTCGGCGGAGTTCAGTTACTGTTGGCCCTTCCTGCGGCTATTCCGGCAAAGCTCTGCTACTACTGGCTGGTTCTGCGGCTAATCCGGCAGAACTCCGTTGCTAGACTAAAATGGCAAGTCGAACACAGGCACCTCGGGATCGAGTGAGGTGCTCGAAGGTGAGGAATAGCATCAATGTCGCTTTTTTGGAACTACGATCGAGTTGATCGTTTGCCTCGGGTGTCGGAGTGCGAGCCCTTAGCGAGAAACTCTTTACGAGTGAAGAGGGAAGAGAGAATTAAAAATAGTGTGTCGAAATGAGGGGGTGGAGGGGGGTATTTATAGGTATTTTTCGGTTCTCGTCACATAGATAGGCGCCGGAGCCCAGGCGCACCAGAACTCAGGCACCTGGGTTTAGGCGCGCGGATACATAGGCGTGCAAGGCTAAATGTGGTGTTAGTTGACCAGCTCGATTATCTCTCCCTTATTCGATGGTATGAATTTTGACCGTACCCTGGTCATGGGGCTTTCACTTGAATTGACCGTTGATCATGGTCATGGTTTTTTTTGGGGGTTCTTTTTTTTGATCATGGCCAGCTCTTTTGTTTTGGGCCTTTTGCTTTTTCTTGATTGGACTTTTTTTCTTTTTTGTCCAGTTTTTTTTTGTTGGTCAGACTAACACTTAAGGTAGGGATTGGTTGATCTTATTGGATGGTTGTTTATTGTGGGAAATGGGCTTGCCTCCCGTCTTTAACCCAAACTAGGAGATTACCTAGATTTGTCATAGGATTCGATACCGCTCCTGCTAAGGGTAGTTATGTGGCTTTCTATACCAGACATGGAACAGGTAAAGGAAAACACGGGTCTCATTTCCTGCAGTCATTATAGATGTGCCTATAATAATCACGTGCGTGTGCTCACAGTGTATGATGGTGTTCATCATGTTCTCGGAAACACATATGGAAATTATATATGAGAGATTGAAAAGCTGACTTTATTGAATTTTGAAAAAGAGGACATAATACAATTGACCCTGACTCTGACTTTGAAGTTGAAATAAATAGTATATCCTAGACTCGGACTCAGACTTGGACTTAAATCAAATCCGGACTCTTGGATGCATGAGAGGTAGATTGGATGCTTTGGTCATCGGGCCCTGTATAGTCCATGACGGGTTTTGCAAGTGACAATGTCTCCAAAACGGGAGTCTTCCCGGCATCGAGGAAGTCTTGAATGAGGTGTTTCAGTTTCTAGGATTGTTCTGTATCGTGTCCCCTCCCTCTGTGGAATTTGCAGTAATGGTCGTCGTTCCATGCTTTGGAGCTTTTTTCCAAAGGTAGTATTAGGCCCTTTGGAACTAACCTCTGGAAAGCGACGGTGTAGGACATATCCAAGTGGGTAAATGTCCTTTCCTTTGACTGGTTCTTGATTTTTGGAGAGGTGACTTGAGGGTTACCTCTCTCGGCCTTGCCATCTTGAGGGTACCGGACAGTTTCGTAAGAGTGTTCACCTTTCAAATGGCTCAGTTGGGTGATAGGTTGTCTTACCCGCTCTAGTTGTGTTAGACGGGCTCTGGTTCTTATAAGGTCTTCTTCGATGATGGTTACCCTGGAACTTAGGTTATCTAGGGCAGTATTGATTTTCGAAAAGATATTGTTAATGGAGCAAGATAGCATAAGCATACTCCCTTGGATATCCCCATTCTCGACGGTGCGAGATTTGTTGTGGTTTGGTAGTGTCTCGTTCATAGGGTCCCCGATCGGAAGAAACGACAGGTGTTAGAACTCGCCTAAACTCGGTTTTGCACAAATGCAAGAGATAGAGAGTCAAACTAGGTACGGCCCGGGGGCGGGAATGACTAAGATTCTATGACCGGGCTACTTAAATGTTAATCCAGACAAAGTAACGACTGTGACCTAGACTCGACCACGAGACTCGAGCTGTACAAGGATAAGTCCGAAAATGGGGCGACCGTATTTGACCGTGCCGCGTGGTTGGACCAACCATGGTGACATAACCCTAGGTGACTCGAATATTCGTAGCATAGGTACGACTCGAAAAAGGCATCGTAGGGTACTCTCTAGGGTAACCGTGGTTGACTGCTCGGGTAGAGGACAACCCCCTGAGTAAGGCTAGAGACTCAGATGGTGTGACATCTAAGTGACTCGAAAGTGAGATACGTGAGACAACACGTGCAAGACATGACCCTTAGAGCAACCGTGATTGATCGCTCAGCTGAAGGGTAGCCCCCGACTAGGACTGAAGACTTTGTTAAGACTCGAATGAGTGACCCTTAGACGTAAGGGCCGTGAACCTTTTGTTATAGGGCTATGCCTTGTAAAAGGTTGACTCGGGAAAGACACCTAGACGGGTGACTCGTGAAAGGTGGATCTCCTTTAGGATCCAGCTATGTGGGCTGGGCCTTGTTCGAAGGAAGATTCACGTGAGACATTCCCAGACTTTAGACTCGATTGTGTAACTGGGCCAACCTTTGTAGGAGTATGTCCTACGTAGGTGGGCCTTGCCTTAGTAAAATAAGGCGGACTGGGATAGGGAGGAAACTCGTGATATAAGATCGACGGAGTTTCGACGCTAAAGACTTCAACAACTTATGACTAGGGATGGCAACGGATCCGGGATCCGATCCGGATCCGCAAGATCCGGTCCGCACGGGTCGGATATGGATCCTAAATTTTGAGATCCGTTGGATATGGATCCGGATCCGCTATCTTTAAACGGATCCGGATCTGGATCTTAATAAGTAAATCCGGATCCGGATCCGCAAATCCGTTTTATTAAAAAATTAACAATAATAAAAAATTTAGTACTTTAATTTGTGTTTTTTTGGTTATTTCTAATTTTTTTTCTTTTAGTTTATTAATATTTGATTATGAATCTTTATATTCGATTTTATTTGTAAAATTATGAAAATTAATATGATCGTAAATACGTATTAATTAAAAAATTTGTAGAATTTAAGTAAAAATTTGGATCCGCGGATCCGATCCGGATCCGGTCCAGATCCGGCGGATCTGGATCTGGATCTACATTTTTGGGATCCGTCGGATCCGGACCGGATCCAGATCCGCTACTAGGAGTGCGGATCCGGATCTGGATCTATGCGGATCCGGTCCGGATCCGGTCCGTTGCCATCCCTACTTATGACACGACCCGACACTGCTAAATACGGGAAGTCCTAAGAAGAGGAAGTTTTGAAATGTGATTTTTTTTAAAAGCCCGAAATGAATCGGGTGAAGAAATTCGGCCCTTTTTTTCGAAAAAAAAAAGGAGTGGGCCAAATGACGGGTTTTGAAAGTTTCGAAAATATTTTCGAGTTTTGAATTGGGCATAATACCGGCTAGAAAAAGGCTATTTTGAGTAAAATCATAAGTCCTAAGTTCGGTATATGACCCGGGTTTTGAAATTGGATATTTTGAAAAAGGATGCAAATTTTGAAAAGATGACGGTTTTGAAAAAGATGTGGATCAAGTAGCACGTAGTCATGGAAACAGTATAATGACGCCATGTATGCTCTTAATCTAAGTCTCGGTCAGTCTATAAGGGTCTATACCAGTGTACATAGCCTATCAAGAATCGGGGCGGACTCCCTAACTCGAGTTGAGATTAGGACATACCGTAAAACCCATATGAATCGGCTAATGGACACCTTTGACATAAACAATTTGGACTATATCAACGGTATAGTGGGACGTCGGTCACGAGTACCGGCCCGGGAAAATGGGGTTATGCATGAACCGTAAAACTAAAACGCGCATTGTACTAGTCAAACGATTTCTATTCGAGTCTCACCCTGAGGACACTGAAGGTTAATAACTCATCAAAAAATCCCCAGCGGAGTCGCCAAATTGTGGACATGACATAGGTCCACCCCGACGCGGCCACGCGCGGGTTTGGGGAGGCGAATGAATCTCCATATGAGATGGTCAAATGGAAATTTAAATCGAAGTCGGAGTCGCCACCGAATTTTATGGTTATTCGGAACCGTTCGAGCCCACTCTATGTCGTAGTGGGCCGTGTACAAAATACGGCCCATTTCCGATGTCAGAGTTTATTGGGCTCGTCCCTTTTGCATATCGATATAGATGCCGACTGGAGCGGTTAATTGTATATGGAATGACTCTCGCTGCCAATGGTTTCGGACATCCTGAAACCACGGTTCTGAGTAAGGGGTGAGGGTACGTGTTGGGAAGTTCACTAAGAACACCCAACCCCGCCCGCACATTAGCGACCTCTACTAGGATATCGAATGACGTTTTAATGCGCGCGTTAGTTGAACGACGAATGATATGCAAACATTGTTTTCCTAAGCATGTGAGGAATTGAATGGGTTGCTATTAGGGATGGCAACGGGTAGGGTATGGGTCGGGTCCGGCAAGACCCGGACCCGGACCCGTGTTTCATAAGTTGGACCCGGACCCAACCCGGACCCGTAAGGGTCCAAAATTTTAAGACCCTTACCCGGACCCGATGGGTCCGGGTAGGGTCCGGGTCCGGACCCATTTGTACATTTTTTAAATATATACTCTTCCGTCTCCTTTATTTGTTCGTTTTTGATTAAAGTATTATTCACAATAAATATAAAGGCAAATAAATGAATAAAACGGAAGTCGTATGACTTTAAACCGAACGCTAAAAAGGCCTAATGTACTAATAAAGGAGGTGAAATTTGGTATTTAATGAGTTTCGGTACCCGTATTAGAATAACTAGCGGTTAATTTCTAATTTTCTATTGTTAATGTAAAGTCTTACTATATTACACATTGAATTACCGCATCCACTAAGTTCTTTTTTTCTTTTAAAAAAATAATAATAATTTCAACGGGTCCAAGGGTCGGGTCCGGGTCCAACCTATAGGACCCGGACCCGGACCCGAAAAATTATTGAAGGACCCATACCCGACCCGTACCCGCAGGGTCTAAAAAAAAGAGGACCCGTACCCGACCCGTTAGGGTGAGACCCGGCGGGTCCGGGTAGGGTCCCGGACCCATTGCCATCCCTAGTTGCTATGTCGTTTAATGCATGAAAGATTAATTAACGTCAAAGTTGAATTTAACATGTGAGATTCGTTTTAGTATAATAAAACAAATGAAATAAAAAGGATGAATTTGCTACAAAATGAACAAACGAGTTAGTATTGATTTGTAAATAATAATAGCAAGAAATAAATATGCGAAATCGAGAAAATAAATATTAATCGAAATCTGAAAAATATCGTTGAAAAGAACGTTGTTTTGTATAAAAAACGAAGTTCGAAAAATAAATAAAAAAAGACGGAAAAGGCCGCGGCATAACAGCCGGCCGCGCGACTCGCCCGGGATGCCGGCGGGTCGCGTGGTAGCCTGTCTCGGTGCCGGTTTTCGAAAACTCGAAGTTCGTATTAAATCGCGTACGAATATTGCATGATTCGTACTCGACTTAATATTTTCGATATTCTTTATATTCGATAGTTGACTACGAAATCAATATCAAATACTTGGAATAGTTTTAGAAAAGATGTAAATTTTAGAAATCGTTCGAAGAATAAACAATAAAACGAATGAAAAATCGGAAAAAAGGGACTCGGGTTTCAGGCCTGCGCGCGAGTCGCCTGGGCGTGGCGCGACTCGCGTGCGGGTCTGTCCGGTTTTTATTTTTGTTCGAAAATTGTTATTTTTGATGAATCGCGTACGAATTATGATTTAACTTGTATTCGATCCACGTTTTCGATATTCGTCGTATCCGATATTCGATTATGAAATCGATATCGAATATTCGGAATGAACTAAAAAAAAGGTTTTGAAAAAATTAGTTTGTTTTGAACGAAAAGAAAAGAAAAGAATTTTGAACGAAAAGATGTAACGATTTTTAATATCGCCGAAATCTTAATATAATTCTTTTTTGATACGATATTCGATTATAGAAAAATCGATATCGTATGTTTAAGAATTTTTGTTATGAAAATAGTTTTTCGTTAATAACGATATTAGAAAAATAATAAAAAAAACGACTCTTGACCCATAAGAAACGGACGACGAGAAGAGAGGAGAAGAAAGGGAGAAATCGGGTTTGGTACACCCTCAACCTACATGCTCTTGTTGACTCGGATCGGAGCTCGTCGGAATGTGGCTAGGCACGGGAGCGTCGAGGTAACGTCGGTTGGGTTAGGGTGGTACGGTTTTGACAAGATGGGTGAAGAGTGTCGGGTTTCGGACCGGTTTCCTTCGGGTTTTGGATGTATTATCGGTTTCTCGATGCTAAAATAACTATGTGTGTGTGTCGGAGGTTGTGTGTATGTGTGTGTTCCTAATAATTGGTATTGATAAAATCGTGTTTATTATGTTGGATGCAAGGGGCTATTTATAGGGAATTCCCGACCTTGGCTTAGGAGAGTTTGACTACCGCTTAGGATAGGAAACGTAGGAGTTTGAGGGAAATAAGAATTCCGCTTTCTTGTGAAGGAAGAAAGGGAACACGGCTGGTTTGCTCTTGTTTTGGCCGAGTGTTTTACACTCGGTCGGATGTTCGAATCGGTTTTTGAATAGGATTCCCGTTTGAGCTAGAATTACCGCTTGAGTAAGAAGCTGAGGAGAACGAGAATTTCGTTTTCTTGTGAGGGAAGAAAAGAAGAAATACCGGCTGACTTGTGTACTACTCGGCCGAGTGTTTGCACTCGGTTGAGTGTCTGAGTCGGTTCTCGGATAGGATTCCTACTCGAGATCGAATTCTACCTTGAACGGAATTGTTTATTATTTTGTGTGGCTGATTTTTGTAGAGTTGGACCATGAATATACCGTGTGAGGTGTCACGGTTGACTTACAAGTTTCGGGAAATATCTTTGACCGGGTTTTGACTCGGTCGCTAAAAGATGGTTTTACCCCTGGTGTCGGATTCGACCCAAATTAGTGTTATTTGACTCGAAACGACCCACTGGGCCTGGATTTGAGGTTGGTTTTGTGAGATTTTTATGTAATTACTATTATACTTAATATTTTCAACATAAAATACGACTAACGTTCGTTAACAGAAATTATGCATATGGTAAAAAAATATATGCATGTCTTCAACAATGATACTGCACTGAAAAAAACACGGTGGTAGGAGCTATATTATCAATTTACCATATAAATGTAATTAATGAAGATTTCAAACAATGTTTAACTAAAAATCATATTTATTTGATCATGCCTCGTATCAATTTTTCATTTAAAGATATAAATACGTACTTTCGATATATTAACGAACTAATTAGAAACACGTCCAAATATCTTGCAAAGTTCCCATACTTTTTCATTTTTAAGCCATGCTTCGTCTGTCTCTTTCTCACCAAGACGCTTGTCGACTATAGACACTTGTGTTAGAAGCTTGTGACAGTCCTCTCCGACCTTTAATAGAGCGCTGCAAGTTTCTTTCGATACTTGTTTTCCATTGTCAAAGATATATTCGGATATTTCACCGCCAAAAGTTGCACCTAAATTATTTTCACATTTTTTAAAATCGTCCGCCTTCGAGGTGCTAGGTGCGGCAACAGAGTCATTTGCGAAACATTGTTCAAAGATAACAAGGACGGAAACAAGTAGTAGAGCGATTTTGATTGTTTTAGGATACATATCAAGAGCTTAGTTAAAATAATTTCAAATTTTTGATATATATCTAAAGTAAGTTTCATACACAAGGAATAAAAAAAATAGTACAAAAAGTAAAGTGACTTGTGATGCAGAACAATTGTTCATATCATACACTTTTATATTTGAATCTATACATTTAACGTATTTATATCTCAAAATTAACATAAAATATTATTAATACTTATTTAATGTTAATTCACATCATTCAATGATAACAGTGAATTTTTCTATGATAAGTTTTCCAAATTATAAGCATAAGAGTATTTAATTTTATAATCAAATAACTGACATTAACATTGATGTCAAAACACAATCCTCATAAATTAGTTATTTTTACTAAATAAAAAAAATCGTTTATAATAACATAACTATTATGTTCATTTGAGGTATGCCGATTTTTAAACTTATGTACATTGTCTTTTATTCGTTAATTAGGATAGAGTTTTAAATTTCTCCGATTACTAGTTTTTTTTTAAAAAAAATTGTAAGATATTTGTTTTTACTAAACTAATAATAACTCATTTGAAAGTTTAAAAAAAACCTAAATTTATGGAAGATATATAAATTCGTAATATAATTATTTTTTAAATTATAAAATATATTGTATGTTTCTTCTTTTTTCTTTTAGTTGTGAATTATTCATTTTTAAGTCACAAATTATACATTTTCATGTTTATCATTCGACAAGATAAATAATTATATTCAAATCACTTGAATTACTTTGTTCGTGGATTTATATTATATAATATCTTCAAAATTTGTCATTAAATATTTTATTGTTATTTAGATCTGATGACGGGAGCGAAATATTCTGACTTTAAGAAATATAATTATCTATTCGCGAGATTTTTTGAACATATTCACTTTATTGTCAATGTTGTAGTTCTAAAATACAGTGAGTGGTCATATCATGATAAAACTAAAGAGAATCTGAATTATGTATATGGATGTATGTACGTACTTGTTATTGTTGACAATAATATGTAGTTTTTCGCTATTTGTAGAAGCAATTGTTTTTAATTTTCTCACTTCTTTTAGGATTAATGCTTTTTATATTAATCTTTATGGAAAGAAAATAACTTGATGATTTTAAGATTTTACAAGTTAAGTCATAATCATTTTTATGTAATGACTATTTATATTTAATATTTTCAACGTAAAATACGACTAACGTTCGTTAACAGAAATTATGCATATGGTAAAAAAATATGCATGTCTTCAACAATGATACTGCACTGAAAAAAACACGGTGGTAGGAGCTATATTATCAATTTACCATATAAATGTATTTAATGAAGATTTCAAACAATGTTTAACTAAAATCATATTTATTTGATCATGCCTCGTATCAATTTTTCATTTAAAGATATAAATACGTACTTTCGATATATTAACGAACTAATTGGAAACAAGTCCAAATGTCTTGCAAAGTTCCCATACTTTTTCATTTTTAAGCCATGCTTCGTCTGTCTCTTTCTCACCAAGACGCTTGTCGACTATAGACACTTGTGTTAGAAGCTTGTGACAGTCCTCTCCGACCTTTAATAGAGCGCTGCAAGTTTCTTTCGATACTTGTTTTCCATTGTTAAAGATATATTCGGATATTTCACCGCCAAAAGTTGCACCTAAATTATTTTCACATTTTTTAAAATCGTCCGCCTTCGAGGTGCTAGGTGCGGCAACAGAGTCATTTGCGAAACATTGTTCAGAGATAACAAGGACGGAAACAAGTAGTAGAACGATTTTGATTGTTTTAGGATACATATCAAGAGCTTAGTTAAAATAATTTCAAATTTTTGATATATATCTAAAGTAAGTTTCATACACAAGGAAGAAAAAAAATAGTACAAAAAGTAAAGTGACTTGTGATGCTGAACAATTGTTCATATCATACACTTTTATATTTGAATCTATACATTTAACGTATATGTATCTCAAAATTAACATAAAATATTATTAATACTTATTTAAAGTTAATTCACATCATTCAATGATAACAGTGAATTTTTCTATGATAAGTTTTCCAAATTATCAGCATAAGAGTATTTAATTTTATAATTAAATAACTGACATTAACATTGATGTCAAAACACAATCCTCATAAATTAATTATTTTTACTAAAAAAAAATTCGTTTATAATAACATAACTATTCTGTTCATTTGAGGTATGCCGATTTTTAAACTTATGTACATTGTCTTTTATTCGTTAATTAGTATAGAGTTTTAAATTTCTCCGATTACTAGTTTTTTTTTTTAAAAAAATTGTAAGATATTTGTTTTTACTAAACCAATAATAACTCATTTGAAAGTTTAAAAAAAACCTAAATTTATGAAAGATATATAAATTCGTAATATAATCATTTTTTAAATTATTAAATATACTGTATGTTTCTTCTTTTTTCTTTTATTGTGAATTATTCATTTTTAAGTCACATATTATACATTTTCAAGTTTATCATTCGACAAGATAAATAATTATATTTCTATCACTTGAATTACTTTGTTCGTGGATTTATATTATATAAAATCTTCAAAATTTGTCATTAAATAGTTTATTGTTATTTAGATCTGATGGCGGGAGCGAAATACTCTGACTTTAAGAAATATAATTATCTATTCGCGAGATTTTTTGAACATATTCACTTTATTGTCAATGTTGAAGTTCTAAAATACAGTGAGTGGTCATATCATGATAAAATTAAAGAGAATCTGAATTATGTATATGGATGTTTGTACGTACTTGTTATTGTTGACAATAGTATGAAGTTTTTCGCTTTTTGTAGAAGCAATTGTTTTTAATTTTCTCACTTCTTTTAGGATTAATGCTATTTATATTAATCTTTGTGGAAAGAAAATAACTTGATGATTTTAAGATTTTACAAGTTAAGTCATAATCATTTTTGTGTAATGACTATTTATATTTAATATTTTCAACGTAAAATACGTCTAACGTTCGTTAACAGAAATTATGCATATGGTAAAAAAATATGCATGTCTTCAACAATGATACTGCACTGAAAAAAACACGATGGTAGGAGCTATATTATCAATTTACCATATAAATGTAATTAATGAAGATTTCAAACAATGTTTTACTAAAAATCATATTTATTTGATCATGCCTCGTATCAATTTTTCATTTAAAGATATAAATACGTACTTTCGATATATTAACGAACTAATTAGAAACAAGTCAAAATGTCTTGCAAAGTTCCCATACTTTTTCATTTTTAAGCCATGCTTCGTCTGTCTCTTTCTCACGAAGACGCTTGTCGACTATAGACACTTGTGTTAGAAGCTTGTGACAGTCCTCTCCAACCTTTAATAGAGCGCTGCAAGTTTCTTTCGATACTTGTTTTCCATCGTTAAAGATATATTCGGATATTTCACCGCCAAAAGTTGCACCTAACTTATTTTCACATTGTAAGACCCCTAATTTTTATAAATTAAATTTGTATTCATATTTTTATTTCGTTTGCGATTTAACTCGTAATCCATTTTAATTCTTCTCGGAATGACTTTAAATTCATCTTAAATTCCTAAAATCTTTATTATGGCTCGAATTTCTATTTTCAACTCGAAACTCGTTAAGACATTTTATTATTTCCTCGATAAATCATTTTATTAAACTTTCATTGAAAAGTATCGTTTTGTTTTCAAGAAATGAATTTAATTCATTTTCGTTGAAAACAATTTATTCGTCGAGAAACTCAATTTCCTTACAAACAATTATTTAAATTCGAGATTGACCCATTTGATTTCTCGAGTCAACTAATTATTTTTATCAACACCGAACTTTACCCAAACATTTAATTTTATGACAAAATAATATTTTAGCCCATCTCAAAGTTTGAGTTTAATTCCTTTCTTATGCGATTTTAACCCAATTTATTTGTAAGCCAATTATTTATTTTTATTAATGATTTTGATCACACCGTGAATTATTTCCTTACCCAAATCGAGTCCAATGTTAACGTCTTTTGGAGCTAGTCAATTATTTGTTGACTTTAGTTCACTCTTTATATTAATTTTATTAATCACATGTTATTATCTTTTAGGAAGACTAACCTTCCTCTTATCCTCCTAGTGACTATCAAAATCTTTTTGCAAGAGACTCCTACTTTTCCTCGATTTAAATCGTGTTATACAACTAAAACACTACTCTTATTATTTAATACCATTCTTAATTTTCCTACTTTTATTCCTCTTTAGTCACATCTGGTAAACCATCCAAACACAAACTCTCTTCTATTAGTCTTCCTTCATTGATGTGTTGCTGCTGTGCTGCTGCTGTTTCTCACACTAATCAACCCGTGCTTACCTTATTTCGTTCATCAATCCGATTCTTAAATCCGTCCTTTTTCATTCCAATCTCAAGGGTAATTTATTTACTCTTATGCTCGTCTCGTTTCCACTTTTTATTAACTTATATGGTTCTCATACCATATGTTTTAATTTTTCGTAGGCTATCGTGCTAGATCCGATGAAGACGGTTATTTTATTAATTCGGATCTCGATGAAGGTAACACATGATGGCATGACTCGGTATTGCATGATATATAAGTTGTAGTTGCTTGTAGTATCGTTTTAAATTGAATTTTATAAATATGTTTACTATATTATTAAGATGATATGTTTCAATCTTCTAAATATTATTATAGGGCCGAGACTTAAATGTATGAATAAGAATTGATTTCTTATTTTTTTTGATTTTTAATACTATGAATTATCAAATTGAAAGTTTTATTGTTTTTAAGTAAATTAACAGCATGTTTTCGAATCTGTTACTACTTTTGTACGATTTTTACTCCTGTTTACAGATCTTATTTTCAAAAGTTTTAAAAGAGACAACGGTTTATTTTAAGTCTATTATACGTCTATTAAATTTCATAAATTATTTCCAAGCATTTTCGTCACAACAAATCGTTTATGAAACTGTGACAAATTAGTTCGCGAATCTGTCAGTTGTTGTAAAACCTAATTTAAAACCTATGATAAACTTTGAATTTAATTTTGGTAATTTAAGTACACTAACCTTAAAGACTCTAGATAATTTTTCTAAATGGATTTGTTTTAAACTAAAATTTTAAACGTGTTTTATTAAATAAATACTATCGGGTGTCGGATTCTGATAGTTTAAAAAACTACGAATAAAAACCCCCGTTAGGTTAGGAATTTCGATTTTCTCCTGAAACAAAAGTTGTAGTTAAGCTTTTATAGTTTTCAACCTCACTGATCTTATATTGTTTTGATTTCTATTGATTTAATTATGAATTTTATAGTAAGACAGTGCAAATCTGAAAAATCTGAAAAATTATAATTTATTACTTTTAATTACTTAAACTCCAATCTTTTGAGAAATAATTATGATTTTTACTTTCTTTGACTTTTAATCATTAATTATACATTTATCTAATAAATATAATGTTTATGTCTCAAGGCCTAATATTAAATATTTTATATAACTCATATATTAAACGTTTTCTAATTATAATAATACCTATTTTGGAAAGTTACTATTTGAATAAAGTTTCTATATTTGGAAGGTTACTATTTTGGGAATATTTAAGATATCTTCGGATAAAATATTTATTGGTTTGAATATGGAATAATGTTGGAAATGAGAATATACAGTATATAAGTCTAGGATATGTTGGTTGTTATCATCAGCTATATGGTCAGTGTATTTGCGTCAGGGATACATTGATTGTCGAACTGGGTATCGTTTATGCTCAGGAGTCATGCGCATGTACTTAGGCTAGGACCTCGCTAAACGCAGTCCTATTATAGTTTGAGTTGTCTGGTGAGAGGGCTTAGGAGTCGCTTCGTGGGCACTGAGTTCCATAACCAGTGAGGCTTAGGAGTCGCTTCGTGGGCACTAAGTTACACTTCGGTGTTGTTTTGACATATCTCTAGTAGTAAAAGCTGTACTTATAATCGGTTTTATATTCCATTATTCGTTTTGACGGCGTGAGGCTGCTGAATTGTTTTCTGGTTTTGAATCTATTTTGATATATATAATGTTTTGAGTTTAATCTATTTTCTTATATTATGCTTCTATTGCTTATATATTATGTATTATGGCTGGGAGAACTGCCTGAGTTGCTCCCCACTGAATTGTGGCTGTTATGTTTATAACATGACAAATATTCTTTGTTCCGAGGTTTGGTGTGCGCTAGCGAGTGGCATGGATCCTACTCTGCTTCAATGTGTTTGTTTATAGATTGTTAAACCCATTTGAAGGATTCTTATTTTTAGCTCTTTTGTAAAAAGTGGCCTTTGTATTGACTGACCGTTCTTTTTGTAATATATAGAACATCAGTGTGTATTAATCCCAAATCTACAGTGTTTCCACCACTGTATTGCGTTAGAATTTATAGGGGATTACACACATTTTTTAAAATCGTCCGCCTTCGAGGTGCTAGGTGCGGCAACAGAGTCATTTGCGAAACATTGTTCAGAGATAAAAAAAACGGAAACAAGTAGTAGAGCGATTTTGATTGTTTTAGGATACATGTCAAGATCTTAGTTAAAATTATTTTAAATTTTTGATATATATCGAAAGTAGGTTTCACACACAAGGAACAAAAAAAATAGTACAAAAAGTAAAGTGACTTGTGATGCAGAACAATTGTTCATATCATACACTTTTATATCTGAATCTATACATTTAACGTATTTGTATCTCAAAATTAACATAAAATATTATTAATACTTATTTAAAGTTAATTCACATCATTCAATGATAACAGTGAATTTTTCTATGATAAGTTTTCCAAATTATAAGCATAAGAGTATTTAATTTTATAATCAAATAACTGACATTAACATTGATGTCAAAACACAATCCTCATAAATTAATTATTTTTACTAATTAAAAAAAATCGTTTATAATAACATAACTGTTATGTTCATTTGAGGTATGCCGATTTTTAAACTTATGTACATTGTCTTTTATTCGTTAATTAGTATAGAGTTTTAAATTTCCCCGATTACTAGTTTTTTTTAAAAAAAATTGTAAGATATTTGTTTTTACTAAACCAATAATAACTCATTTGAAAGTTCTAAAAAAAACGTAAATTTATGGAAGATATATAAATTCGTAATATAATCATTTTTTTTAAATTATCAAATATATTGTATGTTTCTTCTTTTTTCTTTTAGTTGTGAATTATTCGTTTTTAAGTCACATATAATACATTTTCAAGTTTATCATTCGACAAGATAAATAATTTTATTCCTATCACATGAATTACTTTGTTCGTGGATTTATATTATATAAAATCTTCAAAATTTGTCATTAAATAGTTTATTGTTATTTAGATCTGATGGCGGGAGCGAAATACTCTGACTTTAAGAAATATAATTATCTATTCGCGAGATTTATTGAAAATATTCACTTTATTGTCAATGTCCAAGTTCTAAAATACAGTGAGTGGTCATAGCATGATAAAATTAAAGAGAATCTGAATTATGTATATGGATGTATGTACGTACTTGTTATTGTTGACAATAGTATGTAGTTTTTCGCTTTTTGTAGAAACAATTTTTTTTAATTTACTCACTTCTTTTAGGATTAATGCTATTTATATTAATCTTTATGAAAAGAAAATAACTTGATGATTTTAAGATTTTACAAGTTAAGTCGTAATCATTTTTATGTAATGACTATTTATGTTTAATATTTTCAACATAAAATACGACTAACGTTCGTTAACAGAAATTATGCATATGGTAAAAAAATATGCATGTCTTCAACAATGATACTGCCATGAAAAAAACACGGTTGTAGGAGCTATATTATCAATTTACCATATAAATGTAATTAATGAAGATTTCAAACAATGTTTAACTAAAAATCATATTTATTTGATCATGCCTCGTATCAATTTTTCATTTAAAGATATAAATACGTACTTTCGATATATTAACTAACTAATTAGAAACACGTCCGAATGTCTTGCAAAGTTCCCATACTTTTTCATTTTTAAGTCATGCTTCGTCTGTCTCTTTCTCACCAAGACGCTTGTCGACTATAGACACTTGTGTTAGAAGCTTGTGACATTCCTCTCCGACCTTTAATAGAGCGTTGCAAGTTTCTTTCGATACTTGTTTTCCATTGTTAAAGATATATTCGGATATTTCACCGCCAAAAGTTGCACCTAACTTATTTTCACATTTTTTAAAATCGTCCGCCTTCGTGGTGCTAGGTGCGGCAACAGAGTCATTTGCGAAACATTGTTCGGAGATAACAAGGACGGAAACAAGTAGTAGAGCGATTTTGATTGTTTTAGGATACGTATCAAGAGCTTAGTTTAAATTATTTCAAATTTTTGATATATATCGAAAGTAGGTTTCACACACAAGGAACAAAAAAATAGTACAAAAAGTAAAGTGACTTGTGATGCAGAACAATTGTTCATATCATACACTTTTATATTTGAATCTATACATTTAACGTATTTGTATCTCAAAATTAACATAAAATATTATTAATACTTATTTAAAGTTAATTTTCATCATTCAATGATAACAGAGAATTTTTCTATGATAAGTTTTCCAAATTATAAGCATGGGAGCATTTAATTTTATAATCAAATAACCGACATTAACATTGATGTCAAAACACAATCCTCATAAATTAATTATTTTTACTAAACAAAAAAAAAATCGTTTATAATAACATAACTATTCTGTTCATTTGAGGTATGCCGATTTTTAAACTTATGTACATTGTCTTTTATTAGTTAATTAGTATAGAGTTTTAAATTTCACCGCTTACTAGTTTTTTTAAAAAAAAATTGTAAGATATTTGTTTTTACTAAACCTTTAATAACTCATTTGAAAGTTTTAAAAAAAAAACTAAATTTCTGGAAGATATATAAATTCGTAATATAATCATTTTTTTAAATTATTAAATATATTGTATGTTTCTTCTTTTTTCTTTTAGTTGTGAATTATTCGTTTTTAAGTCACGTATTATACATTTTCAAGTTCATCATTCGACAAGATAAATAATTATATTCCTATCACTTGATTTACTTTGTTCATCGTGGATTTAAATTATATAAAATCTTCAGAATTTGTAATTACATTGTTTATTGTTATTTACATCTGATGGCATGAGCGAAATACTCTGACTTTAAGGAATATAATTATCTATTCGCGAGATTTTTTGAACATATTTACTTTATTGTCAATGTTGAAGTTCTAAAGTATAGTGAGTGGTTATATCATGATAAATATAAAGAGAATCTGAATTATGTATATGGATGTATGTACGTACTTGTTATTGTTGACAATAGTATGTAGTTTTTCGCTTTTTGTAGAAACAATTTTTTTTAATTTACTCACTTCTTTTAGGATTAATGCTATTTATATTAATCTTTATGAAAAGAAAATAACTTGATGATTTTAAGATTTTACAAGTTAAGTCGTAATCATTTTTATGTAACGACTATTTATATTTAATATTTTCAACAAAAAATACGACTAACGTTCGTTAACAGAAATTATGCATATGGTAAAAAAATATGCATGTCTTCAACAATGATACTGCCATGAAAAAAACACGGTTGTAGGACCTATATTATCAATTTACCATATAAATGTAATTAATGAAGATTTCAAACAATGTTTAACTAAAAATCATATTTATTTGATCATGCCTCGTATCTTTTTTTCATTTAAAGATATAAATACGTACTTTCATATATTAACTAACTAATTAGAAACACGTCCGAATGTCTTGCAAACTTCCCATACTTTTTCATTTTTAACCCATGCTTCGTCTGTCTCTTTCTCACCAAGACGCTTGTCGACTATAGACACTTGTGTTAGAAGCTTGTGACATTCCTCTCCGACCTTTAATAGAGCGCTGCAAGTTTCTTTCGATACTTGTTTTCCATTGTTAAAGATATATTCGGATATTTCACCGCCAAAAGTTGCACCTAACTTATTTTCACATTTTTTAAAATCGTCCGCCTTCGTGGTGCTAGGTGCGGCAACAGAGTCATTTGCGAAACATTGTTCAGAGATAACAAGGACGGAAACAAGTAGTAGAGCGATTTTGATTGTTTTAGGATACGTATCAAGAGCTTAGTTTAAATTATTTCAAATTTTTGATATATATCGAAAGTAGGTTTCACACACAAGGAAAAAAAAAATAGTACAAAAAGTAAAGTGACTTGTGATGCAGAACAATTGTTCATATCATACACTTTTTTATTTGAATCTATACATTTAACGTATTCGTATCTCAAAATTAACATAAAATATTATTAATACTTATTTAAAATTAATTTACATCATTCAATGATAATAGAGAATTTTTCTATGATAAGTTTTCCAAATTATAAGCATGAGAGCATTTAATTTTATAATCAAATAACCGACATTAACATTGATGTCAAAACACAATCCTCATAAATTAATTTTTTTTAATAAATAAAAAAAAATCGTTTATAATAACATAGCTATTCTGTTCATTTGAGGTATGACGATTTTTAAACTTATGTACATTGTCTTTTATTCGTTAATTAGTATAGAGTTTTAAATTTCTCCGGTTACTAGTTTTTTTTAAAAAAAATTGTAAGATATTTGTTTTTACTAAACCAATAATAACTCATTTGAAAGTTTAAAAAAAAACCTATATTTATGGAAGATATATAAATTTGTAATATAATCATTTTTTAAAATTATTAAATACTCCCTCGGTTTTTTATTTATTGCCCCGTTTCATTAAAATAATCCACTATATATTGATGAAATGGGGCGAAAATTTAAAATCGGAGGGAGTATATTGTATGTTTCTTCTTTTTTCTTTTAGTTGTGAATTATTCGTTTTTAAGTCACGTATTATACATTTTCAAGTTCATCATTCGACAAGATAAATAATTATATTCCTGTCACTTGAATTACTTTGTTCATCGTGGATTTAAATTATATAAAATCATCAAAATTTGTCATTACATAGTTTATTGTTATTTACATCTGATGGCATGAGCGAAATACTGCGACTTTATGGAATATAATTATCTATTCGCGAGATTTTTTGAACATATTTAATTTATTGTCAATGTCGAAGTTCTAAAGTATAGTGAGTGGTTATATCATGATAAAATTAAAGAGAATCTGAATTATGTATATGGATGTATGTACGTACTTGTTATTGTTGACAATAGTATGTAGTTTTTCGCTTTTTGTAGAAACAATTTTTTTTAATTTTCTCACTTCTTTTAGGATTAATGCTATTTATATTAATCGTTATGGAAAGAAAATAACTTGATGATTTTAAGATTTTACAAGTTAAGTCATAATCATTTTTATGTAACGACTATTTATATTTAATATTTTCAACAAAAAATACGACTAACGTTCGTTAACAGAAATTATGCATATGATAAAAAAATATGCATGACATCAACAATGATACTGCACTGAAAAAAACACGGTGGTAGGAGCTATATTATCAATTTACCATATAAATGTAATTAATGAAGATTTCAAACAATGTTTAACTAAAAATCATATTTATTTGATCATGCCTCGTATCTTTTTTTCATTTAAAGATATAAATACGTACTTTCGATAGATTAACGAACTAATTAGAAACACGTCCAAATGTCTTGCAAAGTTCCCATACTTTTTCATTTTTAAGCCATGCTTCGTCTGTCTCTATCTCACCAAGACGCTTGTCGACTATAGACACTTGTGTTAGAAGCTTTTGACAGTCCTCTCCGACCTTTAATAGAGAGCTGCAAGTTTCTTTCGATACTTGTTTTCCATTGTTAAAGATATATTCGGATATTTCACCGCCAAAAGTTGCACCTAACTTGTTTTCACATTTTTAAAAATCGTCCGCCTTATAGGTGCTAGGTGCGGCAACAAAGTCATTTGCGAAACATTGTTCAGAGATAACAAGGACGGAAACAAGTAGTAGAGCGATTTTGATTGTTTTAGGATACATATCAAGAGCTTAGTTAAAATTATTTCAAATTTTTGATATATATCTAAAGTAAGTTTCATACACAAGGAACAAAAAAAATAGTACAAAAAGTAAAGTGACTTGTGATGCTGAACAATTGTTCATATCATACACTTTTTTATTTGAATCTATACATTTAACGTATTTGTATCTCAAAATTAACATAAAATATTATTAATACTTATTTAAAATTAATTTACATCATTCAATGATAACAGAGAATTTTTCTATGATAAGTTTTCCAAATTATAAGCATGGGAGCATTTAATTTTATAATCAAATAACCGACATTAACGTTGATGTCAAAACACAATCCTCATAAATTAATTATTTTTACTAAATAAAAAAAATCGTTTATAATAACATAACTATTCTGTTCATTTGAGGTATGCCGATTTTTAAACTTATGTACATTTTCTTTTATTCGTTAATTAGTATAGAGTTTTAAATTTCTCCGGTTACTAGTTTTTTTTAAAAAAAATTGTAAGATATTTGTTTTTACTAAACCAATAATAACTCATTTGAAAGTTTTTTTAAAAAAAAAACCTAAATTTATGGAAGATATATAAATTCGTAATATAATCATTTTTTTAAAATTATTAAATATATTGTATGTTTCTTCTTTTTTCTTTTAGTTGTGAATTATTCGTTTTTAAGTCACATATTATACATTTTCAAGATCATCATTCGACAAGATAAATAATTATATTCCTATCACTTGAATTACTTTGTTCGTCGTGGATTTATATTATATAAAATCTTCAAAATTTGTCATTACATAGTTTATTGTTATTTAGATCTGATGGCGTGAGCGAAATACTCTGACTTTAAGGAATATAATTATCTATTCGCGAGATTTTTTGAACATATTCACTTTATTGTCAATGTCAAAGTTCTAAAGTACAGTGAGTGGTCATATCATGATAAAATTAAAGAGAATCTGAATTATGTATATGGATGTATGTACGTACTTGTTATTGTTGACAATAGTATCTAGTTTTTCGCTTTTTGTAAAAATAATTTATTTTAATTTTCTCACTTCTTTTAGGATTAATGCTATTTATATTAATCTTTATGGAAAGAAAATAACTAGATGATTTTAAGATTTTACAAGTTAAGTCATAATCATTTTTATGTAACGACTATTTATATTTAATATTTTCAACATAAAATACGACTAACGTTCGTTAACAGAAATTATGCATATGGTAAAAAAAATATGCATGTCTTCAACAATGATACTGCACTGAAAAAAACACGGTGGTAGGAGCTATATTATCAATTTACCATATAAATGTAATTAATGAAGATTTCAAACAATGTTTAACTAAAAATCATACTTATTTGATCTTGCCTCGTATCAATTTTTCATTTAAAGATATAAATACGTACTTTTTATATATTAATGAACTAATTAGAAACACGTCCAAATGTCTTGCAAAGTTCCCATACTTTTTCATTTTTAAGCCATGCTTCGTCTGTCTCTTTCTCACCAAGACGCTTGTCGACTATAGACACTTGTGTTAGAAGCTTGTGACAGTCCTCTCCGACCTTTAATAGAGCGCTGCAAGTTTCTTTCGATACTTGTTTTCCATTGTTAAAGATATATTCGGATATTTCACCGCCAAAAGTTGCACCTAACTTGTTTTCACATTTTTTTAAAATCGTCCACCTTTGAGGTGCTAGGTGCGGCGACAGAGTCATTTGCGAAACATTGTTCAGAGATAACAAGGACGGAAACAAGTAGTAGAGCGATTTTGATTGTTTTAGGATACATATCAAGAGCTTAGTTAAAATTGTTTCAAATTTTTGATATATATCGAAAGTAGGTTTCACACAAAAGAAACAAAAAAAGTAGTACAAAAAGTAAAGTGACTTGTGATGCAGAACAATTGTTCATATCATACACTTTTATATTTGAATCTATACATTTAACTTATTTGTATCTCAAAATTAACATAAAATATTATTAATATTTATTTAAAGTTAATTTACATCATTAAATGATAACAGAGAATTTTTCTATGATAAGTTTTCCAAATTATAAGCATGGGAGCATTTAATTTTATAATCAAATAACCGACATTAACGTTGATGTCAAAACACAATCCTCATAAATTAATTATTTTTACTAAATAAAAAAAATCGTTTATAATAACATAACTATTCTGTTCATTTGAGGTATGCCGATTTTAAAACTTATGTACATTGTCTTTTATTTATTAATTAGTATAGTGTGGACATGACATAGGTCCACCCCGACGCGGCCACGCGCGGGTTTGGGGAGGCGAATGAATCTCCATATAAGATGGTCAAATTGAAATTTAAATCGAAGTAGGAGTCGCCACCAAACTTTGTGGGAGTTCGGGCCCGTTTGAACCCACTCTATGTCGTAGTGAGTCATATACAAAATATGGCCCATTTCCTATGTAAGAGTTTATCGGGTTCGTCCCTTAGCATTTGATACCGATACCGACATTATCGGATATCGTGTATTGAATGACTATCGTTGCCAATGGATTCGGACATCCGGAAACCATGGTTCTGAGTAAGGGGTGAGGGTACGTGTTGGGAAGTTCACTAAGAACACCCAACCCCGCCCGCACTTAGCTGCCTTTACTAAGATATCGTTCGTTTTTGGTGTACACGCGTTAGTTCGACGGTTGAATGATATGCAAAGATTATTTTCCCTAGACATGTGAGAGAAAAATAAATGGGTTGCTAAGTCGTTTAATGCATGTTAAACTGATAACGTCAGAGTTATTTTAGCATGTGAATTCGTTTTAGTCTAATAAAACAAAAGAAATAAATAAATTGCTACAAACACGAGAAAACGAGTTAGTGACGATTGAATAAATTGAATAAAGATGTAAATAAATAATATGCATGATTTTTGAAAAAGATTTATGACACGTGATGGATTAACACGTGTTTACCGAGGTCAAAAAAAGCATTTATCGAAATATGTCGCGAAAGCCGCTTTTTATGTAAGATTCGAAAAGAATAAAAAATAGAAAAGCGAGGAAACGAAAAAAAAGAGACTCGGCGGATCAGGCTGTTGCGCGAGTCGCCTGACAGGTGCGCGACTCGCGTGGCAGTCTGTCCGGGTTTTTTTTATTTTGTCGAAAATCGTTAATTCTTATAAATCGCGTACAAATATTGATTAATTTATACCCGATTCATATTTTCGATATTCGTCGTATTCGATATTCGATATTCGATTATGAAATCGATATCGAATAGTCGGAATGATTTTTAGAAAAGGTTTTGAAAAAAGTTTGTTTTGAACGAAAAGTAAAAAAAGAATTTTGAACGAAAAAGATGTTAATTCTCTCCGTGTATAAAATCGTCGAATTTTGTTTAAAAAGATGTAATGATTTTATTAGCATCAACGAGAACTAATTAATTTTGTTCTTGTTGGATACGATATTCGATTAGAGAATCGATATCGTATTTTAAGAACGTTATAAAAAATAGTTTTTGTAGTATCGATTATTAGAAATAAAAAATATGCGACGAACGACCCATATTAAAAATACGACCGACGACGACACGACCCATAAAAAAACGTGAGAAAGGAAGAGAAGAAGGAGAAGAATTGGGTTTGATTTACACCCTCAACCTACATGCTTTGTTTTCTGGGAATAAGGCTCGTCGGGAAGTGGTTTAAACTTAGGAGCGTCGAGACGATGCGGGATGAGTTAAGGTGTTGATTTGGTCGTGTGATGGGATGGGTTTCGGCCGGTTGGAGGGTCGGTTTCGTCGGGTTGAATTCATCGGGAATTGCTTAGTATAATGAGGTGGAATGTGAGAATAGTTTGTGAAATTTTCTGTGTGTCACGATTTTTGTGTCGTGTTGTGTGTGTGTGAAAATTTCTGTCTGTTTTGTGTTGAATGGAGGGTCCTATTTATAGGTGAAGAGGTTTAGGAGAGGTGTCTTGCTTGGACAACAAGAAACACCGGTTTGGATAGGAAACGTAAGAGGTTGAAGGGAACGAGAACTCGCTTTCTTGGTGAAGAAGGCAAAGAACTCGGCTGGTTTGTGGGGTGTTTCGGCTGTTTTGGGATGCCTTAGACGAGTATTTGAGCTCGGTTTGCGAACTGTTTCGGTTTTCGGATAGAATTCCACTCGAGATCAAATTCTACCTTTAACGGAATTGTTTAATATTTTCGAAGCTGATTTTTTGTAGTGTTTGAGTCCAAACCGGACGTGTAGTGTCACGGTTGGTCCGCGTGTCTCGGGAAAAAATATCTTTGACCGGGTTTGACTCGGTCGCTAAAAGACGGTTTTACCCCTGGTGGCGGTTTCGACCCAAATTAGTCTTATTTGACTCGAAACGACCCACTGGGCCTGGATTTGAGGTTGGTTTTGTAAGATTTGTACTCCGTAATAAGTCTAAACCAAATGTCCATGATTACGAGCCCATATCCGAGTCCATCAAAGCACGTTTACGTCCAATCATCATCGGGTGTTTGGCGGGAACTATTATAGACACCTGGCGGTCAAAATTTGGGTGTCTACATATAGAGTTTTAAATTTCTCCGGTTACTAGTTTTTTTAAAAAAAATTTGTAAGATATTTGTTTTTACTAAATCAATAATAACTCATTTGAAAGTTTTTTTAAAAAAAACCTAAATTTATGGAAGATATATAAATTCGTAATATAATCATTTTTTTAAATTATTAAATATATTGTATGTTTTATCTTTTTTCTTTTAGTTGTGAATTATTCGTTTTTAAGTCACATATTATCCATTTTCAAGTTCATCATTCGACAAGATAAATAATTATATTCCTATCACTTGAATTACTTTGTTCGTGGATTTATATTATATAAAATCTTAAAAATTTGTCATTACATAGTTTATTGTTATTTAGAGCTGATGGCGTGAGCGAAATACTCTGACTTTAAGGAATATAATTATCTATTCGCGAGATTTTTTGAACATATTCACTTTATTGTCAATGTCGAAGTTCTAAAGTACAGTGAATGGTCATATCATGATAAAATTAAAGAGAATCTGAATTATGTATATGGATGTATGTATGTACATGTTATTGTTGACAATAGTATGTAGTTTTTCGCTTTTGTAGAAACAATTTTTTTTTAATTTTCTCACTTCTTTTAGGATTAATGCTATTTATATTAATCTTTATGAAAAGAAAATAACTTGATGATTTTAAGATTTTACAAGTTAAGTCGTAATCATTTTTATGTAATGACTATTTATGTTTAATATTTTCAACATAAAATACGACTAACGTTCGTTAACAGAAATTATGCATATGGTAAAAAAATATGCATGTCTTCAACAATGATACTGCCATGAAAAAAACACGGTTGTAGGAGCTATATTATCAATTTACCATATAAATGTAATTAATGAAGATTTCAAACAATGTTTAACTAAAAATCATATTTATTTGATCATGCCTCGTATCAATTTTTCATTTAAAGATATAAATACGTACTTTCGATATATTAACGAACTAATTAGAAACACGTCCAAATGTCTTGCAAAGTTCCCATACTTTTTCATTTTTAAGCCATGCTTCGTCTGTCTCTTTCTCACCAAGACGCTTGTCGACTATAGACACTTGTGTTAGAAGCTTGTGACAGTCCTCTCCGACCTTTAATTGAGCATTGCAAGTTTCTTTCGATACTTGTTTTCCATGGTTAAAGATATATTAAGATATTTCACCGCCAAAAGTTGCACCTAACTTGTTTTCACATTTTTTAAAATCGTCCGCCTTTGAGGTGCTAGGTGCGGCAACAGAGTCATTTGCGAAACATTGTTCAGAGATAACAAGGACGGAAATAAGTAGTAGAGCGATTTTGATTGTTTTAGTATACATATCAAGATCGAGCTTAGTTAAAAATTATTTCAAATTTTGGATATATATCGAAAGTAGGTTTCACACACAAGGAACAAAAAAAATAGTACAAAAAGTAATAAAGTGACTTGTGATGCAGAACAATTGTTCATATCATACACTTTTATCTTTGAATCTATACATTTAACGTATTTGTATCTCAAAATTAACATAAAATATTACTAATACTTATTTAAAGTTAATTTACCTCATTCAATGATAACAGAGAATTTTTCTATGATTAGTTTTCCAAATTATAAGCATGGGAGCATTTAATTTTATAATCAAATAACCGACATTAACATTGATGTCAAAACACAATCCTCATAAATTAATTTATTTTTTTGGTAAAAGGTAAGTATGTGTATATATATATGTTTGTGTCCAATATACAAAGAGTGACTACATCAAATTATGTAGCCATCGGTTATCTCGAGCACTAATTGGGTATTTGATCTTAAACATAATTCTACTTCTAACATCCTTCTTAATCATATTGGCGATACAATCAGGTTGCTGAACAGCTCCCTCAATTCTGCAAATATTCCGCTGCCTCCAAATATGATAGATCGTCGCATTAATCATGGCACTAAGTATGTTGCACTGAAATTTAGTACCTCTCTTCCTAGTAGCCCAATCCAAACCCCCAGAACTAGGAATTCGCTTCTTTACCCACTTACTCAGGATGTCTATAACTCTTGAGCTCCAGCAACACCCAAAAAAAATGTTCAAAGGTTTCAGCCTGTGAGTCACAAAAATAGCAAAGGTCTGAGTCTGAGACCCCAATCCTCAAAAGTTTCACTCTAGTACTTAAAGCCCCTTTGAACACTAGCCAAGAAATGAAGCTGTGTCTCGGGAAACTCCAAGCATTCCAGACGAGCCTGCCCCAAGCAACCTTCGGGTGGTGAGCCCGTAAAGCCTCATAGGAAAGCGAAATAGAGTACTGCGCCGAGGACCCATGCCAACGCCCATCAACATATAAGTTCTTAATCTTTTCTTTTGCCTCGCATATCTTCTTCCACGCCCACGTGACATCAGCATGAGGCTGATAATCACGCCAAGCTGAGCCCCTCAGATAAATGCTACTAACCCACCGAACCCATAGGCGATCTGGCTGGTCAAACACCCAAGAGGCCAATTTGGCAACAACAGTCTCATTCCACAGGTAGAGGTCTCGCAGTCCCAATCCTCCCTCCCCTTTAGGCCGACATATATTATCCCAACTCACTAAAGCTCTTTTCGTGCCCTCCACACCACCATCCCACAGAAAATTGCAGCATAAGGACACAATTCGAGCCATAACAAATTTCGGAATTATATAAACCATAGCCCAGTAATTGTGCAGCTGAGATAGCACAGTCTGAACCAAAGTCTGCCTGCCTGCATAGGACAGTTTTCGGGCTCCAATACTAGAGATCCTCGTAACTATCCGGGCTAACAGTTTCTCACAGTCAGTCTTACCCAAATGAGTGCTCTGAATCGACAGTCCTAGATATCTGAAAGGCAAAGAACCTTCCACACATCCTGAAAATTGCAAGATAGCCTCCTTTCTGTCCTCGTCAACTCTAGCAAAGTAAGCGTGAGATTTACCCACACTGATACTCAACCCCGAAGCTCTGCTAAAAGTAGCAAAGGCCTTCCAAAGCAGCTCCATAGACTCAGTCTACCCCTTACAAAAAAGGAGTAGATCATCCGCAAACAGTAAGTGACTCAGCTTTAAGTGACCACATTTAGGATGATATTTGAAATTTCTCTCCATCATTCCAAAAGTCATAATACGAGAAAAATATTCCATGCAAATCGTGAATAGCAGAGGAGACATCGAATCCCCCTGCCTCAATCCTCTCTTCCCACGAAAAAAACTAAAACTATCCCCATTAGCACAAATAGTATAGGAGACCGATTGAACACACTCCAAAATCAAGGCTCTGAAATGAACAGGAAAATCTAGTGCATACAACATCTGATCCACAAAATTCCATTCCACACTATCATATGCTTTATGAATATCCACTTTGAACAAGCATCTGGGTGAAACACGGCCCCTCCCATATAAACGGACCAAATCCTGACAGATTAGTACATTTTCCACAATACTCCTCCCTTCGATAAAACCCCCTTGGACAGGGGAAATTATCTGAGACAACACCCGCGCTAATCTCGTGCAAATGATTTTAGCAATACATTCGTACAAGACATTGCAGCAAGCTATCGGCCTAAATTCTTTCACAGACTGGGGCCTATTCACCTTAGGAATAAGGACAATATTGGTACAATTCATCTGTTTAAGGAGCTTACCTGAAACAAAGAAGTCCTGAATGGCTCGAACTATATCATCTCCCACTGTCTCCCAAGAATCGATAAAGAACTGACTCGTGAAGCCATCCGATCCAGGCGCCTTGTCTCGAGGAATAGAAAACAACGCACGCTTGACCTCATCTTCAGAAATACTAGCTGACAAGAAGGTTTTGTGTTCCTCCGTACAAATCTTGCCCCGCCTCACTAAACCAATATTTACCGGCTCCGTGTCTCGCGATTCACCCAGAAGCTTGGTGTAATAGCTGAAAAACGCACCTTCAACAGCCTCTTTGCGGTCACAGTAACATCCCGCTTCATCCGTGATTCCCACAACAGCATTTTGAGCATGATGAGCTCTCAAAATACCATGGAAGTAGGCAGAATTCACGTCCCCGTCTCTAACCCAGCGTTGCTTCGATTTCTGGGACCAGAAATCAGAACGAGCAGCCTGAAGGCCGCGCACCTGCTCGTTCAGCGAAGCTTCAGCCTGCAACAACGACACTGCCCTGTCCGTTCTTATGGCAATTTGCAGCTGGTCCAACTTCAACTCCGCTTGCGCACACCGATTTTCAATGTCCGAGAAACACTCAGAGTTCAAAAGTTTCAGCGGCCTTTTCAATTCTCGGAGTTTGCTCACGACTTGAAACATCAAAGTTCTTCTAATCGGCATAGCCCAAGAGTCTTTCACACATTTATTAAAACCGGTAGCCCGACTCCATATATTCATGTACTTGAAGCTACAATTTTTCCTTACCGGTGGAAGTTCTAGCTGAACTACACACGGGCAATCATCGAAAGTACCTTCCGGCAAAAAATTTGCGAATCCATTAGGAAAAAGCGTCATCATGTCCTCATTCACCAGACATCGATCAATGCGACTATACACTCTAGTCTCCGCCACCTTATGCTTGTTATTCCAAGTAAACCAAGACCCACACGCCTTAAGGTCACAAACATCACAATTCGCTAGACAGTCCCGGAATTGGGCCATTGCCTCTTCCGAGGAAGAACCCCCGAGCCGTTCACTAGCATCAATCACACAATTGAAATCCCCCAGGATCATCCACGGACCACCAAAGGCATAAGTCTCAAGTCTCCTCCAAAGTTCCAGCCTGTCATCAGCTGAATTAAAAGCATACACAAAAGTAAGCTGATAATCCTTCCCAGTGCTCAAAGAAACTCTGACATGTATACTCTGATTGCTATAGCCCAAAATCGTCAAGTTGAGCTTCTCGTGTTTCCACAATAACCAAACTCGACCCCCATCATAACAATGATTATTATTGGTGGTTATGCTCCATTCATTGAAAATATTCTGATGAACTTTCGCATAAGCTTTATTCTTCATTTTAGTTTCGAGTAAGCCAAAAACGTCTACTTGTTGGTTCCTAATAAAGTCACAAATAGTGCGCTGCTTATTTATGTTACACACGCCGCGTAAATTCCAAAAACCGATATTATGTGTCACCATGGACAACCAACTCCAGACCAACCCCTTCTTTTCCTCAACCAACCCCTTACCCGGCGAGCCTTTAACCCTGTCCGCGAAGGAAATGCCCGGGTTCACAACCGGATCTTTCCTCGACGCAATGCGGAAGAAATCAGCCTGAGTATGCTGCTTCGCAGTCTTCACTGGTGGAGCAGCCTTCGAGACAGAAGCAGCAGACTTCACAGGCCGATTACGGACAGCCTCATTAACCTTCTTCTTTTTAGCCTCCAATCTCTCCTTCCTCAATTCCTCCTTCCTACACTCATTCATTTCGTGCCCATAGCCTTTGCATTTAGAACACCAGACAGGTTTCCATTCGTATTTAACTAGGACATCTACTACATAGCCATGTTCATCCAAGAATCGAACCGAATTCTTAAATTTTTGCCCTAATTTGACCAACACCAACGTCCTCTCATACCCTAATCTAGTACGCTCCTCCGTAGCTAGGTCAGACTTAACATAAGACCCAACAAGAGAAGCTATCCTAGGCAGACACCGTCCCCAGAACTTCAACAGAAGATCGTGCAATTGCACCCACACCGGTACTTCTTGCACATCCTCCTTGTCAAGCTTAGCATCCGAAGTCCATTCTTTAACAATTAATGGTTTGTTATCAAACATATAGAATCCATGATTAAGAACTTGTACCTTTGCCTCTTTCTCTTTGAACCTCACGATGAAAATCCCATTCGGAAGAAAAGAAATTTTGTCTATCGAATGGGCCTTCCAGATGCGCTTCACGAACCCTTCCACAACCTCCCAAGGCGGATTCGCTCCCATGATGAAGCAATACACAGCATTACTCCAATACTCAACTTCTTCCTCGACATCATCTTCGGAAAAACGGAGCAAATCTTCTTCTTCTTCCACATCCACCACACGCTTTCCGTCTCTCTGTTTCCATCCAACTTCAGGAAAAGTCTCTATTTCAGGCACAGCATTTGTCTCAGGGACAAACGACGATTCACCGTCATCATCTGAATCAGAGTCAAGATTCAATTCAGGGATGTCATTGATCTTGCTGTTTTCAGAAGCTATATCTTCCGGTTGCTCAGAATTCGATTTCGCCTTCGAGGCTTTCTTCAATTTCGAAGCATTTTTTCGCATCAAATCTTCCTTCAAAGACCTCGAGATTGGTTTAGGGCCTTTCGCGACTGGTCTCTTCTTCTTCCTCATAATGTCTCGGAACAGGGGTGCCGTCGGACGGAAAAGACGTTGTCAACAGGCCTGAAGTGCTGGTCAGGCCCTGGGATCGCACAGTGAATCGCCAAATCGCTAGAGCAAGGTATTTTTCCTGATTTTAATTTAACGGTTATTATCCACGTTTTTCGGACCGAATTGGTCCCGAAAAAAAAATTATTTTTACTAAACAAAGAAATCGTTTATAATAACATAACTATTTTGTTCATTTGAGGTATGCCGATTTTTAAACTTATGTACATTGTCTTTTATTCGTTAATTAGTATGGAGTTTTAAATTTCTTCGGTTACTAGTTATTTTTTGAAAATTTGTAAGATATTTGTTTTTAATAAACCAATAATAACTCATTTGAAAGTTTTTTAAAAAAATACTAAATTTATGGAAGATATATAAATTCGTAATATAATCATTTTTTTGAATTATTAAATATATTGTATGTTTCTTCTTTTTTCTTTTAGTTGTGAATTATTCGTTTTTAAGTCACATATTATACATTTTCAAGTTCATCATTCGACAAGATAAATAATTATATTCCTATCACTTGAATTACTTTGTTCGTGGATTTATATTATATAAAATCTTCAAAATTTGTCATTACATAGTTTATTGTTATTTAGATCTGATGGCGTGAGCGAAATACTCTGACTTTAAGGGATAAAATTATCTATTAGCGAGATTTTTTGAACATATTCACTTTATTGTCAAAGTCGGAGTTCTAAAGTACAGTGAGTGGTCATATCATGATAAAATTAAAGAGAGAATCTGAATTATGTATATGAATGTATGTACGTACTTGTTATTGTTGACAATAGTATGTAGTTTTTTGCTTTTTGTAGAAACGATTTTTTTTTATTTTCTCACTTCTTTTAGAATTAATGCAATTTATATTAATCTTTATGGAAAGAAAATAACTTGATGATTTAAAGATTTTACAAGTTAAGTCATAATCATTTTTATGTAATGACTATTTATATTTAATATTTTCAACATAAAATACGACCAACGTTCGTTAACAGAAATTATGCATATGGTAAAAAATATGCATGGCTTCAACAATGATACTGCACTGAAAAAAACACGGTGGTAGGAGCTATATTATCAATTTACCATATAAATGTAACTAATGAAGATTTCAAACAATGTTTAACTAAGAATCATACTTATTTGATCATGCCTCGTATCAAATTTTCATTTAAAGATATAAATACGTACTTTCGATATATTACCGAACTAATTAGAAACACGTCCAAATGTCTTGCAAAGTTCCCATACTTTTTCATTTTTAATCCATGCTTCGTCTGTCTCTTTCTCACCAAGACGCTTGTCGACTATCGACACTTGTGTTAGAAGCTTGTGACAGTCCTCTCCGACCTTTAATAGAGCGCTGCAAGTTTCTTTCGATACTTGTTTTCCATTGTTAAGGATATATTCGGATATTTCACCGCCAAAAGTTGCACCTAACTTGTTTTCACATTTTTTAAAATCGTCCGCCTTCGAGGTGCCAGGTGCGGCAACATAGTCATTTGCGAACCATTGTTCAGAGATAACAAGGACGGAAACAAGTAGTAGAACGATTTTCATTGTTTTAGGATACATATCAATAGCTCAGTTAAAATTATATCAAATTTTTTATATATATCGAAAGTAGGTTTCACACACAAGGAACAAAAAAAAATAGTACAAAAAGTAAAGTGACTTGTGATGCAGAACAATTGTTCATATCATACACTTTTATATTTGAATCTATACATTTAACGTATTTGTATCTCAAAATTAACATAAAATATTACAAATACTTATTTAAAGTTAATTTACATCATTCAATGATAACAGAGAATTTTTCTATGATAAGTTTTCCAAATTATAAGCATGGGAGCATTTAATTTTATAATCAAATAACCGACATTAACATTGATGTCAAAACACAATCCTCATAATTAATTATTTTTACTAAATAAAAAAAATCGTTTATAATAACATAACTATTCTGTTCATTTGAGGTATGCCGATTTTTAAACTTATGTACATTGTCTTTTATTCGTTAATTAGTATAGAGTTTTAAATTTCTCCGATTACTAGTTTTTTTTAAAAACTTTGTATGATATTTGTTTTTACTAAACCAATAATAACTCATTTGAAAGTTTTAAAAAAAAAAACCTAAATTTATGGAAGATATATAAATTCGTAATATAATCATTTTTTAAAATTATTAAATATATTGTATGTTTCTTCTTTTTTCTTTTAGTTGTGAATTATTCGTTTTTAAGTCACATATTATACATTTTCAAGTTCATCATTCGACAAGATAAATAATTATATTCCTATCACTTAAATTACTTTGTTCATAATCATTTTTATGTAATGACTATTTATATTTAATATTTTCAACATAAAATACGACTAAGGTTCGTTAACAGAAATTATCCATATTGTAAAAAAATATGCATGTCTTCAACAATGATACTGCACTGAAACAAACACGGTGGTAGAAGCTATATTATCAATTTACCATATAAATGTAATTAATGAAGATTTCAAACAATGTTTAACTAAAAATCATATTTATTTGATCATGCCTCGTATCAATTTTTCATTTAAAGATATAAATATGTAATTTCGATATATTGACGAACTAATTAGAAACACGTCCAAATGTCTTGCAAAGTTCTCATACTTTTTCATTTTTAAGCCATGCTTCGTCTGTCTCTTTCTCACCAAGACGCTTGTCGACTATAGACACGTGTGTTAGAAGCTTGTGACAGTCCTCTCCGACCTTTAATAGAGTGCTGCAAGTTTATTTCGATACTTGTTTTCCATTGTTAAAGATATATTCGGATATTTCACCGTCAAAGGTTGCACCTAACTTGTTTTCACATTTTTTAAAATCGTCCGCCTTCGAGGTGCCAGGTGCGGCAACAGAGTCATTTGCGAAACAATGTTCAGAGATAACAAGAACGGAAACAAGTAGTAGAGCGATTTTGATTGTTTTAGGATACATATCGAAAGCTTAGTTAAAATTATTTCAAATTTTTGATATATATCGAAAGTAGGTTTCACACACAAGGAACAAAAAAAATAGTACAAAAAGTAAAGTGACTTGTGATGCAGAACAATTGTTCATATCATACACTTTTATATTTGAATCTATACATTTAACGTATTTGTATCTAAAAATTAACATAAAATATTATTAATACTTATTTAAAGTTAATTTAAATCATTCAATGATAACAGAGAATTTTTCTATGATAAGTTTTTCAAATTATAAGCATGGGAGCATTTAATTTTATAATCAAATAACCGACATTAACATTGATGTCAAAACACAACCCTCATAAATTAATTAATTTTACTAAATAAAAAAATCGTTTATAATAACATAACTATTCTGTTCATTTGAGGTACGCCGATTTTTAAACTTATGTACTTTGTCTTTTATTCGTTAATTAGTATAGAGTTTTAAATTTCTCCGGTTACTAGTTTTTTTTAAAAACTTTGTAAGATATTTGTTTTTACTAAACCAATAATAACTCATTTGAAAGTCTTAAAAAAAACCTAAATTTATGGAAGATATATAAATTCGTAATATAATCATTTTTTAAAATTATTAAATATATTGTATGTTTCTTCTTTTTTTCTTTTAGTTGTGAATTATTCGTTTTTAAGTCAAATATTATACATTTTCAAGTTCATCATTCGACAAGATAAATAATTATATTTCTATCACTTGAATTACTTTGTTCATAATCATTTTTATGTAATGACTATTTATATTTAATATTTTCAACATAAAATACGACTAACGTTCGTTAACAGAAATTATCCATATGGTAAAAAAATATGCATGTCTTCAACAATGATACTGCACTGAAAAAAACACGGTGGTAGGAGCTATATTATCAATTTACCATATAAATGTAATTAATGAAGATTTCAAACAATGTTTAACTAAAAATCATATTTATTTGATCATGCCTCGTATCAATTTTTCATTTAAAGATATAAATACGTACTTTCGATATATTAACGAACTAATTAGAAACACGTCCAAATGTCTTGCAAAGTTCCCATACTTTTTCATTTTTAAGCCATGATTCGTCTGTCTCTTTCTCACCAAGACGCTTGTCGACTATGTGTTAGAAGTTTGAGACAGTCCTCTCCGACCTTTAATAGAGCGCTGCAAGTTTCTTTCGATACTTGTTTTCCATTGTTAAAGATATATTCGGATATTTCACCGCCAAAGGTTGCACCTAATTTGTTTTCACATTTTTTAAAATCGTCCGCCTTCGAGGGGCCAGGTGCGGCAACAGAGTCATTTGCGAAACATTGTTCAGAGATAACAAGAACGAAAACAAGTAGTAGAGCGATTTTGATTGTTTTAGGATCGATATCAAGAGCTTATTTAAAATTATTTCAAATTTTTGATATATATCGAAAGTAGGTTTCACACACAATGAACAAAAAAATAGTACAGAACGTAAAGTGACTTGTGATGCAGAACAATTGTTCATATCATACACTTTTTTATTTGAATCTATACATTTAACGTATTTGTATCTAAAAATTAACATAAAATATTATTAATACTTATTTAAAGTTAATTTAAATCATTCAATGATAACAGAGAATTTTTCTATGATAAGTTTTCCAAATTATAAGCATGGGAGCATTTAATTTTATAATCAAATAACCGACATTAACATTGATGTCAAAACACAATCCTCATAAATTAATTATTTTTACTAAAAAAAAAAATTGTTTATAATAACATAACTATTCTGTTCATTTGAGGTATGCCGATTTTTAAACTTATGTACATTGTCTTTTATTCGTTAATGAGAATAGAATTTTAAATTTCTCTGCTTACTAGTTTTTTTTTAAAACTTTGTAAGATATTTGTTTTTACTAAACCAATAATAACTCATTTGAAAGTTTTAAAAAAAAAAAACCTTAATTTATGGAAGATATATAAATTCGTAATATAATCATTTTTTAAAATTATTAAATATATTGTATGTTTCTTCTTTTTTCTTTTAGTTGTGAATTATTCGTTTTTAAGTCACATATTATACATTTTCAAGTTCATCATTCGACAAGATAAATAATTATATTCCTATCACTTGAATTACTTTGTTCATAATCATTTTTATGTAATGACTATTTATATTTAATATTTTCAACATAAAATACGACTAACTTTCGCTAACAGAAATTATCCATATGGTAAAAAAATATGCATGTCTTCAACAATGATACTGCACTGAAAAAAAACACGGTGGTAGGAGCTATATTATCAATTTACCATATAAATGTAATTAATGAAGATATCAAACAATGTTTAACTAAAAATCATATTTATTTGATCATGCCTCGTATCAATTTTTCATTTAAAGATATAAATACGTACTTTCGATATATTAACGAACTAATTAGAAACACGTCCAAATGTCTTGCAAAGTTCCCATACTTTTTCATTTTTAAGCCATGCTTCGTCTGTCTCTTTCTTACCAAGACGCTTGTCGACTATAGACACTTGTGTTAGAAACTTGTGACAGTCCTATCTGACCTTTAATAGAGCGCTGCAAATTTCTTTCGATACTTGTTTTCCATTGTTAAAGATATATTCGGATATTTCACCGCCAAAGGTTGCACCTAACATGTTTTCACATTTTTTAAAATCGTCAGCCTTCGAGGTGCCAGGTGCGGCAAAAGAGTCATTTGCGAAACATTGTTCAGAGATAACAAGAACTAACAAGAACGGAAACAAGTAGTAGAGCGATTTTGATTGTTTTAGGATCCATATCAAGAGCTGATTTAAAATTATTTCAAATTTTCGATATATATCGAAAGTAGGTTTCACACACAAGGAACAAAAAAAATAGTACAGAACGTAAAGTGACTTGTGATGCAGAACAATTGTTCATATCATACACTTTTATATTTGAATCTATACATTTAACGTATTTGTATCTAAAAATTAACATAAAATATTATTAATACTTATTTAAAGTTAATTTAAATCATTCAATGATAACAGAGAATTTTTCTATGATAAGTTTTCCAAATTATAAGCATGGGAGCATTTAATTTTATAATCAAATAACCGACATTAACATTGATGTCAAAACACAATCCTCATAAATTAATTATTTTTACTAAATAAAAAAAATCGTTTATAATAACATAACTATTCTGTTCATTTGAGGTATGCCGATTTTTAAACTTATGTACATTGTCTTTTATTCGTTAATTAGTATAGAGTTTTAAATTTCTCCGGTTACTAGTTTTTTTTAAAAACTTTGTAAGATATTTGTTTTTACTAAACCATTAATAACTCATTTGAAAGTTTTTTAAAAAAAATCTAAATTTATGGAAGATATATAAATTCGTAATATAATCATTTTTTAAAATTATTAAATATATTGTATGTTTCTTCTTTTTTCTTTTAGTTGTGAATTATTCGTTTTTAAGTCACATATTATACATTTTCAAGTTCATCATTCGACAAGATAAATAATTATATTCCTATCACTTGAATTACTTTGTTCATAATCATTTTTATGTAATGACTATTTATATTTAATATTTTCAACATAAAATACGACTAACGTTCGTTAACAGAAATTATCGATATAGTAAAAAAATATGCATGTCTTCAACAATGATACTGCACTGAAAAAAACACGATGATAGGAGCTATATTATCAATTTACCATATAAATGTAATTAATGAAGATTTCAAACAATGTTTAACTAAAAATCATATTTATTTGATCATGCCTCGTATCAATTTATCATTTAAAGATATAAATACGTACTTCCGATATATTAACGAACTAATTAGAAACACGTCCAAATGTCCTGCAAAGTTCCCATACTTTTTCATTTTTAAGCCATTCTTCGTCTGTCTCTTTCTCACCAAGACGCTTGTCGACTATAGACACTTGTGTTAGAAGCTTGTGACAGTCCTCTCCGACCTGTAATAGAGCGCTGCAAGTTTCTTTCGATACTTGTTTTCCATTGTTAAAGATATATTCGGATATTTCACCGCCAAAGGTTGCACCTAACTTGTTTTCACATTTTTTAAAATCGTCCGCCTTCGAGGTGCCAGGTGCGGCAACAGAGTCATTTGCGAAACATTGTTCAGATATAACAAGAACGGAAACAAGTAGTAGAGCGATTTTGATTGTTTTAGGATACATATCAAGAGCTTAGTTAAAATTATTTCAAATTTTTGATATATATCGAAAGTAGGTTTCACACACAAGGAACAAAAAAAATAGTACAAAAAGTAAAGTGACTTGTGATGCAGAACAATTGTTCATATCATACACTTTTATATTTGAATCTATACATTTAACGTATTGTATCTAAAAATTAACATAAAATATTATTAATACTTATTTAAAGTTAATTTAAATCATTCAATGATAACAGAGAATTTTTCTATGATAAGTTTTTCAAATTATAAGCGTGGGAGCATTTAATTTTATAATCAAATAACCGACATTAACATTGATGTCAAAACACAATCCCCATAAATTAATTATTTTTACTAAATAAAAAAAATCGTTTATAATAACATAACTATTCTGTTCATTTGAGGTATGCCGATTTATAAACTTATGTACATTGTCTTTTATTCGTTAATTAGTATAGAGTTTTAAATTTCTCCGGTTACTCGTTTTTTTAAAAACTTTGTAAGATATTTGTTTTTACTAAACCAATAATAACTCATTTGAAAGTTTTAAAAAAAAAACCTAAATTTATGGAAGATATATAAATTCGAAATATAATCATTTTTTTAAAATTATTAAATATATTGCATGTTTCTTCTTTTTTTCTTTGAGTTGTGAATTATTCGTTTTTAAGTCACATATTATACATTTTCAAGTTCATCATTCGACAAGATAAATAATTATATTCCTATCACTTGAATTACTTTGTTCATAATCATTTTTATGTAATGACTATTTATATTTAATATTTTCAGCGTAAAATGCGACTAACGTTCGTCAACAAAAATTATCCATATGGTAAAAAAATATGCATGTCTTCAACAATGATACTACACTGAAAAAACACGGTGGTAGAAGCTATATTATCAATTTACCATATAAATGTAATTAATGAAGATTTCAAACAATGTTTAAGGAAAAATCATATTTATTTGATCATGCCTCGTATCAATTTTTTATTTAAAGATATAAATACGTACTTTCGATATATTAACGAACTAATTTGAAACACGTCCAAAAGTCTTGCAAAGTTCCCGTACATTTTCATTTTTAAGTCATGCTTCGTCTGTCTCTTTCTCACCAAGACGCTTGTCGACTATAGACAATTGTGTTAGACGCTTGTGACAGGTCTCTCCGACCTTTAATAGAGCGCTGCAAGTTTCTTTCGATACTTGTTTTCCATTGTTAAAGATATATTAGGATATTTCACCGCCAAAGGTTGCACCTAACTTGTTTTCACATTTTTTAAAATCGTCCGCCTTCGAGGTGCCAGGTGCGGCAACAGAGTCCTTTGCGAAACATTGTTCAGAGATAACAAGGACGGAAACAAGTAGTAGAGCGATTTTGATTGTTTTAGGATACATATCAAGAGCTTAGTTAAAATTATTTCAAAATTTTGATATATATCGAAAGTAGGTTTCACACACAAGGAACAAAAACAATAGTATAAAAAGTAAAGTGACTTATGATGCAGAACAATTGTTCATATCATACACTTTTATATTTGAATCTACACATTTAACGTATTTGTATCTCAAAATTAACATAAAATATTATTAATACTTATTTAAAGTTAATTTAAATCATTCAATGATAACAGAGAATTTTTCTATGATAAGTTTTTCCAATTATAAGCATGGGAGCATTTAATTTTATAATCAAATAACCGACATTAACATTGATGTCAAAACACAATCCTCATAAATTAATTATTTTTACTAAATAAAAAAAATCGTTTATAATAACACAACTATTCTGTTCATTTGAGGTATGTCGATTTTTAAACTTATGTACATTGTCTTTTATTCGTTAATTAGTATAGAGTTTTAAATTTCTCCGGTTATTAGTTTTTTTAAAAAAATTTGTAAGATATTTGTTTTTACTAAACCAATAATTACTCATTTGAAAGTTTTAAAAAAAACCTAAATTTATGGAAGATATATAAATTCGAAATATAATCATTTTTTAAAATTATTAAATATATTGTATGTTTCTTCCTTTTTCTTTTAGTTGTGAATTATTCGTTTTTAAGTCACATATTATACATTTTCAAGTTCATCATTCGACAAGATAAATAATTATATTCCTATCACTTGAATTACTTTGTTCGTGGATTTATATTATATAAAATCTTCAAAATTTGTCATTACATAGTTTATTGTTATTTAGATCTGATGGCATGAGCGAAATACTCTGACTTTAAGGAACATAATTATCTATTCGCGCGATTTTTTGAACATATTCACTTTATTGTCAATGTCGAAGTTCTAAAGTACAGTGAGTGGTTATATCATGATAAAATTAAAGAGAATCTGAATTATGTATATGGATGTATGTACGTACTTGTTATTGTTGACAATAGTATGTAGTTTTTCGCTTTTTCGCTTTTTGTAGAAACAAATTATTTTTAATTTTCTCACTTCTTTTAGGATTAATGCTATTTATATTAATCTTTATGGAAAGACAATAACTTGATGATTTTAAGATTTTACAAATAAAGTCATAATCATTTTTATGTAATGACTATTTATATTTAATATTTTCAACATAAAATACGACTAACGTTCGTTAACAGAAATTATGCATATGGTAAAAAAATATGCATGTCTTCAACAATGATACTGCTGTTATAATATAAGGAGAGAAAGAGGAGAATGAGAGAGGTTTTCTGTTACATTGATCATTGGTATGTATATATACATATAGATATCTAGGGTTTCTTCTAGGTCTAGAATATTCTATAAAGATACGATGTCGACATAATGTCGTCATAGTGTGGACATCCACCAATACAATACATTACATTATAACACTTCCCCTTGGATGTCCATTAGTGAAGTCATGTATCACTCAAACTTTGCCTAGAAAAACCCAATGGGAAAAACACTAGTAAAGTAAACGAGTACATAAATCTTCAAAACACGCATAACACGCTGCCTCGTTAAAACCTTTCCATGGAAAACCCAGTGGGACAAAACCATGGCTTAGGAAAAAGAGTACAGCACGTGTTTACTCCCCCTGATGATTGCACAAGTTGAAACAGTATGTATTGAAATGATCCATGTCTTCATGTAACTTCATGTTGTTGAAATGAGTTCGTCGTAATCGACAAATATATCTCGAACAAGTGTCATCTCAACAATGATGATGGTTATAACTATAGCGTTTTTAACACGTCTATAGTGCTATCTCGTTAAAAACCTTGCTAGGAAAAACCCTTTGGGACAAAAAACCTAGTCGAAGGGAAAAAGAGTATAGCTAATATTTCACAACTAATCATTCTTATATCATTTACACATTTATCCTGCATTTTAACAAAACAATAGTTGTATGCATGCACTATAATATATATTCTATGTTAATGCAATGACATAATATGACACTACTATGCGATGACAAAATAAATATATTATATGCACATGATATTCAAATGCAAATTGTACAATATCTTCACCAATATTATTCATAATTGGATTGACTTCAAGTCAATACGTGGACTTCAAGTCCATGAGCTCATTCTTAACCATAGATTGTACGTCAACAATCAAAATGGACGCTTATATAAGATCCCCATTAAATTGTCCATTACATATTGCGCGCAAATATTATTCGGTTCCGTGAATTAATATATCGATATAATTACTTATACTGCCGGCATTGCTTAAAGATATCTGAATATATTTTGTACCAATCTTTTCACATATCTAGGCCATCTATATATTATCGTTCAGATATCTATGTCACTTCAACGACATGCAAGTTTCATCACTCTTCATGAGTACCAACTGCACATGCTTGCCATTTTCTTTCACTTATAATAACATATGAACCGAATATGACCATCACACTCCATCGTGTGTGATTATTGAAAATATGGCAAGAATCTCAATGTTAATACATTTACTATCCATGACCGAGCTATAGCTCGCTCCACCTCAAGGAGGGTAAATCTGTCTATAGTCAAATCATAAATTTCAATGTATAACATATCTTAATATGATAAAGTGATCAAGCTGGTATATCATTATACATCATTATCAAAACCAAATTATGTAAATCAACATTCATATTTCTTGAATTTTTAGTTGATGTATATCATACTCAAAACAAGTGTCTGAATCTCGGGTTTAGTTGGGGATCAATATTACTTGTTTGTTTTTACCAGCTTATCCTTATCAATCTCCCCCTTAAGGTGGTAAAACTATCACTATTTGATAGATTTAAAAGGGCAATATCCACCTTAAAATTTATCTTATATTTCATAAATTTAAAACGACTAATTCTCTTCAGTAGAATAAAATATTAGGGAGCTCGGTTTGACGCAGTTGGTTTTCCACGTGCTGAATTAAAATTGCTCGTTCATGAGATCATCATGTTCACATGATACTTAAATATTATGATGTACTTGTATAATTTTGCGTGACTACATGTCGCATAATTCAATCATACACAAACATTCATATTCATTATCAAACTACGAGTATTATCTCCAACATAATATTTCATCTCAATGTATTGTCTCACCTTAAATATATATTGATTTAATGATACACGAGAGAGTTTTAGCACTTTATTAAATTTCTTCTAAAAGAAACTTCATATTTATCAAAACGGGTGTAATAAGAACCCGGATGGCCTTGATTGTCACATATTTAATTCTTTTGTACTAACTTTACTTTGCCTAAAATTCATGGCAATTTTTGTATATATTTCGCATTATCTTGATAAATTCACTAATCGCACGCCACATTTTAGCTGACTGAATTTCATTATGCTAAACTTCTAGTTTAGCTATATTTCATCGTAATGCATAATAATCTTATTCATGTGGCCAAAAACAAATTATTTATGTGACATGACACAAAATGTCTCATATAAATAGGCGAGATCCGTCAAAATTACTTAATAATTGATCCTGATGGTTATTAATAAAAAAAATGTTTATTCTGATGGTTATTAATGACCTCATTATTCTTCTGATGGTTATTAATTTTCTTCATATTAATAAAAAAAATGTTTATAAATAAAGCAAATAACCGGTATACGAATAAAATACCAACTTAAATAACAACAATAATAATCATCCAAGCATTCAAAAATATCAAAGCAAAGTACTGCGATAAAACCAACATATAACTTATGCTTTATTCTATAAGTAATTATAAATATAAACTAATCTTAATGGACCAATTATGCTTGGGTAGTGAAGAAATCTTCTACTTCCAAATGGGTTGACTTATTAGTATCGAAATCAGCTTCACCATCTCCATGCACCATATTTGACTCTACATTCTTTCCTTTCTGAGACATTTGGTAGAGGTCAACAAAGTATTTTGGAGTGCGGCACACACGGGTCCAGTGACCATATTGTTCGCAACGGTAGCATTGATTGGGGCCCACCTCACTTGTATTTTCTTCTGATTTATGATCATTTTCCCACTTCTGGTGATGATATGACCTTTTGAAGATACCACCCCGGCCTCGTCCGTATCCCGGCGCACAACCACGACCGCGTCCACGGCCGCGACCGCGACCACGTCCTTGACCATAACTATTTGCATAATCATTTCCTTTTTCATATGTCCCCTGATGGGAGGCCACATTCGCTTCTGGGAATGGTTGAGTACCAGTGGGACGATATGAGTGGTTTTTCATCAGTAACTCATTATTTTGCTCAGCCACAAGTAAACAAGAGATTAGTTCAGAGTATTTCTTAAATCCTTTTTCACGGTATTGTGTCTGCAGGACAATGTTACTTGCGTGAAAAGTGGAGAATGTCTTTTCTAACATGTCAGAATCGCTAATTTTCTCTCCATATAATTTTAGTAGTGAAGTGATTCTGAACACGGCTGAGTTATATTCTGTTACAGACTTAAAATCTTGTAACCTCAAAGTCGCCCATTCGGCACGAGCACCGGGTAACATCACGCTTTTTAGGTGTTTATACCTTTCATCCAATTCTGTCCAAAGAGTATAGGGATCTTTCACAGTCAAATATTCTAAGTCCCTCATGGAGATGCTGACGAAGAAAAATCATGGCCTTAGCCTTATCTTGATCAGATGACTTATTTCTTTCCTTAATAGTTTCACCAAGGCCTTTTGCAGCTAGGTGAATTTCACAGTCTAGTACCCAGGCCAAGTAGTTTTTTCCACTTATATCTAGGGCCTCGAAATCAAGTTTTGCAATGTTCGACATGATGAAACTATACAATCAAATATCACATATTAGTTTTATAAAATTATATGACAAACATTCTTGATATACCTATTTTATTACTCCGTATATAATAGGTAAGACTACTAAAATATGATATGAACCATAAATAAGTAAATAAATATGTGACATGTTATTTACACGTGATATTCTATTTGCTATTTACTCGTTCCAATTTACTACGGAGTATTAATAATGACTTCATATCATTAAAGTTATGTGCGAATGGTTAAAAAAAATAGGTTTTAATGAATTAGCATAATAAATGGCACATGGGTAGAATAACTACTATAATGAACACATATTAACTACGTTAAAAATTCAATTATATGTTAATGAACAAGAATGTTAATAACTACTCCGTACTATGATGCAAAAAAAATATAATATAGTTATTAAGATATGAACATATAATATTAACATATGTAGTATAATATTGACGTATATAAATAACATAACATTGACGGAGGGAATATATTGACAAACTTAATATAACACGTGTTAATCATATATTTACTAATGTTATTACAAATTTAATAATCCCAAACCCACAAAGGCCACAATATATACATGTGTTATTAACATATATAATATAATCTTGTTATCAATGTATGAGATATAGATGAATAACATAATATCACGTGTTAACATAATAACGAGAAATATATGAGATATAATTAGTGTAATCAAAATATAATCTTGTAATTATAGACGAATAAAGTTAAATTAAACATAAACCAATGTAAATATCTGAAGTATGTATTACGAGTAAGAAATATAATTAAGGAAAATATTCTTTGATATTAAAAATTTGATTAGGCAACCGTATAATACTTGAGTGCTATAGGATTATGTTTTATTAGTATGACTAGCTTGCTATAGATGACTAAATATAAACTATAGATGAATATAGTCATATAGATGAAATTAACTTATGATATAATATAATGATACACCTATGTACGTATTATGTAGACAATAATTATGTAGACCTAATTGCCATGCACGTATTATGTAGATGAATATACTCGTAGACAATAAATATGTAGTATTGGTTATTGGAAATTGCGGAATAGAGGACTATACTGTTACTCCGTATTTGACAATTGCTAAAGTACGTATTGTGAAAATCAAACATGTTTAATTAAGAGCATTACACCGTTATGTTACGTATAAGATCATTATATCAGGCACGTTTGACAATTATATCAGGCAATATGATACATGCTAAACAAATTCTTAATTAGGGAGTACTACACGATTGACAATTGTGAAATACTTCATGAATTAAAATCGTAGAAAACGAGTAACATATCGTAACAAATGCTCTATATGTAATTTATATAAACGTGTTGTACTTGGTATAACGATAAATTAAGTTCATACGAAAAAGTACCTAAATAGCGTGATAAATAAGATCTGAAGATAGTAATAATAATAACGATAATTGTAGTTGCTCGTTGGGTAGAGTCTCGTGCTGATAACGTGTTATAATATAAGGAGAGAAAGAGGAGAATGAGAGAGGTACTCTGTTACATTGATCATTGGTATGTATATATACATATAGATATCTAGGGTTTCTTCTAGGTCTAGAATATTCTATAAAGATATGATGTCGACATAATGTCGTCAGAGTGTGGACATCCACCAATACAATATATTACATTATAACAATTGCACTGAAAAAAACACGGTGGTAGGAGCTATATTATCAATTTACCATATAAATGTAATTAATGAAGATTTCAAACAATGTTTAACTAAAAATCATATTTATTTGATCATGCCTCGTATCAATTTTTCATTTAAAGATATAAATACGTACTTTCGATATATTAACGAACTAATTAGAAACACGTCCAAATGTCTTGCAAAGTTCCCATACTTTTTCATTTTTAAGCCATGCTTCGTCTGTCTCTTTCTCACCAAAACGCTTGTCGACTATAGACACTTGTGTTAGAAGCTTGTCACAGTCCTCTCCGACCTTTAATAGAGCGCTGCAAGTTTCTTTCGATACTTGTTTTCCATTGTTAAAGATATATTCGGATATTTCACCGCCAAAGGTTGCACCTAACTTGTTTTTCACAATTTTTAAAATCGTCCGCCTTCGAGGTGCCAGGTGCGGCAACAGAGTCCTTTGCGAAACATTGTTCAGAGATAACAAGGACGGAAACAAGTCGTAGAGCGATTTTGATTGTTTTAGGATACATATCAAGAGTTTAGTTAAAATTATTTCAAAATTTTGATATATATCGAAAGTAGGTTTCACACACAAGGAACAAAAAAAATAGTACAAAAAGTAAAGTGACTTGTGATGCAGAACAATTGTTCATATCATACACTTTTATATTTGAATCTACACATTAAACGTTTTTGTATCTCAAAATTAACATAAAATATTATTAATACTTATTTAAAGTTAATTTAAATCATTCAATGATAACAAAGAATTTTTCTATGATAAGTTTTCCAAATTATAAGCATGGGAGCATTTAATTTTATAATCAAATAACCGACATTAACATTGATGTCAAAACACAATCCTCATAAATTAATTATTTTTACTAAATAAAAAAAATCGTTTATAATAACACAACTATTCTGTTCATTTGAGGTATGCCGATTTTTAAACTTATGTACATTGTCTTTTATTCGTTAATTAGTATAGAGTTTTAAATTTCTCCGGTTACTAGTTTTTTTAAAAAAAAATGTAAGATATTTGTTTTTACTAAACCAATAATAACTCATTTGAAAGTTTTAAAAAAAAAACCTAAATTAATGGAAGATATATAAATTCGTAATATAATCATTTTTTAAAATTATTAAATATATTGTATGTTTCTTCTTTTTTTCTTTTAGTTGTGAATTATTCGTTTTTAAGTGACATATTATACATTTTCAAGTTCATCATTCGACAAGATAAATAATTATATTCCTATCACTTGAATTACTTTGTTCGTGGATTTATATTATATAAAATCTTCAAAATTTGTCATTACATAGTTTATTGTTATTTAGATCTGATGGCGTGAGCGAAATACTCTGACTTTAAGGAACATAATTATCTATTCGCGAGATTTTTTGAACATATTCACTTTATTGTCAATGTCGAAGTTCTAAAGTACAGTGAGTGGTCATATCATGATAAAATTAAAGAGAATCTGAATTATGTATATGGATGTATGTACGTACTTGTTATTGTTGACAATAGTATGTAGTTTTTCGCTTTTTGTAGAAACAATTTTTTTTAATTTTCTCACTTCTTTTAGGATTAATGCTATTTATATTAATCTTTATGGAAAGAAAATAACTTGATGATTTTAAGATTTTACAAGTTAAGTCACAATCATTTTTATGTAATGACTATTTATTTTTAATATTTTCAACATAAAATACGACTAACGTTCGTTAACAGAAATTATGAATATGGTAAAAAAATATGCATGTCTTCAACAATGATACTGCACTGAAAAAAACACGGTGGTAGGAGCTATATTATCAATTTACCATATAAATGTAATTAATGAAGATTTCAAACAATGTTTAACTAAAAATCATATTTATTTGATCATGCTTCGTATCAATTTTTCATTTAAAGATATAAATACGTACTTTCGATATATTAACGAACTAATTAGAAACACGTCCAAATGTCTTGCAAAGTTCCCATACTTTTTCATTTTTAAGCCATGCTTCGTCTGTCTCTTTCTCACCAAGACGCTTGTCGACTATGGACACTTGTGTTAGAAGCTTGTGACAGTCCTCTCCGACCTTTAATAGAGCGCTGCAAGTTTCTTTCGATACTTGTTTTCCATTGTTAAAGATATATTCGGATATTTCACCGCCAAAGGTTGCACCTAACTTTATTTCACATTTTTTAAAATCGTCCGCCTTCGAGGTGCCAGGTGCGGCAACAGAGTCATTTGCGAAACATTGTTCAGAGATAAGAAGGACGGAAACAAGTAGTAGAGCGATTTTGATTGTTTTAGGATACATATCAAGAGCTTAGTTAAAATTATTTCAAATTTTTGATATATATCGAAAGTAGGTTTCACACACAAGGAACAAAAAAAATAGCACAAAAAGTAAAGTGACTTGTGATGCAGAACAATTGTTCAAATCATACAATTTTATATTTGAATCTATACATTTAACGTATTTGTAACACCCCTAATTTTTATAAATTAAATTTGTATCCATATTTTTATTTGGTTTGCGATTTAACTTGTAATCCTTCATTTTAAATCTTATCGGATTTACTCTGACTTCGTTAAACTCCTAAAATCTTTATTTTTCCTCGAATTTCTATTTTCAACTCGAAACTCGTTAAGACATTTTATTATTTTCTCAGGAAACCATTTTATTAAACTTTCATTGAAAAGTATCATTTTGTTTTCAAGAAATCAATTTAATTCATTTTCGTTGAAAACTATTTATTCGTCGAGAAACTCAATTTTCTTACAAACAATTATTTAAACTCGAGATTGACCCATTTGATTTCTCTAGTCAACTAATTATTTTTATCAACTTTGAACCTGACCCAAATATTTAATGTTGCGACAAAATAATATTTTAGCTCATCTCGAAGTTTGAGCCTAATTCTTTTCTCATGCGATTTTAACCCAATTTATTTGTAAGCCAATTATTTATTTTTATTAATGATTTCGATCACACCGTGAATTATTTCCTTACCCAAATCGAGTCCAATGTTAACGTCTTTTGGAGCTAGTGAATTATTTGTTGGCTTTAGTTTACTCTTTATATTAATTTTATTAATCACATGTTATTGTCTTTTAGGAAGACTAACCTTCCTCTTATCCTGCTAGTGGCTATCAAAATCTTTTTGCAAGAGACTCCTAGTTTTCCTCGATTTCAATCGTGTTATACAACTAAAACACTACTCTTATTATTTAATAGCATTCTTAATTTTCCTACTTCTATTCCTCTTTATTCACATCTGGTAAAACATCCAAACACAAACTCTCTTCTATTTTATTCTTCCTTCATTGATGCGTTGCTGCTGTGTTTCTCACACAAATCAGCCCGTGCTTACCTTATTTCGTTATCAATCTGATTCTTAAATCCGTCCTTTTTCATTCCAATCTCAAGGGTAATTTAATTACTCTTATTCTCCATCTCGTTTCCCTTTTTCTAATCCCTTCTTATGTGGTTCTAATACCATATGTTTTAATTTTTCGTAGGCTATCGTGCTAGATCCGATGAAGACGGTTATTTTATTAATTCGGATCTCGATGAAGGTAACAGATGATGGCATGACTCGGTATTGCATGATATATATGTTGTAGTTGCTTGTAGTATCGTTTTAAATCAAATTTTATAAATATGTTTACTATATTATTATGATGATATGTTTCAATCTTCTAAAAATTATTATAGGGCCGAGACTAAAACATATGAATAAGAAAATTAATTTCTTAATTTTTCGTGATTTTTAATATGAATTATCAAATTGAAAGTTTTATTGTTTTTAGTAAAGTTACAGCATGTTTTCGAATCTGTTACTACTTTTATACGATTTTTACTCCTGTTTACAGATCTTATTTTCAAAAAGTTTGAAAAGAGACTACTATTTATTTTAAGTCTATTATACGTCTGTTAAATTTCATAAATTATTTCCAAGTAGTTTCGTCACAACAAATCGTTTATGAAACTGTGACAGATTAGTTCGCGAATCTGTCAGTTGTTGTAAAACCTAATTTAAAACCTATGATAAACTTTGAATTTAATTTTGGTAATTTACGTACATTAACTTTAAAGAGTCTAGATAATGTTTCTAATTGGATTTGTTTTAAAATAAAATTTTAAACGTCTTTTATTAAAGAAATACGATCGGGTGACAGATTCTGTCAGTTTACAAAAATACGAATAAAAACCGCTCTTAAGTTAATAATTTCGATTTTATCCAGAAACAAAAGTTCTAGTTAAGCTTCTAAAGATTTCAACGTCACTGATCTTACGTTATTTTGATTTTTAATGATTTAATTATGAAATTTATAGTAAGACAGTGAAATTCTGAAAAATCTGTAAACTTATAATTTATTACTTTTAATTACTTAAACTCCAACCCTTTTTAGAAATAATTATGATTTTTACTTTCTTTAACTTTTAATAATTAATTATACATTTATCTAAATGTTTATGTCTCAAGGCCTAATATTAAATATTTTATATAACTCATATGTTAAATGATTTCTAATTATAATAATACATATTTTGGAAAGTTACTATTTGAATAAAGTTTCTATCTTTGGAAAGTTACTATTTTGGGAATATTTAAGATGTCTTCGGATAAAATATTTATTGGTTTGAATGTGGAATAATGTTGGAAATGAGAATGTACAGTATATAAGTCTAGGATATGTTGGTTGTTACCATCAGCTATATGGTCAGTGTATTTGCGTCAGGGATACATTGATTGTCGAACTGGGTATCGTTTATGCTCAGGAGTCATGCGCATGTACTTAGGCTAGGACCTCGCTGAACGCAGTCCTATTATAGTTTGAGTTGTCTGGTGAGAGGGCTTAGGAGTCGCTTCGTGGGCATTGAGTTCCTTAACCAGTGAGGCTTAGGGGTCGCTTCGTGGGCACTAAGTTACACTTCGGTGTTGTTTTGACATATCTCTAGTAGTAAAAGCTGTACTGATCATCGGTTTTATATTCCATTATTCGTTTTGACGCCGTCAGGCTGCTGAATTGTTTTCTGGTTTTGAATCTATTTTGATATATATAATGTTTTGAGTTTAATCTATTTTCTTATATTATGCTTCTATTGCCTATATATTATGTAATATGGCTGGGAGAACTGCCTGAGTTGCTCCCCACTGAATTGTGACTGTTATGTTTATAACATGACAGGTATTCTGTGTTCTGGGGTTTGGTGTGCGCTAGCGAGTGACATGGATCCTACTCTGTTTTAATTATGTTTTTTTATGGATTGTTAAACCCTTTTGAAGGATTTTTATTTTTAGCCCTTTTGTAAAAAGTGGCCTTTGTATTGACTGACCGTTCTTTTTGTAATATATAGAACGTCAGTGTGTACTAATCCCAAATCTACAGTGTTTCCGCCATTGTATTGCGTTAGAATTTATAGGGGATTACAGTATTTGTATCTCAAAATTAACATAAAATATTATTAATACTTATTTAAAGTTAATTTAAATCATTCAATGATAACAGAAAATTTTTCTATGATAAGTTTTCCAAATTATAAGCATGGGAGCATTTAATTTTATAATCAAATAACCGACATTAACATTGATGTCAAAACACAATCCTCATAAATTAATTATTTTTACTAAATAAAAAAGTCGTTTATAATAACACAACTATTCTGTTCATTTGAGGTATGCCAATTTTTAAATTTAAGTACATTGTCTTTTATTCGTTAATTAGTATAGAGTTTTAAATTTCTCCGGTTACTAGTTTTTTTAAAAAAGTTTGTAAGATATTTGTTTTCACTAAACCAATAATAACTCATTTGAAAATTTAAAAAAAAAACTTAAATTTATGGAAGATATATAAATTCGTAATATAATCATTTTTTAAAATTATTAAATATATTGTATGTTTTTTCTTTTTTCTTTTAGTTGTGAATTATTCGTTTTTAAGTCACATATTATACATTTTCAAGTTCTTCATTCGACAAGATAAATAATTATATTCCTATCACTTGAATTACTTTGTTCGTGGATTTATATTATATAAAATCTTCAAAATTTGTCATTACATAGTTTATTGTTATTTAGATCTGATGGCGTGAGCGAAATACTCTGACTTTAAGGAACATAATTATCTATTCGCGAGATTTTTTGAACATATTCACTTTATTGTCAATGTCGAAGTTCTAAAGTACAGTGAGTGGTCATATCATGATAAAATTAAAGAGAATCTGAATTATGTATATGGATGTATGTACGTACTTGTTATTGTTGACAATAGTATGTAGTTTTTCGCTTTTTGTAGAAACAATTTTTTTAAATTTCCTCACTTCTTTTAGGATTAATGCTATTTATATTAATCTTTATGGAAAGAAAATTACTTGATGATTTTAAGATTTTACAAGTTAAGTCACAATCATTTTTATGTAATGACTATTTATTTTTAATATTTTCAACATAAAATACGACTAACGTTCGTTAACAGAAATTATGAATATGGTAAAAAATATGCAAGTCTTCAACAATGATACTCCACTGAAAAAAACACGGTGGTAGGAGCTATATTATCAATTTACCATATAAATGTAATTAATGAGGATTTCAAACAATGTTTAACTAAAAATCATATTTATTTGATCATGCCTCGTATCAATTTTTCATTTAAAGATATAAATACGTACTTTCGATATATTAACGAACTAATTAGAAACACGTCCAAATGTCTTGCAAAGTTCCCATACTTTTTCATTTTTAAGCCATGCTTCGTCTGTCTCTTTCTCACCAAGACGCTTGTCGACTATGGACACTTGTGTTAGAAGCTTGTGACAGTCCTCTCCGACCTTTAATAGAGCGCTGCAAGTTTCTTTCGATACTTGTTTTCCATTGTTAAAGATATATTCGGATATTTCACCGCCAAAGGTTGCACCTAACTTGTTTTCACATTTTTTAAAATCGTCCGCCTTCGAGGTGCCAGGTGCGGCAACAGAGTCCTTTGCGAAACATTGTTCAGAGATAAGAAGGACGGAAACAAGTAGTAGAGCTATTTTGATTGTTTTAGGATACATATCAAGAGCTTAGTTAAAATTATTTCAAATTTTTGATATATATCGAAAGTAGGTTTCACACACAAGGAACAAAAAAAATAGTACAAAAAGTAAAGTGACTTGTGATGCAGAACAATTGTTCATATCATACACTTTTATATTTGAATCTATACATTTAACGTATTTGTATCTCAAAATTAACATAAAATATTATTAATACTTATTTAAAGTTAATTTAAATCATTCAATGATAACAGAAAATTTTTCTATGATAAGTTTTCCAAATTATAAGCATGGGAGCATTTAATTTTATAATCAAATAACCGACATTAACATTGATGTCAAAACACAATCCTCATAAATTAATTATTTTTACTAAATAAAAAAAATCGTTTATAATAACACAACTATTCTGTTCATTTGAGGTGTGCCGATTTTTAAACATATATACATTGTCTTTAATTCGTTAATTAGTGTAGAGTTTTAAATTTCTCCGGTTACTAGTTTTTTTAAAAAAGTTTGTAAGATATTTGTTTTCACTAAACCAATAATAACTCATTTGAAAATTAAAAAAAAAACTTAAATTTATGGAAGATATATAAATTCGTAATATAATCATTTTTTAAAATTATTAAATATATTGTATGTTTTTTCTTTTTTCTTTTAGTTGTGAATTATTCGTTTTTAAGTCACATATTATACATTTTCAAGTTCTTCATTCGACAAGATAAATAATTATATTCCTATCACTTGAATTACTTTGTTCGTGGATTTATATTATATAAAATCTTCAAAATTTGTCATTACATAGTTTATTGTTATTTAGATCTGATGGCGTGAGCGAAATACTCTGACTTTAAGGAACATAATTATCTATTCGCGAGATTTTTTGAACATATTCACTTTATTGTCAATGTCGAAGTTCTAAAGTACAGTGAGTGGTCATATCATGATAAAATTAAAGAGAATCTGAATTATGTATATGGATGTATGTACGTACTTGTTATTGTTGACAATAGTATGTAGTTTTTCGCTTTTTGTAGAAACAATTTTTTTAAATTTCCTCACTTCTTTTAGGATTAATGCTATTTATATTAATCTTTATGGAAAGAAAATTACTTGATGATTTTAAGATTTTACAAGTTAAGTCACAATCATTTTTATGTAATGACTATTTATTTTTAATATTTTCAACATAAAATACGACTAACGTTCGTTAACAGAAATTATGAATATGGTAAAAAATATGCATGTCTTCAACAATGATACTCCACAGAAAAAAACACGGTGGTAGGAGCTATATTATCAATTTACCATATAAATGTAATTAATGAGGATTTCAAACAATGTTTAACTAAAAATCATATTTATTTGATCATGCCTCGTATCAATTTTTCATTTAAAGATATAAATACGTACTTTCGATATATTAACGAACTAATTAGAAACACGTCCAAATGTCTTGCAAAGTTCCCATACTTTTTCATTTTTAAGCCATGCTTCGTCTGTCTCTTTCTCACCAAGACGCTTGTCGACTATGGACACTTGTGTTAGAAGCTTGTGACAGTCCTCTCCGACCTTTAATAGAGCGCTGCAAGTTTCTTTCGATACTTGTTTTCCATTGTTAAAGATATATTCGGATATTTCACCGCCAAAGGTTGCACCTAACTTGTTTTCACATTTTTTAAAATCGTCCGCCTTCGAGGTGCCAGGTGCGGCAACAGAGTCCTTTGCGAAACATTGTTCAGAGATAAGAAGGACGGAAACAAGTAGTAGAGCTATTTTGATTGTTTTAGGATACATATCAAGAGCTTAGTTAAAATTATTTCAAATTTTTGATATATATCGAAAGTAGGTTTCACACACAAGGAACAAAAAAAATAGTACAAAAAGTAAAGTGACTTGTGATGCAGAACAATTGTTCATATCATACACTTTTATATTTGAATCTATACATTTAACGTATTTGTATCTCAAAATTAACATAAAATATTATTAATACTTATTTAAAGTTAATTTAAATCATTCAATGATAACAGAGAATTTTTCTATGATAAGTTTTCCAAATTATAAGCATGGGAGCATTTAATTTTATAATCAAATAACCGACATTAACATTGATGTCAAAACACAATCCTCATAAATTAATTATTTTTACTAAATAAAAAAGTCGTTTATAATAACACAACTATTCTGTTCATTTGAGGTATGCCGATTTTTAAATTTATGTACATTGTCTTTTATTCGTTAATTAGTATAGAGTTTTAAATTTCTCCGGTTACTAGTTTTTTTAAAAAAGTTTGTAAGATATTTGTTTTCACTAAACCAATAATAACTCATTTGAAAATTTAAAAAAAAAACTTAAATTTATGAAAGATATATAAATTCGTAATATAATCATTTTTTAAAATTATTAAATATATTGTATGTTTTTTCTTTTTTCTTTTAGTTGTGAATTATTCGTTTTTAAGTCACATATTATACATTTTCAAGTTCTTCATTCGACAAGATAAATAATTATATTCCTATCACTTGAATTACTTTGTTCGTGGATTTATATTATATAAAATCTTCAAAATTTGTCATTACATAGTTTATTGTTATTTAGATCTGATGGCGTGAGCGAAATACTCTGACTTTAAGGAACATAATTATCTATTCGCGAGATTTTTTGAACATATTCACTTTATTGTCAATGTCGAAGTTCTAAAGTACAGTGAGTGGTCATATCATGATAAAATTAAAGAGAATCTGAATTATGTATATGGATGTATGTACGTACTTGTTATTGTTGACAATAGTATGTAGTTTTTCGCTTTTTGTAGAAACAATTTTTTTAAATTTCCTCACTTCTTTTAGGATTAATGCTATTTATATTAATCTTTATGGAAAGAAAATTACTTGATGATTTTAAGATTTTACAAGTTAAGTCACAATCATTTTTATGTAATGACTATTTATTTTTAATATTTTCAACATAAAATACGACTAACGTTCGTTAACAGAAATTATGAATATGGTAAAAAATATGCATGTCTTCAACAATGATACTCCACAGAAAAAAACACGGTGGTAGGAGCTATATTATCAATTTACCATATAAATGTAATTAATGAGGATTTCAAACAATGTTTAACTAAAAATCATATTTATTTGATCATGCCTCGTATCAATTTTTCATTTAAAGATATAAATACGTACTTTCGATATATTAACGAACTAATTAGAAACACGTCCAAATGTCTTGCAAAGTTCCCATACTTTTTCATTTTTAAGCCATGCTTCGTCTGTCTCTTTCTCACCAAGACGCTTGTCGACTATGGACACTTGTGTTAGAAGCTTGTGACAGTCCTCTCCGACCTTTAATAGAGCGCTGCAAGTTTCTTTCGATACTTGTTTTCCATTGTTAAAGATATATTCGGATATTTCACCGCCAAAGGTTGCACCTAACTTGTTTTCACATTTTTTAAAATCGTCCGCCTTCGAGGTGCCAGGTGCGGCAACAGAGTCCTTTGCGAAACATTGTTCAGAGATAAGAAGGACGGAAACAAGTAGTAGAGCTATTTTGATTGTTTTAGGATACATATCAAGAGCTTAGTTAAAATTATTTCAAATTTTTGATATATATCGAAAGTAGGTTTCACACACAAGGAACAAAAAAAATAGTACAAAAAGTAAAGTGACTTGTGATGCAGAACAATTGTTCATATCATACACTTTTATATTTGAATCTATACATTTAACGTATTTGTATCTCAAAATTAACATAAAATATTATTAATACTTATTTAAAGTTAATTTAAATCATTCAATGATAACAGAGAATTTTTCTATGATAAGTTTTCCAAATTATAAGCATGGGAGCATTTAATTTTATAATCAAATAACCGACATTAACATTGATGTCAAAACACAATCCTCATAAATTAATTATTTTTACTAAATAAAAAAGTCGTTTATAATAACACAACTATTCTGTTCATTTGAGGTATGCCGATTTTTAAATTTATGTACATTGTCTTTTATTCGTTAATTAGTATAGAGTTTTAAATTTCTCCGGTTACTAGTTTTTTTAAAAAAGTTTGTAAGATATTTGTTTTCACTAAACCAATAATAACTCATTTGAAAATTTTAAAAAAAAACTTAAATTTATGAAAGATATATAAATTCGTAATATAATCATTTTTTAAAATTATTAAATATATTGTATGTTTTTTTTTTCCTTTTAGTTGTGAATTATTCGTTTTTAAGTCACATATTATACATTTTCAAGTTCTTCATTCGACAAGATAAATAATTATATTCCTATCACTTGAATTACTTTGTTCGTGGATTTATATTATATAAAATCTTCAAAATTTGTCATTACATAGTTTATTGTTATTTAGATCTGATGGCGTGAGCGAAATACTCTGACTTTAAGGAACATAATTATCTATTCGCGAGATTTTTTGAACATATTCACTTTATTGTCAATGTCGAAGTTCTAAAGTACAGTGAGTGGTCATATCATGATAAAATTAAAGAGAATCTGAATTATGTATATGGATGTATGTACGTACTTGTTATTGTTGACAATAGTATGTAGTTTTTCGCTTTTTGTAGAAACAATTTTTTTTAATTTTCTCACTTCTTTTAGGATTAATGCTATTTATATTAATCTTTATGGAAAGAAAATAACTTGATGATTTTAAGATTTTACAAGTTAAGTCACAATCATTTTTATGTAATGACTATTTATTTTTAATATTTTCAACATAAAATACGACTAACGTTCGTTAACAGAAATTATGAATATGGTAAAAAAATATGCATGTCTTCAACAATGATACTGCACTGAAAAAAACACGGTGGTAGGAGCTATATTATCAATTTACCATATAAATGTAATTAATGAAGATTTCAAACAATGTTTAACTAAAAATCATATTTATTTGATCATGCCTCGTATCAATTTTTCATTTAAAGATATAAATACGTACTTTCGATATATTAACGAACTAATTAGAAACACGTCCAAATGTCTTGCAAAGTTCCCATACTTTTTCATTTTTAAGCCATGCTTCGTCTGTCTCTTTCTCACCAAGACGCTTGTCGACTATGGACACTTGTGTTAGAAGCTTGTGACAGTCCTCTCCGACCTTTAATAGAGCGCTGCAAGTTTCTTTCGATACTTGTTTTCCATTGTTAAAGATATATTCGGATATTTCACCGCCAAAGGTTGCACCTAACTTGTTTTCACATTTTTTAAAATCGTCCGCCTTCGAGGTGCCAGGTGCGGCAACAGAGTCATTTGCGAAACATTGTTCAGAGATAAGAAGGACGGAAACAAGTAGTAGAGCGATTTTGATTGTTTTAGGATACATATCAAGAGCTTAGTTAAAATTATTTCAAATTTTTGATATATATCGAAAGTAGGTTTCACACACAAGGAACAAAAAAATAGTACAAAAAGTAAAGTGACTTGTGATGCAGAACAATTGTTCATATCATACACTTTTATATTTGAATCTATACATTTAACGTATTTGTATCTCAAAATTAACATAAAATATTATTAATACTTATTTAAAGTTAATTTAAATCATTCAATGATAACAGAGAATTTTTCTATGATAAGTTTTCCAAATTATAAGAATGGGAGCATTTAATTTTATAATCAAATAACCGACATTAACATTGATGTAAAAACACAATCCTCATAAATTAATTATTTTTACTAAATAAAAAAAATCGTTTATATTAACATAACTATTCTGTTCATTTGAAGTATGCCGATTTTTAAACTTATGTACATTGTCTTTTATTCGTTAATTAGTATAGAGTTTTAAATTTCTCCGGTTACTAGTTTTTTTTTTAAAACTTTGTAAGATATTTGTTTTTACTAAACCAATAATAACTTATTTGAAAGTTTTAAAAAAAAAACTAAATTTATGGAAGATATATAAATTCGTAATATAATCATTTTTTAAAATTATTAAATATGTTGTATGTTTCTTGTTTTTTATTTTAGTTGTGAATTATTCGTTTTTAAGTCACATATTATACATTTTCAAGTTCATCATTCGACAAGATAAATAATTATATTCCTATCACTTGAATTACTTTGTTCGTGGATTTATATTATATAAAATCTTCAAAATTTGTCATTACATAGTTTATTGTTATTTAGATCTAATGGCGTGAGCGAAATACTCTGACTTTAAGGAACATAATTATCTATTCGCGAGATTTTTTGAACATATTCACTTTATTGTCAATGTCGAAGTTCTAAAGTACAGTGAGTGGTCATATCATAATAAAATTAAAGAGAATCCGAATTATGTATATGGATGTATGTACGTACTTGTTATTGTTCACAATAGTATATAGTTTTTCGCTTTTTGTAAAAACAATTTTTTTAAATTTTCTCACTTCTTTTAGGATTAATGCTATTTATATTAATCTTTATGGAAAGAAAATAACTTGATGATTTTAAGATTTTGCAAGTTAAGTCATAATCATTTTTATGTAATGACAATTTATATTTAATATTTTCAACATAAAATACGACTAACGTTCGTTAACAGAAATTATGCATATGGTAAAAAAATATGGATGTCTTCAACAATGATACTGCACTGAAAAAAACACGATGTTAGGAGCTATATTATCAATTTACCATATAAATGTAATTAATGAAGATTTCAAACAATGTTTAACTAAAAATCATATTTATTTGATCATGCCTCGTATCAATTTTTCATTTAAAGATATAAATACGTACTTTCGATATATTAACGAACTAATTAGAAACACGTCCAAATGTCTTGCAAAGTTCCCATACTTTTTCATTTTTAAGCCATGCTTCATCTGTCTCTTTCTCACCAAGACGCTTGTCGACTATAGACACTTGTGTTATAAGCTTGTGACAGTCCTCTCCGACCTTTAATAGAGCGCTGCAAGTTTCTTTCGATACGTGTTTTCCATTGTTAAAGATATATTCGAATATTTCACCGCCAAAGGTTGCACCTAACTTGTTTTCACATTTTTTAAAATCGTCCGCATTCGAGGTGCCAGGTGCGGCAACAGAGACATTTGCGAAACATTGTTCAGAGATAACAAGTACGGAAACAAGTAGTAGAGCGATTTTGATTGTTTTAGGATACATATCAAGAGCTTAGTTAAAATTATTTCAAATTTTTGATATTTATCGAAAGTAGGTTTCACACACAAGGAACAAAAAAAATAGTACAAAAAGTAAAGTGACTTGTGATGCAGAACAATTGTTCATATCATACACTTTTATATTTGAATCCATACATTTAACGTATTTGTATCTCAAAATTAACATAAAATATTATTAATACTTATTTAAAGTTATTTTAAATCATTCAATGATAACAGAGAATTTTTCTATGATAAGTTTTCCAAATTAAAAGCATGGGAGCATTTAATTTTATAATCAAATAACCGACATTAACATTGATGTCAAAACACAATCCTCATAAATTAATTATTTTTACTAAATTTAAAAAATCGTTTATAATAACATAACTATTCTGTTCATTTGAGGTATGGCGATTTTTAAACTTATGTACATTGTCTTTTATTCGTTAATTAGTATAGAGTTTTAAATTTCTCCGGTTACTAGTTTTTTTTTAAAAAATTGTAAGATATTTGTTTTTACTAACCCAATAATAACTCATTTGAAAGTTTTAAAAAAAACCTTAATTTATGGAAGATATATAAATTCATAATATAATCATTTTTTAAAATTATTAAATATATTGTATGATTATTCTTTTTTCTTTTAGTTGTGAATTATTCGTTTTTAAGTCACATATTATACATTTTCAAGTTCATCATTCGACAAGAGAAATAATTATATTCCTATCATTTGAATTACTTTGTTTGTGGATTTATATTATATAAAATCTTCAAAATTTGTCATTACATAGTTTATTGTTATTTAGATCTGATGGCGTGAGCGAAATACACTGACTTTAAGGAACATAATTATCTATTCGTGAGATTTTTTGAACATATTCACTTTATTGTCAATGTCGAAGTTCTAAAGTACAATGAGTGGTCATATCATGATAAAATTAAAGAGAATCTGAATTATGTATATGGATGTATGTACGTACTTGTTATTGTTCACAATAGTATGTCGTTTTTCGCATTTTGTGGAAACAATTTTTTTAAGTTTTCTCACTTCTTTTAGGATTAATGCTATTTATATTAATCTTTATGGAAAGAAAATAACTTGATGATTTTAAGATTTTACAAGTTAAGTCATAATCATTTTTATGTAATGACTATTTATATTTAATATTTTCTACATAAAATACGACTAACGTTCGTTAACAGAAATTATGCATATGGTAAAAAAATATGCATGTCTTCAACAATGATACTGCACTGAAAAAAACACGATGTTAGGAGCTATATTATCAATTTACCATATAAATGTAATTAATGAAGATTTCAAACAATGTTTAACTAAAAATCATATTTATTTGATCATGCCTCGTATCAATTTTTCATTTAAAGATATAAAAACGTACTTTCGATATATTAACGAACTAATTAGAAACACGTCCAAATGTCTTGCAAAGTTCCCATACTTTTTCATTTTTAAGCCATGCTTCGTCTGTCTCTTTCTCACCAAGACGCTTGTCGACTATAGACACTTGTGTTATAAGCTTGTGACAGTCCTCTCCGACCTTTAATAGAGCGCTACAAGTTTCTTTCGATACTTGTTTTCCATTGTTAAAGATATATTCGGATATTTCACCGCCAAAGGTTGCACCTAACTTGTTTTCACATTTTTTAAAATCGTCCGCCTTCGAGGTGCCAGGTGCGGCAACAGAGTCATTTGCAAAACATTGTTCAGAGATAACAAGGACGGAAACAAGTAGTAGAGCGATTTTGAATGTTTTAGGATACATATCAAGAGCTTAGTTAAAATTAATTCAAAATTTTAATATATATCGAAAGTAGGTTTCACACACAAGGAACAAAAAAAATAGTACAAAAAGTAAAGTGACTTGTGATGCAGAACAATTATTCATATCATACACTTTTATATTTGAATCTATACATTTAACGTATTTGTATCTCAAAATTAACATAAAATATTATTAATACTTATTTAAAGTTAATTTAAATCATTCAATGATAATAGAGAATTTTTCTATCATAAGTTTTCCAAATTATAAGCATGGGAGCATTTAATTTAATAATCAAATAACCGACGTTAACATTAATGTCAAAACACTATTCTCATAAATTAATTATTTTTACGAAATAAAAAAAATCGTTTATAATAACATAACTATTCTGCTCATTTGAGGTATGCCGATTTTTAAACTTATCTACATTGTCTTTTATTCGTTAATTAGTATAGAGTTTTAAATTTCTCCGGTTACTAGTTTTTTTAAAAAATTTTTAAGATATTTGTTTTTACTAAACCAATAATAACTCATTTGAAAGTTAAAAAAAAACCTAAATTTATGGAAGATATATAAATTCGTAATATAATCATTTTTTAAAATTATTAATTATATTGTATGTTTCTTCTTTTTTCTTTTGGTTGTGAATTGTTCTTTTTTAAGTCACATATTATACATTTTCAAGTTCATCATTCGACAAGATAAATAATTATATTCCTATCTCTTGAATTACTTTGTTCGTGGATTTATATTATGTAAAATCTTCAAAATTTATCATTACATAGTTTATTGTTATTTAGATCTGATGGCGTGAGCGAAATACTCTGACTTTAAGGAACAAAATTATCTATTCGCGAGATTTTAACATATTCACTTTATTGTTAATGTCGAAGTTCTAAAGTACAGTGAGTGGTCATATCATGATAAAATTAAAGAGAATCTGAATTATGTATATGGATGTATGTACGTACTTGTTATTGTTCACAATAGTATGTAGTTTTTCGCTTTTTGTAGAAACAATTTTTTTAATTTTTCTCACTTCATTTAGGATTAATGCTATTTATATTAATCTTTATGGAAAGAAAATAACTTGATGATTTTAAGATTTTACAAGTTAAGTCATAATCATTTTTGTGTAATGACTATTTATATTTAATATTTTCATCGTAAAATACGTCTAACGTTCGTTAACAGAAATTATGCATATGGTAAAAATATATGCATGTCTTCAACAATGATACTGCACTGAAAAAAACTCGATGGTAGGAGCTATATTATCAATTTACCATATAAATGTAATTAATGAAGATTTCAAACAAAGTTTAACTAAAAATCATATTTATTTGATCATGCCTCGTATCAATTTTTCATTTAAAGATATAAATACGTACTTTCGATATATTAACGACCTAATTAGAAACACGTCCAAATGTCTTGCAAAGTTCCTATACTTTTTCATTTTTAAGCCATGATTCGTCTGTCTCTTTCTCCCCAAGACGCTTGTCGACTATGGACACTTGTGTTAGAAGCTTGTGACAGTGCTCTCCGACCTTTAATAGAGCGCTGCAAGTTTCTTTCGATACTTGTTTTCCATTGTTAAAGATATATTTGGATATTTCACCGCCAAAGGTTGCACCTAACTTGTTTTCACATTTTTTAAAATCGTCTGCCTTCGAGGTGCCAGGTGCGGCAACAGAGTCATTTGCGAAACATTGTTCAGAGATAACAAGGACGGAAACAAGTAGTAGAGCGATTTTGATTGTTTTAGGATACATATCAAGAGCTTAGTTAAAATTAATTCAAAATTTTGATATATATCGAAAGTAGGTTTCACACACAAGGAACAAAAAAAATAGTACAAAAAGTAAAGTGACTTGTGATGGAGAACAATTGTTCATATCATACACTTTTATATTTGAATCTATACATTTAACGTATTTGTATCTCAAAATTAACATAAAATATTATTAATACTTATTTAAATTTAATTTAAATCATTCAATGATAACAGAGAATTTTTCTATCATAAGTTTTCCAAATTATAAGCATGGGAGCATTTAATTTTATAATCAAATAACCGACATTAACATTGATGTCAAAACACAATCCTCATAAATTAATTATTTTTACTAAATAAAAAAAATCGTTTATAATAACACAACTATTCTGTTCATTTGAGGTATGGCGATTTTTAAACTTATGTACATTGTCTTTTATTCGTTAATTAGTATAGAGTTTTAAATTTCTCCGGTTACTAGTTTTTTTTAAAAAAATTGTAAGATATTTGTTTTTACTAACCCAATAATAACTCATTTGAAAGTTTTAAAAAAAACCTTAATTTATGGAAGATATATAAATTCATAATATAATCATTTTTTAAAATTATTAAATATATTGTATGATTATTCTTTTTTCTTTTAGTTGTGAATTATTCGTTTTTAAGTCACATATTATACATTTTCAAGTTCATCATTCGACAAGAGAAATAATTATATTCCTATCATTTGAATTACTTTGTTTGTGGATTTATATTATATAAAATCTTCAAAATTTGTCATTACATAGTTTATTGTTATTTAGATCTGATGGCGTGAGCGAAATACACTGACTTTAAGGAACATAATTATCTATTCGTGAGATTTTTTGAACATATTCACTTTATTGTCAATGTCGAAGTTCTAAAGTACAATGAGTGGTCATATCATGATAAAATTAAAGAGAATCTGAATTATGTATATGGATGTATGTACGTACTTGTTATTGTTCACAATAGTATGTCGTTTTTCGCATTTTGTGGAAACAATTTTTTTAAGTTTTCTCACTTCTTTTAGGATTAATGCTATTTATATTAATCTTTATGGAAAGAAAATAACTTGATGATTTTAAGATTTTACAAGTTAAGTCATAATCATTTTTATGTAATGACTATTTATATTTAATATTTTCTACATAAAATACGACTAACGTTCGTTAACAGAAATTATGCATATGGTAAAAAAATATGCATGTCTTCAACAATGATACTGCACTGAAAAAAACACGATGTTAGGAGCTATATTATCAATTTACCATATAAATGTAATTAATGAAGATTTCAAACAATGTTTAACTAAAAATCATATTTATTTGATCATGCCTCGTATCAATTTTTCATTTAAAGATATAAAAACGTACTTTCGATATATTAACGAACTAATTAGAAACACGTCCAAATGTCTTGCAAAGTTCCCATACTTTTTCATTTTTAAGCCATGCTTCGTCTGTCTCTTTCTCACCAAGACGCTTGTCGACTATAGACACTTGTGTTATAAGCTTGTGACAGTCCTCTCCGACCTTTAATAGAGCGCTGCAAGTTTCTTTCGATACTTGTTTTCCATTGTTAAAGATATATTCGGATATTTCACCGCCAAAGGTTGCACCTAACTTGTTTTCACATTTTTTAAAATAGTCTGCATTCGAGGTGCCAGGTGCGGCAACAGAGTCATTTGCGAAACATTGTTCAGAGATAACAAGTACGGAAACAAGTAGTAGAGCGATTTTGATTGTTTTAGGATACATATCAAGAGCTTAGTTAAAATTATTTCAAATTTTTGATATTTATCGAAAGTAGGTTTCACACACAAGGAACAAAAAAAATAGTACAAAAAGTAAAGTGACTTGTGATGCAGAACAATTGTTCATATCATACACTTTTATATTTGAATCTATACATTTAACGTATTTGTATCTCAAAATTAACATAAAATATTATTAATACTTATTTAAAGTTATTTTAAATCATTCAATGATAACAGAGAATTTTTCTATGATAAGTTTTCCAAATTAAAAGCATGGGAACATTTAATTTTATAATCAAATAACCGACATTAACATTGATGTCAAAACACAATCCTCATAAATTAATTATTTTTACTAAATTAAAAAAATCGTTTATAATAACATAACTATTCTGTTCATTTGAGGTATGCCGATTTTTAAACTTATGTACATTGTCTTTTATTCGTTAATTACTATAGAGTTTTAAATTTCTCCGGTTACTAGTTTTTTTTAAAAAAATTGTAAGATATTTGTTTTTACTAACCCAATAATAACTCATTTGAAAGTTTTAAAAAAAACCTTAATTTATGGAAGATATATAAATTCATAATATAATCATTTTTTAAAATTATTAAATATATTGTATGATTATTCTTTTTTCTTTTAGTTGTGAATTATTCGTTTTTAAGTCACACATTATACATTTTCAAGTTCATCATTCGACAAGAGAAATAATTATATTCCTATCAATTGAATTACTTTGTTTGTGGATTTATATTATATAAAATCTTCAAAATTTGTCATTACATAGTTTATTGTTATTTAGATCTGATGGCGTGAGCGAAATACTCTGACTTTAAGGAACATAATTATCTATTAGCGAGATTTTTTGAACATATTCACTTTATTATTGTTAATGTCGAAGTTCTAAAGTACAGTGAGTGGTCATATCATAATAAAATTAAAGAGGATCCGAATTATGTATTTGGATGTATGTACGTACTTGTTATTGTTCACAATAGTATGTAGTTTTTCGCTTTTTGTGGAAACAATTTTTTTAAGTTTTCTCACTTCTTTTAGGATTAATGCTATTTATATTAATCTTTATGGAAAGAAAATAACTTGATGATTTTAAGATTTTACAAGTTAAGTCATAATCATTTTTGTGTAATGACTATTTATATTTAATATTTTCATCGTAAAATACGTCTAACGTTCGTTAACAGAAATTATGCATATGGTAAAAATATATGCATGTCTTCAACAATGATACTGCACTGAAAAAAACACGATGGTAGGAGCTATATTATCAATTTACCATATAAATGTAATTAATGAAGATTTCAAACAAAGTTTAACTAAAAATCATATTTATTTGATCATGCCTCGTATCAATTTTTCATTTAAAGATATAAATACGTACTTTCGATATATTAACGAACTAATTAGAAACACGTCCAAATGTCTTGCAAAGTTCCCATACTTTTTCATTTTTAAGCCATGATTCGTCTGTCTCTTTCTCACCAAGACGCTTGTCGACTATGGACACTTGTGTTAGAAGCTTGTGACAGTCCTCTCCGACCTTTAATAGAGCGCTGCAAGTTTCTTTCGATACTTGTTTTCCATTGTTAAAGATATATTTGGATATTTCACCGCCAAAGGTTGCACCTAACTTGTTTTCACATTTTTTAAAATCGTCCGCCTTCGAGGTGCCAGGTGCAGCAACAGAGTCATTTGCGAAACATTGTTCAGAGATAACAAGGACGGAAATAAGTAGTAGAGCGATTTTGATTGTTTTAGGATACATATCCAGAGCTTAGTTAAAATTAATTCAAAATTTTGATATATATCGAAAGTAGGTTTCACACACAAGGAACAAAAAAAATAGTACAAAAAGTAAAGTGACTTGTGATGGAGAACAATTGTTCATATCATACACTTTTATATTTGAATCTATACATTTAACGTATTTGTATCTCAAAATTAACATAAAATATTATTAATACTTATTTAAATTTAATTTAAATCATTCAATGATAACAGAGAATTTTTCTATCATAAGTTTTCCAAATTATAAGCATGGGAGCATTTAATTTTATAATCAAATAACCGACATTAACATTGATGTCAAAACACAATCCTCATAAATTAATTATTTTTACTAAATAAAAAAAATCGTTTATAATAACACAACTATTCTGTTCATTTGAGGTGTGCCGATTTTTAAACATATGTACATTGTCTTTATTTCGTTAATTAGTATAGAGTTTTAAATTTCTCCGGTTACTAGTTTTTTTTAAAAAAATTGTAAGATATTTGTTTTTACTAAACCAATAAAAACTCATTTGAAAGTTTTAAAAAAAATCTAAATTTGTGGAAGATATATAAATTCGTAATATAATCATTTTTTAAAATTATTAAATATATTGTATGTTTTTTCTTTTTTCTTTTAGTTGTGAATTATTCGTTTTTAAGTCACATATTATACATTTTCAAGTTCATCATTCGACAAGATAAATAATTATATTCCTATCACTTGAATTACTTTGTTCGTGGATTTATATTATATAAAATCTTCAAAATTTGTCTTTACATAGTTTATTGTTATTTAGATCTGATGGCGTGAGCGAAATACTCTGACTTTAAGGAACAGAATTATCTATTCGCGAGATTTTAACATATTCACTTTATTATTGTTAATGTCGAAGTTCTAAAGTACAGTGAGTGGTCATATCATGATAAAATTAAAGAGAATCTGAATTATGTATATGGATGTATGTACGTACTTGTTATTGTTCACAATAGTATGTAGTTTTTCGCTTTTTGTAGAAACAATTTTTTTAATTTTTCTCACTTCATTTAGGATTAATGCTATTTATATTAATCTTTATGGAAAGAAAATAACTTGATGATTTTAAGATTTTACAAGTTAAGTCATAATCATTTTTATGTAATGACTATTTATATTTAATATTTTCATCGTAAAATACGTCTAACGTTCGTTAACAGAAATTATGCATATGGTAAAAAAATATGCATGTCTTCAACAATGATACTGCACTGAAAAAAACACGATGGTAGGAGCTATATTATCAATTTACCATATAAATGTAATTAATGAAGATTTCAAACAAAGTTTAACTAAAAATCATATTTATTTGATCATGCCTCGTATCAATTTTTCATTTAAAGATATAAATACGTACTTTCGATATATTAACGAACTAATTAGAAACACGTCCAAATGTCTTGCAAAGTTCCCATACTTTTTCATTTTTAAGCCATGATTCGTCTGTCTCTTTCTCACCAAGACGCTTGTCGACTATGGACACTTGTGTTAGAAGCTTGTGACAGTCCTCTCCGACCTTTAATAGAGCGCTGCAAGTTTCTTTCGATACTTGTTTTCCATTGTTAAAGATATATTTGGATATTTCACCGCCAAAGGTTGCACCTAACTTGTTTTCACATTTTTTAAAATCGTCCGCCTTCGAGGTGCCAGGTGCGGCAACAGAGTCATTTGCGAAACATTGTTCAGAGATAACAAGGACGGAAATAAGTAGTAGAGCGATTTTGATTGTTTTAGGATACATATCCAGAGCTTAGTTAAAATTAATTCAAAATTTTGATATATATCGAAAGTAGGTTTCACACACAAGGAACAAAAAAAATAGTACAAAAAGTAAAGTGACTTGTGATGGAGAACAATTGTTCATATCATACACTTTTATATTTGAATCTATACATTTAACGTATTTGTATCTCAAAATTAACATAAAATATTATTAATACTTATTTAAATTTAATTTAAATCATTCAATGATAACAGAGAATTTTTCTATCATAAGTTTTCCAAATTATAAGCATGGGAGCATTTAATTTTATAATCAAATAACCGACATTAACATTGATGTCAAAACACAATCCTCATAAATTAATTATTTTTACTAAATAAAAAAAATCGTTTATAATAACACAACTATTCTGTTCATTTGAGGTGTGCCGATTTTTAAACATATGTACATTGTCTTTAATTCGTTAATTAGTATAGAGTTTTAAATTTCTCCGGTTACTAGTTTTTTTTAAAAAAATTGTAAGATATTTGTTTTTACTAAACCAATAAAAACTCATTTGAAAGTTTTAAAAAAAATCTAAATTTGTGGAAGATATATAAATTCGTAATATAATCATTTTTTAAAATTATTAAATATATTGTATGTTTCTTCTTTTTTCTTTTAGTTGTGAATTATTCGTTTTTAAGTCACATATTATACATTTTCAAGTTCATCATTCGACAAGATAAATAATTATATTCCTATCACTTGAATTACTTTGTTCGTGGATTTATATTATATAAAATCTTCAAAATTTGTCATTACATAGTTTATTGTTATTTAGATCTGATGGCGTGAGCGAAATACTCTGACTTTAAGGAACATAATTATCTATTCGCGAGATTTTTTGAACATATTCACTTTATTGTCAATGTCGAAGTTCTAAAGTACAGTGAGTGGTCATATCATGATAAAATTAAAGAGAATCTGAATTATGTATATGGATGTATTTATGTACTTGTTATTGTTCACAATAGTATGTAGTTTTTCGTTTTTTGTAGAAACAATTTTTTTAAGTTTTCTCACTTCTTTTAGGATTAATGCTATTTATATTAATCTTTATGGAAAGAAAATAACTTGATGATTTTAAGATTTTACAAGTTAAGTCATAATCATTTTTATGTAATGACTATTTATATTTAATATTTTCAACATAAAATACGACTAACGTTCGTTAACAGAAATTATGCATATGGTAAAAAAATATGCATGTCTTCAACAATGATAATGCACTGAAAAAAACACGGTGGTAGGAGCTATATTATCAATTTACCACATAAATGTAATTAATGAAGATTTCAAACAATGTTTAACTAAAAATCATATTTATTTGATCTTGCGTCGTATCAATTTTTCATTTAAAGATATAAATACGTACTTTCGATATATTAACGAACTAATTAGAAACATGTCCAAATGTCTTCCAGAGTTCCCATACTTTTTCATTTTTAAGCCATGCTTCGTCTGTCTCTTTCTCACCAAGACGCTTGTCGACTATAGACACTTGTGTTAGAAGCTTGTGACAGTCCTCTCCGACCTTTAATAGAGCGCTGCAAGTTTCTTTCGATACTTGTTTTCCATTGTTAAAGATATATTCGGATATTTCACCGCCAAAGGTTGCACCTAACTTGTTTTCACATTTTTTAAAATCGTCCGCCTTCGAGGTGTCAGGTGCGGCAACAGAGTCATTTGTGAAACATTGTTCAGAGATAACAAGGACGGAAACAAGTAGTAGTGCGATTTTGATTGTTTTAGGATACATATCAAGAACTTAGTTAAAATTATTTCAAATTTTTGATATATATCGAAAGTAGGTTTCACACACAAGGAACAAAAAAAATAGTACAAAAAGTAAAGTGACTTGTGATGCAGAACAATTGTTCATATCATACACTTTTATATTTGTGTAGACACCCACATTTTGACCGCCAGGTGTCTATAATAGTTCCCGCCAAACACCCGATGATGATTGGACGTAAACGTGCTTTGATAACTCAGATATGGGCTTGTAATCATGGAAATTTAGTTTAGACTTATTACAGAGTACAAATCTTACAAAACCAACCTCAAATCCAGGCCCAGTGGGTCGTTTCGAGTCAAATAAGACTAATTTGGGTCGATTCCGACACCAGGGGTAAAACCGTCTTTTAGCGACCGAGATCTCAGTCAATGGGTTTGCGTGGGATTAGCTGACGCAAAGTCAACAGAATGTTTGACTTTGCGTCGGCTAATCCCACGCAAACCCATTGACTGAGATCTGACTGAGAGGCTTTGCGTGGGATTAGCCGACGCAAAGTCAAACATTCTGTTGACTTTGCGTCGGCTAATCCCACGCAAAGCCCATTGACAGGGGTGTTGACCTCCATTTCTTCGTGTCGTAATAACCGACGCAAAGCCGACGCAAATTCCATGCGTCGGATTAGCCGATGCAAAAAAAAAAATTGCGTCAAAATATAACGGCGGCCGATTGCGTCGGTTAATCCCACGCAATCTTCAATTTGCGTCGGATTTTGTTCATTTGCGTCGGATTTGTCCGACGCAATTCCGGCTCGTTTTTTGTAGTGTGAAAATGCCCTGCAGAGGCTTTCATAAAAAGGCCTGATCACCCCGATAGGCCCAACATCTGATCTCCCGGTCGAGCGACGCTCCAAGGCCTACAACCTCCAGGCCTACTGTCACTACCATCGTGGTAAAGGACACGACACTGAGAAATGTTGGAAGCTAAAGCACCTTATCCAAGATCTCATCGAGAGCGGGAAGATCCCTTTGCCCGGGGGTAAACCCAACAACAAGGATAACCCGCTGGCCACTCACGCCATCTTCTCTGGGGAAATAATGGATTGCTCACACCTCATTTCTCCATTTATCCCGCAAATAAACAGGATCTGGTGCGACGATGAAGACGACGTCTATCTCACCAAAGGGGAAGCTGTCCCCATCACGCTTGAGGAGATTCAGAAGGTTAAGTCCAAGGTCTTAGCCACTAGTCAAGCCCTCATCATCGCCGAGCCACTTAGGGTCGAGCCCGCCCCAGAAGAGCCAACTGCTGAAAAGGCTCTGGTAAAGTAGCTAAACAGGACTCGAGTTGACCTCTCTATATGGCAACTCCTAGTTAGCTCCCGAAAACATCAAAGAGGCACTTACTAAGGCCCTCGATCAAGTCAAAATCGACTCTATGGCTACTCCAGCTGAAATGGTAGCCACAGTTCTACCCCACCTAAAGGGGAGATCCATAGAAGAAGGCCCACTGATTACCTTCTCTAACGCTGATCTACCACGATTTGGGCCAGCCCACAACATGGCCCTCTACATCACGGTCATCTGCCGTGGAAAGTATCTACCCATGACCCTAATTGACGACGGGTCAGCAGTCAACGTCCTCCCCTTGAGGACCGCCAAAGCCCTCGGCATTACCGAGGCCGACTACATTCCCACAGCTCAAACCATTCAGGCTTTTGACGGAAGCCCGAAGTCAGTAGCCGGAGCCACGAAACTCACTATCATAACAGGCCCAATAGAGAAGGAGCTAGAGTTTCAAGTGATCGACGTGACTTCCTCCTTCAACCTTCTTTTGGGAAGACCTTGGATCCACGCGACCAGGGCTGTGTCCTCCACCTTGCATCGGAAAATCAACTTACCTTTGCATGACACCGTCATCACTCTAGAAGCCACACCTATGACTGTGGCTAACTGCAACACCTCGGGCTGCACCGATCTCTGGGGGTTCGATTTCGTAGGGGCCATCGAAGAAGATCATCTCTTCCGTCCTTACTTTACGGTTCGCCTTGACCGAATGCTGCAGAATCTGGGCTTTTTACCAGGGGTTACATCAAGGCCCGATCTCCCTGCAGGAAAAATCCTCGAAGTTCTGGACAATGGGAGGACTCAATTAGGCTTGGACTACTCCCTAACCCCGGAAAACATGGGCCAAACCGGAATCGGCAAGATTGTCTTTGTCACTCCAGTGTTCGAGACTGTCCAAACAGGCCTATATCGGCCCATCACCACGCGCCCTGGAGCCCACTTGGCCCAGGACTGCAACTACATACCGGACGACATCTTCGCTCTCATCCAGTCCGAAGATGCTAAGAATGCTGAGCCCGCACTAGGGCTACTTTTCGGAGAGGAACTCACAATCCCAACACCAAAGGAAGAACTGGTCAGCCTCATTCTCCGTAGCCGCACCTTTGATCCATCCAAACTGATCTCAGAAGTCAGATCCGGGACCGGGAGCAGAGCTTGGAGGAAGACTGTCAAGTGGACTGACAGTCAAGGAAGGACTTACAAGCTGATCACAGGGGAAGGAGAAATGCCAGAATCTGAGTCTGAGTTTGAGTCGGAGTCCGAGTCAGAATCTAAGATTGAGTCTAGTGAGTCCGGTGCTAGGGTCAGTCCTGTAACTCCCCCTCTCCCTTTAGCTACTCCTGGTACCTCGGGGTCTGTCCCGGGCACCCTACCTATCTCGCCACTGACTAGTGATCAGATGGCAGCTCTCTTCGAGCTATTTTCCCAGTTCATGATCAATAATAACAACCGTTCTGCTTACGACTTGTCTCATTTTCAAAACTTTCTCAATTCCAAAAATATTATGTGCAATGACATTGAGAAACCCGACGAACAGGTATCCTTGCCTCCACATCTGATCGAGCAACTAGAGCAAAGGGAATCCCGCAATCCGGTAATCGAAGAAACCAAATCCATCAACGTGGGAACAACCTTAGAACCTCAGATGCTTAAGATAGGATTATCCTTAGATCCCGAGGAGAAGCAACAATTCATAGTTCTCCTTCAAGAAGTCAAAGACGTCTTCGCATGGTCCTACAAGGACATGCCGGGGATTGATCGCGAAATAGCCGAGCACCATATACCGATCAAGGAAGGGTTCAAGACGGTTAAACAAAAACTCCGGCGCATGAGGCCCGAATGGTCCCTCAAAGTCAAGGAGGAGGTCGATAAACAATTCAAGGCTGGATTCATATGAGTCTCCGAGTATCCAGATTGGGTTGCAAACATTGTACCAGTCCCTAAAAAGGATGGTAAGGTACGTGTCTGTGTCGACTTTCGGGATCTTAACAAGGCAAGCCCGAAGGACGATTTCCCGTTACCACACATCGATATACTGGTGGATAACACGGCGGATCATGCCCTTCTATCATTTATGGACAGGTATGCGGGGTATAACCAGATAAAAATGGCAGAAGAAGATATGGATAAGACCACCTTCATTACACCTTGGGGTACTTATTGCTTTACTGTTATGCCGTTTGGTCTCATCAATGCCGGGGCCACCTATCAACAAACCGCCACAACTTTATTACATGACATGATGCATAAAGAAGTGGAAGTTTACGTGGACGACATGATCGTCAAATCCAAAGACAGGGACGGTCACATCACCGCCCTGAGAAAGTTCTTCACCCGATTACGCAAATACAACATGAGGCTAAACCCTCAGAAATGCAGTTTCTGGGTAACATCTGGCAAATTACTGGGTCATATCGTTAGCCAACGTGGTACGAAGTCGATCCAGCCAAAATCAAGGCCAACACCGAGATGCAGCCCCCTAAAACCGAAAAGGAGATAAGAGGGTTTCTCGGAAAAGTCCAATACATTAGCAGGTTCATTTCAAAGCTGACCATGGTGTGTGAACCGATCTTTAAAAAGCTGAAAATAGGGGAACGGTTATTATGGGACGACAAATGTCAAACAGCCTTTGATAGAATCAAAGAGATTTTGTCTTCACCACCGGTCTTGATGCCACCTCAGCACGGTTTGCCTTTGTAACTATACCTAACCACGACAGAGACAGCTATGGGGGCTATGCTAGCTCAAACGGTCAATTCCGAAGAACGAGCCATATACTACATCAGCAAGAAGTTTTTAGAGTACGAGTGTAAATACACCATGCTTGAAAAGACGTGTTTAGCTCTGGTCTGGGCCACTAAGAAGCTCCGACATTACATGCTCAGTTACGAGGTACAAGTACTATCAAGAATGGATCCAATCAAATACCTCTTCGAAAAGCCCATCCTCAACGGCAGGATATCAAGGTGGACCCTAATGTTGGCAGAGTTCAATCTAAAGTTTGTACCATTGAAAGCCATCAAAGGACGGATAGTAGCCGAATTTCTTGCTGACAGTCCCATAACCGAAGAAGGACACACCGACACTTGGTCCTTCCCGGATGAAGACATTTTCCACACTGACACCGAAGCGTGGGACTTATACTTTGACGGGGCATCCAATTTCCGAGAGTTCGGAGTCGGGATTCTCCTAATCTCGCCAAAAGGGGAACATACTCCCGTATCCATCAAATTAGACTTCGACGTCACCAACAACGTCGCTGAGTGTGAAGCATGTATCCACGGGCTACAAACCGCCGCCGACTTAGGGGTTACAAACCTCCAAGTACACGGTGATTCATCTCTGGTCATTAATCAAGCACTCCAAAAATGGAGAACTCGAAATGCTAATCTCGTGGCCTACCAGGCACGAGTAAGGGATCTCGAGAAACAGTTCCAGAAGGTAGAATATACATACCTACCTCGGGAAGAAAATCAATTCGCAGATGCACTCTCAAAACTGGCATCTTTGCTAAATATTCCCGATCATATGACCAGTATGCCAATCTGTGTCGAAAGACTATCCGAGCCAGCATATATCCATGACATCGAAGAAATCGAGATACCTGATCCCGAGCCATGGTATCAAGCTGTGTCGACATACCTAGCAACTGGGAAATATCCAACCGGAGCTGACAATCGAGCCAGAAAGGCCCTGCGAAGACTGGCAACCCAGTTCATCCGCACCGACGATGGGCAACTTTACAAAAAGACAGCACAGGGGGCTCTCCTTCGATGTGTTGATAAAACCAACGCCGAAAAAGTTATGGCTGAGGTACATGATGGCGAATGCGGCCCACACATGAATGCCCAGATGTTAGTCCGGAAAATCATGAGGCTCGGATACTACTTGAATAGCATGGAAACCGACTGCCAGTTATATGTTAGACATTGCCATAATTGTCAAATTTTTGCCAATGTACAACATATGCCACCATCCCTGCTATACACCATGACATCACCATGGCCATTTTCAACATGGGGAATCATTATAATTGGAAAGATAAACCCCTCGGGAACCGGAGGACACTGCTTTATTTTGGTAGCAATCGACTATTTCACCAAATGGGTCGAAGCTGAATCCTATCGTATACTCAACGCCAGCCATGTTGCCAAATTCATTCTAAATAAGATAATATGCCGGTATGGGATCCCTCACGAATTCATTAGTGACCACGGGACCCATTTTCAAGCCGAAACAGCAGCCCTGCTGACCAAGTACAAAATTCAAAGGCATACGTCTTCACCCTACCGACCCCAAACCAATGGAGCGGTAGAAGCGGCTAATAAGACAATTGTCACCATACTCAAAAAGATGGATGATAATTACCGAGATTGGCCCGCCAAAATACCATTTGCACTTTGGGGATATCGAACCTCGATTCGTACTGCGACCGGGACAACACTGTATTACCTTACATACGGCATGGAAGCAGTCCAACCTGTTGAGTTAGAGGTACCGTCACTCAGAATCCTACTCGAGAGTCAAGTAGCCGAAGCTGATTGGGTTCGAGCACGATATGACTCGCTAGTCCTTTTAGACGAACGACGATCTCGTGCCCTCAATAATATACAAATCTATCAGAAGAGGATCCAATGGGCTTTCAACAAAAGGGTGAGGCCCAGAAACATCAAAGAAGGAGATTTGGTTCTCAAATCTGTTGGAGCTTTATTACCTGTAGAACCAAGGGGAAAATTCAAACCTAACTGGGCCGGGCCATATCTGGTAAAGAAGATTCTATCAGGTGGAGCCGTAATGCTAACGGATCTGGACGGGAACGAGTTTGTCAACCCAACTAACCTGGACCAGCTGAAGCGCTACTACCCTTAACCCACCTTTCTCAATGTCATTTGCAAAAGTTTATAAAAACATCTTTTTTTCAAACTTTTAAAGACAAGTCAAAAGCTAGAATTATTTATTCTACTGTTGCAAACATCTTGAACCAATAGTCTTGATGAATTTCGAAATTGCAGATAAGTCTGAACTACGTTTGGTTTGATTCCATTTATTATGGATACGTAAGCAGCCCCTCAAAAGGGCACAACCACTGCAATCAAGAAAAGAAAACAGGAACGGTTCTTTAATAAACTTCTTTATTTATTTCAAAAAAAAATTCCGACGAATCCGGAAAGTTACAAAAAATCAAAAAAATCAAGCACACAATAAATAATACTAATACTTAAATAAAAAAAACTAAGGCATTTTTCCCTTTCCCTTATCCTTAGTTTCCTTTTCCACCCACCGGCGTCGACGTGGAGGTGAACGCTCCCTAATCACCAAGGGAATCTCCTTAACCCGGGCTCGTTTCTTCAAACTCGACTCCCCGGTCACCTCACACGGACCTAGCCTATCTCGGACCGCTAGTTTCGGTCCAAGCCTTCTCTCCAAGTCACTAGCACCGGTCTCATTAGCCCGAGTCTTAGTTTTTGACTTAGAACCCGACCCCGGCTCAGCAAAGGTAGTTGGAGTCTCCTCTTTGTCAAAGAACCGCCTATTATCTTTTGCCAATTCTCGACGGGCCAAGTCAAAAGCCTCTTCAGTCTTCAAAGTTTTACGGGTCTCCTGGGATTCTTCAGAGGTCCATTTTTGATATGATTCAGAAACCCAAGTGGTTTGACAAGGGCGAGGTATAGTCCACATGACACGGGTAAACCAGCGTTGTAGCCACGTGTCACACAAAGCGTCCGTTAATTGGAGCGAAACGCTAATGATTGCTTCAGTCTCGAAAATCCTGGGCCCACGCCCGAAGCATCGCAGTCAAGTGAGCAATACCCATTGCGAGAATAGTTTCTTTTATTTATCCAAAAAGTCTAAGGGATTTTAAGATAGAAGAAAAGATTTGAGTAGGAATGTGAAAAATAAAAGCCAGAATCCTCTATTTATAATAGAGAATATCTCTTTCCCTAGTCATCACAGCTTCACAGGAATAGGACTTTTGTATCACTTCCCCTGCTTCACCTAGGCATACAGGCCTAACCAAGGAATTTTAGGAATCCGTGTCAGAATCCAATTAGGAATCAAGTCATCCCAAGCATCCTTATTTCCAAGCTTTTCAAAAAAAAATCAGCATTTTTCTTTTCAAAATTTTCGAAGAAAAAATCATCATTTCTTCCCCAGCATGAGTCGGTGTTTCACCTAAATGTTACATACGAACTATGTCAGCATACAGGTACACCCAAGACTCCTGAGAAATTCTAAGAAAAGTTCCCCAGTGGAAAGCTCAGGCGACATTTTCTACTGAAGAATCAGGATATATCTGTAAGCAGATATGCCCATAGCTTCCAAGGCAAGCTCCCACGCAATTCTAAGACAAGACGTACCTGTAAACAGGTATACCCATAGCTTCCAAGACAGTTCCCGCAACATTATCAGCATCAACCCAGGTATGATTTCTATCCTATGGCTGGCGAGCCCTTCACGCAGGTTTAATGGACTTTAAACGACCCGATCGGAAGTCTGCCAGGTTTTAATCCTTGATTGACCTGGTAGCTACTCTGACTTTTGCCTTGTCCAAGCCTCAGTCAGAGTGGGGGCTCTGTAGACACCCACATTTTGACCGCCAGGTGTCTATAATAGTTCCCGCCAAACACCCGATGATGATTGGACGTAAACGTGCTTTGATAGACTCAGATATGGGCTTGTAATCATGGACATTTGGTTTAGAATTATTACGGAGTACAAATCTTACAAAACCAACCTCAAATCCAGGCCCAGTGGGTCGTTTCGAGTCAAATAAGACTAATTTGGGTCAATTCCGACACCAGGGGTAAAACCGTCTTTTAGCGACCGAGTCGAAACCCGGTAAAGGATATTTTTTCCGAAACCCGCGAGCCAACCGTGACACTACACGTCCAGTTTGGACTCAAACACTACAAAATATCAGCTTCAATAAACATTAAACAATTCCGTTAAAGGTAGAATTCGACCTCAAGTAGGAGTTCTATCCAGAAACCGAATCAGACACCGACCGAGGTCCAAATACTCGGCCAAGACATTCAAAACAGACGAAATACTCCCCATTCCAGCCGAAATACTTGGCTTCTTCACCAAGAAACGAGACTTTGATTTCCTCTCGAACTCTCGTATTTCCTATCCAAACCGGTATTTCTTGTCACACAAGCAAGACTACCTCGGCTCCTATAAATAGGACCTCTCGTCCAACACAAAAAAACAACTTTTGAGACACGATTGACACGGTTTTTACAGCCATAATACACACATCCTACATCCTCGATATCTAGCAAATCCCGACACCTTCCCGAAGTAGCCTCGAAGTCCCGAGAAAACCGTCCAACCACACACCCAATTACACGTCTAAAATAACACCCTAACTCATCCTCATCATCTCGACGCTCCCAAGTTTAAACCACTTTCCGACGAGCCTTATCCCAAGAAAACAAAGCATCAATTTATTTTCATATTTTGTTTTTATCGTTTTATTAGACTAAAACGAATTCACATGCTAAAATAACTTTGACGTTATTAGTTTAACATGCATTAAACGACTAAGCAACCCATTTATTTATTTTTCTACATGCCTTAGGAAAATAATCTCTGCATATCATTTAACCGTCGAACTAACGCGTGTACTAAAAAACGAACGATATCTTAGTAAAGGCCGCTAAAGTGCGGGCGGGGTTGGGTGTTCTCAACGAACTTCCCAACACGTACCCTCACCCCTTACTCAGAACCATGGTTTCCGGATGTCCGAATCCATTGGCAACGAGAGTCATTCAATACACAATATCCGATAATGTCGGTATCGGTATCAAATGCTAAGGGACGAACCCGATAAGCTCTGACATCGGAAATGGGCCATGTTTTAAATATGGCCCACTACGACATAGAGTGGGTTCGAATGGTTCCGAATAACCACAAAATTCGGTGGCGACTCCTACTTCGATTTAAAATTCAATTCGATCCATCTCATATGGAGATTCATTCGCCTCCCCAAACCCGCGCGTGGCCGCGTCGGGGTGGACCTATGTCATGTCCACAATTTGAATCTATACATTTAACGTATTTGTATCTCAAAATTAAAATAAAAAAATATTATTAATACTTATTTAAAGTTAATTTAAATCATTCAATGATAACGGAGAATTTTTCTATGATAAGTTTTCCAAATTATAAGCATGGGAGCATTTAATTTTATAATCAAATAACCGACATTAAGATTGATGTCAAAACACAATCCTCATAAATTAATTATTTTTACATAATAAAAAAAATCGTTTATAATAACACAACTATTCTGTTCATTTGAGGTATGCCGATTTTTAAACTTATGTACATTGTCTTTTATTCGTTAATTAGTATAGAGTTTTAAATTTCTCCGATTACTAGTTTTTTTAAAAAAAATTGTAAGATATTTGTTTTTACTAAACCAATAATAACTCATTTGAAAGTTTTTAAAAAAACCTAAATTTATGGAAGATATATAAATTAGTAATATAATCATTTTTTAAAATTATTAAATATATTGTATGTTTCTTCTTTTTTTCATTTAGTTGTGAATTATTCGTTTTTAAGTCACATATTATACATTTTCAAGTTCATCATTCGACAAGATAAATAATTATATTCCTATCACTTGAATTACTTTGTTCGTGGATTTATATTATATAAAATCTTCAAAATTGTCATTACATAGTTTATTGTTATTTAGATCTGATGGCGTGAGCGAAATACTCTGACTTTAAGGAACATAATTATCTATTCGCGAGATTTTTTGAACATATTCACTTTATTGTCAATGTCGAAGTTCTAAAGTACAGTGAGTGGTCATATCATGATAAAATTAAAGAGAATTTGAATTATGTATATGGATGTATGTACGTACTTGTTATTGTTGACAATAGTATGTAGTTTTTCGCTTTTTGTAGAAACCATTTTTTTAAGTTTTCTCACTTCTTTTAGGATTAATGCTATTTATATTAATCTTTATGGAAAGAAAATAACTTGATGATTTTAAGATTTTACAAGTTAAGTCATAATCGTTTTTATGTAATGACTATTTATATTTATTATTTTCAACATAAAATACGACTAACGTTCGTTAACAGAAATTATGCATATGGTAAAAAAATATGCATGTCTTCAGCAATGATACTGCACTGAAAAAAACACGGTGGTAGGAACTATATTATCAATTTACCATATAAATGTAATTAATGAAGATTTCAAACAATGTTTAATTAAAAATCATATTTATTTGATCATGCCTCGTATCAATTTTTCATTTAAAGATATAAATACGTACTTTCGATATATTAACGAACTAATTAGAAACATGTCCAAATGTCTTGCAAAGTTCCCATACTTTTTCATTTTTAAGCCATGCTTCGTCTGTCTCTTTCTCACCAAGACGCTTGTCGACTATAGACACTTGTGTTAGAAGCTTGTGACAGTCCTCTCCGACCTTTAATAGAGCGCTGCAAGTTTCTTTCGATCCTTGTTTTCCACTGTTAAAGATATATTCGGATATTTCACCGCCAAAGGTTGCACCTAACTTGTTTTCACATTTTTTAAAATCGTCCGCCTTCGAGGTGCCAGATGCGGCAACAGAGTCATTTGCGAAACATTGTTCAGAGATAACAAGGACGGAAACAAATAGTTAAAATTATTTCAAATTTTTTATATATATCGAAAGTAGGTTTCACACACAAGGAACAAAAAAAATAGTACAAAAAGTAAAGTGACTTGTGATGTAGAACAATTGTTCATATCATACACTTTTATATTTGAATCTATACATTTAACGTATTTGTATCTCAAAATTAACATAAAATATTATTAATACTTATTTAAAGTTAATTTAAATCATTCAATGATAACGGAGAATTTTTCTATGATAAGTTTTCCAAATTATAAGCATGGGAGCATTTAATTTTATAATCAAATAACCGACATTAAGATTGATGTCAAAACACAATCCTCATAAATTAATTATTTTTACTAAATAAAAAAATCGTTTATAATAACACAACTATTCTGTTCATTTGAGGTATGCCGATTTTTAAACTTATGTACATTGTCTTTTATTCGTTAATTAGTATAGAGTTTTAAATTTCTCCGGTTACTAGTTTTTTTAAAAAATTTGTAAGATATTTGTTTTTACTAAACCAATAATAACTCATTTGAAAGTTTTAAAAAAAACCTAAATTTATGGAAGATATATAAATTCGTAATATAATCATTTTTTAAAATTATTAAATACATTGTATGTTTCTTCTTTTTTCTTTTAGTTGTGAATTATTCGTGTTTAAGTCACATATTATACATTTTCAAGTTCATCATTCGACAAGATAAATAATTATATTCCTATCACTTGAATTACTTTGTTCGTGGATTTATATTATATAAAATCTTCAAAATTTGTCATTACATAGTTTATTGTTATTTAGATCTGATGGCGTGAGCGAAATACTCTGACTTTAAGGAACATAATTATCTATTCGCGAGATTTTTTGAACATATTCACTTTATTGTCAATGTCGAAATTCTAAAGTACAGTGAGTGGTCATATCATGATAAAATTAAAGAGAATTGAATTATGTATATGGATGTATGTACGTACTTGTTATTGTTGACAATAGTATGTAGTTTTTCGCTTTTTGTAGAAACCATTTTTTTAAGTTTTCTCACTTCTTTTAGGATTAATGCTATTTATATTAATCTTTATGGAAAGAAAATAACTTGATGATTTTAAGATTTTACAAGTTAAGTCATAATCGTTTTTATGTAATGACTATTTATATTTAATATTTTCAACATAAAATACGACTAACGTTCGTTAACAGAAATTATGCATATGGTAAAAAAATATGCATGTCTTCAACAATGATACTGCACTGAAAAAAACACGGTGGTAGGAACTATATTATCAATTTACCATATAAATGTAATTAATGAAGATTTCAAACAATGTTTAATTAAAAATCATATTTATTTGATCATGCCTCGTATCAATTTTTCATTTAAAGATATAAATACGTACTTTCGATATATTAACGAACTAATTAGAAACATGTCCAAATGTCTTGCAAAGTTCCCATACTTTTTCATTTTTAAGCCATGCTTCGTCTGTCTCTTTCTCACCAAGACGCTTGTCGACTATAGACACTTGTGTTAGAAGCTTGTGACAGTCCTCTCCGACCTTTAATAGAGCGCTGCAAGTTTCTTTCGATACTTGTTTTCCACTGTTAAAGATATATTCGGATATTTCACCGCCAAAGGTTGCACCTAACTTGTTTTCACATTTTTTAAAATCGTCCGCCTTCGAGGTGCCAGGTGCGGCAACAGAGTCATTTGCGAAACATTGTTCAGAGATAACAAGGACGGAAACAAATAGTTAAAATTATTTCAAATTTTTGATATATATCGAAAGTAGGTTTCACACACAAGGAACAAAAAAAATAGTACAAAAAGTAAAGTGACTTGTGATGTAGAACAATTGTTCATATCATACACTTTTATATTTGAATCTATACATTTAACGTATTTGTATCTCAAAATTAACATAAAATATTATTAATACTTATTTAAAGTTAATTTAAATCATTCAATGATAACGGAGAATTTTTCTATGATAAGTTTTCCAAATTATAAGCATGGGAGCATTTAATTTTATAATCAAATAACCGACATTAAGATTGATGTCAAAACACAATCCTCATAAATTAATTATTTTTACTAAATAAAAAAATCGTTTATAATAACACAACTATTCTGTTCATTTGAGGTATGCCGATTTTTAAACTTATGTACATTGTCTTTTATTCGTTAATTAGTATAGAGTTTTAAATTTCTCCGGTTACTAGTTTTTTTAAAAAATTTGTAAGATATTTGTTTTTACTAAACCAATAATAACTCATTTGAAAGTTTTAAAAAAAACCTAAATTTATGGAAGATATATAAATTCGTAATATAATCATTTTTTAAAATTATTAAATACATTGTATGTTTCTTCTTTTTTCTTTTAGTTGTGAATTATTCGTGTTTAAGTCACATATTATACATTTTCAAGTTCATCATTCGACAAGATAAATAATTATATTCCTATCACTTGAATTACTTTGTTCGTGGATTTATATTATATAAAATCTTCAAAATTTGTCATTACATAGTTTATTGTTATTTAGATCTGATGGCGTGAGCGAAATACTCTGACTTTAAGGAACATAATTATCTATTCGCGAGATTTTTTGAACATATTCACTTTATTGTCAATGTCGAAGTTCTAAAGTACAGTGAGTGGTCATATCATGATAAAATTAAAGAGAATTTGAATTATGTATATGGATGTATGTACGTACTTGTTATTGTTGACAATAGTATGTAGTTTTTCGCTTTTTGTAGAAACCATTTTTTTAAGTTTTCTCACTTCTTTTAGGATTAATGCTATTTATATTAATCTTTATGGAAAGAAAATAACTTGATGATTTTAAGATTTTACAAGTTAAGTCATAATCGTTTTTATGTAATGACTATTTATATTTAATATTTTCAACATAAAATACGACTAACGTTCGTTAACAGAAATTATGCATATGGTAAAAAAATATGCATGTCTTCAGCAATGATACTGCACTGAAAAAAACACGGTGGTAGGAACTATATTATCAATTTACCATATAAATGTAATTAATGAAGATTTCAAACAATGTTTAATTAAAAATCATATTTATTTGATCATGCCTCGTATCAATTTTTCATTTAAAGATATAAATACGTACTTTCGATATATTAACGAACTAATTAGAAACATGTCCAAATGTCTTGCAAAGTTCCCATACCTTTTCATTTTTAAGCCATGCTTCGTCTGTCTCTTTCTCACCAAGACGCTTGTCGACTATAGACACTTGTGTTAGAAGCTTGTGACGGTCGTCTCCGACCTTTAATAGAGCGCTGCAAGTTTCTTTCGATACTTGTTTTCCACTATTAAAGATATATTCGGATATTTCACCGCCAAAGGTTGCACCTAACTTGTTTTCACATTTTTTAAAATCGTCCGTCTTCGAGGTGCCAGGTGCGGCAACAGAGTCATTTGCGAAACATTGTTCAGAGATAACAAGGACGGAAACAAGTAGTAGTGCGATTTTGATTGTTTTAGGATACATATCAAGAGCTTAGTTAAAATTATTTCAAATTTTTGATATATATCGAAAGTAGGTTTCACACACAAGGAACAAAAAAAATAGTACAAAAAGTAAAGTGACTTGTGATGCAGAACAATTGTTCATATCATACACTTTTATATTTGAATCTATACATTTAACGTATTTGTATCTCAAAATTAACATAAAATATTATTAATACTTATTTAAAGTTAATTTAAATCATTCAATGATAACGGATAATTTTTCTATGATAAGTTTTCCAAATTATAAGCATGGGAGCATTTAATTTTATAATCAAATAACCGACATTAAGATTGATGTCAAAACACAATCCTCATAAATTAATTATTTTTACTAAATAAAATAATCGTTTATAATAACACAACTATTCTGTTCATTTGAGGTATGCCGATTTTTAAACTTATGTACATTGTCTTTTATTCGTTAATTAGTATAGAGTTTTAAATTTCTCCGGTTACTAGTTTTTTTAAAAAATTTGTAAGATATTTGTTTTTACTAAACCAATAATAACTCATTTGAAAGTTTTAATAAAAACCTAAATTTATGGAAGATATATAAATTCGTAATATAATCATTTTTTAAAATTATTAAATACATTTTATGTTTCTTCTTTTTTCTTTTGTTGTGAATTATTCGTGTTTAAGTCACATATTATACATTTTCAAGTTCATCAATCGACAAGATAAATAATTATATTCCTATCACTTGAATTACTTTGTTCGTGGATTTATATTATATAAAATCTTCAAAATTTGTCATTACATAGTTTATTATTATTTAGATCTGATGGCGTGAGCGAAATACTCTGACTTTAAGGAACATAATTATCTATTCGCGAGATTTTTTGAACATATTCACTTTATTGTCAATGTCGAAGTTCTAAAGTACAGTGAGTGGTCATATCATGATAAAATTAAAGAGAATTTGAATTATGTATATGGATGTATTTACGTACTTGTTATTGTTGACAATAGTATGTAGTTTTTCTCTTTTTGTAGAAACAATTTTTTTAAGTTTTCTCACTTCTATTAGGATTAATGCTATTTATATTAATCTTTTTGGAAAGAAAATAACTTGATGATTTTAAGCTTTTACAAGTTAAGTTATAATCGTTTTTATGTAATGACTATTTATATTTAATATTTTCAACATAAAATACGACTAACGTTCGTTAACAGAAATTATGCATATGGTAAAAAAATATGCATGTCTTCAACAATGATACTGCACTGAAAAAAACACGGTGGTAGAAGCTATATTATCAATTTACCATATAAATGTAATTAATGAAGATTTCAAACAATGTTTAATTAAAAATCATATTTATTTGATCATGCCTCGTATCAATTTTGCATTTAAAGATATAAATACGTACTTTCGATATATTAACGAACTAATTAGAAACATGTCCAAATGTCTTGCAAAGTTCCCATACTTTTTCATTTTTAAGCCATGCTTCGTCTGTCTCTTTCTCACCAAGACGCTTGTCGACTATAGACACTTGTGTTAGAAGCTTGTGACAGTCCTCTCCGACCTTTAATAGAGCGCTGCAAGTTTCTTTCGATACTTGTTTTCCATTGTTAAAGATATATTCGGATATTTCACCGCCAAAGGTTGCACCTAACTTGTTTTCACATTTTTAAAAATCGTCCGCCTTCGAGGTGCCAGGTGCGGCAACATAGTCATTTGCGAAACATTGTTCAGAGATAACAAGGACGGAAACAAGTAGTAGTGCGATTTTGATTGTTTTAGGATACATATCAAGAGCTTAGTTAAAATTATTTCAAATTTTTGATATATATCGAAAGTAGGTTTCACACACAAGGAACAAAAAAAATAGTACAAAAAGTAAAGTGACTTGTGATGCAGAACAATTGTTCATATCATACACTTTTATATTTGAATCTATACATTTAACGTATTTGTATCTCAAAATTAACATAAAATATTATTAATACTTATTTAAAGTTAATTTAACTCATTCAATGATAACGGAGAATTTTTCTATGATAAGTTTTCCAAATTATAAGCATGGGAGCATTTAATTTTATAATCAAATAACCGACATTAAGATTGATGTCAAAACACAATCCTCATAAATTAATTATTTTTACTAAATAAAATAATCGTTTATAATAACACAACTATTCTGTTCATTTGAGGTATGACGATTTTTAAACTTATGTACATTGTCTTTTATTCGTTAATTAGTATAGAGTTTTAAATTTCTCCGGTTACTAGTTTTTTTAAAAAATTTGTAAGATATTTGTTTTTACTAAACCAATAATAACTCATTTGAAAGTTTTAATAAAAACCTAAATTTATGGAAGATATATAAATTCGTAATATAATCATTTTTTAAAATTATTAAATACATTTTATGTTTCTTCTTTTTTCTTTTAGTTGTGAATTATTCGTGTTTAAGTCACACATTATACATTTTCAAGTTTATCATTCGACAAGATAAATAATTATATTCCTATCACTTGAATTACTTTGTTCGTGGATTTATATTATATAAAATCTTCAAAATTTGTCATTACATAGTTTATTATTATTTAGATCTGATGGCGTGAGCGAAATACTCTGACTTTAAGGAACATAATTATCTATTCGCGAGATTTTTTGAACATATTCACTTTATTGTCAATGTCGAAGTTCTAAAGTACTGTGAGTGGTCATATCATGATAAAATTAAAGAGAATTTGAATTATGTATATGGATGTATTTACGTACTTGTTATTGTTGACAATAGTATGTAGTTTTTCTCTTTTTGTAGAAACAATTTTTTTAAGTTTTCTCACTTCTTTTAGGATTAATGCTATTTATATTAATCTTTTTGGAAAGAAAATAACTTGATGATTTTAAGCTTTTACAAGTTAAGTTATAATCGTTTTTATGTAATGACTATTTACATTTAATATTTTCAACATAAAATACGACTAACGTTCGTTAACAGAAATTATGCATATTGTAAAAAAATATGCATGTCTTCAACAATGATACTGCACTGAAAAAAACACGATGGTAGGAGCTATATTATCAATTTACCATCTAAATGTAATTAATGAAGATTTCAAACAATGTTTAATTAAAAATCATATTTATTTGATCATGCCTCGTATCAATTTTGCATTTAAAGATATAAATACGTACTTTCGATATATTAACGAACTAATTAGAAACATGTCCAAATGTCTTGCAAAGTTCCCATACTTTTTCATTTTTAAGCCATGCTTCGTCTGTCTCTTTCTCACCAAGACGCTTGTCGACTATAGACACTTGTGTTAGAAGCTTGTGACAGTCCTCTCCAACCTTTAATAGAGCGCTGCAAGTTTCTTTCGATACTTGTTTTCCATTGTTAAAGATATATTCGGATATTTCACCGCCAAAGGTTGCACCTAACTTGTTTTCACATTTTTTAAAATCGTCCGCCTTCGAGGTGCCAGGTGCGGCAACATAGTCATTTGCGAAACATTGTTCAGAGATAACAAGGACGGAAACAAGTAGTAGTGCAATTTTGATTGTTTTAGGATACATATCAAGAGCTTAGTTAAAATTATTTCAAATTTTCGATACATATCGAAAGTAGGTTTCACACACAAGGAACAAAAAAAATAGTACAAAAAGTAAAGTGACTTGTGATGCAGAACAATTGTTCATATCATACACTTTTATATTTGAATCTATACATTTAACGTATTTGTATCTCAAAATTAACATAAAATATTATTAATACTTATTTAAAGTTAATTTAAATCATTCAATGATAACGGAGAATTTTTCTATGATAAGTTTTCCAAATTATAAGCATGGGAGCATTTAATTTTATAATCAAATAACCGACATTAAGATTGATATCAAAACACAATCCTCATAAATTAATTATTTTTACTAAATAAAATAATCGTTTATAATAACACAACTATTCTGTTCATTTGAGGTATGCCGATTTTTAAACTTATGTACATTGTCTTTTATTCGTTAATTAGTATAGAGTTTTAAATTTCTCCAGTTACTAGTTTTTTTTAAAATTTTGTAAGATATTTGTTTTTACTAAACCAATAATAACTCATTTGAAAGTTTTAATAAAAACCTAAATTTATGGAAGATATATAAATTCGTAATATAATCATTTTTTAAAATAATTAGTTTCTTCTTTTTTCTTTTAGTTGTGAATTATTCGTGTTTAAGTCACATATTATACATTTTCAAGTTCATCAATCGACAAGATAAATAATTATATTCCTATCACTTGAATTACTTTGTTCGTGGATTTATATTATATAAAATCTTCAAAATTTGTCATTACATAGTTTATTATTATTTAGATCTGATGGCGTGAGCGAAATACTCTGACTTTAAGGAACATAATTATCTATTCTCGAGATTTTTTGAACATATTCACTTTATTGTCAATGTCGAAGTTCTAAAGTACAGTGAGTGGTCATATCATGATAAAATTAAAGAGAATTTGAATTATGTATATGGATGTATTTACGTACTTGTTATTGTTGACAATAGTATGTAGTTTTTCTCTTTTTGTAGAAACAATTTTTTAAAGTTTTCTCACTTCTTTTAGGATTAATGCTATTTATATTAATCTTTTTGGAAAGAAAATAACTTGATGATTTTAAGCTTTTACAAGTTAAGTTATAATCGTTTTTATGTAATGACTATTTATATTTAATATTTTCAACATAAAATACGACTAACGTTCGTTAACAGAAATTATGCATTTGGTAAAAAAATATGCATGTCTTCAACAATGATACTGCACTGAAAAAAACACGGTGGTAGGAGCTATATTATCAATTTACCATATAAATGTAATTAATGAAGATTTCAAACAATGTTTAATTAAAAATCATATTTATTTGATCATGCCTCGTATCAATTTTGCATTTAAAGATATAAATACGTACTTTCGATATATTAACGAACTAATTTGAAACATGTCCAAATGTCTTGCAAAGTTCCCATACTTTTTCATTTTTAAGCCATGCTTCGTCTGTCTCTTTCTCACCAAGACGCTTGTCGACTATAGACACTTGTGTTAGAAGCTTGTGACAGTCCTCTCCGACCTTTAATAGAGCGCTGCAAGTTTCTTTCGATACTTGTTTTCCATTGTTAAAGATATATTCGGATATTTCACCGCCAAAGGTTGCACCTAACTTGTTTTCACATTTTTTAAAATCGTCCGCCTTCGAGGTGCCAGGTGCGGCAACATAGTCATTTGCGAAACATTGTTCAGAGATAACAAGGACGGAAACAAGTAGTAGTGCGATTTTGATTGTTTTAGGATACATATCAAGAGCTTAGTTAAAATTATTTCAAATTTTTGATATATATCGAAAGTAGTTTTCACACACAAGGAACAAAAAAAAATAGTACAAAAAGTAAAGTGACTTGTGATGCAGAAAATTGTTCATATCATACACTTTTATATTTGAATCTATACATTTAACGTATTTGTATCTCAAAATTAACATAAAATATTATTAATACTTATTTAAAGTTAATTTAAATCATTCAATGATAACGGAGAATGTTTCTATGATAAGTTTTCCAAATTATAAGCATGGGAGCGTTTAATTTTATAATCAAATAACCAACATTAACATTGATGTCAAAACACAATCCTCATAAATTAATTATTTTTACTAAATAAAAAAAATCATTTATAATAACACAACTATTCTGTTCATTTGAGGTATGCCGATTTTTAAACTTATGTACATTGTCTTTTATTCGTTAATTAGTATAGAGTTTTAAATTTCTCCGGCTACTAGTTTTTTTAAAAAAAAATTGTAAGATATTTGTTTTTACTAAACCAATAATAACTCATTTGAAAGTTTTAAAAAAAACCTAAATTTAAGGAAGATATATAAATTCGTAATATAATCATTTTTTAAAATTATTAAATATATTGTATGTTTCTTCTTTTTTTCTTTTAGTTGTGAATTATTCGTTTTTAAGTCACATATTATACATTTTCAAGTTCATCATTCGACAAGATAAATAATTATATTCCTATCACTTGAATTACTTTGTTCGTGGATTTATATTATATAAAATCTTCAAAATTTGTCATTACATAGTTTATTGTTATTTAGATCTGATGGCGTGAGCGAAATACTCTGACTTTAAGGAACATAATTATCTATTCGCGAGATTTTTTGAACATATTAACTTTATTGTCAATGTCGAAGTTCTAAAGTACAGTGAGTGGTCATATCATGATAAAATTAAAGAGAATCTGAATTATGTATATGGATGTATTTACGTACTTGTTATTGTTGACAATAGTATGTAGTTTTTCGCTTTTTGTAGAAACAATTTTTTTAAGTTTTCTCACTTCTTTTAGGATTAATGCTATTTATATTAATCTTTATGGAAAGAAAATAACTTGATGATTTTAAGCTTTTACAAGTTAAGTCATAATCGTTTTTACGTAATGACTATTTATATTTAATATTTTCAACATAAAATACCACTAACGTTCGTTAACAGAAATTATGCATATGGTAAAAAAATATGCATGTCTTCAACAATGATACTGCACTGAAAAAAACACGGTGGTAGGAGCTATATTATCAATTTACCATATAAATGTAATTAATGAAGATTTCAAACAATGTTTAATTAAAAATCATATTTATTTGATCATGCCTCGTATCAATTTTTCATTTAAAGATATAAATACGTACTTTCGATATATTAACGAGCTAATTAGAAACATGTCCAAATGTCTTGCAAAGTTCCCATACTTTTTTATTTTTAAGCCATGCTTCGTCTGTCTCTTTCTCACCAAGACGCTTGTCGACTATAGACACTTGTGTTAGAAGCTTGTGACAGTCCTCTCCGACCTTTAATAGAGCGCTGCAAGTTTCTTTCGATACTTGTTTTCCATTGTTAAAGATATATTCGGATATTTCACCGCAAAAGGTTGCACCTAACTTGTTTTCACATTTTTTAAAATCGTCCGCCTTCGAGGTGCCAGGTGCGGCAACAGAGTCATTTGCAAAACATTGTTCAGAGATAACAAGGACGGAAACAAGTAGTAGTGCGATTTTGATTGTTTTAGGATACATATCAAGAGCTTAGTTAAAATTATTTCAAATTTTTGATATATATCGAAAGTAGGTTTCACACACAAGGAACAAAAAAAATAATACAAAAAGTAAAGTGACTTGTGATGCAGAACAATTGTTCATATCATACACTTTTATATTTGAATCTATACATTTAACGTATTTGTATCTCAAAATTAACATAAAATATTATTATTACTTATTTAAAGTTAATTTAAATCATTCAATGATAACGGAGAATGTTTCTATGATAAGTTTTCCAAATTATAAGCATGGGAGCATTTAATTTTATAATCAAATAACCGACATTAACATTGATGTCAAAACACAATCCTCATAAATTAATTATTTTTACTAAATAAAAAACATCGTTTATAATAACACAACTATTCTGTTCATTTGAGGTATGCCGATTTTTAAACTTATGTACATTGTCTTTTATTCGTTAATTAGTATAGAGTTTTAAATTTCTCCGGTTACTAGTTTTTTTAAAAAAAAGTTTGTAAGATATTTTTTTTTACTAAACCAATAATAACTCATTTGAAAGTTTTAAAAAAAACCTAAATTTAAGGAAGATATATAAATTCGTAATATAATCATTTTTAAAAATTATTAAATATATTGTATGTTTCTTCTTTTTTCTTTTAGTTGTGAATTATTCGTTTTTAAGTCACATATTATACATTTTCAAGTTCATCATTCGACAAGATAAATAATTATATTCCTATCACTTGAATTACTTTGTTCGTGGATTTATATTATATAAAATCTTCAAAATTTGTCATTACATAGTTTATTGTTATTTAGATCTGATGACGTGAGCGAAATACTCTGACTTTAAGAAACATAATTATCTATTCGCGAGATTTTTTGAACATATTCACTTTATTGTCAATGTCGAAGTTCTAAAGTACAGTGAGTGGTCATATCATGATAAAATTAAAGAGAATCTGAATTATGTATATGGATGTATTTACGTACTTGTTATTGTTGACAATAGTATGTAGTTTTTCGCTTTTTGTAGAAACATTTTTTTTAAGTTTTCTCACTTCTTTAAGGATTAATGCTATTTATATTAATCTTTATGGAAAGAAAATAACTTGATGATTTTAAGCTTTTACAAGTTAAGTCATAATCGTTTTTACGTAATGACTATTTATATTTAATATTTTCAACATAAAATACGACTAACGTTCGTTAACAGAAATTATGCATATGGTAAAAAAATATGCAAGTCTTCAACAATGATACTGCACTGAAAAAAACACGGTGGTAGAACCTATATTATCAATTTACCATGTAAATGTAATTAATGAAGATTTCAAACAATGTTTAATTAAAAATCATATTTATTTGATCATGCCTCGTATCAATTTTTCATTTAAAGATATAAATACGTACTTTCGATATATTAACGAACTAATTAGAAACATGTCCAAATGTCTTGCAAAGTTCCCATACTTTTTCATTTTTAAGCCATGCTTCGTCTGTCTCTTTCTCACCAAGACGCTTGTCGACTATAGACACTTGTGTTAGAAGCTTGTGACAGTCCTCTCCGACCTTTAATAGAGCGCTGCAAGTTTCTTTCGATACTTGTTTTCCATTGTTAAAGATATATTCGGATATTTCACCGCCAAAGGTTGCACCTAACTTGTTTTCACATTTTTTAAAATCGTCCGCCTTCGAGGTGTCAGGTGCGGCAACAGAGTCATTTGCGAAACATTGTTCAGAGATAACAAGGACGGAAACAAGTAGTAGTGCGATTTTGATTGTTTTAGGATACATATCAAGAGCTTAGTTAAAATTATTTCAAATTTTTGATATATATCGAAAGTAGGTTTCACACACAAGGAACAAAAAAAATAATACAAAAAGTAAAGTGACTTGTGATGCAGAACAATTGTTCATATCATACACTTTTATATTTGAATCTATACATTTAACGTATTTGTATCTCAAAATTAACATAAAATATTATTATTACTTATTTAAAGTTAATTTAAATCATTCAATGATAACGGAGAATGTTTCTATGATAAGTTTTCCAAATTATAAGCATGGGAGCATTTAATTTTATAATCAAATAACCGACATTAACATTGATGTCAAAACACAATCCTCATAAATTAATTATTTTTACTAAATAAAAAACATCGTTTATAATAACACAACTATTCTGTTCATTTGAGGTATGCCGATTTTTAAACTTATGTACATTGTCTTTTATTCGTTAATTAGTATAGAGTTTTAAATTTCTCCGGTTACTAGTTTTTTTAAAAAAAAGTTTGTAAGATATTTTTTTTTACTAAACCAATAATAACTCATTTGAAAGTTTTAAAAAAAACCTAAATTTAAGGAAGATATATAAATTCGTAATATAATCATTTTTAAAAATTATTAAATATATTGTATGTTTCTTCTTTTTTCTTTTAGTTGTGAATTATTCGTTTTTAAGTCACATATTATACATTTTCAAGTTCATCATTCGACAAGATAAATAATTATATTCCTATCACTTGAATTACTTTGTTCGTGGATTTATATTATATAAAATCTTCAAAATTTGTCATTACATAGTTTATTGTTATTTAGATCTGATGACGTGAGCGAAATACTCTGACTTTAAGAAACATAATTATCTATTCGCGAGATTTTTTGAACATATTCACTTTATTGTCAATGTCGAAGTTCTAAAGTACAGTGAGTGGTCATATCATGATAAAATTAAAGAGAATCTGAATTATGTATATGGATGTATTTACGTACTTGTTATTGTTGACAATAGTATGTAGTTTTTCGCTTTTTGTAGAAACATTTTTTTTAAGTTTTCTCACTTCTTTAAGGATTAATGCTATTTATATTAATCTTTATGGAAAGAAAATAACTTGATGATTTTAAGCTTTTACAAGTTAAGTCATAATCGTTTTTACGTAATGACTATTTATATTTAATATTTTCAACATAAAATACGACTAACGTTCGTTAACAGAAATTATGCATATGGTAAAAAAATATGCAAGTCTTCAACAATGATACTGCACTGAAAAAAACACGGTGGTAGAACCTATATTATCAATTTACCATGTAAATGTAATTAATGAAGATTTCAAACAATGTTTAATTAAAAATCATATTTATTTGATCATGCCTCGTATCAATTTTTCATTTAAAGATATAAATACGTACTTTCGATATATTAACGAACTAATTAGAAACATGTCCAAATGTCTTGCAAAGTTCCCATACTTTTTCATTTTTAAGCCATGCTTCGTCTGTCTCTTTCTCACCAAGACGCTTGTCGACTATAGACACTTGTGTTAGAAGCTTGTGACAGTCCTCTCCGACCTTTAATAGAGCGCTGCAAGTTTCTTTCGATACTTGTTTTCCATTGTTAAAGATATATTCGGATATTTCACCGCCAAAGGTTGCACCTAACTTGTTTTCACATTTTTTAAAATCGTCCGCCTTCGAGGTGTCAGGTGCGGCAACAGAGTCATTTGCGAAACATTGTTCAGAGATAACAAGGACGGAAACAAGTAGTAGTGCGATTTTGATTGTTTTAGGATACATATCAAGAGCTTAGTTAAAATTATTTCAAAATTTTGATATATATCGAAAGTAGGTTTCACACACAAGGAACAAAAAAAATAATACAAAAAGTAAAGTGACTTGTGATGCAGAACAATTGTTCATATCATACACTTTTATATTTGAATCTATACATTTAACGTATTTGTATCTCAAAATTAACATACAATATTATTATTACTTATTTAAAGTTAATTTAAATCATTCAATGATAACGGAGAATGTTTCTATGATAAGTTTTCCAAATTATAAGCATGGGAGCATTTAATTTTATAATCAAATAACCGACATTAACATTGATGTCAAAACACAATCCTCATAAATTAATTATTTTTACTAAATAAAAAAAATCGTTTATAATAACACAACTATTCTGTTCATTTGAGGTATGCCGATTTTTAAACTTATGTACATTGTCTTTTATTCGTTAATTAGTATAGAGTTTTAAATTTCTCCGGTTACTAGTTTTTTTTAAAAAAAATTGTAAGATATTTGTTTTTACTAAACCAATAATAACTCATTTGAAAGTTTTAAAAAAAACATAAATTTATGGAAGATAAATAAATTCGTAATATAATCATTTTTTAAAATTATTAAATATATTGTATGTTTCTTCTTTTTTCTTTTAGTTGTGAATTATTCGTTTTTAAGTCACATATTATACATTTTCAAGTTCATCATTCGACAAGATAAATAATTATATTCCTATCACTTGAATTACTTTGTTCGTGGATTTATATTATATAAAATCTTCAAAATTTGTCATTACATAGTTTATTGTTATTTAGATCTGATGGCGTGAGCGAAATACTCTGACTTTAAGGAACATAATTATCTATTCGCGAGATTTTTTGAACATATTAACTTTATTGTCAATGTCGAAGTTCTAAAGTACAGTGAGTGGTCATATCATGATAAAATTAAAGAGAATCTGAATTATGTATTTGGATGTATGTACGTACTTGTTATTGTTGACAATAGTATGTAGTTTTTCGCTTTTTGTAGAATCAATTTTTTTTAAGTTTTCTCACTTCTTTTAGGATTAATGCTATTTATATTAATCTTTATGGAAAGAAAATAACTTGATGATTTTAATATTTTACAAGTTAAGTCATAATCGTTTTTATGTAAAGACTATTTATATTTAATATTTTCAACATAAAATACGACTAACGTTCGTTAACAGAAATTATGCATATGGTAAAAAAATATGCATGTCTTCAACAATGATACTGCACTGAAAAAAAACACGGTGGTAGGAGCTATATTTTCATTTTACCATATAAATGTATTTAATGAAGATTTCAAACAATGTTTAATTAAAAATCATATTTATTTGATCATGCCTCGTATCAATTTTTCATTTAAAGATATAAATACGTACTTTCGATATATTAACGAACTAATTAGAAACATGTCCAAATGTCTTGCAAAGTTCCCATACTTTTTCATTTTTAAGCCATGCTTCGTCTGTCTCTTTCTCACCAAGACGCTTGTCAACTATAGACACTTGTGTTAGAAGCTTGTGACAGTCCTCTCCGACCTTTAATAGAGCGCTGCAAGTTTCTTTCGATACTTGTTTTCCATTGTTAAAGATATATTCGGATATTTCACCGCCAAAGGTTGCACCTAACTTGTTTTCACATTTTTTAAAATCGTCCGCCTTCGAGGTGCCAGGTGCGGCAACAGAGTCATTTGCGAAACATTGTTCAGAGATAACAAGGACGGAAACAAGTAGTAGTGCGATTTTGATTGTTTTAGGATATATATCAAGAGCTTAGTTAAAATTATTTCAAATTTTTGATATATATCGAAAGTAGGTTTCACACACAAGGAACAAAAAAAATAGTACAAAAAGTAAAGTGACTTGTGATGCAGAACAATTGTTCATATCATACACTTTTATATTTGAATCTATACATTTAACGTATTTGTATCTCAAAATTAACATAAAATATTATTATTACTTATTTAAATTTAATTTAAATCATTCAATGATAACGGAGAATGTTTCTATGATAAGTTTTTCAAATTATCATAAATAAAAAAAATCGTTTATAATAACACAACTATTCTGTTCATTTGAGGCATGCCGATTTTTAAACTTATGTACATTTTGTTTTATTCGTTAATTAGTATAGAGTTTTAAATTTCTCCGGTTACTAGTTTTTTTAAAAAAAATTTGTAAGATATTTGTTTTTACTAAACCAATTATAACTCATTTGAAAGTTTTAAAAAAAACATAAATTTATGGAAGATAAATAAATTCGTAATATAATCATTTTTTAAAATTATTAAATATATTGTATGTTTCTTCTTTTTTCTTTTAGTTGTGAATTATTCGTTTTTAAGTCACATATTATACATTTTCAAGTTCATCATTCGACAAGATAAATAATTATATTCCTATCACTTGAATTACTTTGTTCGTGGATTTATATTATATAAAATCTTCAAAATTTGTCATTACATAGTTTATTGTTATTTAGATCTGATGGCGTGAGCGAAATACTCTGACTTTAAGGAACATAATTATCTATTCGCGAGATTTTTTGAACATATTAACTTTATTGTCAATGTCGAAGTTCTAAAGTACAGTGAGTGGTCATATCATGATAAAATTAAAGAGAATCTGAATTATGTATTTGGATGTATGTACGTACTTGTTATTGTTGACAATAGTATGTAGTTTTTCGCTTTTTGTAGAATCAATTTTTTTTAAGTTTTCTCACTTCTTTTAGGATTAATGCTATTTATATTAATCTTTATGGAAAGAAAATAACTTGATGATTTTAATATTTTACAAGTTAAGTCATAATCGTTTTTATGTAAAGACTATTTATATTTAATATTTTCAACATAAAATACGACTAACGTTCGTTAACAGAAATTATGCATATGGTAAAAAAATATGCATGTCTTCAACAATGATACTGCACTGAAAAAAAACACGGTGGTAGGAGCTATATTTTCATTTTACCATATAAATGTATTTAATGAAGATTTCAAACAATGTTTAATTAAAAATCATATTTATTTGATCATGCCTCGTATCAATTTTTCATTTAAAGATATAAATACGTACTTTCGATATATTAACGAACTAATTAGAAACATGTCCAAATGTCTTGCAAAGTTCCCATACTTTTTCATTTTTAAGCCATGCTTCGTCTGTCTCTTTCTCACCAAGACGCTTGTCAACTATAGACACTTGTGTTAGAAGCTTGTGACAGTCCTCTCCGACCTTTAATAGAGCGCTGCAAGTTTCTTTCGATACTTGTTTTCCATTGTTAAAGATATATTCGGATATTTCACCGCCAAAGGTTGCACCTAACTTGTTTTCACATTTTTTAAAATCGTCCGCCTTCGAGGTGCCAGGTGCGGCAACAGAGTCATTTGCGAAACATTGTTCAGAGATAACAAGGACGGAAACAAGTAGTAGTGCGATTTTGATTGTTTTAGGATACATATCAAGAGCTTAGTTAAAATTATTTCAAATTTTTGATATATATCGAAAGTAGGTTTCACACACAAGGAACAAAAAAAATAGTACAAAAAGTAAAGTGACTTGTGATGCAGAACAATTGTTCATATCATACACTTTTATATTTGAATCTATACATTTAACGTATTTGTATCTCAAAATTAACATAAAATATTATTATTACTTATTTAAATTTAATTTAAATCATTCAATGATAACGGAGAATGTTTCTATGATAAGTTTTTCAAATTATCATAAATAAAAAAAATCGTTTATAATAACACAACTATTCTGTTCATTTGAGGCATGCCGATTTTTAAACTTATGTACATTTTGTTTTATTCGTTAATTAGTATAGAGTTTTAAATTTCTCCGGTTACTAGTTTTTTTAAAAAAAATTTGTAAGATATTTGTTTTTACTAAACCAATTATAACTCATTTGAAAGTTTTAAAAAAAACATAAATTTATGGAAGATAAATAAATTCGTAATATAATCATTTTTTAAAATTATTAAATATATTGTATGTTTCTTCTTTTTTCTTTTAGTTGTGAATTATTCGTTTTTAAGTCACATATTATACATTTTCAAGTTCATCATTCGACAAGATAAATAATTATATTCCTATCACTTGAATTACTTTGTTCGTGGATTTATATTATATAAAATCTTCAAAATTTGTCATTACATAGTTTATTGTTATTTAGATCTGATGGCGTGAGCGAAATACTCTGACTTTAAGGAACGTAATTATCTATTCGCGAGATTTTTTGAACATATTAACTTTATTGTCAATGTCGAAGTTCTAAAGTACAGTGAGTGGTCATATCATGATAAAATTAAAGAGAATCTGAATTATGTATTTGGATGTATGTACGTACTTGTTATTGTTGATAATAGTATGTAGTTTTTCGCTTTTTGTAGAATCAATTTTTTTAAGTTTTCTCACTTCTTTTAGGATTAATGCTATTTATATTAATCTTTATGGAAAGAAAATAACTTGATGATTTTAATATTTTACAAGTTAAGTCATAATCATTTTTATGTAAAGACTATTTATATTTAATATTTTCAACATAAAATACGACTAACGTTCGTTAACAGAAATTATGCATATGGTAAAAAAATATGCATGTCTTCAACAATGATACTGCACTGAAAAAAAACACGGTGGTAGGAGCTATATTTTCATTTTACCATATAAATGTAGTTAATGAAGATTTCAAACAATGTTTAATTAAAAATCATATTTATTTGATCATGCCTCGTATCAATTTTTCATTTAAAGATATAAATACGTACTTTCGATATATTAACGAACTAATTAGAAACATGTCCAAATGTCTTGCAAAGTTCCCATACTTTTTCATTTTTAAGCCAAGCTTCGTCTGTCTCTTTCTCACCAAGACGCTTGTCAACTATAGACACTTATGTTAGAAGCTTGTGACAGTCCTCTCCGACCTTTAATAGAGCGCTGCAAGTTTCTTTCGATACTTGTTTTCCATTGTTAAAGATATATTCGGATATTTCACCGCCAAAGGTTGCACCTAACTTGTTTTCACATTTTTTAAAATCGTCCGCCTTCGAGGTGCCAGGTGCGGCAACAGAGTCATTTGCGAAACATTGTTCAGAGATAACAAGGACGGAAACAAGTAGTAGTGCGATTTTGATTGTTTTAGGATACATATCAAGAGCTTAGTTAAAATTATTTCAAATTTTTGATATATATCGAAAGTAGGTTTCACACACAAGGAACAAAAAAAATAGTACAAAAAGTAAAGTGACTTGTGATGCAGAACAATTGTTCATATCATACACTTTTATATTTGAATCTATACATTTAACGTATTTGTATCTCAAAATTAACACAAAATATTTTTATTACTTATTTAAAGTTAATTTAAATCATTCAATGATAACGGAGAATGTTTCTATGATAAGTTTTTCAAATTATCATAAATAAAAAAAATCGTTTATAATAACACAACTATTCTGTTCATTTGAGGTATGCCGATTTTTAAACTTATGTACATTTTGTTTTATTCGTTAATTAGTATAGAGTTTTAAATTTCTCCGGTTACTAGTTTTTTTAAAAAAAATTGGTAAGATATTTGTTTTTACTAAATCAGTAATAACTCATTTGAAAGTTTTAAAAAAAACCTAAATTTAAGGAAGATATATAAATTCGTAATATAATCATTTTTTAAAATTATTAAATATATTGTATGTTTCTTTATTTTTCTTTTAGTTGTGAATTATTCGTTTTTAAGTCACATATTATACATTTTCAAGTTCATCATTCGACAAGATAAATAATTATATTCCTATCACTTGAATTACTTTGTTCGTGGATTTATATTATATAAAATCTTCAAAATTTGTCATTACATAGTTTATTGTTATTTAGATCTGATGGCGTGAGCGAAATACTCTGACTTTAAGGAACATAATTATCTATTCGCGAGATTTTTTGAACATATTCACTTTATTGTCAATGTCGAAGTTCTAAAGTACAGTGAGTGGTCATATCATGATAAAATTAAAGAGAATCTGAATTATGTATATGGATGTATTTACGTACTTGTTATTGTTGACAATAGTATGTAGTTTTTCGCTTTTTGTAGAAACAATTTTTTTAAGTTTTCTCACTTCTTTTTAGATTAATGCTATTTATATTAATCTTTATGGAAAGAAAATAACTTGATGATTTTAAGCTTTTACAAGTTAAGTCATAATCGTTTTTACGTAATGACTATTTATATTTAATATTTTCAACATAAAATACGACTAACGTTCGTTAACAGAAATTATGCATATGGTAAAAAAATATGCATGTCTTCAACAATGATACTGCACTGAAAAAAACACGGTGGTAGGAGCTATATTATCAATTTACCATATAAATGTAATTAATGAAGATTTCAAACAATGTTTAATTAAAAATCATATTTATTTGATCATGCCTCGTATCAATTTTTCATTTAAAGATATAAATACGTACTTTCGATATATTAACGAACTAGTTAGAAACATGTCCAAATGTCTTGCAAAGTTCCCATACTTTTTCATTTTTAAGCCATGCTTCGTCTGTCTCTTTCTCACCAAGACGCTTGTCGACTATAGACACTTGTGTTAGAAGCTTGTGACAGTCCTCTCCGACCTTTAATAGAGCGCTGCAAGTTTCTTTCGATACTTGTTTTCCATTGTTAAAGATATATTCGGATATTTCACCGCCAAAGGTTGCACCTAACTTGTTTTCACATTTTTTAAAATCGTCCGCCTTCGAGGTGCCAGGTGCGGCAACAGAGTCATTTGCGAAACATTGTTCAGAGATAACAAGGACGGAAACAAGTAGTAGTGCGATTTTGATTGTTTTAGGATACATATCAAGAGCTTAGTTAAAATTATTTCAAATTTTTGATATATATCGAAAGTAGGTTTCACACACAAGGAACAAAAAAAATAATACAAAAAGTAAAGTGACTTGTGATGCAGAACAATTGTTCATATCATACACTTTTATATTTGAATCTATACATTTAACGTATTTGTATCTCAAAATTAACATAAAATATTATTATTACTTATTTAAAGTTAATTTAAATCATTCAATGATAACGGAGAATGTTTCTATGATAAGTTTTCCAAATTATAAGCATGGGAGCATTTAATTTTATAATCAAATAACCGACATTAACATTGATGTCAAAACACAATCCTCATAAATAAATTATTTTTACTAAATAAAAAAAATCGTTTATAATAACACAACTATTCTGTTCATTTGAGGTATGCCGATTTTTAAACTTATGTACATTGTCATTTATTCGTTAATTAGTATAGAGTTTTAAATTTCTCCGGTTACTAGTTTTTTTAAAAAAAATTTGTAAGATATTTGTTTTTACTAAACCAATAATAACTCATTTGAAAGTTTTAAAAAAAACATAAATTTATGGAAGATATATAAATTCGTAATATAATCATTTTTTAAAATTATTAAATATATTGTATGTTTCTTCTTTTTTCTTTTAGTTGTGAATTATTCGTTTTTAAGTCACATATTATACATTTTCAAGTTCATCATTCGACAAGATAAATAATTATATTCCTATCACTTGAATTACTTTGTTCGTGGATTTATATTATATAAAATCTTCAAAATTTGTCATTACATAGTTTATTGTTATTTAGATCTGATGGCGTGAGCGAAATACTCTGACTTTAAGGAACATAATTATCTATTCGCGAGATTTTTTGAACATATTAACTTTATTGTCAATGTCGAAGTTCTAAAGTACAGTGAGTGGTCATATCATGATAAAATTAAAGAGAATCTGAATTATGTATATGGATGTATGTACGTACTTGTTATTGTTGACAATAGTATGTAGTTTTTCGCTTTTTGTAGAAACAATTTTTTTAAGTTTTCTAACTTCTTTTAGAATTCATACTATTTATATTAATCTTTATGGAAAGAAAATAACTTGATGATTTTAAGATTTTACAAGTTAAGTCATAATCGTTTTTATGTAAAGACTATTTATATTTAATATTTTCAACATAAAATAAGACTAACGTTCGTTAACAGAAATTATGCATATGGTAAAAAAATATGCATGTCTTCAACAATGATACTGCACTGAAAAAAAACACGGTGGTAGGAGCTATATTATCATTTTACCATTTAAATGTAGTTAATGAAGATTTCAAACAATGTTTAGTTAAAAATCATATTTATTTGATCATGCCTCGTATCAATTTTTCATTTAAAGATATAGATACGTACTTTCGATATATTAACGAACTAATTAGAAACATGTCCAAATGTCTTGCAAAGTTCCCATACTTTTTCATTTTTAAGCCATGCTTCGTCTGTCTCTTTCTCACCAAGACGCTTGTCGACTATAGACACTTGTGTTAGAAGCTTGTGACAGTCCTCTCCGACCTTTAATAGAGCGCTGCAAGTTTCTTTCGATACTTGTTTTCCATTGTTAAAGATATATTCGGATATTTCACCGCCAAAGGTTGCACCTAACTTGTTTTCACATTTTTTAAAATCGTCCGCCTTCGAGGTGTCAGGTGCGGCAACAGAGTCATTTGCGAAACATTGTTCAGAGATAACAAGGACGGAAACAAGTAGTAGTGCGATTTTGATTGTTTTAGGATACATATCAAGAGCTTAGTTAAAATTATTTCAAATTTTTGATATATATCGAAAGTAGGTTTCACACACAAGGAACAAAAAAAATAGTACAAAAAGTAAAGTGACTTGTGATGCAGAACAATTGTTCATATCATACACTTTTATATTTGAATCTATACATTTAACGTATTTGTATCTCAAAATTAACATAAAATATTATTAATACTTATTTAAAGTTAATTTAAATCATTCAATGATAACGGAGAATGTTTCTATGATAAGTTTTCCAAATTATAAGCATGGGAGTATTTAATTTTATAATCAAATAACCAACATTAACATTGATGTCAAAACACAATCCTCATAAATTAATTATTTTTACTAAATAAAAAACATCGTTTATAATAACACAACTATTCTGTTCATTTGAAGTATGCCGATTTTTAAACTTATGTACATTGTCTTTTATTCGTTAATTAGTATAGAGTTTTAAATTTCTCCGGTTACTAGTTTTTTTTAAAAAAATTTTGTAAGATATTTGTTTTTACTAAACCAATATTAACTCATTTGAAAGTTTTTAAAAAAACCTAAATTTATGGAAGATATATAAATTCGTAATATCATCATTTTTTAAAATTATTAAATATATTGTATGTTTCTTCTTTTTTCTTTTAGTTGTGAATTATTCGTTTTTAAGTCACATATTATACATTTTCAAGTTCATCATTCGACAAGATAAATAATTATATTCCTATCACTTGAATTACTTTGTTCGTGGATTTATATTATATAAAATCTTCAAAATTTGTCATTACATAGTTTATTGTTATTTAGATCTGATGGCGTGAGCGAAATACTCTGACTTTAAGGAACATAATTATCTATTCGCGAGATTTTTTGAACATATTCACTTTATTGTCAATGTCGAAGTTCTAAAGTACAGTGACTGGTCATATCATGATAAAATTAAAGAGAATCTGAATTATGTATATGGATGTATTTACGTACTTGTTATTGTTGACAATAGTATGTAGTTTTTCGATTTTTGTAGAAACAATTTTTTTAAGTTTTCTCACTTCTTTTAGGATTAATGCTATTTATATTAATCTTTATGGAAAGAAAATAACTTGATGATTTTAAGCTTTTACAAGTTAAGTCATAATCGTTTTTACGTAATGACTATTTATATTTAATATTTTCAACAAAAAATACGACTAACGTTCGTTAACAGAAATTATGCATATGGTAAAAAAAATATGCATGTCTTCAACAATGATACTGCACTGAAAAAAACACGGTGGTAGGAGCTATATTATCAATTTACCATATAAATGTAATTAATGAAGATTTCAAACAATGTTTAATTAAAAATCATATTTATTTGATCATGCCTCGTATCAATTTTTCATTTAAAGATATAAATACGTACTTTCGATATATTAACGAGCTAATTAGAAACATGTCCAAATGTCTTGCAAAGTTCCCATACTTTTTCATTTTTAAGCCATGCTTCGTCTGTCTCTTTCTCACCAAGACGCTTGTCGACTATAGACACTTGTGTTAGAAGCTTGTGACAGTCCTCTCCGACCTTTAATAGAGCGCTGCAAGTTTCTTTCGATACTTGTTTTCCATTGTTAAAGATATATTCGGATATTTCACCGCCAAAGGTTGCACCTAACTTGTTTTCACATTTTTTAAAATCGTCCGCCTTCGAGGTGCCAGGTGCGGCAACAGAGTCATTTGCGAAACATTGTTCAGAGATAACAAGGACGGAAACAAGTAGTAGTGCGATTTTGATTATTTTAGGATACATATCAAGAGCTTAGTTAAAATTATTTCAAATTTTTGATATATATCGAAAGTAGGTTTCACACACAAGGAACAAAAAAAATAATACAAAAAGTAAAGTGACTTGTGATGCAGAACAATTGTTCATATCATACACTTTTATATTTGAATCTATACATTTAACGTATTTGTATCTCAAAATTAACATAAAATATTATTATTACTTATTTAAAGTTAATTTAAATCATTCAATGATAACGGAGAATGTTTCTATGATAAGTTTTCCAAATTATAAGCATGGGAGCATTTAATTTTATAATCAAATAACCGACATTAACATTGATGTCAAAACACAATCCTCATAAATTAATTATTTTTACTAAATAAAAAAAATCGTTTATAATAACACAACTATTCTGTTCATTTGAGGTATGCCGATTTTTAAACTTATGTACATTGTCTTTTATTCGTTAATTAGTATAGAGTTTTAAATTTCTCCGGTTACTAGTTTTTTTTAAAAAAAATTTGTAAGATATTTGGTTTTACTCAACCAATAATAACTCATTTGAAAGTTTTAAAAAAAACCTAAATTTATGGAAGATATATAAATTCGTAATATAATCATTTTTTAAAATTATTAAATATATTGTATGTTTCTTCTTTCTTTTAGTTGTGAATTATTCGTTTTTAAGTCACATATTATACATTTTCAAGTTCATCATTCGACAAGATAAATAATTATATTCCTATCACTTGAATTACTTTGTTCGTGGATTTATATTATATAAAATCTTCAAAATTTGTCATTACATAGTTTATTGTTATTTAGATCTGATGGCGTGAGCGAAATACTCTGACTTTAAGGAACATAATTATCTATTCGCGAGATTTTTTGAACATATTCACTTTATTGTCAATGTCGAAGTTCTAAAGTACAGTGAGTGGTCATATCATGATAAAATTAAAGAGAATCTGAATTATGTATATGGATGTATTTACGTACTTGTTATTGTTGACAATAGTATGTAGTTTTTCGCTTTTTGTAGAAACAATTTTTTTAAGTTTTCTCACTTCTTTTAGGATTAATGATATTTATATTAATCTTTATGGAAAGAAAATAACTTGATGATTTTAAGCTTTTACAAGTTAAGTCATAATCGTTTTTACGTAATGACTATTTATATTTAATATTTTCAACATAAAATACGACTAACGTTCGTTAACAGAAATTATGCATATGGTAAAAAAATATGCATGTCTTCAACAATGATACTGCACTGAAAAAAACACGGTGGTAGGAGCTATATTATCAATTTACCATATAAATGTAATTAATGAAGATTTCAAACAATGTTTAATTAAAAATCATATTTATTTGATCATGCCTCGTATCAATTTTTCATTTAAAGATATAAATACAAACTTTCGATATATTAACGAGCTAATTAGAAACATGTCCAAATGTCTTGCAAAGTTCCCATACTTTTTCATTTTTAAGCCATGCTTCGTCTGTCTCTTTCTCACCAAGACGCTTGTCGACTATAGACACTTGTGTTAGAAGCTTGTGACAGTCCTCTCCGACCTTTAATAGAGCGCTGCAAGTTTCTTTCGATACTTGTTTTCCATTGTTAAAGATATATTCGGATATTTCACCGCCAAAGGTTGCACCTAACTTGTTTTCACATTTTTTAAAATCGTCCGCCTTCGAGGTGCCAGGTGCGGCAACATAGTCATTTGCGAAACATTGTTCAGAGATAACAAGGACGGAAACAAGTAGTAGTGCGATTTTGATTGTTTTAGGATACATATCAAGAGCTTAGTTAAAATTATTTCAAATTTTTGATATATATCGAAAGTAGGTTTCACACACAAGGAACAAAAAAAATAATACAAAAAGTAAAGTGACTTGTGATGCAGAACAATTGTTCATATCATACACTTTTATATTTGAATCTATACATTTAACGTATTTGTATCTCAAAATTAACATAAAATATTATTATTACTTATTTAAAGTTAATTTAAATCATTCAATGATAACGGAGAATGTTTCTATGATAAGTTTTCCAAATTATAAGCATGGGAGCATTTAATTTTATAATCAAATAACCGACATTAACATTGATGTCAAAACACAATCCTCATAAATTAATTATTTTTACTAAATAAAAAAAATCGTTTATAATAACACAACTATTCTGTTCATTTGAGGTATGCCGATTTTTAAACTTATGTACATTGTCTTTTATTCGTTAATTAGTATAGAGTTTTAAATTTCTCCGGTTACTAGTTTTTTTTAAAAAAAATTTGTAAGATATTTGTTTTTACTCAACCAATAATAACTCATTTGAAAGTTTTAAAAAAAACCTAAATTTAAGGAAGATATATAAATTCGTAATATAATCATTTTTTAAAATTATTAAATATATTGTATGTTTCTTTATTTTTCTTTTAGTTGTGAATTATTCGTTTTTAAGTCACATATTATACATTTTCAAGTTCATCATTCGACAAGATAAATAATTATATTCCTATCACTTGAATTACTTTGTTCGTGGATTTATATTATATAAAATCTTCAAAATATGTCATTACATAGTTTATTGTTATTTAGATCTGATGGCGTGAGCGAAATACTCTGACTTTAAGGAACATAATTATCTATTCGCGAGATTTTTTGAACATATTCACTTTATTGTCAATGTCGAAGTTCTAAAGTACAGTGAGTGGTCATATCATGATAAAATTAAAGAGAATCTGAATTATGTATATGGATGTATTTACGTACTTGTTATTGTTGACAATAGTATGTAGTTTTTCGCTTTTTGTAGAAACAATTTTTTTAAGTTTTCTCACTTCTTTTAGGATTAATGATATTTATATTAATCTTTATGGAAAGAAAATAACTTGATGATTTTAAGCTTTTACAAGTTAAGTCATAATCGTTTTTACGTAATGACTATTTATATTTAATATTTTCAACATAAAATACGACTAACGTTCGTTAACAGAAATTATGCATATGGTAAAAAAATATGCATGTCTTCAACAATGATACTGCACTGAAAAAAACACGGTGGTAGGAGCTATATTATCAATTTACCATATAAATGTAATTAATGAAGATTTCAAACAATGTTTAATTAAAAATCATATTTATTTGATCATGCCTCGTATCAGTTTTTCATTTAAAGATATAAATACAAACTTTCGATATATTAACGAGCAAATTAGAAACATGTCCAAATGTCTTGCAAAGTTCCTATACATTTTCATTTTTAAGCCATGCTTCGTCTGTCTCTTTCTCACCAAGACGCTTGTCGACTATAGACACTTGTGTTAGAAGCTTGTGACAGTCCTCTCCGACCTTTAATAGAGCGCTGCAAGTTTCTTTCGATACTTGTTTTCCATTGTTAAAGATATATTCGGATATTTCACCGCCAAAGGTTGCACCTAACTTGTTTTCACATTTTTTAAAATCGTCCGCCTTCGAGGTGCCAGGTGCGGCAACAGAGTCATTTGCGAAACATTGTTCAGAGATAACAAGGACGGAAACAAGTAGTAGTGCGATTTTGATTGTTTTAGGATACATATGAAGAGCTTAGTTAAAATTATTTCAAATTTTTGATATATATCGAAAGTAGGTTTCACACACAAGGAACAAAAAAAATAATACAAAAAGTAAAGTGACTTGTGATGCAGAACAATTGTTCATATCATACACTTTTATATTTGAATCTATACATTTAACGTATTTGTATCTCAAAATTAACATAAAATATTATTATTACTTATTTAAAGTTAATTTAAATCATTCAATGATAACGGAGAATGTTTCTATGATAAGTTTTCCAAATTATAAGCATGGGAGCATTTAATTTTATAATCAAATAACCGACATTAACATTGATGTCAAAACACAATCCTCATAAATTAATTATTTTTACTAAATAAAAAAAATCGTTTATAATAACACAACTATTCTGTTCATTTGAGGTATGCCAATTTTTAAACTTATGTACATTGTCTTTTATTCGTTAATTAGTATAGAGTTTTAAATTTCTCCGGTTACTAGTTTTTTTTAAAAAAAATTTGTAAGATATTTGTTTTTACTAAACCAATAATAACTCATTTGAAAGTTTTAAAAAAAACCTAAATTTATGGAAGATATATAAATTCGTAATATAATCATTTTTTAAAAATATTAAATATATTGTATGTTTCTTCTTTTTTCTTTTAGTTGTGAATTATTCGTTTTTAAGTCACATATTATACATTTTCAAGTTCATCATTCGACAAGATAAATAATTATATTCCTATCACTTGAATTACTTTGTTCGTGGATTTATATTATATAAAATCTTCAAAATTTGTCATTACATAGTTTATTGTTATTTAGATCTGATGGCGTGAGCGAAATCCTCTGACTTTAAGGAACATAATTATCTATTCGCGAGATTTTTTGAACATATTCACTTTATTGTCAATGTCGAAGTTCTAAAGTACAGTGAGTGGTCATATCATGATAAAATTAAAGAGAATCTGAATTATGTATATGGATGTATTTACGTACTTGTTATTGTTGACAATAGTATGTAGTTTTTCGCTTTTTGTAGAAACAATTTTTTTAAGTTTTCTCACTTCTTTTAGGATTAATGATATTTATATTAATCTTTATGGAAAGAAAATAACTTGATGATTTTAAGCTTTTACAAGTTAAGTCATAATCGTTTTTACGTAATGACTATTTATATTTAATATTTTCAACATAAAATACGACTAACGTTCGTTAACAGAAATTATGCATATGGTAAAAAAATATGCATGTCTTCAACAATGATACTGCACTGAAAAAAACACGGTGGTAGGAGCTATATTATCAATTTACCATATAAATGTAATTAATGAAGATTTCAAACAATGTTTAATTAAAAATCATATTTATTTGATCATGCCTCGTATCAATTTTTCATTTAAAGATATAAGTACAAACTTTCGATATATTAACGAGCTAATTAGAAACATGTCCAAATGTCTTGCAAAGTTCCCATACATTTTCATTTTTAAGCCATGCTTCGTCTGTCTCTTTCTCACCAAGACGCTTGTCGACTATAGACACTTGTGTTAGAAGCTTGTGACAGTCCTCTCCGACCTTTAATAGAGCGCTGCAAGTTTCTTTCGATACTTGTTTTCCATTGTTAAAGATATATTCGGATATTTCACCGCCAAAGGTTGCACCTAACTTGTTTTCACATTTTTTAAAATCGTCCGCCTTCGAGGTGCCAGGTGCGGCAACAGAGTCATTTGCGAAACATTGTTCAGAGATAACAAGGACGGAAACAAGTAGTAGTGCGATTTTGATTGTTTTAGGATACATATGAAGAGCTTAGTTAAAATTATTTCAAATTTTTGATATATATCGAAAGTAGGTTTCACACACAAGGAACAAAAAAAATAATACAAAAAGTAAAGTGACTTGTGATGCAGAACAATTGTTCATATCATACACTTTTATATTTGAATCTATACATTTAACGTATTTGTATCTCAAAATTAACATAAAATATTATTATTACTTATTTAAAGTTAATTTAAATCATTCAATGATAACGGAGAATGTTTCTATGATAAGTTTTCCAAATTATAAGCATGGGAGCATTTAATTTTATAATCAAATAACCGACATTAACATTGATGTCAAAACACAATCCTCATAAATTAATTATTTTTACTAAATAAAAAAAATCGTTTATAATAACACAACTATTCTGTTCATTTGAGGTATGCCAATTTTTAAACTTATGTACATTGTCTTTTATTCGTTAATTAGTATAGAGTTTTAAATTTCTCCGGTTACTAGTTTTTTTTAAAAAAAATTTGTAAGATATTTGTTTTTACTAAACCAATAATAACTCATTTGAAAGTTTTAAAAAAAACCTAAATTTATGGAAGATATATAAATTCGTAATATAATCATTTTTTAAAAATATTAAATATATTGTATGTTTCTTCTTTTTTCTTTTAGTTGTGAATTATTCGTTTTTAAGTCACATATTATACATTTTCAAGTTCATCATTCGACAAGATAAATAATTATATTCCTATCACTTGAATTACTTTGTTCGTGGATTTATATTATATAAAATCTTCAAAATTTGTCATTACATAGTTTATTGTTATTTAGATCTGATGGCGTGAGCGAAATCCTCTGACTTTAAGGAACATAATTATCTATTCGCGAGATTTTTTGAACATATTCACTTTATTGTCAATGTCGAAGTTCTAAAGTACAGTGAGTGGTCATATCATGATAAAATTAAAGAGAATCTGAATTATGTATATGGATGTATTTACGTACTTGTTATTGTTGACAATAGTATGTAGTTTTTCGCTTTTTGTAGAAACAATTTTTTTAAGTTTTCTCACTTCTTTTAGGATTAATGCTATTTATATTAATCTTTATGGAAAGAAAATAACTTGATGATTTTAAGCTTTTACAAGTTAAGTCATAATCGTTTTTACGTAATGACTATTTATATTTAATATTTTCAACATAAAATACGACTAACGTTCGTTAACAGAAATTATACATATGGTACAAAAAAAAATATGCATGTCTTCAACAATGATACTTCACTGAAAAAAACACGGTGGTAGGAGCTATATTATCAATTTACCATATAAATGTAATTAATGAAGATTTCAAACAATGTTTAATTAAAAATCATATTTATTTGATCATGCCTCGTATCAATTTTTCATTTAAAGATAATTACGTACTTTCGATATATTAACGAACTAATTAGAAACATGTCCAAATGTCTTGCAAAGTTCCCTTACTTTTTCATTTTTAAGCCATGCTTCGTCTGTCTCTTTCTCACCAAGACGCTTGTCGACTATAGACACTTGTGTTAGAAGATCGTGACAGTCCTCTCCGACCTTTAATAGAGCGCTGCAAGTTTCTTTCTGATGGGGGTCGGTAGCCAAGCCTCGAGTCGCCTGCTAGTCAGGCCCCAGGACGCCCAATCCCTGAAAAAGGGGTGGCTTGCCCAGCAGACCTCACAGCAATATCATTATAAACTCCAAGTGAACAGCCTTAATCACTTGACCGCCTGGCCCGGCTTTGCCGCCTGCAGAGCATGGCGGACCAGGCTTCCTGCCTGCTTCCAGGGCGCTCCCACCCAAGCAGGACCAAAGGAGGACCGAGGACCCATCCGTCATTTTACCTAAGGTAAGGGGAAGTGAGTGGACAATGTGAGTCCACGTGTCGCACAAGTATCCACTCATTTCCCTCTTCTCTTTTCTCTTTTCCTCTCTCTTGTGGGAAGGTATAAATACTCTCCCATTTCCCACATGAGAGGGGTTGGATTTTCTCTCTCTAGACTCTTACTCCTAAAAACGCCACCTAGCTCCTCACGAACTAGGTTCATCAAGGCATTTCACGGGCTAACTTAGGCATCGGAGAGGGTTCCCTCGGACAACCTCCGAGGCCCTGTGCGTTCATTGTGCAGGGAGGAGGCCAACTCCGCCGGGAAGGTCCGACCAAGGGAGTGAGACAAGGAGAGGTTTAAGGAAATCAGACGATCAATTGTTCACTAGTAACCCAATTATACAACCCGGATCCAGAGCCGGGCGAGTTGTTTCCGTGACCGAAACAATTTGGCGCCGTCTGTGGGGAACTTACGGTTGTGCTCACGAGTTACCCACTAAAATCAACCACTCATAATCACAAAAAACTAAAACAATCATGCCAGAAATTGTCGATACCAGTGCAGGGACGGGCCCGACGGTCCCACCGGTGGCCCCCCTGTATGGTATGCCGCAGTTGGAAAAGGTTCCTCCTGCCATAATCCTGGGGATGGGGGGAACTAGCCTCCGCGGCGGACCAAACGCTGCTGTAACACCTGAGTTGGGGACACACCTTGGGCACGCTCTGAATCTGACCCCAGCTCAGATGGTGCAGACGGCCGCTTTCTTCTCTGCAATGCTGAACCAGGAGTTCACTCCTGAGGACTTGGTAGGCAGGGTCGCATCGGCCCCCAGGCAACCATCCTCAATCAGCAGGGATGGAGCTGGGGGCACGAGGCGGACCGCCGCCAGGAATGCTCAGAGGAAAGCAAGAAGGACGGCACAGGCGTATGCGCATGTACAAAGGCGCATTACCACCGGCAACCCAGAGCCACCTACCCAGCAGGCGTTCTCCATTCACACAACAGAATCAGCGTCTGGAGAACAGAGAGGCTTATCCCGGGAATTGCAGGAGCGAATGAGGCCCAGGGAGCCCATGTCAAAATGCCTGGGAGAAAAGCCAGGCGGGGTTTTCTCCAGGCTAACACCGGCGGCCAAAGAGCAGTCAGCCCCTGGTTTATCCCAAAGCCTGCAGTCAAGACTCAACCGGGGGCAACCGCTCGAATCTAAGTATCACCAGGGTGAGAGCTTCTGTCACTCTCAAAGGAAGAGACCCAGGCAAGTCTCCCCTGAGACGGAAGATGAAGCAGCGAGCAGGCCGCCTCCAAGGCACCGCTCCCCCAGTATGAGGAAACCGACCCATAAACAATGGGATACTCATGGTAACCAATCTGGGGAAAGCAGGTCACGATTGGTAGGCAGGCCCACAAAAACCCCACTTCATCCTGAGGTACAAGAATACCCCATTCCAAAAATTAAAATGCCCACCATTAAGTTTGATGGGACAACAGACCCAGAAGACCACCTGGCGGCATTTGAGAGCCACATGGGCATGTACGACGTAGATGATGCTATCTGGTGCAAAGTTTTCCCAACCACCCTGGTAGGGCTTGCACAAGGATGGTTCAGGGACCTCCGCCAGGGGTCAGTCAAGTTCTTCATAGAGTTGGCCAAGATCTTCCTCGAACAATACGCCGGGAATAAAAGAAGACGCCTCACTCGTTTCGATCTCATGACCCTAAAGCAGAAAAAGGGTGAAAGTGTAAGGGAATACCTGAGAAGGTTTGATCTATCCTACCAGCAGGTCAGGGAGATCGACGATTCCACTGCCGCCTATGCCCTGACAATCTCCCTGCTTCAAGGGGAAATGAAAAACCAGATGATCAGGGCCCAGCCAGAAACCTTGGCCATGGCCAGGAAAATTGCTGAAGGGTTTATTCTGCAGGAGGAGTTCCACGGCCTGACGGATACCCCTGCAGGCCAAATAAGGCCGCAAGGGGGACCGCAGGGTGGGCGTGGCAGGAATGAGCCAGGCAAGCAGAAAGAAGAGGGAGACACTCCCAAGAAGGAGCGCACTGTCTACCAGCCAAGGTTTGACAGTTACACTGCCCTCAACAAATCCAGGGCGGAGATCTTCGAACTGGAAAAAGAAACCGCTAAGTGGAATCGCCCGAACAAACCCCGCAGCCCAAAGGGAGACCCCAAGAAATTCTGCACCTTCCACGACTGCATAGGCCACACCACCGAGGAATGCCGCCACCTAAAAGACGAAATCGAGAAGTTAATCAGGAACGGATGGTTGGCCAACTACGCAGCCAAGAATAAGTCTCAGAAAGAAGTGTCTGAAAAACCTGAAGGGTCAGGGCAGAATCGCATGGTGATCCACGTAATATCAGGGGGTACTGAGGGCCAGCTCAGTCGAAGAGGCCAAAAAAGACAAATGCGTGAACTAAAGAACCAGATCTGTTATGCTGAGAAAGCAGGAAGTCCAAGAGGAGTGACATTAAGCATCACCCCTGAAGATGCAGGGCGCGTGGTATACCCGCACAGTGATCCTTTGGTGCTGTCCCTCGAGATAAGCAACCACATTGTGCGGAGGTGCATGGTAGACACTGGCGCAAACACAAATCTACTATACAAGGACGCCTTCGAGAAAATGGGCCTGGAAAAAAGGCACCTACGACCTGCCCCCGGATCGTTATACGGGTTCAGTGGAGCAGGCGTGCTGCCCATGGGAGTCATAGACCTACCCGTAACCTTTGGGGAAGGCTCTACTGCCAGAAATGTCAGGGCAACCTTTGTTGTTGTGGATGCAAGATCCGCCTACAACGCCCTAATTGGCAGAGCCACCCTGGACGAAATCGAGGCGGCCATCTCCATCAGGGCCCTCACCATAGCATATGTCACCGATTTCGGACTAGAAGGAAAAGTGCGCGGGGACCAAGAGTCAGCCAGACAATGCTACTCCGTGGCCCTGCAAACACACGAAAAAGAGAGAAAAGGAAAAAGAAAGGCTGACAGTTCCCCCAGCAGGGAAGGCGAAATCCCAGTTAAGAATCAGCCGTCCGACCACCTGGAGCCAGGGGGCGAAAGCATGCTGGTAGACTTAGCACCAGGGAGGCAGGTCCTAATAGGAGCTGACCTGGAGGAGTCCTACCAGGCTGAACTGATCAAGCTGCTGAAAGAAAACAAAGACGTATTCGCCTACTCGGCAGATGAGATGCCCGGGGTTGATCCATCATGCATCGTTCACAGGCTGAACGTAAGCATGGACGCTCGCCCTGTCAAGCAAAAAAGAGAAATATGTCCGCAGAAAAGGACGCGGCAATCAAGGAAGAAATTGACAAGCTTTTGAAAGCAGATTTTATTGAGGTCTGTGACTACCCAGAATGGCTGGCGAATGTAGTCATGGTCAAAAAATCGTCGGGCGCATGGAGAATGTGCGTGGACTTTACAAACCTCAACAAGGCCTGCCCGAAAGACTGCTATCCACTCCCCAGAATCGACCAACTGGTGGACGCCACCAGTGGTTATACCATGCTGAGCTTCCTAGACGCCTTTTCAGGGTATCATCAAGTATACTTATGGTAGCCGGACAGGGTGAAGTGTGCGTTCATCACCAGTTCAGGCACCTACATGTACAAGATGATGCCATTCGGGCTTAAAAATGCAGGGGCCACATACCAATGTTTAGTTGATAAAGTGTTTGAGGGACAAAAAGGCAGAAACATTGAGGCTTACGTCGATGACGCCATCGTAAAAAGCAAAGAAGACAGAGAGCACCTGATAGACCTGCAGGAAACCTTCTGTTCCCTACGCGCCTACAAAATGAAACTCAATCCAAAAAAGTGTACATTTGGGGTCCGTTCCCGTAAATTCCTGGGGTTCTTGGTCAGCTCTCGGAGGATAGACGCCAACCCTGAGAAAATTCAGGCAGTTCTAGATCTTCCCGAGCCCAAGACCATTAGAGACATCCAGCGCCTGACGGGCCGCATAGCCGCCTTGGCGCGATTCGTCGCCCGATCAGCAGACAAGTCCACTCCTTTCTTCAAAATACTGAAAGGAAACAAACAGTTCAAGTGGGAAAACGAGCAGAAAGAGGCCTTCGAGCAATTGAAGGACCATCTTAAAAAGCTCCCCACCCTGGCAAGACCAGTAGCAGGGGAAAACCTTTTCCTCTACATTGCAGTGACCAATATAACTATCAGTGCGGTCATCTTACGGGAAGAGGCGGGCACCCAGCAACCTATATACTTCGTAAGTCATGCACTGGAGGCAGCCGAGAAAAATTACCCGATGGTCGAAAAAGCCGCCTACGCAGTCATAATTGCTGCCAGAAAACTCAGACCTTACTTTGACGCGCATCCGGTCGTGGTCCTCACGGACCAACCGCTGGAGAAAGTGTTGGAAAAGTTTGAAAAATCAGGGAGATTACTGAAATGGGCGATCGAGCTGAGTGGGCTAGGGATATCTTACCAGCCAAGAACAGCCATCAAAGCCCAAGCATTAGCAGATTTTCTGGCTGAATGCTCCCATTCAGGGGAAGAAGAGACCCCTGTCGAGGAGTGGGTCGTGCATACTGATGGATCCTCGACAGCCAATGGCGCAGGCGCATGCGTCGTACTGACCAGCCCGGGGGGGGGGGGGGGGGGCTGACTTTGAGCATGCACTCAGGTTTGTCTTCCCAGCATCAAACAACGAAGCAGAGTACGAAGCAGTACTCGCAGGCGTCAGGCTAGCTAAGGCCGCAGGAGCTGAACGGATTGTCATGGCGACAGACTCCCAGCTCATCGCCAACCAAATCAATGGTGAATACGAAGCCAAGGACCAAGCAATGGCCACATACCTGGAGATGGTGAAAGGAGAGTTATCAGGCCTGAAATCATATGAGATCAAACAGATCCCCCGCTCCCAGAACAGTCGAGCAGATGCCCTGTCAAAACTGGCAAGTTCCAGTCTACAGGACATACGGAGGTCAGTGTGGGTTGACGTCTTGCATGAGAAGTCTACCAGCCCCTGTCAGGCGATTAGCACCGTGGAAGAAGGTCTGGAAAGTTGGATGACTCCCTTCATTCAGTTCAAGAAGCATGGTGTCCTACCATCAGACGCAGCACAAAAAAGAAAAGTACAGGCTAAGGCAGCCTGGTTCATACTCATTGATGGGGAGCTCTATAAGAAATCTTTTACTTATCCCCTGCTCAAATGCCTACGGGCAGATCAAGCTGCTGAAGTATTGGAAGATATCCACTCAGGGATTTGTGGACATCACATCGGAGGGAGATCACTGGCCCACAAAGCCCTAAGGGCAGGCTACTACTGGCCTACTATGCTGGCGGATGCCAAAAGCCTGACCCAGAAATGCAGAAAGTGCCAACTCTTCGCCCCATCAATCCATGCTCCGGCCCAGGAGCTCAGGCCAATCCTATCCCCCATCCCCTTCGCTCAATGGGGGATGGACATACTAGGACCCTTCACGGTGGCCACAGGGGGCAGGAAATTCTTGATTGTTGCCATAGACTACTTCACCAAATGGGTGGAAGCCGAAGCAGTACCCAACATTACTGAGCCAGCGGTCAGAAAAGTGGTCTGGCGAAATATCATCACCAGGTTCGGCCTGCCAAAAATGTTGGTATTTGACCATGGCAGACAATTTGATAATGATCCTCTAAGAATCTGGCTGGAAAGCCACGACGTCACAGTCGCTTATTCAGCCGTCTGTCACCCTCAAACCAACGGACAGGCAGAAGCAGCCAACAAACAAATCTTAAATGGCCTGAAGAAAATGGTGGATGACTGCAAGGGTAGGTGGGCTGACGAGCTTCCCAGTATACTCTGGTCAATCCGGACTACCAGAAAAGAATCTACAGGCCAGACCCCGTTTGGTCTGGTATATGGAGCAGAGGCATTATTACCAATTGAGGCAAGGATCCCTTCTCTGCGCTCCCTGCAGTACGACCGGGCAGAAAACGAAGCTGCAATGGTCGAGGCCTTGGACCTGGTAAATGAGTTAAGGGAGGAAGCCAGTACCAACATCGTTGCCTACCAGCAACGAATGAGGAAAGCCTTCAACACCAAAGTCCGTCAGAGGAGCTTCCAGATGGGTGAGCTGGTTCTGAGAAAATTGCATGCGGTTGGAAAATCAAGGGAACATGGAAAGCTAAGTGCCAACTGGGAGGGTCCATACCAAGTGACTCAAGTCCTGGGACCAGGCACATACAAAATCGCCAACCTCGAAGGGCAAGAGTTGCATGCTCACTGGAATGCGGACACCTTGAAGAAATATTACGTCTGAACAAAATTCAAAGATAGTTTTTATTTTTGCTAAAAACAGATGGCGGAGGACGGTCAAAGAATGTCGACGGCTCCGACCACCCAAAATGTCACAAGTTTTATAAAGAAATGAGAAAGATCCAGATTTATACTCGTTGCCTGTTCAAACTTGCGCATTCACATACAAACGAGCAGGGGGCAATAGGGGGAGGCCCCCCTGTTGCGAAAATCAGGAAAAATGAACCCCCCAACAAAAAATCCAAACCTCCCTGCTTACCCCTGGGCAAGCAGATGGCAGGCCCCCTGAGCTTCGAACAAAAGCCAGGGACAGGCTAGATCAACAAGGACTGGGGGCAGGCCCCCCAACCTTGTATAAAAAACGCAAAGGCCACCCTGCTTACCTCTGGGCAGGCAGGGGGCAGGCCCCCTGAGCTTTGAACAAAAGCCAGGAACAGGCCAGATCAACAAGGACTGGGGGCAGGCCCCCCAACCTTGTATAAAAAACGCAAAAGCGCCCCTGCTAGCCTCTGGGCAGGCAGGAAGCAGGCCCCCTGGACTTTGAACAAAAGCCAGGGACAGGCCGGATCGACAAGGACTGGGGGCAGGCCCCCCAACCTTGTATAAAAAATGCAAAAGCCACCCTGCTTACCTCTGGGCAAGCAGGGGGCAGGCCCCCTGGACTTTGAACAAAAGCCAGGGACAGGCTGAACTAACAAGGACTGGGGGCAGGCCCTCCAACCATGTATAAAAAACGTTAAGGAACCTCCCTGCTTACCTCTAGGTAGGCAGGGACAGGCTGCGCATCAAACTCATGAAGAATCAAACAAAAACAGACAAAGCAAACAGAAAAATCTACATAAAAGGAATAGTGTCAAAGGAACACAGGATAAGAGTTTTTAGAACAAGTGATTACAAATTAAACACGGCAGCCGGCCACCAAAAGGGCTCGGCGCGCAAAGAAGTATGGAAGTTAAAATGTTGGCACAGGCGCAGCAGGAGACGAGCAAGAGCCCTCTGAGGAAGACTGCCCTCCATGTTAGGCAGGGGGGCGTCTGGACCGGAAGTAGCAGCTCCTTCAGATAGTCTGCGCATTTGAGCTTCGTCCTTGGCAGTATAGAGGGCCCGAAAAGCATCTTCATCAAAACCAGGGAACATCTCCCTGACAGTCTCCATAACTACCCCCAAACAAGAGTGGGCGCCATTCACAAAGCCCGCCGACACAGCTGTATCCACCTCCTGGAGTATTTCGTCCCTCTCCTTCTCCCATTCCTTGGTCTTCGCTGCCAAATCACCAAGAGCCGCCTGCAGATCTGAGTTTGCCTGGGAAAGGCGCTCCCCTAGGTCGACGACGCTTTTCTTGGCATGGTCCAGCTCAGCCAAGGCTTTCCTAGCCTGCTCCAACTCCGCGAAGGCGTGCTGGGCTCTCTTTGACTCCTCCCCCAGGCGGGACACCTCCCTGATAGCCTTCTCATTTTCAGACTTCCAGTGGATCGCCTGACCCTTGGCCTCTTCCAGCTCAATCTCCTTCTTCGCCAACTGGTCCTTCAGACTGACAATGAGAGCAACGTCCCTCTCGACTGCAGAAAGGCGGTCAGAGTTAGACAGTTCCTCGTCACTCAGGCGATTAAGGGCCGCCAACTCTGCAGAAGCTTGGAGGATCTTGGCAGTACGCTGGACGTACTGGGTCACTTGGTTGGTGGCAGAATGGACAGTCTTAAGAAGATGGTCCGCTAGAACTGCCCCAGAGTCGGAAAGTAAGGCGGAAACATCTTGGCTATCGCCGGCGGTGTAGTGGAACTCAGTGTTCTCCTCAGAAAAGAGGGTGGCAGGAACCCCCTGAGCAAAACGCTTGGGTTCAGGCGTGGTAGTCTCCAGGTCCACCATTTGGTCAGCATTTGGAGCCTCCCTGCTCCTCTTTCTAATTAGCCCCCTGGGGGTGCTCTCCCCAGTCTCTTCGGAGCCTGCAGCCCGCGGCCCCAAGGGAATCTGAACCCCTGCTGAAAGGCCCCCTTGCCTGCCAACAGGCGAAGGGGTAGCCTCACAGGCAATCACCTTCGCAACTGGGGAGGGGGTGGCCCCAGAAACCGCCGTTTTCGCAGGCGTAGCTTTGGGAGGAGGAGGAAGCCTTGGTCTACTGAACGACAGACCCTTCAAGTGCTTCATCAGATTCTTCTCACCTCTCTTAAAATCAGGGGGAAGAGAAGGGCGACTTTGGACGACAACAAGGTCTTCAGACAGACCCAGGAGCCTCACCTCCCCTTTTCTCCAAATAAAGGTAGCAAGAGCTGCAGGGCAAACAGGCAAATGGTCAGGACACTCTAAAAAGAAAAGAAAAAGAGTAAGAAAGAACCATCAACACTCCTAAACTACCTTCATCTAGACCCGGGTTCATGCCCAACCGGGTTAAGTATTTATCACACGCAATAAGCTCCGCATGGGGGAGCCATAATGTAGGGCCATACACCCCATACTTATCAGTGTGGGCGGCAAAATAGCCCGTCAATTCCTTGTCTTTTTCGCCCAGCTTCACCTCCAGGGCTCTTCCACCCACGCCAGGGTGATACTCCTCAGGGGTCTCTAGCCTGGTGTGGACATGATTCCGGAAATGACGGGGAATCTTCCACCCATGGGTGCTGTGTACATAAAGGAAGTTGTTCTTCCAGTCTCTCAAACTATCCATGGCAGGCCACACCGAAGAGTGTCCCTTCTGCCTCAAAAGGGACCAATAACCAGGGGAGCCCGCACTCCCAGAAGAAACCATTTGTAAACCCACCATAAACCGCAGGGCGTCAATGGAAGGCTCGACGCGGTGGAACAGACAAGTCCAGACATATGAAATCAACGCCCTGACAGCCGTGGCTGTCAGCTGGGCGATGGCGACGTTCATGCGCCTGAAGATCTCTTCCAAGGAAGGATGGAGGGGAAAGCGAAGGCCGAACTCCAGACATTTATGGTAAACCGCTATGCACCCATCGGGAGGGTTGCATACGGTATCCTTTTCACCGGGGATAATGACTGTGTACCCCTCCCCAAAGTTGTAAAGCCGCTCGATCGCGCCGGCGGCGTTCTTTGCAAGGATCAGCTCCCGATTTTTCGGGTCAGGGAAAGTACTCAGAAGGATGCGATATTTTACTTTGTCTAAATAGTAAACCCTACCCTTCTCCTGACGAACAAGGGGGCCTGAGGTTCTAGAGGGGTCAACCTCCAGCGCATCATCATCCGAGTCAATGGCGTCAAACGAAGGGGGGTCAGGAGAATTACCGCCTCCGCTGTCCGCCGAATGTTCTTCCTCAAAACCAACCTCCCTAGAGGAGGAGGCAAAATTCACCCCTTCCCCTCTCTTTGATGGGTCAGTGAAGGGTAAAATCCGCTCACGGGTTCTAGACATTTTACTCTAATGGAAGCGGAAAAACAGAAAATCAAAAAGAAAAAGCAGGAAGTGGAAGGCAAAAGTCTGACCTAAGATCGCCTGCCAAGTGCGGTAAAAGCCCGAAGAAGAAATCTCCCAGAAGAATGGGGGTACAAAATGGGGTACGAACCGTCAAACACCCAAGGGTTTTGCAGAAAGAGAGGATAGGAAGATTTCAAGAAAAAAGAGATTGAAGAAGGAAAAAGAAGAAGAATGTGCAACTGATTGCTTTTATAGGGAGAAGGGCATACAAAGGGTCGCCAAAATCTCAGGAGTCCACCCAAAGACCACTGCCCACGCGTCACTTCCTCAGGAGTCAGCCCTGTGTGGTTTCCCTAGACTAACCTCGAAAAGACCAAAAAGTGTCAAGGGATTGATCACCCTATGACGTCCCCTCTTCACTTCAAAAAAAAAAAATAATAATAATAAATAATAAACACATATTAAATACACAAACACATCGCCTGAATTTCATTTCATTAAATCTTACAAGGGAAAATTACATTCAGTACCCAGCAAGGAAAGAAAACGAACAAGGGCCCAGAAATTCCGGCCCAACAAGTAAACGCCCTGCTAAGCAGGCCTAATCATCATCCAGGTCAGGGGAAGGGTCCCCAGGGCTGCCTGGACCCCCAAAGTCCGAACCCCAGTCCCAGTCTGGGGAGTCTTTGAAGGGATCATCAGGGATCCCACCCTCATCCCCGTCACTCAAACAACCAAGGCCCTCACTGTCGTCAGAGTCTCGGCTGCTATCCTCCCAGTCCCTGCCAAAGGGAACGGCCTGGGATTCGTCGCAGGTGCGATAGCCTGTCTTCTTCACAGGCGAGGAGGGGCCTGACGCCAAGGAGGAGTCAGTGTCAGAGAAGTTGGAGTCAAATTGTTCGGGGTGCAGCCACAGAAAGCACTCGTGGCATCCCCTGTCAAAGCAGCCCCCTCCTTGGGGGCAGCGCCTGAATCTAGGCGCAGCAGGGGGTGAGGACCTCTTGAGGCGCTTGTTCATCCTAGCAGGAGCCTTCTTACCCGTCCGGCGGGAATAAAGCCGTGAACGGCGGCTACGGCGGACAGCTCGATAAGCAGCTCGAGCATATTGGAGCCTCCAAAACCCTCTAAAAATAAAAGTAACATATCTAACTCCAAGGCGAGTCACAAATTTCTTGATCCAAACCATGATTAAAGAAAGACAAAGGAAGGAAAGTTGGAAATGGGGCGTGAAAATGGTGAAGGAAGATGCAATTTATACAAAGAGGAGAAGCAGAGCATTAATGGAGCTTCAACCATCTCTGCAAAGAGGAGAGCCAATCATCAAACTGGCACGCTGTTCGAAAACCCACTTTGCAAAGAAGAATAATCATGAAAGAAGACGTTTAAACTCTCTGTATACCCAGAGAAGTTAAAGCTCGTTCCCTCGGGAACATGCAGCGCATTTAATGCAAGAGTGTTCAGGGAGTCAACCTCCCGCCGTCCCAGAACAAGACGTCACCTGCCGAGCAGGAGCTTCGCTCCCCCTTAGCCGGCGAGGGCCAATTGATGGGGGTCGGTAGCCAAGCCTCGAGTCGCCTGCAAGTCAGGCCCCAGGACGCCCAATCCCTGAAAAAGGGGTGGCTTGCCCAGCAGACCTCCCAGCAATATCATTATAAACTCCAAGTGAACAGCCTTAATCACTTGACCGCCTGGCCCGACTTTGCCGCCTGCAGAGCATGGCGGACCAAGCTTCCTGCCTGCTTCCAGGGCGCTCCCACCCAAGCAGGACCAAAGGAGGACCGAGGACCCATCCGTCATTTTACCTAAGGTAAGGGGAAGTGAGTGGACAATGTGAGTCCACGTGTCGCACAAGTATCCACTCATTTCCCTCTTCTCTTTTCTCTTTTCCTCTCTCTTGTGGGAAGGTATAAATACTCTCTCATTTCCCACATGAGAGGGGTTGGATTTTCTCTCTCTAGACTCTTACTCCTAAAAATGCCACCTAGCTCCTCACGAACTAGGTTCATCAAGGCATTTCACGGGCTAACTTAGGCATCGGAGAGGGTTCCCTCGGACAACCTCCGAGGCCCTATGCGTACATTGTGCAGGGAGCAGGCCAACTCCGCCGGGAAGGTCCGACCAAGGGAGTGAGACAAGGAGAGGTTTAAGGAAATCAGACGATCAATTGTTCACTAGTAACCCAATTATACAACCCGGATCCAGAGCCGGGCGAGTTGTTTCCGTGACCGGAACACTTTCGATACTTGTTTTCCATTGTTAAAGATATATTCGGATATTTCACCGCCAAATGTTGCACCTAACTTGTTTTCACATTTTTTAAAATCGTCCGCCTTCGAGGTGCCAGGTGCGGCAACAGAGTCATTTGCGAAACATTGTTCAGAGATAACAAGGACGGAAACAAGTAGTAGTGCGATTTTGATTGTTTTAGGATACATATCAAGAGCTTAGTTAAAATTATTTCAAATTTTTGATATATATCGAAAGTAGGTTTCACACACAAGGAACAAAAAAAATAATACAAAAAGTAAAGTGACTTGTGATGCAGAACAATTGTTCATATCATACACTTTTATATTTGAATCTATACATTTAACGTATTTGTATCTCAAAATTAACATAAAATATTATTATTACTTATTTAAAGTTAATTTAAATCATTCAATGATAACGGAGAATGTTTCTATGATAAGTTTTCCAAATTATAAGCATGGGAGCATTTAATTTTATAATCAAATAACCGACATTAACGTTGATGTCAAAACACAATCCTCATAAATTAATTATTTTTACTAAATAAAAAAAATCGTTTATAATAACACAACTATTCTGTTCATTTGAGGTATGCCGATTTTTAAACTTATGTACATTGTCTTTTATTCGTTAATTAGTATAGAGTTTTAAATTTCTCCGGTTACTAGTTTTTTTTTAAAAAAATTGTAAGATATTTGTTTTTACTAAACCAATAATAACTCATTTGAAAGTTTTAAAAAAAACCTAAATTTATGGAAGATATATAAATTCGTAATATAATCATTTTTTAAAATTATTAAATATATTGTATGTTTCTTCTTTTTTTCTTTTAGTTGTGAATTATTCGTTTTTAAGTCACATATTATACATTTTCAAGTTCATCATTCGACAAGATAAATAATTATATTCCTATCACTTGAATTACTTTGTTCGTGGATTTATATTATATAAAATCTTCAAAATTTGTCATTACATAGTTTATTGTTATTTAGATCTGATGGCGTGAGCGAAATACTCTGACTTTAAGGAACATAATTATCTATTCGCGAGATTTTTTGAACATATTCACTTTATTGTCAATGTCGAAGTTCTAAAGTACAGTGAGTGGTCATATCATGATAAAATTAAAGAGAATCTGAATTATGTATATGGATGTATTTACGTACTTGTTATTGTTGACAATAGTATGTAGTTTTTCGCTTTTTGTAGAAACAATTTTTTAAAGTTTTCTCACTTCTTTTAGGATTAATGCTATTTATATTAATCTTTATGGAAAGAAAATAACTTGATGATTTTAAGCTTTTACAAGTTAAGTCATAATCATTTTTACGTAATGACTATTTATATTTAATATTTTCAACATAAAATACGACTAACGTTCGTTAACAGAAATTATGCATATGGTAAAAAAATATGCATGTCTTCAACAATGATACTGCACTGAAAAAAACACGGTGGTAGGAGCTATATTATCAATTTACCATATAAATGTAATTAATGAAGATTTCAAACAATGTTTAATTAAAAATCATATTTATTTGATCATGCCTCGTATCAATTTTTCATTTAAAGATATAAATACGTACTTTCGATATATTAACGAACTAATTAGAAACATGTCCAAATGTCTTGCAAAGTTCCCATACTTTTTCATTTTTAAGCCATGCTCCGTCTGTCTCTTTCTCACCAAGACGCTTGTCGACTATAGACACTTGTGTTAGAAGCTTGTGACAGTCCTCTCCGACCTTTAATAGAGCGCTGCAAGTTTCTTTCGATACTTGTTTTCCATTGTTATAGATATATTCGGATATTTCACCGCCAAAGGTTGCACCTAACTTGTTTTCACATTTTTTAAAATCGTCCGCCTTCGAGGGGCCAGGTGCGGCAACAGAGTCATTTGCGAAACATTGTTCAGAGATAACAAGGACGGAAACAAGTAGTAGTGCGATTTTGATTGTTTTAGGATACATATCAAGAGCTTAGTTAAAATATTTCAATTTTTTGATATATATCGAAAGTAGGTTTCACACACAAGGAACAAAAAAAATAATACAAAAAGTAAAGTGACTTGTGATGCAGAACAATTGTTCATATCATACACTTTTATATTTGAATCTATACATTTAACGTATTTGTATCTCAAAATTAACATAAAATATTATTAATACTTATTTAAAGTTAATTTAAATCATTCAATGATAACGGAGAATGTTTCTATGATAAGTTTTCCAAATTATAAGCATGGGAGCATTTAATTTTATAATCAAATAACCGACATTAACATTGATGTCAAAACACAATCCTCATAAATTAATTATTTTTACTAAATAAAAAAAATCGTTTATAATAACACAACTATTCTGCTCATTTGAGGTATGCCGATTTTTAAACTTATGTACATTGTCTTTTATTCGTTAATTAGTATAGAGTTTTAAATTTCTTCGGTTACTAGTTTTTTTAAAAAAAATTTGTAAGATATTTATTTTTACTAAACGAATAATAACTCATTTGAAAGTTTTAAAAAAAACCTAAATTTAAGGAAGATATATAAATTCGTAATATAATCATTTTTTAAAATTATTAAATATTGTTTTGGTAAAAAATCTACCGGAATTTCTTAGTTTCGGTTGCGGGTTAAAGCGATCGTCCTATAACCACGGGTCGGTGAAATCAAAGAAAAAACAGAAAACGAGGAGTAACGAAGGAAAATAATGACACACAAAAGTTTGGTGACGCGGAAACCCGTTGTGGGAAAAACCGCGGGGGGAGTCGGAATCCCGCCAAAGCTTCACTAAGAATGAGAGAAAAAATGACAAAGAGCATACAAGTATGAGTATTTGAACAGTATTGAGAATATGTTAGACTATGTGTGAGTGTGCTGGCCTTGGATGCCTTTGAATGTCCTTCTCCCTCTCTTTTATACCGCTGATGCTCGTTATCTCCACCATCAATGGAGAATCTCCCCATTCATTCTCCTTTATTGCCTCTTAATGCCCAATTACCGTTTTCTGGCTGTTACGATTGATTTTTTATTAATTGTGAATCTTTGCCTTAACTCCCATAGTAGTTACTGCTTCTCCTCCTTATCCTTTTGGTTTTTGGAGTTGATTTGACTTCTTCCTTGTTTTTATCCCTAGTTGGAGTGGGGGTAGGTTACTATACTTGTTGGGCTGGGTTACTGTCTTCCCTTGATCCGGCCCATCTTTTCTTCTGATGTACCTTTCCGTAGCCCATTTGTCTTTTGATTTCCCGGGTTCAAGAACGGCCCAGTAATCCCGGTTTTAGCCCTTGACCCTCGGTCTCTGACTTGGTTTTGACCCTCGATTTTTGACTGTCGTGCCTTGACATTCTGACTTTGACTTTTGTCCTTTTGACCTTTGTCTGTCCATTCATAGCGTGCCACGTTGCATTCCTGATGGTGCAAATATTTGCCCGAACAAATGCCCCCAAATTTCCGACTAAGACTACCTTAGGCGGGAATTTTTGTTTGGTAACCTCTAGTGATGTCCCCTCACAATCTGACTCCTCATCTCCCAATTAATTCCCTACTCCTAACTCTTCATCATTACCTACTTTCCCAATTACTTTCTACCCTCTTTTACTTTCTCTATCCTTCTACCTCTGCATCACTTCCAACCTCCTTCTCAAAATTTCAAAAAGAATCCTATTGCTTTTGCTGTGGCGTCGAGTCCCCGCACTTCCTGCATCGATTTCAGGTGATTTCTTTTCCGTAGTGATCTTTCTCTCCTGTTTGTACTGTTCTTGCTATGGCCCCTAAGCTGACCCGTTCCCATTCGAAGCCCTTGATTACTCCTTCACCATCGTCATCTTCCCCGTCACCCTCTGCATTATACCCTTCCATGCTTACTCTTAATCCTCCTTATTCTTATGATTCTTGCTTCTCCGAGAATGACCTTCCTACCATTAGAGAAGTCTATGGCTTCCATGAGGATGCAGTAATCCATGTTCCCACCTGCGGCCAGAGAGCGGATTTTTTCCGTCCCGGATGGACTTGCCTTTATGCTTATCCCTTCCGCCTAGGCCTTAGGTTCCCCTTCCCTGTGTTGATTCGTGACTTCCTGTCCTTCCATCGTCTTGCCCCTTGTCAACTGATGCCGCACGCCTGGCGCCTCTTGCTTTGCTTTTGTGTTCTGAACCAACGATACCAAAGAGGTATCACCTTGGATGATGTTTCTTCTATTTATCGGACTAGATCCGTTGGGCATGGCTTGGTGACCCTTCGTCTTCAGGAGGGCAAGAAAGCTTGTATTTTCTTTTCCTCTAACCCCGCAGACGACAAGTGGTATCGACACTTCATTTTTGTGAAGATCGACAGTATTTCCCACTGTGCTGCCAGCTATCTTTTCTCTCCTTGGAAGCCTGCTGAAGGTATAGTCACTTTCCTCGTCTCTGTACTTTATTGTATGCTCACTCTTCTTACCGTTGGTGTGGTGCAGACCTGGAAGGTCCTGACTGTGATTTTGAAGATCCGGATTCTTCGATTCGCCTCTTTGGCTTAGAACCTGAGCTCCGATCTTTTCATCACCTTATGAATCCTCTTGTGAAGAGTCCTCTATTGACCTCCCCGTCGAGGGAAGATTCGGTTACCCCTATGTCTCCAGGTATACTCTATTCCGCGTCTGACTGGGACACTCCATTTTATTGTAGCCTGAGGTTTTGTCTCTCTGTCTTCTTCTTAGGGGATCCTAAGCCCTGCACGTCTTTGGAACGACTGATCATTTTACGGAAGAAAAGAACAGCTGCCGGTTCTTCGCCTGAGGGTCAATCCAGCTCCATTCCCTCTGCTTCTCCTGGAAGCAAAAGGAGACGCGCCTGTTCCCCCCCTTCTGGGGATATTTCTGCTGGTAAGTCCCCGGTGGATGATGTCTCTACTCCTACTGCTGACCCCGTTTCCCAGCCAGCAAGCACCGTACTTCCTGAGATAACACTCAAATTTCCTGGTGACTTTGGCTTCCTCGAGTCTCTGGAGGATTGGAAACCCTTGGATCAACTTCTGTTCCCTGGTCCCAAAGCTGCTATGGATAGGAGGTCTTCAGAGGACCTAACCGCCCTATTGACAGGACAGACTTTCGAGGTATTCATCCACCCATCTTTTTATTTGGATGAGATTCCTCTTGCTGTGCCTTGACTGGTTGTGGTTCTGTCTAGGTTTTACAATTGGGTTTATACTTGCGCAATATCGTACCCCGGCTAGAAAATGAGGTGGACTTCCTTCGGGATCAGAGGGAGGGTTTGCGAAACACGGTTGATAGAGCCAAAGAGGATGCCTCCAGACTAGAGGGAGAGCTGGAGCAAGTCAAGGAATCGTTGGTTCAGGAGAAGAGTCGTCATGGGGCTGTGGTAGGCGAGTTATCCCGAGTTCAGGAAACCAACTCTTCACTGAGGGCAGAGGTCTCCAAATTGAAGCGGATGCTGGTGGACGCTTATAGCTGGGCATCTCAGCAGACTCGAGTGGATATGATAGAAGCTTACTTGAAAGGGGAACACGAATCCTGGGATTTATCAGCTGAGAAGAAAGATCTGGCGGAGCATTTTCCTATGGCACCTGACTTGGAGGTCCTTGCTGATGAATTGGGGGAATTTAAGGATGAGTCGGCTGCTTCTCTTCCCTCAGATCAGGGAGTTGGGCAGGCTAGTGACACTGATCAGGAACATGCTGCTGTTTCTGCTGTCGTGGAGTCTCTCGCCTCTTTGCCCCCAGAAGGAGCTGATGTTTAGGCTTCGTTTGTGAAAACCTGCTCGTTGCCCTGTATGGCACAAGAAATACTTCTTTAGTTTTAAACTCTGTATCTGAATTTTTTTTTTCTCTTTTGCTCTTGTCTAAGAGGCAACTAATTACTCTGTGATGTTTCATATTTGACTGCCGATTATGACTGTGTTTTTCGACTGTAGCCGTTTGTTGTAGTTTTGTCTGACTACCTTCTGTTGTATGCATGCCTTATGTTTGTATGGTTGACCTTTGATATAGTGGTGGCCTGGGGTTTAGTTCGCCCACTCAGTCGGAGGTGCCACGCTTTGCGTGGGTGCTAAGTGGCGCAGGAGACTGTAACGTCTCGGTTGTAGGCACTTAGTCACAAGACACACGCCTCTGCAGAAATCGTGCACTCCACCAGATTAGTTACTAGTTCTTAGTTGGAAAAAGTGATAAAATTCGGCAAAGGTGGGGGACGCAATATTTAGAGATATACATGGGAGAAAATCGACTTTCAGAAACATATGAAAAGAAAATCAAAAATATATATTTATTATTATATATATATATTTTTTTTTTAAGATTAGTATAAACATGGGAAAAATTTTAAGATTAAACCTGGGTTCTGGTGGAGATGCTCCTGGCAGAATAGATGCCATGTTTCTGGCGGTCAGTAGCCCATCTTTCTGGCGGCAGTGGCCCAGATTGCTGGCGGCTGTGGCCTACTTAGAAGAAGTATTTCTTTAGATGCACGATGTTCCATGGCTTTTGGATGATCTCTCCCTCTAAGGTCATAAGTCGGTAGGCTCCATTTCCGACTACTTTCTCTATCTGATAGGGTCCTTCCCAATTGTAAGCGAACTTTCCTGCTCGTTGGTTCCTGGTGTTCTGGAAGACTTTCCTGAGGACTAGGTCCCCTTCCTGCAGGATTCTGACTCTGACATTCTTGTTGTAACTTCTGGCGACTGTCTGTCTGTAGGAAGCCATCCTTATTTGAGCATCGGTCCTGAGCTCATCTATAGTATCCAAGCTGTTTGCCATCTCTACCTGGTTCCTGTCTTCGGTTATGCATCCATATCTGTGAGTGGGCACTCTTACCTCTGAAGGGATGACCGCCTCAGCACCAAAGACCAAACTGAAAGGTGTTTGCCCTGTAGCCACCTTAGGTGTAGTTCTGTCAGACCACAACACCAAGGGGTGTTCCTCTGCCCATCTGCCCCCTGCTTCCTCCAGCCTTCTCTTCAGGTTGTCTATCACAATTTTGTTGCTAGACTCCGCCTGACCATTAGACTGAGGGTTTATGGGGGTAGACTTGCTTAGTGTGATGTTCCACCTGGCGCAGTAGGCCTCCATCTTGTTGCCAATAAACTGGGATCCGTTGTCGCAGATGATCTCTGAAGGAATGCCAAACCTGCAGATAATGTTACGTTTTATGAAGGATATAACCTGCTTCTCAGTCACCTGAGGGAATGCTTCTGCCTCTATCCATTTGGAGAAGTAATCAGTCATGGCCAACATAAAAACTTTGTTTCCTGGGGCTCTTGGTAACTTGCCAACAATATCCATCCCCCACTTCATGAAGGGCCAGGGGGAAATTACGGGGTGCAACGGCTCTGCTGGCTGGTGGTTGATCGGTGCGTGTCTCTGGCAGGCGTCACATTTCTTAACATATTCCTTCGCGTCTCCGCGCATTGTCGGCCAATAGTAACCTTGGCGGAGTGCTTTGTTGGATAGACTCTTGCCCCCTGCATGATTTCCACACTCACCAGTGTGGAGGTCATGCATAACCATCTCTGCCTCCTGCTGACTTAGGCACCTCAAGTATGGTCCAGCGGCTGATCTTTTGAACATGACACCATCAATGAGGGTGTACCTGGACTCTTTCATCCTAAAACTCCGGGCTTCCTTCTTGTCTGCTGGCAGTATATCGTTTTGCAACCATTCTTGGTAGGGTCTCCTCCAGTCCGGGATTCTTTCTTGTTCTGCTGAGGTGCTGCAGACTCCTGCCTCCTGCAGCCACTGCAATCCCTGGTCTGGTGAATTGTCCTCCTGCCTCAGCATCTGGTGTTCCTGTGTGCCTGTCCAAACTGCTGGCTCCAGTAAATGGACAATGGGTATGGTGGAAACTACGCCTGGTTTGAAGGTTGCCCCCAGGGTGGCTAGGGCGTCTACTTCCACGTTCTGGTCCCTAGGGACTTGGTTGATTGAGAAGGCTGCGAACCTGAGGGAGAGTTCCTTTGCCACTTCAAGGTAAGACACCATCTTGGAGTCCTTAGCTGCATACGAACCATTCATGTGATTGACTATCAGCTGGGAATCGCTGTAAGTCTCTAGGCGCTTGATTTTGAGGTCTAGAGCCAGCTGGAGACCCAAGATTAGAGCCTCATATTCTGCCTCATTGTTTGTTGTCCGGAACTCGCACCGTACTGCTTGGACTATGAGATCCCCCTGAGGAGACTTCAGAACTAATCCTGCTCCAGATCCTCGCATGTTGGAGGCGCCATCTACATTTAGCTTCCACACCTGTTCGCCTTTGTCCTCCTCAAGGAGGAGGATGTCTTTCTCTGCCTGTGTCCGCAGTGCTGGGCTGAAGTCGGATACGAAGTCTGCTAACGCCTGGGATTTTATCGCTGTTCTGGGGACAAATTTCAGGTAGAAGCCGCTCAAGTGTATAGACCACTTGGCCATTCTCCCTGATAACTCAGGTTTTCTCATAATAGTTTTTAGTGGATAATTTGTTATTACGGAAATAGCATGCGATTCAAAGTAAGGTCGAAGTTTGTAAGATGCCGTAACAAGTGCCAGTACTAATTTTTCAAGAGATGTGTACCTGGTCTCTGCAGGAAGCAGAGACTTACTGACGTAATATACCGGGTGTTGTGCTCCCTCGTGCTCTCTCACCAGTACTGCACTAACTGCTACCTCGGTTATTGACAGGTATAGGAAGAGCTGCTCTCCAGGTTCCGGTTTTGACAGCAGAGGTGGAGTGCTAAGGTAGCGCTTCAGGTCACCGAACGCCTTCTCGTGGTCTGCTGTCCAATCGAACCTTTGTTCCTTCTTCAGGATATCATAGAACAGCCGGCATCTATCTGAAGACCTGGAGATAAATCTGTTTAAAGCAGCAATTCTTCCAGTCAGCCTTTGCACGTCCTTTGGCTTCTGTGGTGACTCCAACTGGAGAATGGCCTTAATCTGCTCCGTGCTTGCGTCAATTCCCCTTTGGGTCACCATGTACCCCAGAAACTTCCCACACGATACTCCAAATGTGCACTTCGAAGGATTTAACTTCATCTTGTATTCCCTCAAGGTATTGAAGGTATCCTCCAGGTGTGTTGTATGTTGAGAGGCTTGTTTCGACTTGACGACCATGTCGTCAATATATACCTCCATTGTGTCCCCAATCTGTCTCTTGAACATCTTATTGACTAGTCTCTGGTAGGTGGAACCTGCATTCTTCAGACCAAAAGGCATTACATTGTAACAGTATATACCTCTCTCAGACCTGAAGGCTGTCTTCTCCTGGTCTGCTGGATGCATCTTTATCTAGTTGTACCCACTCCATGCATCAAGAAAGGTTAGCATCTCGTGGCCTGCTGTAGCATCTACCATGGCGTCTATATGCGGTAGAGGGAATGGATCTTTTGGACATGCTTTGTTTAAGTCGGTGAAATCAACACACACCCTCCACTTGCCATTCTTCTTTGGGACCACCACCACGTTAGACAACCACTCTGGATACTTTACCTCCCTGATTTTGCCAGCAGCCAGCAGACTGTCAACCTCCTAGTTTATGACTTGATTTCTTTCTGGGGCAAACTTCCTTCTCCTCTGCTGGACTGGTTTGTAACTTGGGTCCACGCTTAGCCTGTGAGTGATAACGCTCGAATCTATACCTACCATATCATCATGCGACCAAGCAAAACAATCCATGTTAGCTTTTAATAATTCAATGAGGTTTTGGCGGATATTACCTGTGCATTCTGATCCGATTAACACTTTCCGCTCTGGATGTTGCTTGTCCAAGTTGACTTCATCCAACTCCGCCTGAGGTGGCTCTACGTACTCCTGCAGAGGCAGATGAAGGCTCTGTAATTGCTATGCTGGGGGGCTCGCCGTCTTCTTAAGCGCTACCCTGTAGCAGTCTTTGGCCTCTCCTTGGTCTCCGGTGATCTTCTGCACTCCCCAGGGTGTAGGGAACTTCAAGCACTGGTGGTAGGTGGAGGTGATTGCCTTCATCTCATGAATCCAAGGTCTTCCTAGAATCACGTTGTAGGTGGAGGTTCCATCAATGACTAGGTACCGTACTTGTTTGTTCACTCCTCCGGCATAGGTAGGAATGGTGATCTCTCCCAGAGAATGCTTGGTTTCACCACTAAAGCCCACTAAGGGAACCGCCTTTCTCGTTAGATCCTTCTCGCTGAATCCCATGTTCTGGAGAGTTTCCAACATGATGAGGTTGACTGAACTCCCTGTGTCCACCAGAATCTTCTTCACGGTGCAATTTCCAATAGAGAGGGTGATTATTAAGGCGTCATGGTGCATTTCTGGAGTAGCTTCTGCGTCAGTTTCGTCAATGGTGACAGTTGGAAGATCCTTGCAACTGATTGTGCAGGAGTGCTCGGGTCTGTCTCCTCTGGTCTGAGAGGCATGTCTCTTGGCTGCTGAGTAGGTCAGCCCGCATAATTCCGATCCTCCTGTTATCACATTGACAACTCTGGTACATATTGGAGGTGGAGAAGGCAATACCTGATCTGCTGCATTTATCCTGCTGGAGTTTCTGGACACAAGGTGGTCGAGGTTCCCCTGATCATACTGGAATTTGACTTCTCTCCTGAGCTGGACACACTCATCGGTATGGTGTCCGATATCGTCATGGAATTCGCACCTCTTACTGGCATCCCTTTGATCGTTGGCGTATTCTTGTCTCCTGGGCCACCTGACTTTGCGCCCCAACTCCCTTAGAGCTTTGAGAACCCCAGCAAGGTTGGTAGAGAATCCATACTCACTTACTTTGGGTGGTAACTCCGGATTATCTTTCCAGTCTTTTTCCTCAGAAACCTTGCTTACGTTCCTGGAGTAAGGTTTCGATCTTTCCCCTCTTTTTTCCGTTGGCGTTTTCCTGGTGACGCGTTCCGAACCATATGTAGCCCTTCTGGGGCCTGAATCTTCTTCTAGCCTGATGGCTGCCATCGCCTTGGTCTGCACATCCTCAAACGTGGCACACGGGTACTTTGTGAGATCCTTATAGAGGTCCGAATCCTGGTGGAGCCCTTGGCGAAAGGCTTCTATGGCGGTGGGTACGTCACATCTGGGGATGGTTACTTTCTCCTTGTTGAACCTATTGAGGAAGTCGCGTGTGGATTCTACGAACTTCTGCACTACCCGATATAAATCGCTAGTCTGCTTCTCTGGTTTTCTGCTGCTGGCGAACTGCTGGTTAAAGGCATTGACCAGGTCGGCAAAGGAAGTGATGCTTTGGTTGGGCAGACCAACGAACCAATGGAGGGCTGCCCCTGACAGAGTGGAGCCAAACCCCTTGCACATGCAAGCTTCCTTCAGGGGCCCCGTAGCGGTTACCACCATCATCTTCTGTTTGTATTGGTTAATGTGATTTAGGGGGTCTGCAGTGCCATCATAAAGTGTCATGGCTGGTGGCACGAAGCCTTTGGGCACAGCAACGCAAGCTAGATCGTCGATGAAGGGTGAATCCGCGTAGCTGTCCCTAGCTGCTCTCTCCAGGGGGCGCGGCATCCCAGGAATCTTGCTGATCAGGTCCCTTAACTCCTTTAGTTCCTGGCGTTGCTGATCTGCTGTGCTGACTGCTCCTGCAAGAGGGTTAGACACAGGAGGAGAAAAGTTGAAAGGAGTACTTCCTGCACAAGGTTCCCTAGGATGTTGACCGCTAGGAGGAGGAGGTAAAGGCGCTGCTGCTGTCACGGGTCTGGGGTGCCACTCCGACGCCTGCTGGCTGAGGGTAGGCGTTGTCCACATTCCTCCAGAGGGCTGGTTGTTGGATAAGGTGGTCATCCCTGGTGGAGTTACAAATTGTCATCCTGGCGTCTGATGGACGGGGGTGCCTGCAGAAGATAATGAGTTAGTCTCTCGATTTTCGATGTTGGAGAGAAAGTTACCTGTGGTAGGAGATCTGCCAGGTGTGGGGCCGTAGGTTAGATAACCCAACCCTTGGGGCTCAATGACTGGCTCTGGTGGAGCCAAACCTAACTCCAGCCTGGTGACCAATTCTGAGGGAATTTCTCTGGTAGTTTTCCTGCTGGTCATTGGTTCCCTGCGGGTGCTAGGTTCTCCCCTAGGCATTAAGGGCAACGTCTCTGGTGACATCTGGAGCGACGCAATAGGAATCTTGTCTGCCGCCGAGATCCGAGCCTTGATATCTTGGTTGTCCTTCCGCAGGGTTTCTACCGCTTGGCGCAGAGCATTGATTCCCTAGAGCATACTCTGCATCAGGTCTGGTGACCCCGATCCACTGGGAGCTTCTCCTACGAATCCTCCTGGAGTCACGGTTCTGGTGGGTATGCTTTCCTTCCTGACCCTGGAGGAGCTGGTGACCCCAACACTTTTAGGTGTCTGAGGGGGTTTAGACACTGATAACGTGGGCTTCACCGCTTGGCTAGTGGGAATTCCCAGGGTGAGGGGTGTGAAGACCGGCTCTGCTGTTCCCGGGAATGATCCTCCTACGGGCTGAGTTGGTGCTTCTTGGCTGCTGGAAGAACTTTGTCCGGATCCGGTCATGATGGCACGAGGTTGCTTCGCAGTGGGATTGGGCTTACAGGATATGATCACTATTCCCCACAGACGGCGCCAAATTGTTTTGGTAAAAAATCTACCGGAATTTCTTAGTTTCGGTTGCGGGTTAAAGCGATCGTCCTATAACCACGGGTCGGTGAAATCAAAGAAAAAACAGAAAACGAGGAGTAACGAAGGAAAATAATGACACACAAAAGTTTGGTGACGCGGAAACCCGTTGTGGGAAAAACCGCGGGGGGAGTCGGAATCCCGCCAAAGCTTCACTAAGAATGAGAGAAAAAATGACAAAGAGCATACAAGTATGAGTATTTGAACAGTATTGAGAATATGTTAGACTATGTGTGAGTGTGCTGGTCTTGGATGCCTTTGAATGTCTTTCTCCCTCTCTTTTATAACGCTGATGCTCGTTATCTCCACCATCAATGGGAATCTCCCCATTCATTCTCCTTTATTGCCTCTTAATGCCCAATTACCGTTTTCTGGCTGTTACGATTGATTTTTTATTAATGGTGAATCTTTGCGTTAACTCCCATAGTAGTTACTGCTTCTCCTCCTTATCCTTTTGGTTTTTGGAGTTGATTTGACTTCTTCCTTGTTTTTATCCCTAGTTGGAGTGGGGGTAGGTTACTATACTTGTTGGGCTGGGTTACTGTCTTCCCTTGATCCGGCCCATCTTTTCTTCTGATGTACCTTTCCGTAGCCCATTTGTCTTTTGATTTCCCGGGTTCAAGAACGGCCCAGTAATCCCGGTTTTAGCCCTTGACCCTCGGTCTCTGACTTGGTTTTGACCCTCGATTTTTGACTTTCGTGCCTTGACATTCTGACTTTGACTTTTGTCCTTTTGACCTTTGTCTGTCCATTCATAGCGTGCCACGTTGCATTCCTGATGGTGCAAATATTTGCCCGAACAAATATATTGTATGTTTCTTCTTTTTTCTTTTAGTTGTGAATTATTCGTTTTTAAGTCACATATTATACATTTTCAAGTTCATCATTCGACAAGATAAATAATTATATTACTATCACTTGAATTACTTTGTTCGTGGATTTATATTATATAAAATCTTCAAAATTTGTCATTACATAGTTTATTGTTATTTAGATATGATGGCGTGAGCGAAATACTCTGACTTTAAGGAACATAATTATCTATTCGCGAGATTTTTTGAACATATTCACTTTATTGTCAATGTCGAAGTTCTAAAGTACAGTGAGTGGTCATATCATGATAAAATTAAAGAGAATCTGAATTATGTATATGGATGTATTTACGTACTTGTTATTGTTGACAATAGAATGTAGTTTTTCGCTTTTTGTAGAAACAATTTTTTTAAGTTTTCTCACTTCTTTTAGGATTAATGCTATTTATATTAATCTTTATGGAAAGAAAATAACTTGATGATTTTAAGCTTTTACAAGTTAAGTCATAATCGTTTTTACGTAATGACTATTTATATTTAATATTTTCAACATAAAATACGACTAACGTTCGTTAACAGAAATTATGCATATGGTAAAAAAATATGCATGTCTTCAACAATGATACTGCACTGAAAAAAACACGGTGGTAGGAGCTATATTATCAATTTACCATATAAATGTAATTAATGAAGATTTCAAACAATGTTTAATTAAAAATCATATTTATTTGATCATGCCTCGTATCAATTTTTCATTTAAAGATATAAATACGTACTTTCGATATATTAACGAACTAATTAGAAACATGTCCAAATGTCTTGCAAAGTTCCCATACTTTTTCATTTTTAAGCCATGCTTCGTCTGTCTCTTTCTCACCAAGACGCTTGTCGACTATAGACACTTGTGTTAGAAGCTTGTGACAGTCCTCTCCGACCTTTAATAGAGCGCTGCAAGTTTCTTTCGATACTTGTTTTCCATTGTTAAAGATATATTCGGATATTTCACCGCCAAAGGTTGCACCTAACTTGTTTTCACATTTTTTAAAATCGTCCGCCTTCGAGGTGTCAGGTGCGGCAACAGAGTCATTTGCGAAACATTGTTCAGAGATAACAAGGACGGAAACAAGTAGTAGTGCGATTTTGATTGTTTTAGGATACATATCAAGAGCTTAGTTAAAATTATTTCAAAATTTTGATATATATCGAAAGTAGGTTTCACACACAAGGAACAAAAAAAATAGTACAAAAAGTAAAGTGACTTGTGATGCAGAACAATTGTTCATATCATACACTTTTATATTTGAATCTATACATTTAACGTATTTGTATCTCAAAATTAACATAAAATATTATTAATACTTATTTAAAGTTAATTTAAATCATTCAATGATAACGGAGAATGTTTCTATGATAAGTTTTCCAAATTATAAGCATGGGAGCATTTAATTTTATAATCAAATAACCGACATTAACATTGATGTCAAAACACAATCCTCATAAATTAATTATTTTTACTAAATAAAAAAAATCGTTTATAATAACACAACTATTCTGTTCATTTGAGGTATGCCGATTTTTAAACTTATGTACATTGTCTTTTATTCGTTAATTAGTTTAGAGTTTCAAATTTCTCCGGTTACTAGTTTTTTTAAAAAAAATTTGTAAGATATTTGTTTTTACTAAACCAATAATAACTCATTTGAAAGTTTAAAAAAAAACCTAAATGTAAAGAAGATATATAAATTCGTAATATAATCATTTTTTAAAATTATTAAATATATTGTATGTTTCTTCTTTTTTCTTTTAGTTGTGAATAATTCGTTTTTAAGTCACATATTATACATTTTCAAGTTCATCATTCGACAAGATAAATAATTATATTCCTATCACTTGAATTACTTTGTTCGTGGATTTATATTATATAAAATCTTCAAAATTTGTCATTACATAGTTTATTGTTATTTAGATCTGATGGCGTGAGCGAAATACTCTGACTTTAAGGAACATAATTATCTATTAGCGAGATTTTTTGAACATATTCACTTTATTGTCAATGTCGAAGTTCTAAACTACAGTGAGTGGTCATATCATGATAAAATTAAAGAGAATCTGAATTATGTATATGGATGTATTTACGTACTTGTTATTGTTGACAATAGTATGTAGTTTTTCGCTTTTTGTAGAAACAATTTTTTAAAGTTTTCTCACTTCTTTTAGGATTAATGCTATTTATATTAATCTTTATGGAAAGAAAATAACTTGATGATTTTAAGCTTTTACAAGTTAAGTCATAATCGTTTTTATGTAATGACTATTTATATTTAATATTTTCAACATAAAATACGACTAACGTTCGTTAACAGAAATTATGCATATGGTAAAAAAATATGCATGTCTTCAACAATGATACTGCACTGAAAAAAACACGGTGGTAGGAGCTATATTATCAATTTACCATATGAATGTAATTAATGAAGATTTCAAACAATGTTTAATTAAAAATCATATTTATTTGATCATGCCTCGTATCAATTTTTCATTTAAAGATATAAATACGTACTTTCGATATATTAACGAACTAATTAGAAACATGTCCAAATGTCTTGCAAAGTTCCCATACTTTTTCATTTTTAAGCCATGCTTCGTCTGTCTCTTTCTCACCAAGACGCTTGTCGACTATAGACACTTGTGTTAGAAGCTTGTGACAGTCCTCTCCGACCTTTAATAGAGCGCTGCAAGTTTCTTTCGATACTTGTTTTCCATTGTTTAAGATATATTCGGATATTTCACCGCCAAAGGTTGCACCTAACTTGTTTTCACATTTTTTAAAATCGTCCGCCTTCGAGGTGTCAGGTGCGGCAACAGAGTCATTTGCGAAACATTGTTCAGAGATAACAAGGACGGAAACAGGTAGTAGTGCGATTTTGATTGTTTTAGGATACATATCAAGAGCTTAGTTAAAATTATTTCAAATTTTTGATAAATATCGAAAGTAGGTTTCACACACAAGGAACAAAAAAAATAGTACCAAAAGTAAAGTAACTTGTGATGCAGAACAATTGTTCATATCATACACTTTTATATTTGAATCTATACATTTAACGTATTTGTATCTCAAAATTAACATAAAATATTATTAATACTTATTTAAAGTTAATTTAAATCATTCAATGATAACGGAGAATGTTTCTATGATAAGTTTTCCAAATTATAAGCATGGGTGCATTTAATTTTATAATCAAATAACCGACATTAACATTGATGTCAAAACACAATCCTCATAAATTAATTATTTTTACTAAATAAAAAAAATCGTTTATAATAACACAACTATTCTGTTCATTTGAGGTATGCCGATTTTTAAACTTATGTACATTGTCTTTTATTCGTTAATTAGTATAGAGTTTTAAATTTCTCCGGTTACTAGTTTTTTTAAAAAATATTTGTAAGATATTTGTTTTTACTAAACCAATAATAACTCATTTGAAAGTTTTAAAAAAAACCTAAATGTAAAGAAGATATATAAATTCGTAATATAATCATTTTTTAAAATTATTAAATATATTGTATGTTTCTTCTTTTTTCTTTTAGTTGTGAATTATTCGTTTTTAAGTCACATATTATACATTTTCAAGTTCATCATTCGACAAGATAAATAATTATATTCCTATCACTTGAATTACTTTGTTCGTGGATTTATATTATATAAAATCTTCAAAATTTGTCATTACATAGTTTATTGTTATTTAGATCTGATGGCGTGAGCGAAATACTCTGACTTTAAGGAACATAATTATCTATTAGCGAGATTTTTTGAACATATTCACTTTATTGTCAATGTCGAAGTTCTAAACTACAGTGAGTGGTCATATCATGATAAAATTAAAGAGAATCTGAATTATGTATATGGATGTATTTACGTACTTGTTATTGTTGACAATAGTATGTAGTTTTTCGCTTTTTGTAGAAACAATTTTTTTAAGTTTTCTCACTTCTTTTAGGATTAATGCTATTTATATTATTCTTTATGGAAAGAAAATAACTTGATGATTTTAAGCTTTTACAAGTTAAGTCATAATCGTTTTTATGTAATGACTATTTATATTTAATATTTTCAACATAAAATACGACTAACGTTCGTTAACAGAAATTATGCATATGGTAAAAAAATATGCATGTCTTCAACAATGATACTGCACTGAAAAAAACACGGTGGTAGGAGCTATATTATCAATTTACCATATGAATGTAATTAATGAAGATTTCAAACAATGTTTACTTAAAAATCATATTTATTTGATCATGCCTCGTATCAATTTTTCATTTAAAGATATAAATACGTACTTTCGATATATTAACGAACTAATTAGAAACATGTCCAAATGTCTTGCAAAGTTCCCATACTTTTTCATTTTTAAGCCATGCTTCGTCTGTCTCTTTCTCACCAAGACGCTTGTCGACTATAGACACTTGTGTTAGAAGCTTGTGACAGTCCTCTCCGACCTTTAATAGAGCGCTGCAAGTTTCTTTCGATACTTGTTTTCCATTGTTTAAGATATATTCGGATATTTCACCGCCAAAGGTTGCACCTAACTTGTTTTCACATTTTTTAAAATCGTCCGCCTTCGAGGTGTCAGGTGCGGCAACAGAGTCATTTGCGAAACATTGTTCAGAGATAACAAGGACGGAAACAGGTAGTAGTGCGATTTTGATTGTTTTAGGATACATATCAAGAGCTTAGTTAAAATTATTTCAAATTTTTGATAAATATCGAAAGTAGGTTTCACACACAAGGAACAAAAAAAATAGTACAAAAAGTAAAGTGACTTGTGATGCAGAACAATTGTTCATATCATACACTTTTATATTTGAATCTATACATTTAACGTATTTGTATCTCAAAATTAACATAAAATATTATTAATACTTATTTAAAGTTAATTTAAATCATTCAATGATAACGGAGAATGTTTCTATGATAAGTTTTCCAAATTATAAGCATGGGTGCATTTAATTTTATAATCAAATAACCGACATTAACATTGATGTCAAAACACAATCCTCATAAATTAATTATTTTTACTAAATAAAAAAAATCGTTTATAATAACACAACTATTCTGTTCATTTGAGGTATGCCGATTTTTAAACTTATGTACATTGTCTTTTATTCGTTAATTAGTATAGAGTTTTAAATTTCTCCGGTTACTAGTTTTTTTAAAAAATATTTGTAAGATATTTGTTTTTACTAAACCAATAATAACTCATTTGAAAGTTTTAAAAAAAACCTAAATGTAAAGAAGATATATAAATTCGTAATATAATCATTTTTTAAAATTATTAAATATATTGTATGTTTCTTCTTTTTTCTTTTAGTTGTGAATTATTCGTTTTTAAGTCACATATTATACATTTTCAAGTTCATCATTCGACAAGATAAATAATTATATTCCTATCACTTGAATTACTTTGTTCGTGGATTTATATTATATAAAATCTTCAAAATTTGTCATTACATAGTTTATTGTTATTTAGATCTGATGGCGTGAGCGAAATACTCTGACTTTAAGGAACATAATTATCTATTAGCGAGATTTTTTGAACATATTCACTTTATTGTCAATGTCGAAGTTCTAAACTACAGTGAGTGGTCATATCATGATAAAATTAAAGAGAATCTGAATTATGTATATGGATGTATTTACGTACTTGTTATTGTTGACAATAGTATGTAGTTTTTCGCTTTTTGTAGAAACAATTTTTTTAAGTTTTCTCACTTCTTTTAGGATTAATGCTATTTATATTATTCTTTATGGAAAGAAAATAACTTGATGATTTTAAGCTTTTACAAGTTAAGTCATAATCGTTTTTATGTAATGACTATTTATATTTAATATTTTCAACATAAAATACGACTAACGTTCGTTAACAGAAATTATGCATATGGTAAAAAAATATGCATGTCTTCAACAATGATACTGCACTGAAAAAAACACGGTGGTAGGAGCTATATTATCAATTTACCATATGAATGTAATTAATGAAGATTTCAAACAATGTTTACTTAAAAATCATATTTATTTGATCATGCCTCGTATCAATTTTTCATTTAAAGATATAAATACGTACTTTCGATATATTAACGAACTAATTAGAAACATGTCCAAATGTCTTGCAAAGTTCCCATACTTTTTCATTTTTAAGCCATGCTTCGTCTGTCTCTTTCTCACCAAGACGCTTGTCGACTATAGACACTTGTGTTAGAAGCTTGTGACAGTCCTCTCCGACCTTTAATAGAGCGCTGCAAGTTTCTTTCGATACTTGTTTTCCATTGTTTAAGATATATTCGGATATTTCACCGCCAAAGGTTGCACCTAACTTGTTTTCACATTTTTTAAAATCGTCCGCCTTCGAGGTGCCAGGTGCGGCAACAGCGTCATTTGCGAAACATTGTTCAGAGATAACAAGAACGGAAACAAGTAGTAGAGCGATTTTGATTGATTTATGATACATATCAAGAGCTTAGTTAAAATTATTTCAAATTTTTGATATATATCAAAAGTAGGTTTCACAAACAAGGAACAAAAAAAATAGTACAAAAAGTAAAGTGACTTGTGATGCAGAACAATTGTTCATATCATATATACACTTTTATATTTGAATCTATACATTTAACGTATTTGACCTTGTCCAAGCCTCAGTCAGAGTGGGGGCTCTGTAGACACTTTTGCCTTGTCCAAGCCTCAGTCAGAGTGGGGGCTCTGTAGACACCCATATTTTGACCGTCAGGTGTCTATAGTAGTTCCCCCAAACACCCGATGATGATAGGACGTAAACGTGCTTTGACGGACTCGGATATGGGCTTGTAATTATGGAAATTTGGTTTAGACTTTTTAAGGAGTACAAATCTTACAAAACCAACCTCAAATTTAGGCCCAGTGGGTCGTTTCGAGTCAAATAACACTAATTTGGGTCGAAACCGACACCAGGAGTAAAACCGTCTTTTAGCAACCGAGTCATAACCCGGTCAAAGATTTTCCCGAGACGTGTGAGTCAGCCGTGACACTCACATGGTTGATTCCAACCCAAATTCCTAAAAAATTTCAGATTCATTAAAAGCATTAAACAATTCCGTTAAAGGTAGAATTCGACCTCAAGTAGGAATTCTATCCGGAAACCGAATCAGACATCGACTAAGTACCAAATACTCAGCCGAAACACCCCCAACCAGCCGAGATACCCTTTCTTCTTTGCCAAGAAAGCGGAATTCTCATGTCTCTCAAACTCCTACGTTTCCTATCCTAAGCGGTATTCAAACTCTCCTAAACCAAGGTCGGAAACTCCATATAAATAGGACCTCCCGTCCAACACAAAACACAACGTTTTTCCAGCCAATACACACGGTTTTTACACACCCATCACACCGAAAAAACAGCCTTATAACACGGTTTACATACATCCTCGATAGTTAGAAAATCCCGACACCTTTCCGAAGCCTCGAAATACCGACGAAACCGCACCATCATCCGGCCAAACCCGACGTCCAATCACCCAAACCGATACACCCTAACTCATCCTCATCGTCTCGACGCTCCCAAGTCTAAGCCACTTTCCGACGAGCCTTATCCCGAGAAAACAAAGCATGTAGGTTGAGGGTGTAAATCAAACCCGACTCTTCTCTTTTCTCTTCTCTTCTTCTCGTTTTTTTATGGGTCTTTCGTCGGTCTTTTTTATTTTCTTTTCTAATATCGATATTATTAAAAACTATTTTCATATATCAAATATTCTTAAAATATGATATCGATTCTATATAATCGAATATCGTATCAAAAAGAATTATATTAAGTTTTCGACGAAATCGTAACATTTTTTTATTCAAAACCCTTTTTTACAACTCTTCGTTCAAAACCCTTTTTTCAACTTTTCGTTCCAAATAAACCTTTTTCAAAACCTTTTCTAAAATTATTTCGACTATTCGATATCGATTTCATAATCGAATATCGAATACAACAAATATCGAAAATATAAACCGAGTATAAATTAATCCATATTTGTACGCGATTTATAAAAATGACGATTTTCGACAAAAAAAATAAAATCGAACAGACCCGCACGCGAGTCGCGCCCGGTCCAGGCGACCCGCGCACGAGTCTGTGACCCGGTCCTATTTTTTAGTTTTTTCGTTCGTTTATTTTTATTATTCTACGATACGATTTCTAAAATTTATATCTTTTCTAAAACTATTCCAAATATTTGATATTGATTTCATAGTCAACTATCGAATATAACGAATATCGAGAAGATTAAGTCGAGTACAAATTATGCAATATTCATACGCGATTTAATCAAAAAATTTCCGAAAACCGATCCCGAAATCAGGCCGCCACGCGACCCGCCTACTTCCCGGGCGAGTCGTGCGGTAGACTGCCCAAGCGCGCCCCTTTTCGTTCTTTTTTATTATTTTTCGAACTTCGTTTTTTATACAAAACAACGTTTTAGTAATATTTTTCAGATTTTGATTAATATTTATTTTCTCGATCCCTTATATTTATTTACTATATTCAATCGTTACTAACTCGTTTTCTCGTGCTTGTAGCAATTTATTTTTCTCATATTCTTTTTATCGTTTTATTAGACTAAAACGAACTCACATGCTAAAATAACTTTGACGTTAGTAGTGAAACATGCATTAAACGACTTAGCAACCCATTTATTTATTTTCCTCACATGTCTAAGGAAAATAATCTCTGCATATCATTCAATCGTCGAACTAACGCGTGTACACAAAACCGAATGATATCTTAGTAAAGGCCGCTAAGTGCGGGCGGGGTTGGGTGTTCTCACTGAACTTCCCAACACGTACCCTCACCCCTTACTCAGAACCGTGGTTTCCGGATGTCCGAAACCATTGGCAACGAGAGTCATTCAATATACGATTAACCGCTCAAGTCGGCATCGGTATCGAACTGCAAAGAGACGAACCCGATAAACTCTGACATCGGAAATGGGCCAGGGTTTAAATATGGCCCACTACGACATATAGTGGGTTTGAATGGTTCCGAATAACCATAAAATTCGGTGGCGACTCCTACTTCGATTTAAAATTCTATTCGATCCATCTCATATGGAAATTCTATCGCCTCCCCAAACCCGCGCGTGGCCGCGTCGGGGTGGACCTATGTCATGTCCACAATTTGGCGACTCCGCTGGGGATTAACTGATGTGTCACTTACCATCGGCATCCTCAGGGTGAGACTCGAAAAGAAATCGTTCGCTTAGTAATGTACACGTTTTAGTTCAATGGTTCATGCATAACCCCGTTCTATCCCGGGCCGGTTACTTGTGACCGACGTCCCACTATACCACGGTGCATTTCTACTTGGATGCACTAAAGACTTCGATGGTGGAACTCGCATGGGTTTTACGGCAGATTCTAAGACCAACTCGGCTTAGGAGGTCCGTCCTGATTTGCGAGAATGCGATCGTTGTTGGTATAGACCCTATTCGACCGACCGAGACTTAGACTAAGAGCGTACATGGCGTCGTTATACTGTTTCTATGACTACATGCTACTTGATATTCTTTGGTCTTTTTTTCAAAAATCGTCATTTTCAAAAGTTTACATCTTTTTCAAATCCATCCTTTTTCAAAACCCGGAAAGCTGCCGAATTTAGGACTTATGATTTTGACTCAAAATAGCCTATTTTTAGCCGGTATGCTGTCCAAACCTTTTAAAAAAAAAACCCGAAATCTCGGCCCGATAACCCCACTCTCGGTTTTCAAAAAAATATTTTCAAAAAAAAATATTATTAATATTACTAAAGATATTAATCGAAATCTGATAAATATTACTAAAACGTTGTTTTGTATAAAAAACGAAGTTCAAAAAATAATAAAAAAGAACGAAAAGGGGCTAGCTTGGGCAGTCTGCCGCGCGACTCGCCCGGGACGTAGGCGGGTCGCGTGGCGGCCTGATTTCGGGATCGGTTTTTGGAATTTTTTTGATTAAATCGCGTATGAATATTGCATAATTCGTACTCGACTTAATGTTCTCGATATTCGTTATATTCGATAGTTGACTATGAAATCAATATCAAATATTTGAAATAGTTTTAGAAAAGATATAAATTTTAGAAATCGTATCGTAGAATAATAAAAATAAACGAACGAAAAAACTAAAAAATAGGACCGGGTCACAGACTCGTGCGTGAGTCGCCTGGACCGGGCGCGACTCGCGTGCGGGTCTGTCCGCTTTTATTTCTTTTGTCAAAAATCGTCATTTTTATAAGTTTACATCTTTTTCAAATCCATCCTTTTTCAAAACCCGGAAAGCTGCCGAATTTAGGACTTATGATTTTGACTCAAAATAGCCTATTTTTAGCCGGTATGCTGTCCAAACCTTTTCAAAAAAAAAACCCCGAAATCTCGGCCCGATAACCCCTCTCTCGGTTTTCAAAAAAAAAAATCGGGTCTTCCAATCCGACTCTGCTCGGTTTTCAGATTCAAATTCCCTTTTCAAAACCTTTTCTTCTTAGGACTTCCCGTATTTAGCAGTGTCGGGTCTTGTCATAAGTTAGAATCTATAGCGTCGAAACTCCGTTGATCTTATATCACGGGTTTCTACCCCATCCTAGTCCGCCTTATTTGTCAAGGCACGGCCCACCTTCGTAGGACAAACTCCTACGAAGGGAAGCCCGTTTACACATTCGAGTCCAAAGTCTGGGGAATTCTCACACGGATCTTTCTTCGAACGGGACTAGGCCCACTTTGCCAAAACCCAAGGAGAGTCCACCATCCACGAATCACCCGTCTAGGAGTCGGTCTTCAGTCCCACTCGGGGGCTACCCTTTAGCGGGGCGATCAACCGCGTTTGCTCTAAGGATCAGGTCATACATGTGTTGGCTCACGTACCCCACTTTCGAGTCACTTAGATGTCGCACCATTTGAGTCCTATCAAAGTCTTTAGTCTCACTCGGGGGCTGTCCTCCACCCGAGCAGTCAACCACGGTCACCTTAAGGGGTACCCTACGTTCATCATGCACCGACGTCCTTATGATGCCTTCTTCGTGTCGTACCTATGCTACGAATACTCGAGTCACCTAGGGTTAGGTCACCACGGTTGGTCCGAGCACGTGACGCGATCAAACACGGTTGCCCCATTTTCGGTCTCGCCCTCATACACCGTCCGAGTCTCATGGTCGAGTCCAAGCCAGGGTCGTTACCTCGTCTAGATCAACGTTTGAGTATCCCGGTCCAAGAGTCTTTGTCGACCCGTCACCCCGGGCCGTGTCTAATTTGACTCCCTCACTTGCACTTGCGCAAAGCCGAGTTTAGGCGAGTCGTGACACCCGTCGTTCTCTCCAATCAAAGACCTTACCAAAAAAAAAACAACCAACCTCATCCAAGAGTCTAGATTTGGTTCAAGTCCGAGTCTGAGTCCGAGTCTAGGATGTACTATTTCTTTCATTTCCAAATCAAAGTCAGAGTCAAAGTCATTTGTATTTTGTCCTCTCCTTTCAAAATTCAATAAAATCAGCTTTTCTATTTCTCATACATACTTTCCTTATGTGTTTCCGAGAACATGATGAGCACCATCGTACACTGTGAGCACATGCACGTGACTATTATAGGCACATCTATAATGACTGCTGGAAACCGAGCCCGTGTTTTCCTTTTACCTATTCCATGTCTGGTAACTACCCGTAGCAGGAGCATGTCGAATCCTATGACAAATCTGGGTAGCCTTCTAGTATGGGTTCAAGACGGGAGGCAAGCCCACTTCCCACAATAAACACTCATCCAATAAGACTAGCCAGTCCCTACCTTAGGTGTTAGTCTGACCGACAAAAAAAAGCTGGACAAAAAAAAGCAAAAGTCCAAGAAAAAAAAACAAAAGGCCAAAACAAAAAAGCTGGCCATGATCAAAAAAGAATTATCAACATCTTTCGACCAGACACGGTCAACTCAAATGAAGAATCCCATTACCGGGGCTAAGAGGTCAACCCAAAGAATTCAAAAACCCATGACCGTGAAACGGTCCATTCAAAAATTATCAATACCCATACCATCCAATAGGGGAGAGACAGTCAAGCTGGTCAGCTAACACCACATTTAGCCTTCCCACATTACAACCCTCAAGACCTTCTCGAGACCTAGGCTAGAGACAGCCCATAATTTTGAGGATTCAAGCTCCATAGGATACACCCTAACCTTTAGGGCCAGACATGGAAACCAGATCCCGCATTATCAACCTGCCCGATCAAAGTTCGAGCCATTCTACTCGACTTTCCCTTTACATAACAGAATTCACAATCACCATATGCAAACCCGAGAGCAAAACTCATCAAATCCCCGAGAGCAAAACTCGTTAAAATCCCCGAGAGCAAAACTCATCAAATCCCTAAGAGCAGAACTCATTAAAATCCCCGAGAGCAGAACTCGTTAAAATCCCATCCCAATTCTTCTCATTCAAACCAGTTACCAGCCCCAAACAGGGGAACTCAACTTGCAGTCGGCATAGAACATGCCCAAATGAGTTCACACCACCTCTGGGGGCCACTCCGGAGAATGCTCACAGTCACAGGATCAACATCCTAACTATTCTAGCCCTTTGATCAAGACATCACTGGGAATGCACCTAGCCTACACCATCGCTGTGGCTAGTTACACACAAAGCCCTAGTAAACTAGGCACCATTATCTTTCAATCCACTGAACTACGGCTTGGTTTGATTTCACTACACGTGAATACGTAGGCAGCCTTTCAACAGAGGCACAACCACCCACATTGACACACATTCAAAAAGCGCCATCATTCCGGTCACGACACCATCATGTTCTCAACAGCTAGCTTTGTCATCCTGGGGGCTTCTCCTAGGCAGAAGTTCTCCATCCACTCACAAAATCCAGATAAATTCAAAGAATAAAGATCTAGCCTCCTTTCTATAGTGTGTCCTAGTACTCGGCTCAGCCGAAGACAAGAATCTGTCAGGACTCGGAGTAATACCCACTTTGGAGATGTACCCCAAAACCAAAATTCAAAAGGAGCACTGGACTACAGCATTGTTACTGCTAAAGCGGTCTCATTACAGACTACTGCAATTCCCCTATAGCAGATCGTTCCCATTTCGATGTTCGACTGTGTTGCCGCTCGCCTAGGCTACGGAATAGCGCAACTTAAGAGTCTTGTCATCTTAGGTGGCCTACCCCCTACCGAGTCACGGTCTAACCCTTAGAGAGTCAAAGTCGTGTCTGTCAAATCATCCTCTCGTGTCCAGAGTCGAGTCTGTCGGTATATCTCTCTCTTCAAATTCTCATTTTTTGCAACACTTAGCCATTTGAGAAAATCCTTTTCCTAGTCACCACGGGAATAAGAATTTTTATCACACTTCATCTAGGCATACAGGCCTAGCCAGAGACTTTAGAAGTCCGTGTCAGAATCAGATTAGGAATCAAGTCATCCCAAGCATTCTAATTTCCAAAAAAAAAAATCATTTTCTTTCAAAAAATCAATCAAAAATCATTTCTTCCCCAGCATGAGTCAGTGTTTCGCCTAAATGTTACATGCAATTTGTTATGTATCAACAGACAGGTACCCCAAGACTCCCCGAAGAATTCTCAAAGACTCCCCAGTGGAAGGATCATGCAACATTTCTATTAAGGAATCGGGATATATCTGTAAGCAGATACACCCAGAGCTTCCAAGGCAAGCTCCCACACAATTCCAAGATGGAATGTGTCTGTAAACAGACACACCCAAGACTTTTTAGGAGAAGTCCCCGCGCTATTCCAAGATGGGATGTGCCTGTAAACAGACACACCCAAGACTTTTTAGGAGAAGTCCCTGCGCTATTCCAAGATGGGATGTGCCTGTAAACAGACACACCCAAGACTTTTTAGGAGAAGTCCCCGCGCTATTCCAAGATGGGATGTGTCTGTAAACAGACACACCAAAGACTTTTTAGGAGAAGTCCCCGCGCAATTCTAAGACAGGATGTACCTGTAAACAGGTATACCCATAGCTTCCAAGGCAAGCTCCCGCGCAATTCCAAGACAGGATATACCTGTAAACAGGTATACCCATGGCTTCCAAGGCAAGCCCCCACGACATTATCTTATGACTGGCGAGCCCTTAACGCATGTCTAATGGACCCTAAACGACCCGATCGGAAGTCTGCCAGGTTTTAATCCTTGATTGACCTGGTAGCTACTCTGACTTTTGCCTTGTCCAAGCCTCAGTCAGAGTGGGGGCTCTGTAGACACCCATATTTTGACCGTCAGGTGTCTATAGTAGTTCCCCCCAAACACCCGATGATGATCGGACGTAAACGTGCTTTGACGGACTCGGATATGGGCTTGTAATCATGGAAATTTGGTTTAGACTTTTTAAGGAGTACAAATCTTACAAAACCAACCTCAAATCCAGGCCCAGTGGGTCGTTTCGAGTCAAATAACACTAATTTGGGTCGAAACTGACACCAGGAGTAAAACCGTCTTTTAGCAACCGAGTCATAACCCGGTCAAAGATTTTCCCGAGACGTGTGAGTCAGCCGTGACACTCACACGGTTGATTCCAACCCAAATTCCTAAAAAATTTCAGATTCATTAAAAGCAATAAACAATTCCGTTAAAGGTAGAATTCGACCTCAAGTAGGAATTCTATCCGGAAACCGAATCAGACATCGACTGAGTACCAAATACTCAGCCAAAACACCCCCAACCAGCCGAGATACCCTTTCTTCTTTGCCAAGAAAGCGGAATTCTCATGCCTCTCAAACTCCTACGTTCCCTATCCTAAGCGGTATTCAAACTCTCCTAAACCAAGGTCGGAAACTCCCTATAAATAGGACCTCCCGTCCAACACAAAACACAACGTTTTTCCAGCCAATACACACGGTTTTTACACACCCATCACACCGAAAAAACAGCCTTATAACACGGTTTACATACATCCTCGATAGTTAGAAAATCCCGACACCTTTCCGAAGCCTCGAAATATCGACGAAACCGCACCATCATCCGGCCAAACCCGGCGTCCAATCACCCAAACCGATACACCCTAACTCATCCTCATCGTCTCGACGCTCCCAAGTCTAAGCCACTTTCCGACGAGCCTTATCCCGAGAAAACAAAGCATGTAGGTTGAGGGTGTAAATCAAACCCGACTCTTCTCTTTTCTCTTCTCTTCTTCTCGTTTTTTTATGGGTCTTTCGTCGATCTTTTTTATTTTCTTTTCTAATATCGATATTATTAAAAACTATTTTCATATATCGAATATTCTTAAAATATGATATCGATTCTATATAATCGAATATCGTATCAAAAAGAATTATATTAAGTTTTCGACGAAATCGTCACATTTTTTTATTCAAAACCCTTTTTTACAACTCTTCGTTCAAAACCCTTTTTTCAACTTTTCGTTCCAAATAAACCTTTTTCAAAACCTTTTCTAAAATTATTCCGACTATTCGATATCGATTTCATAATCGAATATCGAAAATATAAACCGAGTATAAATTAATCCATATTTGTACGCGATTTATAAAAATGACGATTTTCGACAAAAAAAATAAAAGCGAACAGACCCGCACGCGAGTCGCGCCCGGTCCAGGCGACTCGCGCACGAGTCTGTGACCCGGTCCTGTTTTTTAGTTTTTTCGTTCGTTTATTTTTATTATTCTACGATACAATTTCTAAAATTTATATCTTTTCTAAAACTATTCCAAATATTTGATATTGATTTCATAGTCAACTATCGAATATAACGAATATCGAGAAGATTAAGTCGAGTACAAATTATGCAATATTCATACGCGATTTAATCAAAAAAATTCCAAAAACCGATCCCGAAATCAGGCCGCCACGCGACCCGCCTACGTCCCGGGCGAGTCGCGCGGCAGACTGCCCAAGCGCGCCCCTTTTCGTTCTTTTTTATTATTTATCGAACTTCGTTTTTTATACAAAACAACGTTTTAGTAATATTTTTCAGATTTCGATTAATATTTATTTTCTCGATCCCTTATATTTATTTACTATATTCAATCGTTAATAACTCGTTTTCTCGTGCTTGTAGCAATTTGTTTTTCTCATATTCTTTTTATCGTTTTATTAGACTAAAACGAACTCACATGCTAAAATAACTTTGACGTTAGTAGTGAAACATGCATTAAACGACTTAGCAACCCATTTATTTATTTTCCTCACATGTCTTAGGAAAATAATCTCTGCATATCATTCAATCGTCGAACTAACGCGTGTACACAAAACCGAACGATATCTTAGTAAAGGCCGCTAAGTGCGGGCGGGGTTGGGTGTTCTCACTGAACTTCCCAACACGTACCCTCACCCCTTACTCAGAACCGTGGTTTCCGGATGTCCGAAACCATTGGCAATGAGAGTCATTCAATATACGATTAACCGCTCAAGTCGGCATCGGTATCGAAGTGCAAAGGGACGAACCCGATAAACTCTGACATCGGAAATGGGCCAGGTTTTAAATATGGCCCACTACGACATAGAGTGAGTTCAAATGGTTCCGAATAACCATAAAATTCGGTGGCGACTCCTACTTCGATTTAAAATTCTATTCGATCCATCTCATACGGAAATTCTATCGTCTCCCCAAACCCGCGCGTGGCCGCGTCGGGGTGGACCTATGTCATGTCCACAATTAGAATCTATACATTTAACGTATTTGTATCTCAAAATTAACATAAAATATTATTAATACTTATTTAAAGTTAATTTAAATCATTCAATGATAACGGAGAATGTTTCTATAATAAGTTTTCCAAATTATAAGCATGGGAGCATTTAATTTTATAATCAAATAACCGACATTAACATTGATGTCAAAACACATTCCTCATAAATTAATTATTTTTACTAAATAAAAAAAATCGTTTATAATAACAAAACTATTCTGTTCATTTGAGGTATGCCAATTTTTAAACTTATGTACATTGTCTTTTATTCGTTAATTAGTATAGAGTTTTAAATTTCTCCGGTTACTAGTTTTTTTTAAAAAAATTGTAAAATATTCGTTTTTACTAAACCAATAATAACTCATTTGAAAGTTTTAAAAAAAACCTAAATTTATGGAAGATATATAAATTCGTAATATAATCATTTTTTAAAATTATTAAATACATTGTATGTTTCTTCTTTTTTCTTTTAGTTGTGAATTATTCGTTTTTAAGTCACATATTATACATTTTCAAGTTCATCATTCGACATGATAAATAATTATATTCCTATCACTTGAATTACTTTGTTCGTGGATTTATATTATATAAAATCTTCAAAATTTGTCATTACATAGTTTATTATTATTTAGATCTGATGGCGTGAGCGAAATACTCTGACTTTAAGGAACATAATTATCTATTCGTGAGATTTTTTGAACATATTCACTTTCAATGTCGAAGTTCTAAAGTACAGTGAGTGGTCATATCATGATAAAATTAAAGAGAATCTGAATTATGCATATGGATGTATGTACGTACTTTTTATTGTTGACGATAGTATGTAGTTTTTCGCTTTTTGTAGAAACAATTTTTTTAAGTTTTCTCACTTCTTTTAGGATTAATGCTATTTATATTAATATTTATGGAAAGAAAATAACTTGATGATTTTAATATTTTACAAGTTAAGTCATAATCATTTTTATGTAATGACTATTTATATTTAATATTTTCAACATAAAATACGACTGACGTTCGTTAACAGAAATTATGCATATGGTAATAAAAAAAATGCATGTCTTCAACAATGATAATGCACTGAAAAAAACACGGTGGTAGGAGCTATATTATCAATTTACCATATAAATGTAATTAATGAAGATTTCAAACAATGTTTAACTAAAAATCATATTTATTTGATCATGCCTCGTATCAATTTTTCATTTAAAGATATAAATACGTACTTTCGATATATTAACGAACTAATTAGAAACATGTCCAAATGTCTTGCAGAGTTCCCATACTTTTTCATTTTTAAGCCATGCTTCGTCTGTCTCTTTCTCACCAAGACGCTTGTCGACTATAGACACTTGTGTTAGAAGCTTGTGACAATCCTCTCCGACCTTTAATAGAGCGCTGCAAGTTTCTTTCGATACTTGTTTTCCATTGTTAAAGATATATTCGGATATTTCACCGCCAAAGGTTGCACCTAACTTGTTTTCACATTTTTTAAAATCGTCCGCCTTCGAGGTGTCAGGTGCGGCAACAGAGTCATTTGCGAAACATTGTTCAGAGATAACAAGGACGGAAACAAGTAGTAGTGCGATTTTGATTGTTTTAGGATACATATCAAGACCTTAGTTAAAATTATTTCAAATATTTGATATATATCGAAAGTAGGGTTCACACACAAGGAACAAAAAAAATAGTACAAAAAGTAAAGTGACTTGTGATGCAGAACAATTGTTCATATCATACACTTTTATATTTGAATCTATACATTTAACGTATTTGTATCTCAAAATTAACATAAAATATTATTAATACTTATTTAAAGTTAATTTAAATCATTCAATGATAACGGAGAATTTTTCTATGATAAGTTTTCCAAATTATATGCATGGGAGCATTTAATTTTCTAATCAAATAACCGACATTAAGATTGATGTCAAAACACAATCCTCATAAATTAATTATTTTAACTAAATAAAAAAAATCGTTTATAATAACACAACTATTCTGTTCATTTGAGGTATGCTGATTTTTAAACTTATGTACATTGTCTTTTATTCGTTAATTAGTATAGAGTTTTAAATTTCTCCGGTTACTAGTTTTTTTTAAAAAAATTGTAAGATATTTGTTTTTACTAAACCAATAATAACTCATTTGAAAGTTTTAAAAAAAACTAAATTTATGGAAGATATATAAATTCGTAATATAATCATTTTTTAAAATTATTAAATACATTGAATGTTTCTTCTTTTTTCTTTTAGATGTGAATTATTCGTTTTTAAGTCACATATTATACATTTTCAAGTTCATCATTCGACAAGATAAATAATTATATTCCTATCACTTGAATTAATTTGTTCGTGGATTTATATTATATAAAATCTTCAAAATTTGTCATTACATAGTTTATTGTTATTTAGATCTGATGGCGTGAGCGAAATACTCTGACTTTAAGGAACATAATTATCTATTCGCGAGATTTTTTGAACATATTCACTTTATTGTCAATGTCGAAGTTCTAAAGTACACTGAGTGGTCATATCATGATAAAATTAAAGAGAATCTGAATTATGTATATGGATGTATGTACGTACTTGTTATTGTTGACAATAGTATGTAGTTTTTCGCTTTTTGTAGAAATAATTTTTTTAAGTTTTCTCACTTCTTTTAGGATTAATGCTATTTATATTAATCTTTATGGAAATAAAATAACTTGATGATTTTAAGGTTTTACAAGTAAGTCATAATCATTTTTATGTAATGACTATTTATATTTAATATTTTCAACATAAAATACGACTAACGTTGGTTAACAGAAATTATGCATATGGTAAAAAAATATGCATGTCTTCAACAATGATACTGCACTGAAAAAAACACGGTGGTAGGAGCTATATTATCAATTTACCATATAAATGTAATTAATGAAGATTTCAAACAATGTTTAATTAAAAATCATATTTATTTGATCATGCCTCATATCAATTTTTCATTTAAAGATATAAATACGTACTTTCGATATATTAACGAACTAATTAGAAACATGTCCAAATGTCTTGCAAAGTTCCCATACTTTTTCATTTTTAAGCCATGCTTCGTCTGTCTCTTTCTCACCAAGACGCTTGTCGACTATAGACACTTGTGTTAGAAGCTTGTGACAGTCCTCTCCGACCTTTAATAGAGCGCTGCAAGTTTCTTTCGATACTTGTTTTCCATTGTTAAAGATATATTCGGATATTTCACCGCCAAAGGTTGCACCTAACTTGTTTTGACATTTTTTAAAATCGTCCGCCTTCGAGGTGCCAGGTGCGGCAACAGAGTCATTTGCGAAATATTGTTCAGAGATAACAAGGACGGAAACAAGTAGTAGTGCGATTTTGATTGTTTTAGGATACATATCAAGAGCTTAGTTAAAATTATTTCAAATTTCTGATATATATCGAAAGTAGGTTTCACACACAAGGAACAAAAAAAAAATAATACAAAAAGTAAAGTGACTTGTGATGCAGAACAATTGTTCATATCATACACTTTTATATTTGAATCTATACATTTAACGTATTTGTATCTCAAAATTAACATAAAATATTATTAATACTTATTTAAAGTTAATTTAAATCATTCAATGATAACGGAGAATGTTTCTATGATAAGTTTTCCAAATTATAAGCATGGGAGCATTTAATTTTATAATCAAATAACCGACATTAACATTGATGTCAAAACACAATCCTCATAAATTAATTATTTTTACTAAATAAAAAAAATCGTTTATAATAACACAACTATTCTGTTCATTTGAGGTATGCCGATTTTTAAACTTATGTACATTGTCTTTTATTCGTTAATTAGTATAGAGTTTTAAATTTCTCCGGTTACTAGTTTTTTTTAAAAAAAATTGTAAGATATTTGTTTTTACTAAACCAATAATAACTCATTTGAAAGTTTTAAAAAAAACCTAAATTTTTGGAAGATATATAAATTCGTAATATAATCATTTTTTAAAATTATTAAATACATTGTATGTTTCTTCTTTTTTCTTTTAGTTGTGAATTATTCGTTTTTAAGTCACATATTATACATTTTCAAGTTCATCATTCGACAAGATAAATAATTATATTCCTATCACTTGAATTACTTTGTTCGTGGATTTATATTATATAAAATCTTCAAAATTTGTCATTACATAGTTTATTGTTATTTAGATCTGATGGCGTGAGCGAAATACTCTGACTTTAAGGAACATAATTATCTATTCGCGAGATTTTTTGAACATATTCACTTTATTGTCAATGTCGAAGTTCTAAAGTACAGTGAGTGGTCATATCATGATAAAATTAAAGAGAATCTGAATTATGTATATGGATGTATGTACGTACTTGTTATTGTTGACAATAGTATGTAGTTTTTCGCTTTTTGTAGAAACAATTTTTTTAAGTTTTCTCACTTCTTTATGGATTAATGCTATTTATATTAATCTTTATGGAAAGAAAATAACTTGATGATTTTTAGATTTTACAAGTAAGTCATAATCATTTTTATGTAATGACTATTTATATTTAATATTTTCAACATAAAATACGACTAACGTTCGTTAACAGAAATTATGCATATGATAAAAAAATATGCATGTCTTCAACAATGATACTGCACTGAAAAAAAGACGGTGGTAGGAGCTATATTATCAATTTACCATATAAATGTAATTAGTGAAGATTTCAAACAATGTTTAACTAAAAATCATATTTATTTGATCATGCCTCGTATCAATTTTTCATTTAAAGATATAAATACGTACTTTCGATATATTAACGAACTAATTAGAAACATGTCCAAATGTCTTGCAAAGTTCCCATACTTTTTCATTTTTAAGCCATGCTTCGTCTGTCTCTTTCTCACCAAGACGCTTGTCGACTATAGACACTTGTGTTAGAAGCTTGTGACAGTCCTCTCCGACCTTTAATAGAGCGCTGCAAGTTTCTTTCGATACTTGTTTTCCATTGTTAAAGATATATTCGGATATTTCACCGCCAAAGGTTGCACCTAACTTGTTTTGACATTTTTTAAAATCGTCCGCCTTCGAGGTGCCAGGTGCGGCAACAGAGTCATTTGCGAAACATTGTTCAAAGATAACAAGGACGGAAACAAGTAGTAGTGCGATTTTGATTGTTTTAGGATACATATCAAGAGCTTAGTTAAAATTATTTCAAATTTCTGATATATATCGAAAGTAGGTTTCACACACAAGGAACAAAAAAAAAATAATACAAAAAGTAAAGTGACTTGTGATGCAGAACAATTGTTCATATCATACACTTTTATATTTGAATCTATACATTTAACGTATTTGTATCTCAAAATTAACATAAAATATTATTAATACTTATTTAAAGTTAATTTAAATCATTCAATGATAACGGAGAATGTTTCTATGATAAGTTTTCCAAATTATAAGCATGGGAGCATTTAATTTTATAATCAAATAACCGACATTAACATTGATGTCAAAACACAATCCTCATAAATTAATTATTTTTACTAAATAAAAAAAATCGTTTATAATAACACAACTATTCTGTTCATTTGAGGTATGCCGATTTTTAAACTTATGTACATTGTCTTTTATTCGTTAATTAGTATAGAGTTTTAAATTTCTCCGGTTACTAGTTTTTTTTAAAAAAAATTGTAAGATATTTGTTTTTACTAAACCAATAATAACTCATTTGAAAGTTTTAAAAAAAACCTAAATTTTTGGAAGATATATAAATTCGTAATATAATCATTTTTTAAAATTATTAAATACATTGTATGTTTCTTCTTTTTTCTTTTAGTTGTGAATTATTCGTTTTTAAGTCACATATTATACATTTTCAAGTTCATCATTCGACAAGATAAATAATTATATTCCTATCACTTGAATTACTTTGTTCGTGGATTTATATTATATAAAATCTTCAAAATTTGTCATTACATAGTTTATTGTTATTTAGATCTGATGGCGTGAGCGAAATACTCTGACTTTAAGGAACATAATTATCTATTCGCGAGATTTTTTGAACATATTCACTTTATTGTCAATGTCGAAGTTCTAAAGTACAGTGAGTGGTCATATCATGATAAAATTAAAGAGAATCTGAATTATGTATATGGATGTATGTACGTACTTGTTATTGTTGACAATAGTATGTAGTTTTTCGCTTTTTGTAGAAACAATTTTTTTAAGTTTTCTCACTTCTTTATGGATTAATGCTATTTATATTAATCTTTATGGAAAGAAAATAACTTGATGATTTTTAGATTTTACAAGTAAGTCATAATCATTTTTATGTAATGACTATTTATATTTAATATTTTCAACATAAAATACGACTAACGTTCGTTAACAGAAATTATGCATATGATAAAAAAATATGCATGTCTTCAACAATGATACTGCACTGAAAAAAAGACGGTGGTAGGAGCTATATTATCAATTTACCATATAAATGTAATTAGTGAAGATTTCAAACAATGTTTAACTAAAAATCATATTTATTTGATCATGCCTCGTATCAATTTTTCATTTAAAGAAATAAATACGTACTTTCGATATATTAACGAACTAATTAGAAACATGTCCAAATGTCTTGCAAAGTTCCCGTACTTTTTCATTTTTAAGCCATGCTTCGTCTGTCTCTTTCTCACCAAGACGCTTGTCGACTATGGACACTTGTGTTAGAAGCTTGTGACAGTCCTCTCCGACCTTTAATAGAGCGCTGCAAGTTTCTTTTGATACTTGTTTTCCATTGTTAAAGATATATTTGGATCTTTCACCGCCAAAGGTTGCACCTAACTTGTTTTCACATTTTTTAAAATCGTCCGCCTTCGAGGTGCCAGGTGCGGCAACAGAGTCATTTGCGAAACATTGTTCAGAGATAACAAGGACGGAAACATGTAGTAGAGCAATTTTGATTGTTTTAGGATACATATCAAGAGCCTAGTTAAAATTATTTCAAATTTTTGATATATATCGAAAGTAGGTTTCACACACAAGAAACAAAAAAAATAGTACAAAAAGTAAAGTGACTTGTGATGCAGAACAATTTTTCATATCATACACTTTTATATTTGAATCTATACATTTAACGTATTAGTATCTCAAAATTAACATAAAATATTATTAATGTAACACCCGCTATTTTTCTAGCTTTTTTATTATTTCCGTTATGACATCGTCATAACTCTATCACATTTCGGCCTCATATTTCATCATTTTACCAAGCTTTATTTTTAGTTTTAAGTTTAATGATATTTATTTTTAATGTTAAATATTTTAACTCTCTTAAATACATTTATTTGGTTTTCTTCGTAAGCTAATTAATTTTCCGTGAGGAATTCTATTTCTCTTTGAATTGACGTTTTTAAGTCCGGATTTAAGTTATTCATTTTCCTAAAATGTCTAAACCCATTTATGTAATATTTCCAACTAAGAAATATTTTTATTTAAGAATATTTGACCTTTAATGATTTTATTACGAAGTTTCGTAAATAATTATTTTCCAACGCGCGGTTTACTCGAACTGATTTGAAATACCTTTAACAATTTTACGATTCATCTTTTTATCAACTTAGAAATTATTTGGGACATTTTCCCCACGTTTTGGACCGTGACACACCCATGTCACATTTTTACACCACAACTTTGTATACATTTCATTTTATGATGTTTAAGCCTTAGATATTTTCTTTTTCTCACCAATTTATTTTTGGCCTTAAACACAAACTCTTCACACTCCCTTCCTCTCTCATTTTGGCTGATTTGTGCATGTATTATGACATAGTTTTCATCAAAATTTACTTATCATTTATGCTTTAGAAAACCATCCACTTTCTTATCATTCATTTTACAAAAAATTAAACAACATTTCCTCCCTTTTTCTCTCTTGGTTGAGATTTTCCAGCAGCTTTTCTAGCCAAATGTTGTCTCAAATCGAGTCTCGATCGTCTCGTTTTCATCTCCTAAATAATCGTCATTCCGATCCCTTCGTTAAGGTAATAATCGATGTTGTTTTCGATCGTTATTTTCCTTGATTTTCTTAGTTTTCTCATGGTATTTTTCCACCATGCTTTTCTTGCGTTGAAGGATTTTTGAATGATCTCGAAGCCGACAAATTTATAATCGACTCGAATTTGGGTTAGAGGTAACGTCGATGTTACTCGGTATTTCATGATTTTAATTGTGTATTTGCATGTATAACTTTTATATTTCATTTTTGACAATATATGTATGTCTTACAATCTGGAAAATTTTTAAAAGTTGAAAATTTGCATGTTTCAATATTTTTATCGCTTTTACGAGATTAACGATTAAATTGTTATATTAATTTGTAAAATCGTAATAATCGTCCTAAACATGTAATATATGTTTATATTCTGGAAAAATGTTGTTTTTGATGATTTTTAATAATTTAGTATTTTTCTGATATTTTTGATATCGATTATTGAATTATTACCGTTATCGGACAAAAACGATTAAAAGCCGATTTTTAGTTCTAGTACCTAAACATTTTATTTTAATCTGATTTTTGACGTGGTGAAACTTTCTGATGAAATAGAATTTTCTGAATGTTTTCATAATTTTTCGGAATTGTTAAGTGGATGAATTAATTAATCACTTTAAATGATCGTTTTTCGTTAAAACTGCGTTTGTACTTTAAATTCTCGATTTTTGGTCCTATGATTAAATATGGAATAAAAATATGATTCTGATGATTTCATAATAAAATGTAATTTTATAATTTTTAGTGCTTTAATAAAATGTTTGGGACGATATGTTTTATTAATGGAATCGTTAATTGTGAAAACGGGTTTTAAAGACGGTTTTGACGGGATTTATTAAATCTGGAATTTTTGGAAATCTGAAAAAATGGTAGATTCTGGAAAATTATGATTTATAGGTTTAATAATAATTTTTGGATATTAATACTTAAATCGTTTTGTAATTACTATTTTTATTAATCGTTATTGTCGAGATTAGACAATTTACGAGAAAACGCTTTAAAAACCGAGTTTTAGGATTCTGGAAAATTTTCTTTTCTGGACAGAATGTCCATAAATATATTTTAACTATTTTACGTAATTTTTGTACTATTTATTAAAGTCTGTAATTAATAAGTAATGATTTTTGGACAAATTACGATTTATCGTTAAAATGCTTCGTCTTACCTAAAAGATTTATTTTTCCAGCTATTTTGAAAATATTTAAATCTGAAACATTAATAGTTAAATCATCCCTTAGCATATTCTAAATATATTCAATGGTTTAATTAAATAAAAGACGTTAAAAGATTTAATTTGACATTTGCCGTAAAATCCTATTTGTAATTGTATTGTCGTAACTAATAATAATTAGGGAATTTTAGCTTTGTAAATTTTGAAAACACCCTGATTAGTATTATTAAAAATTTTAAGACATTTTTAATCATTTTATACACTTGTACGATATTTCAATAACTTCATAAACTCAAATGTTCTTACTTTAATAATTAATATCGTTAAGGCCGAAAGTATTAGTTTTATAAATCTATATCGTTTACTAAAAATGTGGTATTAGTATGAACTAATATTTTCACTATTTTGATATAATGCTATTTTTAGTAAAGTTTCTAAAAATAGAAGTTTCCTAAAATAGAAAGTTTCCTCTTTTAGAATATAAATGTTTACTTCTTTTATCTTCATGTTATTTATATTGATTATATCTTTTGAATATCGATAATGGCTTTGTTTTGGATTTATGGAATAAGGACAAGTGTGAGGTTAAAGTAATATATTCTAGGGTTTACGGTTTTGCCATCAACTATAAGGCTAGTGTATCAGGAATCGGTACATTGGTTGTTGAACCGGGTGACAGGTATCCCGGGAGTTTTGTACATTTTGACCTTAAGCTTAGGCCTCGCAGTAAGTCGCCGTCATAAGTTGAACTGGGTGACAGGTAATCTCAGGAGGGGTGTGCATTATGTTAAACTAGGGCCACGCATTTATAAGTCGCCGCTCTATTATGGTTGAGTAGCCTAGTTAGAGACCGAAGTTTGATTTGTTTGAACTAAGTTCTCGAAGCTAGTTTTCAGTACTCTCCTAGTGAAAGTCTAGTCGTCTACACTACTCCTATCCATAACGCCATTTTGAATATTTTTATTATTATCGATATAATTTGGTTGCAGGTTGGCAAATGTTTTATGTTTTCTTCGGAAAACTCATTTTTATTATATTGTTTTAATACGTGAAGTTTTTCACTGAAAGTTTATTTTTATTATAATGTGTTTTACTGTTTTCCATTTTTACTATTTTTCTATAATAGTAATTACAGTTTTAAAATCCTGTTATACGGCTGGGAGAATGTTGACGTTGCTCCCCACTGATTGTGGCTGTTATGGTTTTAACATGGCAGGTATATGTGTTTTCCTTCGGGTGGGCTAGCGAGCAGTTATGGATCCTGCTTGTTTTCATCAGATCACTGTATTATGGATTGTTAAAACCCTTTTTATGGATTTTACTTATTTGTTTATTTATTTTGTAGCCATTTTTATTTTATGGCTTATGTATTGACTTACCATTTTTATTTAATCAAAACATAGCTACAGTGTGTTATAATCCCACTTCTACAGTGTTTCCGCCACTGTATTGCGTTAGAATTTCTAGGGGATTACAGTTGGTATCAGAGCATCACTGCTCCCAACGCTTACAACTGAAATTAGGGAAAATACCAGCAAATTATTTAAACTGTAAATAAAAATATTATTAGAGATGGGTAGAAACAAATAAGGACTTAACTGTTAAGATTATCTGTTTCTGAACTCAATGATTAGCATTGAATATTTGTTGCTTTTGTGGGAAGAAGACGAATGAACAAGATATTGATAGGATGTTGCTCCAGATCGGGACAAGTCCTACTTAGAACTCTCAACGCCTGCTGACTCGAGTGGACAACTTGGTGCTCCAAGAAAGATGCCGATGGTGATTTTTAGCTCCAGTTCAGTTTACTTAAGCTACAGGCCAGATGATCAAGAGTAGATTCCTGTTCCATGATGTAGTACCCGTAATTTGTATAGAAGTCAAACCCAATCAAGTTGAGTCAAACCCGAGTCAAGGCAAGTAATACGAGTGTCCCGTTCTATGTAATTCTCATACTAAAACAGAGACCAACTATTATAACCCTCATAAACAATATAATAATAGTATTAATAATAATCATGGAAGGTGGAGTACGTATAAGTTATAATTCCTCACCCCCTTAGTTTATTTTATTGAATTTAGGTTAAACCTAAGTAACTCCTTCCGCCTCCCGTCATTATTTCGATTTCTACCTCGCACTCCATCCCCTTTCTCGTTTTCATTCATCATTCATCCATACGTGTATACCACGACCTTAATCAATCTATACCCCACCATCACCATCAATAACACCACCATAAAACAACATCGTCAAAGTCGTTAAGGCCGCTGAGTATCGTTGTCGCTGGTAGCTTGGGTCTCGCACACGCACCCTCTGTCTTTGCCCCTGTTTTCTTGTCGTGACGACACACCTAGCACAACTAGTTTCGTCGTCTCTGTTTTCTATCACGCAGCCATAGCCCATAGGTATATTCGGTTATATTTTCTATTTTAGCGTCATTACGTTAGTAGTATTTCGATGTCGTAAGTCGTGTTGTTGCTGTCCGTGGTTGGCCGCCATGGTTGTAGCCAGTTGAAGTTTACTTTATGATGGTGTCGGGGTTACGTTTAGATGGGAGCCCGTATCGTTGTAATGTTCGAGAATATGTAGTCGTAAGTAATTGATGGTGTATCATGTTATTCATGTAGGTAGTTGTAAGTTGCTGGTACTATTTTAGTATCTAATAATAATAATAATAATAATAGTTGCTCTAGTGTAAGTTAGTTAGAGCATGGTGTCGGTTAATGTCGTTAGGTGGTCTAATTTAATTAGGGCCAGTATCGGTTATACAATAATAAGTTATGACTAAGTCGGTGTCGGGTTTCATTTCATAATTTAATTACGTTAATTAGAATCATTATTAATTTAAGTATATAATATTTTACTAGGATCAGACTTCGTAGAGTATCCGTGGTGATCTGTACTACCGACCAGTGGCGAACTGCTAACTAGGTAAGGTTTTCCTTACTTAGAATACGTTAATATTATTATGCATGTATGAGTTACGAGCTCAATGTGATATTGTGACAATGAGAATTATGTTGAATAATGATGGTGGAAGGATTGATGAATATTGATATATTGGAGTTGGTGAGGCTAGCTTTAGACCTAGCCGGGGCCCTTGATCACGGTCCCCTCCCTGATTTCTCCTCGCGGGTTGTTGAACCTGCGGGGGGTGTGCACACTTGAAATGAAAGGGTCTGCCAGAAGAGTTGAGATGAGATTACTGATATGGTACCGTGATGGTACTGGAGGTGGGATGAGATTATTGATTGGTACCGTGATGGTGCCGAGAATGTGGAGATGATATTATTGATTGGTGCCCATAATGGTACTGAGACGGTTGAAACTGGATGTTTTATATTATGTATCTATGTTATAATGTTAGCATGTTCTAACCGTTTTCTCTATCTATATTGTCACCCTATTTTATTGGGGGCCTGTGACGATCCAATTGATATTTCCGATCAATTGGGGAGCAGTTTATAATACAGGTTATGTATATTGTGATGTGCTTGGATGCGGGGATGCTTGTACGGGATTGGGGTGAACGCGATAATGATCCTGGTCGTAGCACGGGTTAATGCGTAGGCATTCCTGTTTATATAGATTGTATAGCTTCCGTTGTGTAACCAGAGTTGTAGTAGTTAATGAGTTGTAAGGTTTAAATCAAATGGTCGGTTTGGCATTCCATGTTGTATTATAATGTGCTACTACCTTGGGAAACCGAGATGGTAACACCTTTATTTATTCAGGAATGTCTTGATAAGACTCTTGGGTAAATGGGGGTGTTACAAAGTGGTATCAGAGCGATCGATCTTCGAGCCTGAATAAAGGAACTTAGGAAAATAAAATGAACCCCGGTGATGGACCATCAGGAGCCCCTCTAAAACTCGGTTGAGGAGACGTCCTTATACCAACCCCGGCCCTCCTGGTCTTGACCCGTTAACCGCGTGTGAGAAATGAGATGGGGTATATATTAGGAAGGGATACGTTGTGATGCAATGAATGTTTTGTGATGACTGCCTGTGATAACTGGTTGCGTTGTTTGACGTATGTGATGTAGTGATCGGACTGTATAAGCTGAGATGAGACTAGTACGTACTTACGGTATTACCATGTTATAGTCATTAGTACGAGGCTATATGAGGAATATGTTACAGCATGTAAGGTTGAGGTAAGAGTCAATCACCCTGGGTGAGAGTAAGTTCATAGTCAGAGTTGGTAGTAACATTAGATACAACGTCGGGGTGTCTGTACGTAGTAGTGTCGTAAGAAATAAACGAGTTTTAATTAGTGGATTTGGTGGTAATCTGTGTCTATCTTATTAAAGTAATATAATGGAGTCGTTCACGTTACTGGAAAGGGATTGCTCTCTAGTAATGGTACATGTATCGCAATATGTTTAGAGGGTCGATAATTTATGTGGTTTAAGTGTGTCGTAATAGGAATGTTATTCAAAAGTACTTGAATACTTGTGTTTCGTTTGTAGTGTTATGTGCTTCCTTGTCGATATAATTTATTAGCTGCCTTCGCATTACTTAATGATGATGTATAGTTAGAAGTATAATGGTTTGTAATGTGTCCATGAAGGGTGTCATATTGCGAATAAAATACGAGTTAATGAGCCTAATAGTCGAACAATGTAAGAATACTTGAGACCCGTTTCGAGTTAATGTGATTTACTTGCTTCATATCGATCCGAGTGGTGTCTTTATTGGTCCTCATCCTTCTCTCGTAATGGCGTAAATGAACTTATCTATTAATCGGTTCTTAAAAGCATATGCGGTAGCTGGAATTAAGCCGAACTGTTTGTATTATAGGGAGCAACAATGTATATATGAATGCGTCGTTTCTATTTCGATCACCTTGATTAATACATTGACAAGATAAAGTGCGAAATCAAAATATTTTTATTACTTGAGTTTGAGTAATGATATATCTGTGGTGTCATCGTCGTATTCATTAATGTGCATTTTTGTCAAAGTCACTTGGATATTCATATTTCGTTCCAATTTTATATGCCTATTCGCCAATGTGATAGATTTTGTGTCGTACGTTGTTGATTTATTTTCTTGTTGGTTTAAATGAGTATTTATAAAAACCTGTGTTGAGTTAATGACACACACACACATTTACAGGCTTACAACACTTATCTAACCTGAATAATGTGTTTACTGAGTTCTGTTTTGATGGCCTAAACAAACATGCTTGCTAACAGTGTCGAGATAATGTTATAATAGCTTAAAACACCTTTGTTAACAGGAATATTGTGTTACTGAATTGTTTCACCTGTTTACAATGTTCCTTTCACAAAAGTTTAAAAAGAGACTCACATTTATTTTAAGTCTAGTTCTTCACTGCAAAATTTCGGTATTTAAACCCAGTACTTCAACCTATTTGATAGTGGTCACGTTTCAATTACACACCTTACTTAGAGATTAACTTATCATTGGAAAATTTACCGAGATCACTATGAAGAGTTTGGGTAATGTTGGAACTTGGTTTGCTCGAAAATATGATTGAAATAACTCATTTTATCAATCGAACCTTTTTCAAAGTAAAATTTTGTCAGTTCAGGAAAATGATTATGCAAATCACTTTATGTTTGGAATTTGAAAATGATTTTAACTGGAAAGTTGTACAAGACTGTCTTGAGAGTCTAAGACCATTAGTTTCACATTGTTTTGAGTTATGGTGATTTAATTACGATTTTTTTATATCATGATGGTAGTGTTCTGAAAATGTGTCTAAGTCCATTGAAAGGAGGTCATTGTTTCGTCTTGTTCAAGTGAATGCACTAATTTGAAAATGTCTGCCTTATCGTATGATGCAATTGAGTTAGACTTATATGATAATGATGAATTCTGGGTAAATTCGGGTTATGGGAGGTCATACTTGTTCCTGTTGCATAATTGCATGCCTTGACATGAATCTTATGGATCAAATATGTTGTAGTTTGATAAATCTGTCATGGTCCTGAGTCACTTATGTGATAAAGAACATCGACGCACGTATCCAATACGTGTAGTAATTTCCATGAGAAGTCGGGAAAGGTCGAGTCGTTAAACTACAAACCGAGTACGTTAGTTGCCTCTAAGTAATAAACAAAACGTTATCTTTCATATTTGGTCGTAATAGACTTAAATTAGACATGTTTTGTAAACCAGTCAAATGTTATTCTTAATTGCTCATGTATATCTGTGATGAGTTTTGTCTTAATTATCAGTCAATGAGTAACATATGCGAGATGAATGATGTCTACGGGATGGGTGTTAATCCTAAGTCATATGCTAGTGTCTAAATATACAACTTATGTGAACCTAAGACATAATGAATTACTTGATTAATTATTGCAGTCTGGATAAGCATATGTCACTTGTCATTTGTCTCAAGTTTTGAAATTATTCACGTGGTCATGTAAAAGTGTTCAGTTGTCTTACTACTGCTTGCCTAAATGATTCCTCTCAAGTATGTATACATGTGAGTCTGAACCCGTTAAAGATGCAACCGTGTCAACGCATTATCATCATATGTAGATTGGAAGTACATGTTTCAATGATCGAAACGAGTGGTGCGACATAGTAAAGAGGCGTCATGAGGATATGGTGTCATTTAAGTTACTTTTAAGAAAGCCGTAATAATGGTAGTTAACGAATCTGATTGTATAAATAAGCGTAAGGGAATGATAGCAGATATGGTGATGGTACAACAATCTAGATTAATGAACAGTGAAGGGTCAAAGAAATACATGATGAAGCATTAGTAACAAAAATGAAAGGAGACATACGTGCTTTCATGTCTGAATACTCCGAACTACAAAATCCAGACAGACTAACTATATTATGTGAATTGAACTATGTCTCACCAAGTTCGAAGGCCGAGGATGACATCATTTGAAATAATTAGGGGTCCATGGTTTATCTGTTAATGCATTGTGTCATCACTTATGTTTCGAGGTCAACAAGTCGGGTTAAAATACAAGGTACTAACATCACGATCACGAGTCCATGCAAGTAAAGTGACATGTCACTAGGCGCCAGGTCAAGTGTTAATCAAACCGTCTTTGTATGGAATAATCGTTTTTACTTAAGTGACAGTAATGGTGTCCATACATGTAAGTATGTCTTGGGAGGAGGGTTCCCGCAAGTTTGTAAGTTACAAGTGCATTAGTTGTTGTCTGCCAGCATGTGAAATGAGTCGTGACAAGTATAATAAGTAAAAGCGCAATGATATTAATAAGCGATCTGTTTTTCTGAAATTATGTGAAGTTTGATATATGAGTATGAGTATACAAGTAATCTGTTCGTATATATGTCGAATCATGAGAACAGTCTAACAAAGAATTTATGTTGTAAAATGTGGATGAATGTGAAGTAGAACCCATCGGGACTAGCTGGTGGGGGAGTAAGTTAGGGCATTTGGATAAAATCCGAACTATTATGTTAGGCATGAAGCCAAAAGAAATGGAGGTAGAGAAAAGACCAAGCGATGTTATGCATATGAGAAATGTATTGAGAATCGTTGTGATGAAAACATGAGTTGATTATGCATATTGCCGACTTACTCACCCTTGGTTAGTGCCTACAAGTACTTTTCGTTTATAAGTTTACAGTGACGTCCTAGGATAATTAAACAACGTGTTATATGATAAGATCGACGACTTAATTCGTTGGTATCAAGATAATGTCGTAATATACTAGATTTGTTGGGTCGAGTGAGATTGAGTTCAGTGAACTTCGGGACGAAGTTCCTCATAAGGAGGGTAGGAAAATATCATTTACCCTTGAACAATTGTCGAACATTGTTGTTGTTGATGTTGTGGTGGTTGTGGCCTTGTGGGCGTCGCCGTCGTTGATGTTGCTGCGTTGTCGTTAGATATTATTATTACGGTGGTCGTTGTGTCCCGAGAAACAGTTCTCTGAATCACGTGATTTCGTTAATGATCTCGTTAGTAATATGGTAGTAGAAGGGGTTAATAAGTCGTGTTAATTCGGTTACGGGGACGTAACCTTTGTTTTAAGGAGGGTAGGATGTAATAACCCAGTTTTAGTTGCATTGAGTAAGGGTCACATTTGAATTGCAAGGTTTGTCATTGGGTAGTTCCTTGTCGCGGTGTGTCGTGGAGCGAACTTCGGGGACGAAGTTCATTTTAGGGAGGGTAGATTGTAATACCCGTAATTTGTATAGAAGTCAAACCCAATCAAGTTGAGTCAAACCCGAGTCAAGGCAAGTAATACGAGTGTCCGGTTCTATGTAATTCTCATACTAAAACAGAGACCAACTATTATAACCCTCATAAACAATATAATAATAGTATTAATAATAATCATGGACGGTGGAGTACGTATAAGTTATAATTCCTCACCCCCTTAGTTTATTTTATTGAATTTAGGTTAAACCTAAGTAACTCATTCCGCCTCCCGTCATTATTTCGATTTCTACCTCGCACTCCATCCCCTTTCTCGTTTTCATTCATCATTCATCCATACGTGTATACCACGACCCTATTCAATCTATACCCCACCATCACCATCAATAACACCACCATAAAACAACATCGTCAAAGTCGTTAAGGCCGCTGAGTATCGTTGTCGCTGGTAGCTTGGGTCTCGCACACGCACCCTCTGTCTTTGCCCCTGTTTTCTTGCCGTGACGACACACCTAGCGCAACTAGTTTCGTCGTCTCTGTTTTCTATCACGCAGCCATAGCCCATAGGTATATTCGGTTATATTTTCTATTTTAGCGTCATTACGTTAGTAGTATTTCGATGTCGTAAGTCGTGTTGTTGCTGTCCGTGGTTGGCCGCCATGGTTGTAGCCAGTTGAAGTTTACTTTATGATGGTGTCGGGGTTACGTTTAGATGGGAGCCCGTATCGTTGTAATGTTCGAGAATATGTAGTCGTAAGTAATTGATGGTGTATCATGTTATTCATGTAGGTAGTTGTAAGTTGCTGGTACTATTTTAGTATCTAATAATAATAATAATAATAATAATAGTTGCTCTAGTGTAAGTTAGTTAGAGCATGGTGTCGGTTAATGTCGTTAGGTGGTCTAATTTAATTAGGGCCAGTATCGGTTATACAATAATAAGTTATGACTAAGTCGGTGTCGGGTTTCATTTCATAATTTAATTACGTTAATTAGAATCATTATTAATTTAAGTATATAATATTTTACTAGGATCAGACTTCGTAGAGTATCCGTGGTGATCTGTACTACCGACCAGTGGTGAACTGCTAACTAGGTAAGGTTTTCCTTACTTAGAATACGTTAATATTATTATGCATGTATGAGTTACGAGCTCAATGTGATATTGTGACAATGAGAATTATGTTGAATAATGATGGTGGAATGATTGATGAATATTGATATTGGAGTTGGTGAGGCTAGCTTTAGACCTAGCCGGGGCCCTTGATCACGGTCCCCTCCCTGATTTCTCCTCGCGGGTTGTTGAACCTGCGGGGGGTGTGCACACTCGGAATGAAAGGGCCTGCCAGAAGAGTTGAGATGAGATTACTGATATGGTACAGTGATGGTACTGGAGGTGGGATGAGATTATTGATTGGTACCGTGATGGTGCCGAGAATGTGGAGATGATATTATTGATTGGTACCCATAATGGTACTGAGACGGTTGAGACTGGATGTTTTATATTATGTATCTATGTTATAATGTTAGCATGTTCTAACCGTTTTCTCTATCTATATTGTCACCCTATTTTATTGGGGGCCTGTGACGATCCAATTGATATTTCCGATCAATTGGGGAGCAGTTTATAATACAGGTTATGTATATTGTGATGTGCTTGGATGCGGGGATGCTTGTACGGGATTGGGGTGAACGCGATAATGATCCTGGTCGTAGCACGGGTTAATGCGTAGGCATTCCTGTTTATATAGATTGTATAGCTTCCGTTGTGTAACCAGAGTTGTAGTAGTTAATGAGTTGTAAGGTTTAAATCAAATGGTCGGTTTGGCATTCCATGTTGTATTGTAATGTGCTACTACCTTGGGAAACCGAGATGGTAACACCTTTATTTATTCAGGAATGTCTTGATAAGACTCTTGGGTAAATGGGGGGTGTTACACATGATGTCGCAGTAGATCGAGATGGAGCGACCGAAGACTTACGTGCTCGTTCCTCTACAAGAAGATGAAGTAAGCCATTTGGATCCCGCGTGAAATCTGGAGGCCCGAAGATTCTCCTCTGGTTCAAGAAATTAGTAATATAGTATCATCGACTCTTTTCTTCCTTCCTCTACTTCTTCTAATTCTTCTCTTTTATATTCTCTTCTTCAACCGCTTTGTGAATCCTTGTTATATTATTCTACTCTACCATCTTTCTCTTGAAATTCTTTGGCTAGACCGATTTCCGTCTCAGTGAACCCCGTGAAAGGATATAGATGTTTGAGGTTTAGTAAACCCTTGTTACCTATGGCTTGAGAGTTGTGAGTTATACCTTGTTATCTATCTTAGTAAGCTTTTGAGGATCGATTTGAATGATAAATTGTCAATTAATGGAATTAGGTTGGTACTTTAGACTCTGAACCTTGGGTTATAGGTTACTTGATTATTTGGAGGACTTAGAGTTGAATATATTTTGGGGTAGTAAGAGTATATCGTATTTGATGGATACCTAGTACCTAATTTAACCAAGAACCGAACCATAATTGAATTTTGGGATTCCTACCTAAATGTTATTTGATGGATGCATCGGGAATATTTGGGATCATAGAGTACTGTTTAAATTGTTAACCTGAGTGTTGTGGTACCATCGAAGGTTTTCATTAATACCGTTAGAAATTTTGGTTAACATAGATTACCCGTGTTTCTTAAGGATTAGATCGTTAATCGTTGGTTAAGGTTGTAACCTATGAACTTTGGAGTTGTGATCTAAATTGAATAAATCGTTGTTAACCTTGAAAAGGAGAAACATATTGCCATTAGAGATTGGATTTATCGCGTTGTTTTGAGGAACACTTTGATGTCAATCATCTTAATGGATTTATAGTTCAGAACCTTAGACCAACGAGATTGTGGCTTCGTTGAGTTATTAAATATTTTGTGGTTGCACCATTACGATTAGAAATTTGACGGACTTCTTAGAAACATTAATCGAATGATGTGTTTGAAGATGTGAGTGTTTGCGCCATTACCTATAGGTTTGAGCGTGTTTGAGGATTTATTGTACTTCCCCAACTTCTGTACTTGTGTTATTATAAATATGTTGGTGATCATTTTTGAGGATTTCGTGTCTGAACTTTGTTAATTGGTGGGTTTTATTTAGTCTTCCTTACTCAAGAAATTTGAAGTATACCTCGAGTTCAGACCTTATGAGCTTTAAATTTATGAACCTTAGTGATTACGAGTTAGGGTATGTTTTGATAACCGTTGGAATCTTAATTAAAGGATTAGTCTAAATCATTTGTGGATTCTTACTATACTAATTGAAAGATTGTGTAAGTATGTAAGACTTAATTTTGGAGGTTGTAAATTGAGTAGGACCACCCTGTACTGATATTGGACTTAGCGTTATTTGATGGGAATTAGGAACCCGTGTTTGTGGAAGTCGTGCTAGGAATCTCGAGATGATTAATTTCTTCCATAATCCTTGAGAGCTCTTTTTGATTCTCAACTCCGTCTTCCTTTCTGCTTCTCTTGAATTCTGTTACGGTAACTCCTGCCAATCCCTTCAACCTTTGTCGTTTTTGAAAGCTCTTATTTTTAATTTATTTATCCTTGTTCTATTTACCCGTTAACTATTTTTCGAACTCCCTATTTTATAACAAGTTTGACTACTTTAAAAAAAATGGATTATCGTAAAATTTTAACATTTTGAGTTATAATTTCTAATTGTGAATTTGCCCGTTTTGTAAAAAGCTTGACTAATTTAAAAATTTTGATTTTCATGAAATTTTAACATTTTGAAGCATAATTTCAAATTTTAAAACTCCCCATTTTGTAAAAACTTTGAGCAATTTAACATTTTGGGTTATCGTGAAATTTAACATTTTTTATTTTATAATTTAAGAACTATATACTTCACTTTGTTTTATCTTTAGTTGATATTTATATTTATATCTATTTCAAAATGCCTTAATAATTTATTTTAAATTATTTCAAAATTATTTTTAATTTTTGATTTTCAAGCGATAAAAATTTTATGAAGACTTTTATATTTCCAGGTACTTCAATTTGTATAGGATTGTTATGTAAAACGTTTTAACATTGTCGAAATTATTTTGTATGTTCAAGTTTGATAACATTTTTGAAAAATTTCATAATTACTTTGATAACATTTTCGAAATTTTAACATTTTGAAAATTGATTTTCATTTTATTGTTGGTGGACTTTTGAATCTGTTATTGAAAATGTTTGACGGCTGGTGCGATTTTTACTAACTACAAAATTTGATTTCTCCAAACTAAATTTTGTTTCATCAAAAAAAGGAATAATATCGAATTTCTTAATCAAAATATTTTACTTTTGTTTTCAAAATATTTTGGTTATCCTATTTCCTTCGAGTTTGTTTACAAATGTTATTTGACGTCATTATTGTAATCCCCTATAAATTCTAACGCAATACAGTGGCGGAAACACTGTAGATTTGGGATTAATACACACTGATGTTCTATATATTACAAAAAGAACGGTCAGTCAATACAAAGGCCACTTTTTACAAAAGGGCTAAAAATAGAAATTCTTCAAATGGGTTTAACAATCCATAAATAAATGTGATTAAAGCAGAGTAGGATCCATGTCACTCGCTAGCGCACACCAAACCCCGGAACTCAGAATACCTGTCATGTTATAAACATAACAGCCACAATTCAGTGGGGAGCAACTCAGGCAGTTCTCCCAGCCATATTACATAATACGTAAGCAATAGAAGCATAATATATGAAAATAAATTAAAACCCAAAACATTATATGTATCAAAATAGATTCAAAACTAGAAAACAATTCAGCAGCCTGACGGCGTCAAAACGAATAATGGAATATAAAACCGATGATCAGTACAACTTTTACTACTAGAGATATGTCAAAACAACACCGAAGTGTAACTTAGTGCCCACGAAGAGACCCCTAAGCCTTACTGGTTAAGGAACTCAGTGCCCACGAAGCGACTCCTAAGCCCTCTCACCAGACAACTCAAACTATAATAGGACTGCGTTCAGCGAGGTCCTAGCGTAAGTACATGCGCATGACTCCTGAGCATAAACGATACCCAGTTCGACAATCAATGTATCCCTGACGCAAATACACTGACCATATAGCTGATGATAACAACCAACATATCCTAGACTTATATACTGTACATTCTCATTTCCAACATTATTCCATATTCAAACCAATAAATATTTCATCCGAAGATAACTTAAATATTCCCAAAATAGTAACTTTCCAAAGATAGAAACTTTCTTCAAATAGTAACTTTCCAAAATAGGTGTTATTATAATTAGAAATCGTTTAACATATGAGTTATATAAAATATTTAATATTAGGCCTTGAGACATAAACATCATATTTATTATATAAATGTATAATTAATGATTAAAAGTCAAAGAAAGTAAAAATCATAATTATTTCTCAAAAGGTTGGAGTTTAAGTAATTAAAAGTAATAAATTACAAATTTACAGATTTTTCAGATTTGCACTGTCTTACTATAAAATTCATAATTAAATCATTAAAAATCAAAACGATATAAAATCAGTGAGGTTGAAAACTTTAAAAGCTTTAAAACAACTTTTGTTTCTGGAGAAAATCGAAATTCCTAACTTAACAGGGGTTTTTATTCGTAGTTTTAAAAACTGTCAGAATCCGTCACCCGATAGTATTTCTTTAATAAAACACGTTTAAAGATTTATTTCCAATTAGAAACACTAACTAGACTCTTTACAGTTAATGTAAGTAAATTATCAAAATTAAATTCAAAGTTTATCATAGGTTTTAAATTAGGTTTTACAACGACTGCCATATTCGCGAACTATTCCGTCACAGTTTCATAAACGATTTGTTGTGACGAAACTACTTGGAATTAATTTACGAAATTTAACATACGTATAATAGACTTAAAATAAACAGTAGTCTATTTTCAAACTGTTTGAAAATAAGATCTGTAAACAGGAGTAAAAATCGTACAAAAGTAGTAACAGATTCGAAAACATGCTGTAACTTTACTAAAAACAATAAAACTTTCAATTTGATAATTCATATTAAAAATCACGAAAAATTAAGAAATTAATTTTTATTCATACGTTTTAGTCTCGGCCCTATAATAATTTTTAGAAATTGAAACATATCATCATAATAATATAGTAAACATATTTATAAAATTTGATTTAAAACGTTACTACAAGCAACTACAACATATATATCATGCAATACCGAGTCATGCCATCATGTGTTACCTTCATCGAGATTCGAATTAATAAAATAACCGTCTTCATTGGATCTTGCACGATAGCCTACGAAAAATTAAAACATATGATATGAGAACCATATAAGTTAATAAAAAGTAGAAACGAGACGAGCATAAGAGTAAATAAATTACCCTTGAGATTGGAATGAAAAAGAACGAATTTAAGAATGAAATTGATGAACGAAATAAGGTAAGCACGGGCTGATTTGTGTGAGAAACAGCAGCAACGCATCAATGAAGGAAGACTAATAGAAGAGAGTGTGTTTGGATAGTTTACCTGATGTGAATAAAGAGGAATAGAAGTAGGAAAATTAAGAATGCTACTACCTCCGTCCCACTAAGATTGTCACGTTTCATTAAAATACTCCTCACATATAATAGGGAAGTGAGACAATCTTTTAGGGACGGAGGGAGTATTAAATAATAAGAGTAGTGTTTTAGTTGTATAACACGATTGAAATCGAGGAAAACTTGGAGTCTCTTGCAACAAAGATTTTGATAGCCACAAGAGGAAGGTTAGTCTTCCTAAAAGATAATAACATGTGATTAATAAAATTAATATAAAGAGTGAATTAAAGTCAACAAATAATTGACTAGCTCCAAAAGACGTTAACATTGGACTCGATTTGGGTTGGAAAATAATTTACGATTTGATTGAAATCATTAATAAAAATAAATAATTGGCTTACAAATAAATTGGGTTAAAATCGCATGAGAAAAGAATTAGGCCCAAACTTCGAGATGAGCTAAAATATTATTTTGTCGCAACATTAAATATTTGGGTCAGGTTCGAAGTTGATAAAAATAATTAGTTGACTCAAAAAATCAAATTGGTCAATCTCGAGTTCAAATGATTGTTTGTAAGGAAATTGAGTTTCTCGACGAATAAATAGTTTTCAACGAAAACGAATTAAATTGATTTATCGTAAGCAAAATGATAATTTTTCAATGAAAGTTTAATAAAATAATTTCTCGAAGAAATAATAAAACGTTTTAACGAGTTTCGAGTTGGAAATAGAAATTCGACCTAAAATAAAGATTTTAGGAATTCAAGATGAAGTCAACGTAAGTCCAATAAGAACTAAAATTAAGGATTACGAGTAAGATTGCAAACAAAATAAAAATACGAATTTAATTTATAAAAACTAGGGGTGTTACAATTATTTTACCAAATAACTTTACTTTACGATTTCACTAATTAAAAGATTTTAAACTCCGGGTAGCTTAGCCCAAATTCCTTTCGAAATAAATATTTGCATTCGATTTTGTATCACTTTGAGAGTTGTAAAAAAATTTCTTTTAAAGCAAAATTCTTATGCGTTTTTTTTTTATCCTCATCTTTTCGACTGGGGTAATCTTGACTCCTTTCTTCTTATTCTTAGTTTCGAGGACGAAACTTTCTTTTAGTGGGGAGGTTTTTAACACCCGCTTTTTTTTCTAGCTTTTTTATTATTTCCGTTATGACATCGTCATAACTCTATCACATTTCGGCCTCATATTTCATCCTTTTACCAAGCTTTATTTTTAGTTTTAAGTTTAATGATATTTATTTTTAATGTTAAAGATTTTAACTCTCTTAAATCCATTTATTTGGTTTTCTTCGTAAACTAATTAATTTTCCGTGAGGAATTCTATTTCTCTTTGAATTGACGTTTTTAAGCTCGGATTTAAGTTATTCATTTTCCTAAAATGTCTAAACCCATTTATGTAATATTTCCAACTAAGAAATATTTTTATTTAAGAATATTTGACCTTTAATGATTTTATTACGAAGTTTCGTAAATAATTATTTTCCAACGCGCGGTTTACTCGAACTGATTTGAAATACCTTTAACAATATTACGATTCATATTTTTATCAACTTAGAAATTATTTGGGACATTTTCCCCGTGTTTTGGACCGTGACACACCCATGTCACATTTTTACACTACAACTTTGTATACATTTCATTTTATGATGTTTAAGCCTTAGATATTTTCTTTTTCTCACCAATTTATTTTTGGCCTTAAACACAAACTCTTCACACTCCCTTCCTCTCTCATTTTGGCTGATTTGTGCATGTATTATGATATAGTTTTCATCAAAATTTACTTATCATTTAAGCTTTAGAAAACCATCCACTTTCTTATCATTCATTTTACAAAAAATTAAACAACATTTCCTCCCTTTTTCTCTCTTGGCTGAGATTTTCCAGCAGCTTTTCTAGCCAAATGTTGTCTCAAATCGAGTCTCGATCGTCTCGTTTTCATCTCCTAAATAATCGTCATTCCGATCCCTTTGTTAAGGTAATAATCGATGTTGTTTTCGATCGTTATTTTCCTTGATTTTCTTAGTTTTCTCATGTTATTTTTCCACCATTTTTTTCTTGTGTTGAAGGATTTTTGAATGATCCCGAAGCCGACGAATTTATAATCGACTCGAATTTGGGTTAGAGATAACGTCGATGTTACTCGGTATTTCATGATTTTAATTGTGTATTTGCATGTATAATTTTTATATTTCATTTTTGACAATATATGTATGTCTTATAATCTGGAAAAATATTAAAAGTTGAAAATTTGCATGTTTCGATATTTTTATCGCTTTTACGAGATTAACGATTAAAATGTTATATTAATTTGTAAAATCGTAATAATCAGCCTAAACATGTAATATATGTTTATATTCTGGAAAAATGTTGTTTTTGATGATTTTTAATAATTTAGTATTTTTCTGATATTTTTGATATCGTTTATTGAATTATTACCGTTATCGGACAAAAACGATTAAAAGCCGATTTTTAGTTCTAGTACCTAAACATTTTATTTTAATCTGATTTTTGACGTGGTGAAACTTTCTGATGAAATAGAATTTTCTGAATGTTTTCATAATTTTTCGGAATTGTTAAGTGGATGAATTAATTAATCACTTTAAATGATCGTTTATCGTTAAAACCGCGTTTGTCGTTTAAATTCTCGATTTTTGGTCCTATGATTAAATCTGGAAAAAAAATATGATTCAGATGATTTCATAATAAAATGTAATTTTATAATTTTTAGTGCTTTAATAAAATGTTTGGGACGATATGTTTTATTAGTGGAATCGTTAATTGTGAAAACGGGTTTTAAAGACGGTTTTGACGGGATTTATTAAATCTGGAATTTTTGGAAATCTGGAAAAATGGTAGATTCTGGAAAATCATGATTTTTAGTTTTAATAATAATTTTTGGATATTAATACTTAAACCGTTTTGTAATTACTATTTTTATTAATCGTTATTGTCGAGATTAGACGATTAACGAGAAAACGCTTTAAAAACCGAGTTTTAGGATTCTGGAAAATTTTCTTTTCTGGACAGAATGTCCATAAATACATTTTAACTATTTTACGTAATTTTTGTACTATTTATTAAAGTCTGTAATTAATAAGTATTGATTTTTTGACAAATTACGATTTATCGTTAAAATGCTTCGTCTTACCTAAAAGATTTTTTTTTCCAGCTATTTTGAAAATATTTAAATCTGAAACATTAATAGTTAAATCATCCCTTAGCATATTCAAAATATATTCAATGGTTTAATTAACTAAAAGACGTTAAAAGATTTAATTTGACATTTGCCGTAAAATCCTATTTGTAATTGTATTGTCGTAACTAATAATAATTAGGGAATTTTAGCTTTGTAAATTTTGAAAACACCCTGATTAGTATTATTAAAAAATTTAAGACATTTTTAATCATTTTATACACTTGTACGATATTTCAATAACTTCATAAACTCAACTGTTCTTACTTTAATAATTAATATCGTTAAGGCCGAAAGTATTAGTTTTATAAATCTATGTCGTTTACTAAAAATGTGGTATTAGTATGAACTAATATTTTCACTATTTTGATATAATGCTATTTTTAGTAAAGTTTCTAAAAATAGAATTTTCCTAAAATAGAAAGTTTCCTCTTTTAGAATATAAATGTTTACTTCTTTTATCCTCATATTATTTATATTGATTATATCTTTTGAATATCGATAATGGCTTTGTTTTGGATTTATGGAATAAGGACAAGTGTGAGGTTAGAGTAATATATTCTAGGGTTTACGGTTTTGCCATCAACTATAAGGCTAGTGTATCAGGAATCGGTACATTGGTTGTTGAACCGGGTGACAGGTATCCCGGGAGTTTGGTACATTTTGACCTTAAGCTTAGGCCTCGCAGTAAGTCGCCGTCATAAGTTGAACTGGGTGACAGGTAATCCCAGGAGGGGTGTGCATTATGTTAAACTAGGGCCACGCATTTATAAGTCGCCGCTCTATTATGGTTGAGTAGCTTAGTTAGAGACCGAAGTTTGATTTGTTTGAACTAAGTTCTCGAAGCTAGTTTTTAGTACTCTCCTAGTGAAAGTCTAGCCGTCTACACTACTCCTATCCATAACGCCATTTTGAATATTTTTATTATTATCGATATAATTTGGTTGCAGGTTGACAAATGTTTTATGTTTTCTTTGGAAAACTCATTTTTATTATATTGTTTTGATACGTGAAGTTTTTCACTGAAAGTTTATTTTTATTATAATGTGTTTTACTGTTTTCCATTTTTACTATTTTTCTATAATAGTAATTACAGTTTTAAAATCTTGTTATACGGCTGGGAGAACGTTTACGTTGCTCCCCACTGATTGTGGCTGTTATGTTTTAAACATGGCAGGTATATGTGTTTTCCTTCGGGTGGGCTAGCGAGCAGTTATGGATCCTGCTTGTTTTAATCAGATCACTGTATTATGGATTGTTAAAACCCTTTTTATGGATTTTAATTATTTATTTTGTAGCCATTTTTATTTTATGGCTTATGTATTGACTTACCACTTTTATTTAATCAAAACATAGCTACAGTGTGTTATAATCCCACTTCTACAGCGTTTCCGCCACTGTATTGCGTTAGAATTTCTAGGGGATTAAAATTAATAGTTATTTAAGGTTAATTTAAATCATTCAATGATAACAGAGAATTTTTCTTTGATAAGTTTTCCAAATTATAACCATGGGAGCATTTAATTTTATAATCAAATAACCGACATTAACATTGATGTCAAAACACAATCCTCATAAATTAATTATTTTTACTAAATAAAAAAATCGTTTATAATAACACAACTATTCTGTTCATTTGAGGTATGCCGATTTTTAAACTTATGTACATTGTCTTTTATTCGTTAATTATTATAGAGTTTTAAATTTCTCCGGTTACTAGTTTTTTTAAAAAACTTTGTAAGATATTTGTTTTTACTAAACCAATAATAACTCATTTGAAAGTTTAAAAAAAAACCTAAATTTATGGAAGATCTATAAATTCGTAATATAATCATTTTTTAAAATTATTAAATATATTGTATGTTTCTTCTTTTTTCTTTTAGTTGTGAATTATTCGTTTTTAAGTCACATATCATACATTTTCAAGTTCATCATTCGACAAGATAAATAATTATATTCCTACCACTTGAATTACTTTGTTCGTGGATTTATATTATATAAAATCTTCAAAATTTGTCATTACATAGTTTATTGTTATTTAGATCTGATGGCGTGAGCGAAATACTCTGACTTTAAGGAACATAATTATCTATTCGCGCGATTTTTTGAACATATTCACTTTATTGTCAATGTCGAAGTTCTAAAGTACAGTGAGTGGTCATATCATGATAAAATTAAAGAGAATCTGAATTATGTATATATGGATGTATGTACGTACTTGTTATTGTTGACAATAGTATGTAGTTTTTCGCTTTTTGTAGAAACAATTTTTTTTTAATTTTCTCACTTCTTTTAGGATTAATGCTATTTATATTAATCTTTATGGAAAGAAAATAAATTGCTGATTTTAAGATTTTATAAGTTAAGTCATAATCATTTTTATGTAATGGTTATTTATATTTAATATTTTCAACATAAAATACGACTAACGTTCGTTAACAGAAATTATGCATATGGTTAAAGAATATGGATGTCTTCAACAATGATACTGCACTGAACAAAACACGGTGGTAGGAGCTATATTATCAATTTACCATATAAATGTAATTAATGAAGATTTCAAACAATGTTTAACTAAAAGTCATATTTATTTGATCATGCCTCGTATCAATTTTTCATTTAAAGATATAAATACGTACTTTCGATATATTAACGAACCAATTAGAAACATGTCCAAATGTCTTGCAAAGTTCCCATACTTTTTCATTTTTAAGCCATGCTTCATCTGTCTCTTTCTCACCAAGACGCTTGTTTACTATAGACACTTGTGTTAGAAGCTTGTGACAGTCCTCTCCGACCTTTAATAGAGCGCTGCAAGTTTCTTTCGATACTTGTTTTCCATTGTTAAAGATATATTCGGATACTTCACCGCCAAAGGTTGCACCTAACTTGTTTTCACATTTTTTAAAATCGTCCGCCTTCGAGGTGCCAGGTGCGGCAACAGAGTCATTTGCGAAACATTGTTCAGAGATAACAAGAACGGAAACAAGTAGTAGAGCGATTTTGATTGTTTTAGGATATATATCAAGAGCTTAGTTAGAATTATTTCAAATTTTTGATATATATCGAAAGTAGGTTTCACCCACAAGAAACAAAAAAAATAGTACAAAATGTAAAGTGACTTGTGATGCAGAACAATTGTTCATATCATACACTTTTATATTTGAATCTATACATTTAACCTATTTGTATCTCAAAATTAACATAAAATATTATTAATACTTATTTAAAGTTAATTTAAATCATTCAATGATAACAGAGAATTTTTCTATGATAAGTTTTACAAATTATAAGCATGGGAGCATTTAATTTTATAATCAAATAACCGACATTAACATTGATGTCAAAACACAATCCTCATAAATTAATTATTTTTACTAAATAAAAAAATTGTTTATAATAACACAACTATCCTATTTATTTGAGGTATGCCGATTTTTAAACTTATGTACATTGTCTTTTATTCGTTAATTAGTATAGAGTTTTAAATTTCTCCGGTTACTAGTTTTTTTAAAAAAAATTTGTAAGATATTTGTTTTTACTAAACCAATAATAACTCATTTGAAAGTTTTAACAAAAAAACCTAAATTTACGGAAGATATATAAATTCGTAACATAATCATTTTTAAAAATTATTAAATATATTGATGTTTCTTCTTTTATCTTTTAGTAGTGAATTATTCGTTTTAAAGTCACATATTATACATTTTCAAGTTCATCATTCGACAAGATAAATAATTATATTCCTATCACTTGAATTACTTTGTTCGTGGATTTATATTATATAAAATCTTCAAAATTTGTCATTACGTAGTTTATTGTTATTTAGATCTGATGGCGTGAGCGAAATACTCTGACTTTAAGGAACATAATTATCTATTCGCGAGATTTTTTGAACATATTCACTTTATTTTAAATGTCGTAGTTCTAAAGTACAGTGAGTGGTCATATCATGATAAAATTAAAGAGAATCTGAATTATGTATATGGATGTATATACGTACTTGTTATTGTTCACAATAGTATGTAGTTTTTCGCTTTTTGTAGAAACAATTTTTTTAAATTTTCTCACTTCTTTTAGGATTAATGCTATTTATATTAATCTTTATGGAAAGAAAATAACTTGATGATTTTAAGATTTTAAGATTTTACAAGTTAAGTCATAATCATTTTTATGTAATGACTATTTATATTTAATATTTTCAACATAAAATACGACTAACGTTCGTTAACAGAAATTATCCATATGGTAAAAAAATATGCATGTCTTCAACAATGATACTGCACTGAAAAAAACACGGTGGTAGGAGCTATATTATCAATTTACCATATAAATGTAATTAATGAAGATTTCAAACAATGTTTGACTAAAAATCATATTTATTTGATTATGCCTCGTATCAATTTTTCATTTAAAGATATAAATACGTACTTTCGATATATTAACGAACTAACTAGAAACACGTCCAAATGTCTTGCAAAGTTCCCATACTTTTTCATTTTTAAGCCATGCTTCGTCCGTCTCTTTCTCACCAAGACGCTTGTCGACTATGGACACTTGTGTTAGAAGCTTGTGACAGTCCTCTCCGACCTTTAATAGAGCGCTGCAAGTTTCTTTCGATACTTGTTTTCCATTGTTAAAGATATATTCGGATATTTAACCGCCAAAGGTTGCACCTAACTTGTTTTCACATTTTTTAAAATCGTCCGCTTTCGAGGTGCCAGGTGCGGCAACAGAGTCATTTGCAAACATTGTTCAGAGATAACAAGAACGGAAACAAGTAGTAGAGCGATTTTGATTGTTTTAGGATACATATCAAGAGCTTAGTTAACATTATTTCAAATTTTTGATATATATCGAAAGTAGGTTTCACACACAAGGAATAAAAAAAATAGTACAAAAAGTAAAGTGACTTGTGATGCAGAATAATTGTTCATATCATACACTTTTATATTTGAATCTGTACATTTAACGTATTTGTATCTCAAAATTAACATAAAATATTATTAATACTTATTTAAAGTTAATTTAAATCATTCAATGATAACAGAGAATTTTTCTATGATAAGTTTTCCAAATTATAAGCATGGGAGCATTTAATTTTATAATCAAATAACCGACATTAACATTGATGTCAAAACACAATCCTCATAAATTAATTACTTTTACTAAATAAAAAAAATCGTTTATAATAACATAACTATTCTGTTCATTTGAGGTATGCCGATTTTTAAACTTATGTACATTGTCTTTTATTCGTTAATTAGTATAGAGTTTTAAATTTCTCCGGTTACTAGTTTTTTTTTAAAACTTTGTAAGATATTTGTTTTTACTAAACCAATAATAACTCATTTGAAAGTTTAAAAAAAAAACCTAAATTTATGGAAGATATATAAATTCGTAATATAATCATTTTTTAAAATTATTAAATATATAGTATGTTTCTTCTTTTTTCTTTTAGTTGTGAATTATTTGTTTTTAAGTCACATATTATACATTTTCAAGTTCATCATTCGACAAGATAAATAATTATATTCCTATCACTTGAATTACTTTCTTCGTGGATTTATATTATATAAAATCTTCAAAATTTGTCATTACATAGTTTATTGTTATTTAGATCTGATGGCGTGAGCGAAATACTTTGACTTTAGGGAACATAATTATCTATTCGCGAGATTTTTTGAACATATTCACTTTATTGTCAATGTCGTTGTTCTAAAGTACAGTGAGTGGTCATATCATGATAAAATTAAAGAGAATCTGAATTATGTATATGGATGTATGTACGTACTTGTTATTGTTCACAATAGTATGTAGTTTTTCGCTTTTTGTAGAAACAATTTTTTTAAAGTTTTTTCACTTCTTTTAGGATTAATGCTATTTATATTAATCTTTATGGAAAGAAAATAACTTGATGATTTTAAGATTTTAAGATTTTACAAGTTAAGTCATGATCATTTTTATGTAATGACTATTTATATTTAATATTTTCAACATAAAATACGACTAACGTTCGTTAACAGAAATTATCCATATGGTAAAAAAATATGCATGTCTTCAACAATGATACTGCACTGAAAAAAACACGGTGGTAGGAGCTATATTATCAATTTACCATATAAATGTAATTAATGAAGATTTCAAACAATGTTTGACTAAAAATCATATTTATTTGATCATGCCTCGTATCAAATTTTCATTTAAAGATATAAATACGTACTTTCGATATATTAACGAACTAATTAGAAACACGTCCAAATGTCTTGCAAAGTTCCCATACTTTTTCATTTTTAAGCCATGCTTCGTCTGTCTCTTTCTCACCAAGACGCTTGTCGACTATAGACATTTGTGTTAGAAGCTTGTGACAGTCCTCTCCGACCTTTAATAGAGCGCTGCAAGTTTCTTTCGATACTTGTTTTCCATTGATAAAGATATATTCGGATATTTCACCGCCAAAGGTTGCACCTAACTTGTTTTCACATTTTTTCAAATCGTCCGCCTTCGAGGTGCCAGGTGCGGCAGCAGAGTCATTTGCGAAACATTGTTCAGAGATAACAAGAACGGAAACAAGTATTAGAGCGATTTTGATTGTTTTAGGATACATATCAAGAGCTTAGTTAAAATTATTTCAAATTTTTGATATATATCGAAAGTAGGTTTCACACACAAGGAACAAAAAAATAGTACAAAAAGTAAAGTGACTTGTGATGCCGAACAATTGTTCATATCATACACTTTTATATTTGAATCTATACATTTAACGTATTTGTATCTCAAAATTAACATAAAATATTATTAATACTTATTTAAAGTTAATTTAAATCATTCAATGATAACAGAGAATTTTTCTATGATAAGTTTTCCAAATTATAAGCATGGGAGCATTTAATTTTATAATCAAATAACCGACATTTACATTGATGTCAAAACACAATCCTCATAAATTAATTATTTTTACTAAATAAAAAAAATCGTTTATAATAACATAACTATTTTGTTCATTTGAGGGATGCCGATTTTTAAACTTATGTACATTGTCTTTTATTCGTTAATTAGTATAGAGTTTTAAATTTCTCCGGTTAATAATTTTTTTAAAAAACTTTGTAAGATATTTGTTTTTATTAAACCAATAATAACTCATTTGAAAGTTTTAAAAAAAACCCTTAATTTATGGAAGATATATAAATTTTTAATATAATCATTTTTTAAAATTATTAAATATATTGTATGTTTCTTCTTTTTTCTTTTAGTTGTGAATTATTCTTTTTTAAGTCACATATTATACATTTTCAAGTTCATCATTCGACAAGATAAATAATTATATTCCTATCACTTGAATTACTTTGTTCGTGGATTTATATTATATAAAATCTTCAAAATTTGTCATTACATAGTTTATTGTTATTTAGATCTGATGGCGTGAGCGAAATACTCTCACTTAAAGGAACATAATTATCTATTCGCGAGATTTTTTGAACATATTCACTTTATTGTCAATGTCGAAGTTCTAAAGTACAGTGAGTGGTCATATCATGATAAAATTAAAGAGAATCTGAATTATGTATATGGATGTATGTACGTACTTGTTATTGTTCACAATAGTATGTAGTTTTTCGCTTTTTGTAGAAACAATTTTTTTAAAGTCTTTTCACTTCTTTTAGGATTAATGCTATTTATATTAATCTTTATGGAAAGAAAATAATTTGATGATTTTAAGATTTTAAGATTTTACGACAAGTTAAGTCATAATCATTTTTATGTAATGACTATTTATAATTAATATTTTCAACATAAAATACGACTAACGTTCGTTAACAGAAATTATCCATATGGTAAAAAATATGCATGTCTTCAACAATGATACTGCACTGAAAAAAACACGGTGGTAGGAGCTATATTATAAATTTACCATATAAATGTAATTAATGAAGATTTCAAACAATGTTTGACTAAAAAGCATATTTATTTGATCATGCCTCGTATCAATTTTTCATTTAAAGATATAAACACGTACTTTCGATATATTAACGAACTAATTAGAAACACATCCAAATGTCTTGCAAAGTTCCCATACTTTTTCATTTTTAAGCCATGCTTCTTCTGTCTCTTTCTCACCAAGACGCTTGTCGACTATAGACACTTGTGTTAGAAGCTTGTGGCAGTCCTCTCCGACCTTTAATAGAGCGCTGCAAGTTTCTTTCGATACTAGTTTTCCATTGTTAAAGATATATTCGGATATTTCACCGCCAAAGGTTGCACCTAACTTGTTTTCACATTTTTTAAAATCGTCCGCCTTCGAGGTGCCAGGTGCGGCAACAGCGTCATTTGCGAAACATTGTTCAGAGATAACAAGAACGGAAACAAGTAGTAGAGCGATTTTGATTGATTTATGATACATATCAAGAGCTTAGTTAAAATTATTTCAAATTTTTGATATATATCAAAAGTAGGTTTCACAAACAAGGAACAAAAAAAATAGTACAAAAAGTAAAGTGACTTGTGATGCAGAACAATTGTTCATATCATATATACACTTTTATATTTGAATCTATACATTTAACGTATTTGTATCTCAAAATTAACATAAAATATTATTAATACTTATTTAAAGTTAATTTAAATCATTCAATGATAACAGAGAATTTTTCTATGATAAGTTTTCCAAATTATAAGCATGGGAGCATTTAATTTTATAATCAAATATCCGACATTAACATTGATGTCAAAACACAATCATCATAAATTAATTATTTTTACTAAATAAAAAAAATCGTTTATAATAACATAACTATTATGTTCATTTGAGGTATGCCGATTTTTAAACTTATGTACATTGTCTTTTATTCGTTAATTAGTATAGAGTTTTAAATTTCCCCGGTTACTAGATTTTTTTAAAAACTTTGTAAGATATTTGTTTTTACTAAACCAATAATAACTCATTTGAAAGTTTTAAAAAAAAAACCTAAATTTATGGAAGATATATAAATTCGTAATATAATCATTTTTTTAAATTATTAAATATATTGTATGTTTCTTTTTTTTCTTTTAGTTGTGAATTATTCGTTTTTAAGTCACATATTATACATTTTCAAGTTCATCATTCGACAAGATAAATAATTATATTCCTATCACTTGAATTACTTTGTTCGTGGATTTATATTATATAAAATCTTCAAAATTTGTCATTACATAGTTTATTGTTATTTAGATCTGATGGCGTGAGCGAAATACTCTGACTTTAAGGAACATAATTATCTATTCGCGTGATTTTTTCAACTTATTCACTTTATTGTCAATGTCGAAGTTCTAAAGTACAGTGAGTGGTCATATCATGATAAAATTAAAGAGAATCTGAATTATGTATATGGATGTATGTACGTACTTGTTATTGTTCACAATAGTATGTAGTTTTTCGCTTTTTGTAGAAACAATTTTTTTTAATTTTCTCACTTCTTTTAGGATTAATGCTATTTATATTAATCTTTATGTAAAGAAAATAACTTGATGATTTTAAGATTTTAATATTTTAAGATTTTACAAGTTAAGTCATAATCATTTTTATGTAATGACTATTTATATTTAATATTTTCAACATAAAATACGACTAACGTTCGTTAACAGAAATTATCCATATGGTAAAAAAATATGCATGTCTTCAACAATGATACTGCACTGAAAAAAACACGGTGGTAGGAGCTATATTATCAATTTACCATATAAATGTAATTAATGAAGATTTCAAACAATGTTTGACTAAAAATCATATTTATTTGATCATGCCTCGTATCAATTTTTCATTTAAAGATATATATACGTACTTTCGATATATTAACGAACTAATTAGAAACACGTCCAAATGTCTTGCAAAGTTCCCATACTTTTTCATTTTTAAGCCATGCTTCGTCTGTCTCTTTCTCACCAAGACGCTTGTCGACTATAGACACTTGTGTTAGAAACTTGTGACAGTCCTCTCCGACGTTTAATAGAGCGCTGCAAGTTTCTTTCGATACTTGTTTTCCATTGTTAAAGATATATTCGGATATTTCACCGCCAAAGGTTGCACCTCACTTGTTTTCACATTTTTTAAAATCGTCCGCCTTCGAGGTGCCAGGTGCGGCAACAGAGTCATTTGCGAAACATTGTTCAGAGATAACAAGAACGTAAACAAGTAGTAGAGCGATTTTGATTGTTTTAGGATACATATCAAGAGCTTAGTTAATATTATTTCAAATTTTTGAAATATATCGAAAGTAGGTTTCACACACAAGGAACAAAAAAAATAGTACAAAAAGTAAAGTGACTTGTGATGCAGAACAATTGTTCATATCACATATACACTTTTATATTTGAATCTATACATTTAAAGTATTTGTATCTCAAAATTAACATAAAATATTATTAATACTTATTTAAAGTTAATTTAAATCATTCAATGATAACAAAGAATTTTTCTATGATAAGTTTCCCAAATTATAAGCATGGGAGCATTTAATTTTATAATCAAATAACCGACATTAACATTGATGTCAAAACACAATCCTCATAAATTAATTATTTTTACTAAATAAAAAAAATCGTTTATAATAACATAACTATTATGTTCATTTGAGGTATACCGATTTTTAAACTTATGTACATTGTCTTTTATTCGTTAATTAGTATAGAGTTTTAATTTCTCCGGTTACTATTTTTTTTAAAAACTTTGTAAGATATTTGTTTTTACTAAACCAATAATAACTCATTTGAAAGTTTTAAAAAAAACCCTAAATTTATGGAAGATATATAAATTCGTAATATAATCATTTTTTAAAATTATTAAATATATTGTATGTTTCTTTTTTTTTCTTTTAGTTGTGAATTATTCGTTTTTAAGTCACATATTATACATTTTCAAGTTCATCATTCGACAAGATAAATAATTATATTCCTATCACTTGAATTACATTGTTCGTGGATTTATATTATATAAAATCTTCAAAATTTGTCATTACATAGTTTATTGTTATTTAGATCTGATGGCGTGAGCGAAATACTCTGACTTTGTGGAACATAATTATCTATTCGCGAGATTTTTTGAACATATTCACTTTGTTGTCAATGTCGAAGTTCTAAAGTACAGTGAGTGGTCATATCATGATAAAATTAAAGAGAATCTGAATTATGTATATGGATGTATGTACGTACTTGTTATTGTTCACAATAGTATGTAGTTTTTCGCTTTTTGTAGAAACAATTTTTTTTAATTTTCTCACTTCTTTTAGGATTAATGCTATTTATATTAATCTTTATGGAAAGAAAATAACTTGATGATTTTAAGATTTTAATATTTTAAGATTTTACAAGTTAAGTCATAATCATTTTTATGTAATGACTATTTATATTTAATATTTTCAACATAAAATACGACTAACGTTCGTTAACAGAAATTATCCATATGGTAAAAAAATATGCATGTCTTCAACAATGATACTGCACTGAAAAAAACACGGTGGTAGAAGCTATATTATCAATTTACCATATAAATGTAATTAATGAAGATTTCAAACAATGTTTGACTAAAAATCATATTTATTTGATCATGCCTCGTATCAATTTTTCATTTAAAGATATATATACGTACTTTCGATATATTAACGAACTAATTAGAAACACGTCCAAATGTCTTGCAAAGTTCCCATACTTTTTCATTTTTAAGCCATGCTTCGTCTGTCTCTTTCTCACCAAGACGCTTGTCGACTATAGACACTTGTGTTAGAAACTTGTGACAGTCCTCTCCGACGTTTAATAGAGCGCTGCAAGTTTCTTTCGATACTTGTTTTCCATTGTTAAAGATATATTCGGATATTTCACCGCCAAAGGTTGCACCTCACTTGTTTTCACATTTTTTAAAATCGTCCGCCTTCGAGGTGCCAGGTGCGGCAACAGAGTCATTTGCGAAACATTGTTCAGAGATAACAAGAACGTAAACAAGTAGTAGAGCGATTTTGATTGTTTTAGGATACATATCAAGAGCTTAGTTAATATTATTTCAAATTTTTGAAATATATCGAAAGTAGGTTTCACACACAAGGAACAAAAAAAATAGTACAAAAAGTAAAGTGACTTGTGATGCAGAACAATTGTTCATATCATATATACACTTTTATATTTGAATCTATACATTTAAAGTATTTGTATCTCAAAATTAACATAAAATATTATTAATACTTATTTAAAGTTAATTTAAATCATTCAATGATAACAAAGAATTTTTCTATGATAAGTTTCCCAAATTATAAGCATGGGAGCATTTAATTTTATAATCAAATAACCGACATTAACATTGATGTCAAAACACAATCCTCATAAATTAATTATTTTTACTAAATAAAAAAAATCGTTTATAATAACATAACTATTATGTTCATTTGAGGTATACCGATTTTTAAACTTATGTACATTGTCTTTTATTCGTTAATTAGTATAGAGTTTTAATTTCTCCGGTTACTATTTTTTTTAAAAACTTTGTAAGATATTTGTTTTTACTAAACCAATAATAACTCATTTGAAAGTTTAAAAAAAAACCCTAAATTTATGGAAGATATATAAATTCGTAATATAATCATTTTTTAAAATTATTAAATATATTGTATGTTTCTTTTTTTTTTCTTTTAGTTGTGAATTATTCGTTTTTAAGTCACATATTATACATTTTCAAGTTCATCATTCGACAAGATAAATAATTATATTCCTATCACTTGAATTACATTGTTCGTGGATTTATATTATATAAAATCTTCAAAATTTGTCATTACATAGTTTATTGTTATTTAGATCTGATGGCGTGAGCGAAATACTCTGACTTTGTGGAACATAATTATCTATTCGCGAGATTTTTTGAACATATTCACTTTGTTGTCAATGTCGAAGTTCTAAAGTACAGTGAGTGGTCATATCATGATAAAATTAAAGAGAATCTGAATTATGTATATGGATGTATGTACGTACTTGTTATTGTTCACAATAGTATGTAGTTTTTCGCTTTTTGTAGAAACAATTTTTTTTAATTTTCTCACTTCTTTTAGGATTAATGCTATTTATATTAATCTTTATGGAAAGAAAATAACTTGATGATTTTAAGATTTTAATATTTTAAGATTTTACAAGTTAAGTCATAATCATTTTTATGTAATGACTATTTATATTTAATATTTTCAACATAAAATACGACTAACGTTCGTTAACAGAAATTATCCATATGGTAAAAAAATATGCATGTCTTCAACAATGATACTGCACTGAAAAAAACACGGTGGTAGGAGCTATATTATCAATTTACCATATAAATGTAATTAATGAAGATTTCAAACAATGTTTGACTAAAAATCATATTTATTTGATCATGCCTCGTATCAATTTTTCATTTAAAGATATATATACGTACTTTCGATATATTAACGAACTAATTAGAAACACGTCCAAATGTCTTGCAAAGTTCCCATACTTTTTCATTTTTAAGCCATGCTTCGTCTGTCTCTTTCTCACCAAGACGCTTGTCGACTATAGACACTTGTGTTAGAAACTTGTGACAGTCCTCTCCGACGTTTAATAGAGCGCTGCAAGTTTCTTTCGATACTTGTTTTCCATTGTTAAAGATATATTCGGATATTTCACCGCCAAAGGTTGCACCTCACTTGTTTTCACATTTTTTAAAATCGTCCGCCTTCGAGGTGCCAGGTGCGGCAACAGAGTCATTTGCGAAACATTGTTCAGAGATAACAAGAACGTAAACAAGTAGTAGAGCGATTTTGATTGTTTTAGGATACATATCAAGAGCTTAGTTAATATTATTTCAAATTTTTGAAATATATCGAAAGTAGGTTTCACACACAAGGAACAAAAAAAATAGTACAAAAAGTAAAGTGACTTGTGATGCAGAACAATTGTTCATATCATATATACACTTTTATATTTGAATCTATACATTTAAAGTATTTGTATCTCAAAATTAACATAAAATATTATTAATACTTATTTAAAGTTAATTTAAATCATTCAATGATAACAAAGAATTTTTCTATGATAAGTTTCCCAAATTATAAGCATGGGAGCATTTAATTTTATAATCAAATAACCGACATTAACATTGATGTCAAAACACAATCCTCATAAATTAATTATTTTTACTAAATAAAAAAAATCGTTTATAATAACATAACTATTATGTTCATTTGAGGTATACCGATTTTTAAACTTATGTACATTGTCTTTTATTCGTTAATTAGTATAGAGTTTTAATTTCTCCGGTTACTATTTTTTTTTAAAAACTTTGTAAGATATTTGTTTTTACTAAACCAATAATAACTCATTTGAAAGTTAAAAAAAAACCCTAAATTTATGGAAGATATATAAATTCGTAATATAATCATTTTTTTAAATTATTAAATATATTGTATGTTTCTTTTTTTTTTCTTTTAGTTGTGAATTATTCGTTTTTAAGTCACATATTATACATTTTCAAGTTCATCATTCGACAAGATAAATAATTATATTCCTATCACTTGAATTACATTGTTCGTGGATTTATATTATATAAAATCTTCAAAATTTGTCATTACATAGTTTATTGTTATTTAGATCTGATGGCGTGAGCGAAATACTCTGACTTTATGGAACATAATTATCTATTCGCGAGATTTTTTGAACATATTCACTTTGTTGTCAATGTCGAAGTTCTAAAGTACAGTGAGTGGTCATATCATGATAAAATTAAAGAGAATCTGAATTATGTATATGGATGTATGTACGTACTTGTTATTGTTCACAATAGTATGTAGTTTTTCGCTTTTTGTAGAAACAATTTTTTTTAATTTTCTCACTTCTTTTAGGATTAATGCTATTTATATTAATCTTTATGGAAAGAAAATAACTTGATGATTTTAAGATTTTACAAGTTAAGTCATAATCATTTTTATGTAATGACTATTTATGTTTAATATTTTCAACATAAAATACGACTAACGTTCGTTAACAGAAATTATCCATATGGTAAAAAAATATGCATGTCTTCAACAATGATACTGCACTGAAAAAAACACGGTGGTAGGAGCTATATTATCAATTTACCATATAAATGTAATTAATGAAGATTTCAAACAATGTTTGACTAAAAATCATATTTATTTGATCATGCCTCGTATCAATTTTTCATTTAAAGATATATATACGTACTTTCGATATATTAACGAACTAATTAGAAACACGTCCAAATGTCTTGCAAAGTTCCCATACTTTTTCATTTTTAAGCCATGCTTCGTCTGTCTCTTTCTCACCAAGACGCTTGTCGACTATAGACACTTGTGTTAGAAACTTGTGACAGTCCTCTCCGACGTTTAATAGAGCGCTGCAAGTTTCTTTCGATACTTGTTTTCCATTGTTAAAGATATATTCGGATATTTCACCGCCAAAGGTTGCACCTCACTTGTTTTCACATTTTTTAAAATCGTCCGCCTTCGAGGTGCCAGGTGCGGCAACAGAGTCATTTGCGAAACATTGTTCAGAGATAACAAGAACGTAAACAAGTAGTAGAGCGATTTTGATTGTTTTAGGATACATATCAAGAGCTTAGTTAATATTATTTCAAATTTTTGAAATATATCGAAAGTAGGTTTCACACACAAGGAACAAAAAAAAATAGTACAAAAAGTAAAGTGACTTGTGATGCAGAACAATTGTTCATATCATATATACACTTTTATATTTGAATCTATACATTTAAAGTATTTGTATCTCAAAATTAACATAAAATATTATTAATACTTATTTAAAGTTAATTTAAATTATTCAATGATAACAAAGAATTTTTCTATGATAAGTTTCCCAAATTATAAGCATGGGAGCATTTAATTTTATAATCAAATAACCGACATTAACATTGATGTCAAAACACAATCCTCATAAATTAATTATTTTTACTAAATAAAAAAAATCGTTTATAATAACATAACTATTATGTTCATTTGAGGTATACCGATTTTTAAACTTATGTACATTGTCTTTTATTCGTTAATTAGTATAGAGTTTTAATTTCTCCGGTTACTATTTTTTTTTAAAAACTTTGTAAGATATTTGTTTTTACTAAACCAATAATAACTCATTTGAAAGTTTAAAAAAAAACCCTAAATTTATGGAAGATATATAAATTCGTAATATAATCATTTTTTTAAATTATTAAATATATTGTATGTTTCTTTTTTTTTCTTTTAGTTCTGAATTATTCGTTTTTAAGTCACATATTATACATTTTCAAGTTCATCATTCGACAAGATAAATAATTATATTCCTATCACTTGAATTACATTGTTCGTGGATTTATATTATATAAAATCTTCAAAATTTGTCATTACATAGTTTATTGTTATTTAGATCTGATGGCGTGAGCGAAATACTCTGACTTTATGGAACATAATTATCTATTCGCGAGATTTTTTGAACATATTCACTTTGTTGTCAATGTCGAAGTTCTAAAGTACAGTGAGTGGTCATATCATGATAAAATTAAAGAGAATCTGAATTATGTATATGGATGTATGTACGTACTTGTTATTGTTCACAATAGTATGTAGTTTTTCGCTTTTTGTAGAAACAATTTTTTTTAATTTTCTCACTTCTTTTAGGATTAATGCTATTTATATTAATCTTTATGGAAAGAAAATAACTTGATGATTTTAAGATTTTACAAGTTAAGTCATAATCATTTTTATGTAATGACTATTTATGTTTAATATTTTCAACATAAAATACGACTAACGTTCGTTAACAGAAATTATCCATATGGTAAAAAAATATGCATGTCTTCAACAATGATACTGCACTGAAAAAAACACGGTGGTAGGAGCTATATTATCAATTTACCATATAAATGTAATTAATGAAGATTTCAAACAATGTTTGACTAAAAATCATATTTATTTGATCATGCCTCGTATCAATTTTTCATTTAAAGATATATATACGTACTTTCGATATATTAACGAACTAATTAGAAACACGTCCAAATGTCTTGCAAAGTTCCCATACTTTTTCATTTTTAAGCCATGCTTCGTCTGTCTCTTTCTCACCAAGACGCTTGTCGACTATAGACACTTGTGTTAGAAACTTGTGACAGTCCTCTCCGACGTTTAATAGAGCGCTGCAAGTTTCTTTCGATACTTGTTTTCCATTGTGTAGACACCCACATTTTGACCGCTAGGTGTCTATAGTAGTTCCCGCCAAACACCCGATGATGATAGGACGTAAACGTGCTTTGACAGACTCGAATATGGGCTTGTAATCATGGACACTTGGTTTAGACATTTTAAGGAGTACAAATCTCACAAAACGGACCTCAAATCCAGGCCCAGTGGGTCGTTTCGAGTCGAATAACACTAATTTGGGTCGAAACCGTCACCAGGGGTAAAACCGTCTTTTAGCGACCGAGTCAAACCCGGTCAAAGATATTTTTTCCCGAGTCACACGAGCTGGCCGTGACACTACACGGTTTGATTCGGACTCAAACACCAAAAAATCAGCCATACAAAAATAATAAACAATTCCGTTTAAGTAGAGTTCGATCGCAAGTAGGAATTCTATCCGGAAACCGAAACGGAATACCACCCCAGCTCAGATACTCGGCTGAAACAGCCGAGATATCACCCCAAACCAGCCGAGTTTTTGGCTTTCCCACCAAGAAACGAGAAGTCTATTCCTTCACGAACTCTCATATTTCCTATCCAAACCGGTGTTTCTTGTCACACAAGTAAGATCACCTCGGTTCCTATAAATAGGACCCTCCCTTCAACCTCAAACAGACAGAAAATAAACCATAAATCAGACCAAAAAATACCGAGAAGATCAACCTCCAAAGTCCCGACATAATCCCGAAGTAATTCCAAAGATCTGACGAAACCAATCCCGTCCAAACCGGCCGAACCCACGCCGCACACACACCAAAAACACTCCAAAAACCGACACCTTAACTCACCCACATCATCTCGACGCTCCCGTGTCTAAGCCACCGTCCGACGAGCTCTATACCGAGAACACAAAGCATGTAGGTTGAGGGTGTAAATCAAACCCGTCTCTTCCCTTTTCTCTCTTCTTCATCTCGTTTTTTATGGGTCTTGCGTCGGTCTTTCTTTTATTTTCTAATATCGATATTACTAAAACTATTTTCCTATATCGAATATTCTTAAAATACGATATCGATTCTATATAATCGAATGTCGTATCAAAAGGAATTATATTAAGCTTTCGACGAAATCGTTACATTTTTTTTATTCAAAGCTTTTTTACAACCTTTTCGTTCAAAATTCCTTTTTCTTATTTTTCGTCCAAAACCCTTTTTTCAAATTTTTTCGTTCAAAATAAACTTTTTTCCAAAACCTTTTTAAAGTCATTCCGAATATTCGATATCGATTTCATAATCGAATATCGAATACGACGAATATCGAAAACATGGATCGAATACAAGTTAATTCATAACTTGTATACGATTCATCAAAAATAATAATTTTCGAACAAAATCCAAAGGCCGGACAGCTCACGGTCCGGACCTTTTTTTACGGTTTTCGTTTGTTTTATTTTTATTATTCTTCGATCAATTTCTAAATTTACATCTTTTCCAAAACTATTCTAAATATTTGATAATCAATTATCGAATATATCGAAGATCGAGAATATTAAGTCGAGTACGAATTATGCAATATTCGTACGCGATTTAATCAAAATTTTCCGAAAAAACGTTTCAGGCCTCCACGCGACCCGCATTGATCTCGGGCGAGTCGCGCGGTTCTCGGCCGAGACCAACCCTTTTTCCTTTTTTTTATTTTCTTTCTCGAACATCGTTTTTTATACAAAACAACGTTTTAGTAATATTTTTCAGATTTCGATTAATTTTTATTTTCTCGATTTCATATATTATTTCAATCATTACTAACTCGTTTTCTCGTGTTTGTAGCAAATTATTCTCATATTTTCTTTTTATCGTTTTATTAGACTAAAACGAACTCACATGCTAAATAACTTTGACGTTAGTAGTTTAATATGCATTAAACGACCTAGCAACCCATTTGTTTATTTTTCCTCACATGTCTTAGGAAAATAATCTCTGCATATCATTTCATCGTCGAACTAACGCGTGTACACAAAACCGAACGATATCTTAGTAAAGGCCGCTAAGTGCGGGCGGGGTTGGGTGTTCTCGCTGAACTTCCCAACACGTACCCTCACCCCTTACTCAGAACCGTGGTTTCCGGATGTCCGAAACCATTGGCAACGAGAGTCATTCAATATACGATTAACCGCCCAGTCGGCATCGGTATCGATATGCTAAGGGACGAACCCAATAAACTCTGACATCGGAAATGGGCCAGGCTTTAAGTATGGCCCACTACGACATAGAGTGGGTTCGAATGGTTCCGAATAACCATAAAATTCGGTGGCGACTCCTACTTCGATTTAAAATTCTATTCGATCCATCTCATATGGAAATTCTATCGCCTCCCCAAAACCCGCGCTTCGCCGCGTCGGGGTGGACCTATGTCATGTCCACAATTTGGCGACTCCGCTGGGGATTAACTGATGTGTCACTTACCATCGGCATCCTCAGGGTGAGACTCGAAAAGAAATCGTTCGATTAGTAATGTACACGTTTTAGTTCAATGGTTCATGCATAACCCCGTTCTATCCCGGGCCGGTTACTTGTGACCGACGTCCCACTATACCACGGTGCATTCCCACTTGGGTGCACTAAAGACTTCGATGGCGGAACTCGTTTAGACTTTGCGGCATGTCCTAAGACCAACTCGGCTTAGGGAGTCCGTCCTCAGTACGAGAATGCGATCGTTGTTGGTATAGACCCTATTAGACCGACCGAGACTTAGACTAAGAGCATACATGGCGTCGTTATACTGATTCTATGACTACATGCTACTTGATCCTTTTTGGTCTTTTCAAAAACCGTCATTTTCAAAAAAAACTCACATCTTTTCAAATCCATTCCTTTTTCAAAAACCCGGAAAGCTACCGAATTTAGGACTTATGATTTTGACTCAAAATAGCCTATTTTTAGCCGGTATGCTGTCCAAACCTTTTCAAAAAAAAAGCCCGAAATCTCGGCCCGATAACCCTTTTTCTCGGTTTTCAAAAAAAAATCGGGTCTTCCAATCCGACTTTGCTCGGTTTTCAAATTCAAATTCCCTTTTCAAAATCCTCTTCTTCTTAGGACTTCCCGTATTTAGCAGTGTCGGGTCTTGTCATAAGTTAGAGTCTATAACGTCGAAACTCCGTCGATCTTATATCACGGGTTTCCACCCCATCCCAGTCCTCCTTACTTGTCAAGGCACGGCCCACCTTCGTAGGACTAACTCCTACAAAGGGAAGCCCGTTTACACACTCGAGTCTAAAGTCTGGGGATTTCTCACGTAGACCTTCCTTCGAACGGGACTAGGCCCACTTTGCCGAATCCCAAGGAAGGCCCACCGTCTACGGGTCATCCATCTAGAAGTCAGTCTCCGGTCTTTTTCTAGTCTAGTCTTTTCCTCACTCGGGGGACTACCTTTCAGTAGAGCGACCAATCACGGTTGCTCTAAGGGTCTTGTCTTACATGTGTTGGCTCACGTACCCCACTTTCGAGTCACTTAGATGTTGCACCATTTGAGTCCTATCAAAGTCTTTAGTCTCACTCGGGGCTGTCCTCCACCCGAGCAGTCAACCACGGTCACCTTAAGGGGTACCCTACGTTCATCCTGCACCGGCGTCCTTATGATGCCTTCTTCGTGACGTACCTATGCTACGAATACTCGAGTCATCAAGGGTTAGGACACCACGGTTGGTCCGAGCACGCGACGCGGTCAAACACGGTTGCCTCATTTTCGGACTCGCCCTCATACACCGTCCGAGTCTCATGGTCGAGTCCAAGCCAGGGTCGTTACCTCGTCTAGATCAACGTTCGAGTATCTCGGTCCAAGAGTCTTTGTCGACCCGTCACCCCGGGCCATGTCTAGTTTGACTCCCTCTCTTGCACTTGCGCAAAGCCGAGTTTAGGCGAGTCGTGACATCCGTCGTTCTCTCCAATCAAAGATCTTACCAAAAAAAAACAACCAACCGAGCGTCCGAGTCCGGATTTGATTCGAGTCTAAGCCTGAGTTCGAGTCTAGGATACCCTACATCCTCATTTCCAAATCAGCGTCAGAGTCATTTGTATTCTGTCCTCGTTTCACATTTCAATAAAATCAGCTTTTCTATTTCTCATACATACTTTCCTTATGTGTTTCCGAGAACATGATGAACACTATCATACACTGTGAGCACACGCACGTGACTATTATAGGCACATCTATAATGACTGCAGGAAACCGAGCCCGTGTTTTCCTTTTACCTATTCCATGTCTGGTATAGAAAGCCACATAACTACCCATAGCAGGAGCATATCGAATCCTATGACAAATCTGGGTAGCCTTCTAGTTTGGGTTCAGGACGGGAGGCAAGCCCACTTCCCACAATAAACACCCTTCCAATAAGACTAACCAACCCCCACCTTAGGTGTTAGTCTGACCGACAAAAAAAAAAAGCTGGACAAAAAAATCAAAAGTCCAAGAGAAAAAAGCAAAAGGTCAAAACAAAAAAGCTGGCCATGATCAAAAAAGAATTAACAACATCTCTTGACCAGACACGGTCAACTCAAATGAAGAATCCCATGACCGGGGCTAAGAGGTCAACCCAAAGAATTCAAAAATCCATGACCATGAAACGGTCAATTCAAAAATTACAATACCCATACCATCCAATAGGGGAGAGACAGTCAAGCTGGTCAACTAACACCACATCTAGCCTTCCCACATTACAACCCTCAAGACCTTCTCGAGACCTATTCTAGAGACAACCCGGAATTTTGAGGATTCAAGCTCCATAGGATACACCCTAGCCTTTAGGGCCAGACATGGAAATCAGATCCCGCATTATCAAACCTGCCCAATCGAAGCTCGAGCCATTCTACTCGACTTCCCCTTTACATAACAGAATTCACAATCACCATATGCAAATCCGAGAACAAAACTCGTTAAAAGACCCGAGAGCAAAACTCGTCAAATCCCCCCGAGAGCAAAACTCGTCAAATCCCCCCGAGAGCAAAACTCATCAAATCCCCGAGAGCAAAACTCATCAAATCCCCGAGAGCAAAACTCATCAAATCCCCGAGAGCAAAACTCGTTAAAATCCCCGAGAGCAAAACTCATCAAATCCCCGAGAGCAGAACTCATTAAAATCCCCGAGAGCAGAACTCGTTAAAATCCCATCCCAATTCTTCTCATTCAAACCAGTTACCAGCCCCAAACACGGGAACTCAACTTGCAGTCGGCATAGAACATGCTCAAATAGTTCACACCACCTCTGGGGGCTATCCCGGAGAATGCTCACAGTCACAGGATCAACATCCTAACTATTCTAGCCCTTTGATCAAGACATCACTGGGAATGCACCTAGCCCACACCATCGATGTGGCTAGTTACACACAAAGCCTTAGTAAACTAGGCACCATTATATATCTTTCAATCCACTGAACTACGGCTTGGTTTGATTTCACTAACACGTGAATACGTAGGCAGCCTTTCAACAGAGGCACAACCACTCACAATGACACAAATTCAAAAAAAAAGCGCCATCATTCCGGTCACGACACCATCATGTTCTCAACAGCTAGCTTTGTCATCCTGGGGGCTTCTCCTAGGCAGAAGTTCTCCATCCACTCACATAATCCAAATATTTTCAAAATCTAGCCACCTTTCTATAGTGTGTCCTAGTACTCGGCTCAGTCAAAGACGAGAATCTGTCAGGACTCGGAGTAATACCCACTTTGGAAATGTCCTAAAAATCAAAAATTCAAAAGGAGCACTAGACTACAACATTGTTACTGCTAAAACAGTCTCATTACAGACTACTGCAATTCCCCTATAGCAGATCGTTCCCATTTCGATGTTCGACTGTGTTGCCACTCGCCTAGGCTACGGAATAGCGCAACTTAAGTGTCTTGTCATCTTAGGTGGCCTACCCCCTACCGAGTCACGGTCTAACCCTTAGAGAGTCAAAGTCGTGTCTGTCAACTCGTCCTCTCGCGTCCAGAGTCGAGTCTGTCGGTATATCTCTCTCTTCAAATTCTCATTTTTTTGCAAAACTTAGCCATTTGGGAAAATCCTTTTCCTAGTCACCACGGGAATAAGAATTTTTATCGTGCTTCATCTAGGCATACAGGCCTAACCAGGGAATTTTTAGGAATCCATGTCAGGATCCGAATAGGAATCAAAGTCATCCTAAGCATCCTTATTTCCAAACCTTCCAAAAAATGCAGGATTTTCCTCTTTTCAAAATTTTCGAAAAAATCACCTTTTTCTTCCCCAGCATGAGTCAGTGTTTCGCCTAAATGTTACATACAAATTATGTCAGCATACAGGTACACCCAAGACTCCCAGAAATTCTAAGTTCCCCAGTGGAAAAGCTCAGACAACTTCTTAGCTTCCAAGGCAAGCTCCCGCGCAATTCTAAGACAGGGTGTATCTGCAAACAGGTATACCTATAGCTTCCTAGGCAAGCTCCCGCGACACTATCAACATCAACTCAGGTATGATTTCTATTCTATGGCTGGCGAGCCCTTTACGCAGGTCTAATGGACCCTAAACGACCCGATCGGAAGGCTGCCAGGTTTTAATCCTTGATTGACCTGGTGGCTACTCTGACTTTTGCCTTGTCCAAGCCTCAGTCAGAGTGGGGGCTCTGTAGACACCCACATTTTGACCGCTAGGTGTCTATAGTAGTTCCCGCCAAACACCCGATGATGATAGGACGTAAACTTGCTTTGACAGACTCGGATATGGGCTTGTAATCATGGACACTTGGTTTAGACATTTTAAGGAGTACAAATCTCACAAAATGGACCTCAAATCCAGGCCCAGTGGGTCGTTTCGAGTCGAATAACACTAATTTGGGTCGAAACCGTCACCAGGGGTAAAACCGTCTTTTAGCGACCGAGTCAAACCCGGTCAAAGATATTTTTTCCCGAGTCACACGAGCTGGCCGTGACACTACACGGTTTGATTCGGACTCAAACACCAAAAAATCAGCCATACAAAAATAATAAACAATTCCGTTTAAGTAGAGTTCGATCGCAAGTAGGAATTCTATCCGGAAACCGAAACGGAATACCACCCCAGCTCAGATACTCGGCTGAAACAGCCGAGATATCACCCCAAACCAGCCGAGTTTTTGGCTTTCCCACCAAGAAACGAGAAGTCTATTCCTTCACGAACTCTCATATTTCCTATCCAAACCGGTGTTTCTTGTCACACAAGTAAGATCACCTCGGTTCCTATAAATAGGACCCTCCCTTCAACCTCAAACAGACAGAAAATAAACCATAAATCAGACCAAAAAATACCGAGAAGATCAACCTCCAAAGTCCCGACATAATCCCGAAGTAATTCCAAAGATCCGACGAAACCAATCCCGTCCAAACCGGCCGAACCCACGCCGCACACACACCAAAAACACTCCAAAAACCGACACCTTAACTCACCCACATCATCTCGACGCTCCCGTGTCTAAGCCACCGTCCGACGAGCTCTATACCGAGAACACAAAGCATGTAGGTTGAGGGTGTAAATCAAACCCGTCTCTTCCCTTTTCTCTCTTCTTCATCTCGTTTTTTATGGGTCTTGCGTCGGTCTTTCTTTTATTTTCTAATATCGATATTACTAAAACTATTTTCCTATATCGAATATTCTTAAAATACGATATCGATTCTATATAATCGAATGTCGTATCAAAAGGAATTATATTAAGCTTTCGACGAAATCGTTACATTTTTTTTATTCAAAGCTTTTTTACAACCTTTTCGTTCAAAATTCCTTTTTCTTATTTTTCGTCCAAAACCCTTTTTTCAAATTTTTTCGTTCAAAATAAACTTTTTTCCAAAACCTTTTTAAAGTCATTCCGAATATTCGATATCGATTTCATAATCGAATATCGAATACGACGAATATCGAAAACATGGATCGAATACAAGTTAATTCATAACTTGTATACGATTCATCAAAAATAATAATTTTCGAACAAAATCCAAAGGCCGGACAGCTCACGGTCCGGACCTTTTTTTACGGTTTTCGTTTGTTTTATTTTTATTATTCTTCGATCAATTTCTAAATTTACATCTTTTCCAAAACTATTCTAAATATTTGATAATCAATTATCGAATATATCGAAGATCGAGAATATTAAGTCGAGTACGAATTATGCAATATTCGTACGCGATTTAATCAAAATTTTCCGAAAAAACGTTTCAGGCCTCCACGCGACCCGCATTGATCTCGGGCGAGTCGCGCGGTTCTCGGCCGAGACCAACCCTTTTTCCTTTTTTTTATTTTCTTTCTCGAACATCGTTTTTTATACAAAACAACGTTTTAGTAATATTTTTCAGATTTCGATTAATTTTTATTTTCTCGATTTCATATATTATTTCAATCATTACTAACTCGTTTTCTCGTGTTTGTAGCAAATTATTCTCATATTTTCTTTTTATCGTTTTATTAGACTAAAACGAACTCACATGCTAAATAACTTTGACGTTAGTAGTTTAATATGCATTAAACGACCTAGCAACCCATTTGTTTATTTTTCCTCACATGTCTTAGGAAAATAATCTCTGCATATCATTTCATCGTCGAACTAACGCGTGTACACAAAACCGAACGATATCTTAGTAAAGGCCGCTAAGTGCGGGCGGGGTTGGGTGTTCTCGCTGAACTTCCCAACACGTACCCTCACCCCTTACTCAGAACCGTGGTTTCCGGATGTCCGAAACCATTGGCAACGAGAGTCATTCAATATACGATTAACCGCCCAGTCGGCATCGGTATCGATATGCTAAGGGACGAACCCAATAAACTCTGACATCGGAAATGGGCCAGGCTTTAAGTATGGCCCACTACGACATAGAGTGGGTTCGAATGGTTCCGAATAACCATAAAATTCGGTGGCGACTCCTACTTCGATTTAAAATTCTATTCGATCCATCTCATATGGAAATTCTATCGCCTCCCCAAAACCCGCGCTTCGCCGCGTCGGGGTGGACCTATGTCATGTCCACAATTTGGCGACTCCGCTGGGGATTAACTGATGTGTCACTTACCATCGGCATCCTCAGGGTGAGACTCGAAAAGAAATCGTTCGATTAGTAATGTACACGTTTTAGTTCAATGGTTCATGCATAACCCCGTTCTATCCCGGGCCGGTTACTTGTGACCGACGTCCCACTATACCACGGTGCATTCCCACTTGGGTGCACTAAAGACTTCGATGGCGGAACTCGTTTAGACTTTGCGGCATGTCCTAAGACCAACTCGGCTTAGGGAGTCCGTCCTCAGTACGAGAATGCGATCGTTGTTGGTATAGACCCTATTAGACCGACCGAGACTTAGACTAAGAGCATACATGGCGTCGTTATACTGATTCTATGACTACATGCTACTTGATCCTTTTTGGTCTTTTCAAAAACCGTCATTTTCAAAAAAAACTCACATCTTTTCAAATCCATTCCTTTTTCAAAAACCCGGAAAGCTACCGAATTTAGGACTTATGATTTTGACTCAAAATAGCCTATTTTTAGCCGGTATGCTGTCCAAACCTTTTAAAAAAAAAAAGCCCGAAATCTCGGCCCGATAACCCTTTTTCTCGGTTTTCAAAAAAAAATCGGGTCTTCCAATCCGACTTTGCTCGGTTTTCAAATTCAAATTCCCTTTTCAAAATCCTCTTCTTCTTAGGACTTCCCGTATTTAGCAGTGTCGGGTCTTGTCATAAGTTAGAGTCTATAACGTCGAAACTCCGTCGATCTTATATCACGGGTTTCCACCCCATCCCAGTCCTCCTTACTTGTCAAGGCACGGCCCACCTTCGTAGGACTAACTCCTACAAAGGGAAGCCCGTTTACACACTCGAGTCTAAAGTCTGGGGATTTCTCACGTAGACCTTCCTTCGAACGGGACTAGGCCCACTTTGCCGAATCCCAAGGAAGGCCCACCGTCTACGGGTCATCCATCTAGAAGTCAGTCTCCGGTCTTTTTCTAGTCTAGTCTTTTCCTCACTCGGGGGACTACCTTTCAGTAGAGCGACCAATCACGGTTTCTCTAAGGGTCTTGTCTTACACGTGTTGGCTCACGTACCCCACTTTCGAGTCACTTAGATGTTGCACCATTTGAGTCCTATCAAAGTCTTTAGTCTCACTCGGGGCTGTCCTCCACCCGAGCAGTCAACCACGGTCACCTTAAGGGGTACCCTACGTTCATCCTGCACCGGCGTCCTTATGATGCCTTCTTCGTGACGTACCTATGCTACGAATACTCGAGTCATCAAGGGTTAGGACACCACGGTTGGTCCGAGCACGCGACGCGGTCAAACACGGTTGCCTCATTTTCGGACTCGCCCTCATACACCGTCCGAGTCTCATGGTCGAGTCCAAGCCAGGGTCGTTACCTCGTCTAGATCAACGTTCGAGTATCTCGGTCCAAGAGTCTTTGTCGACCCGTCACCCCGGGCCATGTCTAGTTTGACTCCCTCTCTTGCACTTGCGCAAAGCCGAGTTTAGGCGAGTCGTGACATCCGTCGTTCTCTCCAATCAAAGATCTTACCAAAAAAAACAACCAACCGAGCGTCCGAGTCCGGATTTGATTCGAGTCTAAGCCTGAGTTCGAGTCTAGGATACCCTACATCCTCATTTCCAAATCAGCGTCAGAGTCATTTGTATTCTGTCCTCGTTTCACATTTCAATAAAATCAGCTTTTCTATTTCTCATACATACTTTCCTTATGTGTTTCCGAGAACATGATGAACACTATCATACACTGTGAGCACACGCACGTGACTATTATAGGCACATCTATAATGACTGCAGGAAACCGAGCCCGTGTTTTCCTTTTACCTATTCCATGTCTGGTATAGAAAGCCACATAACTACCCGTAGCAGGAGCATATCGAATCCTATGACAAATCTGGGTAGCCTTCTAGTTTGGGTTCAGGACGGGAGGCAAGCCCACTTCCCACAATAAACACCCTTCCAATAAGACTAACCAACCCCCACCTTAGGTGTTAGTCTGACCGACAAAAAAAAAAAAAGCTGGACAAAAAAATCAAAAGTCCAAGAGAAAAAAGCAAAAGGTCAAAACAAAAAAGCTGGCCATGATCAAAAAAGAATTAACAACATCTCTTGACCAGACACGGTCAACTCAAATGAAGAATCCCATGACCGGGGCTAAGAGGTCAACCCAAAGAATTCAAAAATCCATGACCATGAAACGGTCAATTCAAAAATTACAATACCCATACCATCCAATAGGGGAGAGACAGTCAAGCTGGTCAGCTAACACCACATCTAGCCTTCCCACATTACAACCCTCAAGACCTTCTCGAGACCTATTCTAGAGACAACCCGGAATTTTGAGGATTCAAGCTCCATAGGATACACCCTAGCCTTTAGGGCCAGACATGGAAATCAGATCCCGCATTATCAAACCTGCCCAATCGAAGCTCGAGCCATTCTACTCGACTTCCCCTTTACATAACAGAATTCACAATCACCATATGCAAATCCGAGAACAAAACTCGTTAAAAGACCCGAGAGCAAAACTCGTCAAATCCCCCCGAGAGCAAAACTCGTCAAATCCCCCCGAGAGCAAAACTCATCAAATCCCCGAGAGCAAAACTCATCAAATCCCCGAGAGCAAAACTCATCAAATCCCCGAGAGCAAAACTCATCAAATCCCCGAGAGCAAAACTCGTTAAAATCCCCGAGAGCAAAACTCATCAAATCCCCGAGAGCAGAACTCATTAAAATCCCCGAGAGCAGAACTCGTTAAAATCCCATCCCAATTCTTCTCATTCAAACCAGTTACCAGCCCCAAACACGGGAACTCAACTTGCAGTCGGCATAGAACATGCTCAAATAGTTCACACCACCTCTGGGGGCTATCCCGGAGAATGCTCACAGTCACAGGATCAACATCCTAACTATTCTAGCCCTTTGATCAAGACATCACTGGGAATGCACCTAGCCCACACCATCGATGTGGCTAGTTACACACAAAGCCTTAGTAAACTAGGCACCATTATATATCTTTCAATCCACTGAACTACGGCTTGGTTTGATTTCACTAACACGTGAATACGTAGGCAGCCTTTCAACAGAGGCACAACCACTCACAATGACACAAATTCAAAAAAAAAGCGCCATCATTCCGGTCACGACACCATCATGTTCTCAACAGCTAGCTTTGTCATCCTGGGGGCTTCTCCTAGGCAGAAGTTCTCCATCCACTCACATAATCCAAATATTTTCAAAATCTAGCCACCTTTCTATAGTGTGTCCTAGTACTCGGCTCAGTCAAAGACGAGAATCTGTCAGGACTCGGAGTAATACCCACTTTGGAAATGTCCTAAAAATCAAAAATTCAAAAGGAGCACTAGACTACAACATTGTTACTGCTAAAACAGTCTCATTACAGACTACTGCAATTCCCCTATAGCAGATCGTTCCCATTTCGATGTTCGACTGTGTTGCCACTCGCTTAGGCTACGGAATAGCGCAACTTAAGTGTCTTGTCATCTTAGGTGGCCTACCCCCTACCGAGTCACGGTCTAACCCTTAGAGAGTCAAAGTCGTGTCTGTCAACTCGTCCTCTCGCGTCCAGAGTCGAGTCTGTCGGTATATCTCTCTCTCTTCAAATTCTCATTTTTTTGCAAAACTTAGCCATTTGGGAAAATCCTTTTCCTAGTCACCACGGGAATAAGAATTTTTATCGCGCTTCATCTAGGCATACAGGCCTAACCAGGGAATTTTTAGGAATCCATGTCAGGATCCGAATAGGAATCAAAGTCATCCTAAGCATCCTTATTTCCAAACCTTCCAAAAAATGCAGGATTTTCCTCTTTTCAAAATTTTCGAAAAAATCACCTTTTTCTTCCCCAGCATGAGTCAGTGTTTCGCCTAAATGTTACATACAAATTATGTCAGCATACAGGTACACCCAAGACTCCCAGAAATTCTAAGTTCCCCAGTGGAAAAGCTCAGACAACTTCTTAGCTTCCAAGGCAAGCTCCCGCGCAATTCTAAGACAGGGTGTATCTGCAAACAGGTATACCTATAGCTTCCTAGGCAAGCTCCCGCGACACTATCAACATCAACTCAGGTATGATTTCTATTCTATGGCTGGCGAGCCCTTTACGCAGGTCTAATGGACCCTAAACGACCCGATCGGAAGGCTGCCAGGTTTTAATCCTTGATTGACCTGGTGGCTACTCTGACTTTTGCCTTGTCCAAGCCTCAGTCAGAGTGGGGGCTCTGTAGACACCCACATTTTGACCGCTAGGTGTCTATAGTAGTTCCCGCCAAACACCCGATGATGATAGGACGTAAACGTGCTTTGACAGACTCGGATATGGGCTTGTAATCATGGACACTTGGTTTAGACATTTTAAGGAGTACAAATCTCACAAAACTGACCTCAAATCCAGGCCCAGTGGGTCGTTTCGAGTCGAATAACACTAATTTGGGTCGAAACCGTCACCAGGGGTAAAACCGTCTTTTAGCGACCGAGTCAAACCCGGTCAAAGATATTTTTTCCCGAGTCACACGAGCTGGCCGTGACACTACACGGTTTGATTCGGACTCAAACACCAAAAAATCAGCCATACAAAAATAATAAACAATTCCGTTTAAGTAGAGTTCGATCGCAAGTAGGAATTCTATCCGGAAACCGAAACGGAATACCACCCCAGCTCAGATACTCGGCTGAAACAGCCGAGATATCACCCCAAACCAGCCGAGTTTTTGGCTTTCCCACCAAGAAACGAGAAGTCTATTCCTTCACGAACTCTCATATTTCCTATCCAAACCGGTGTTTCTTGTCACACAAGTAAGATCACCTCGGTTCCTATAAATAGGACCCTCCCTTCAACCTCAAACAGACAGAAAATAAACCATAAATCAGACCAAAAAATACCGAGAAGATCAACCTCCAAAGTCCCGACATAATCCCGAAGTAATTCCAAAGATCCGACGAAACCAATCCCGTCCAAACCGGCCGAACCCACGCCGCACACACACCAAAAACACTCCAAAAACCGACACCTTAACTCACCCACATCATCTCGACGCTCCCGTGTCTAAGCCACCGTCCGACGAGCTCTATACCGAGAACACAAAGCATGTAGGTTGAGGGTGTAAATCAAACCCGTCTCTTCCCTTTTCTCTCTTCTTCATCTCGTTTTTTATGGGTCTTGCGTCGGTCTTTCTTTTATTTTCTAATATCGATATTACTAAAACTATTTTCCTATATCGAATATTCTTAAAATACGATATCGATTCTATATAATCGAATGTCGTATCAAAAGGAATTATATTAAGCTTTCGACGAAATCGTTACATTTTTTTTATTCAAAGCTTTTTTACAACCTTTTCGTTCAAAATTCCTTTTTCTTATTTTTCGTCCAAAACCCTTTTTTCAAATTTTTTCGTTCAAAATAAACTTTTTTCCAAAACCTTTTTAAAGTCATTCCGAATATTCGATATCGATTTCATAATCGAATATCGAATACGACGAATATCGAAAACATGGATCGAATACAAGTTAATTCATAACTTGTATACGATTCATCAAAAATAATAATTTTCGAACAAAATCCAAAGGCCGGACAGCTCACGGTCCGGACCTTTTTTTACGGTTTTTGTTTGTTTTATTTTTATTATTCTTCGATCAATTTCTAAATTTACATCTTTTCCAAAACTATTCTAAATATTTGATAATCAATTATCGAATATATCGAAGATCGAGAATATTAAGTCGAGTACGAATTATGCAATATTCGTACGCGATTTAATCAAAATTTTCCGAAAAAACGTTTCAGGCCTCCACGCGACCCGCATTGATCTCGGGCGAGTCGCGCGGTTCTCGGCCGAGACCAACCCTTTTTCCTTTTTTTTATTTTCTTTCTCGAACATCGTTTTTTATACAAAACAACGTTTTAGTAATATTTTTCAGATTTCGATTAATTTTTATTTTCTCGATTTCATATATTATTTCAATCATTACTAACTCGTTTTCTCGTGTTTGTAGCAAATTATTCTCATATTTTCTTTTTATCGTTTTATTAGACTAAAACGAACTCACATGCTAAATAACTTTGACGTTAGTAGTTTAATATGCATTAAACGACCTAGCAACCCATTTGTTTATTTTTCCTCACATGTCTTAGGAAAATAATCTCTGCATATCATTTCATCGTCGAACTAACGCGTGTACACAAAACCGAACGATATCTTAGTAAAGGCCGCTAAGTGCGGGCGGGGTTGGGTGTTCTCGCTGAACTTCCCAACACGTACCCTCACCCCTTACTCAGAACCGTGGTTTCCGGATGTCCGAAACCATTGGCAACGAGAGTCATTCAATATACGATTAACCGCCCAGTCGGCATCGGTATCGATATGCTAAGGGACGAACCCAATAAACTCTGACATCGGAAATGGGCCAGGCTTTAAGTATGGCCCACTACGACATAGAGTGGGTTCGAATGGTTCCGAATAACCATAAAATTCGGTGGCGACTCCTACTTCGATTTAAAATTCTATTCGATCCATCTCATATGGAAATTCTATCGCCTCCCCAAAACCCGCGCTTCGCCGCGTCGGGGTGGACCTATGTCATGTCCACACATTGTTAAAGATATATTCGGATATTTCACCGCCAAAGGTTGCACCTCACTTGTTTTCACATTTTTTAAAATCGTCCGCCTTCGAGGTGCCAGGTGCGGCAACAGAGTCATTTGCGAAACATTGTTCAGAGATAACAAGAACGTAAACAAGTAGTAGAGCGATTTTGATTGTTTTAGGATACATATCAAGAGCTTAGTTAATATTATTTCAAATTTTTGAAATATATCGAAAGTAGGTTTCACACACAAGGAACAAAAAAAATAGTACAAAAAGTAAAGTGACTTGTGATGCAGAACAATTGTTCATATCATATATACACTTTTATATTTGAATCTATACATTTAAAGTATTTGTATCTCAAAATTAACATAAAATATTATTAATACTTATTTAAAGTTAATTTAAATCATTCAATGATAACAAAGAATTTTTCTATGATAAGTTTCCCAAATTATAAGCATGGGAGCATTTAATTTTATAATCAAATAACCGACATTAACATTGATGTCAAAACACAATCCTCATAAATTAATTATTTTTACTAAATAAAAAAAATCGTTTATAATAACATAACTATTATGTTCATTTGAGGTATACCGATTTTTAAACTTATGTACATTGTCTTTTATTCGTTAATTAGTATAGAGTTTTAATTTCTCCGGTTACTATTTTTTTAAAAAAACTTTGTAAGATATTTGTTTTTACTAAACCAATAATAACTCATTTGAAAGTTTAAAAAAAAACCCTAAATTTATGGAAGATATATAAATTCGTAATATAATCATTTTTTTAAATTATTAAATATATTGTATGTTTCTTTTTTTTTCTTTTAGTTGTGAATTATTCGTTTTTAAGTCACATATTATACATTTTCAAGTTCATCATTCAACAAGATAAATAATTATATTCCTATCACTTGAATTACATTGTTCGTGGATTTATATTATATAAAATCTTCAAAATTTGTCATTACATAGTTTATTGTTATTTAGATCTGATGGCGTGAGCGAAATACTCTGACTTTATGGAACATAATTATCTATTCGCGAGATTTTTTGAACATATTCACTTTGTTGTCAATGTCGAAGTTCTAAAGTACAGTGAGTGGTCATATCATGATAAAATTAAAGAGAATCTGAATTATGTATATGGATGTATGTACGTACTTGTTATTGTTCACAATAGTATGTAGTTTTTCGCTTTTTGTAGAAACAATTTTTTTTAATTTTCTCACTTCTTTCAGGATTAATGCTATTTATATTAATCTTTATGGAAAGAAAATAACTTGATGATTGTAAGATTTTAAGATTTTAAGATTTTACAAGTTAAGTCATAATCATTTTTATGTAATGACTATTTATATTTAATATTTTCAACATAAAATACGACTAACGTTCGTTAACAGAAATTATCCATATGGTAAAAAAATATGCATGTCTTCAACAATGATACTGCACTGAAAAAAACACGGTGGTAGGAGCTATATTATCAATTTACCATATAAATGTAATTAATGAAGATTTCAAACAATGTTTGACTAAAAATCATATTTATTTGATCATGCCTCGTATCAATTTTTCATTTAAAGATATATATACGTACTTTCGATATATTAACGAACTAATTAGAAACACGTCCAAATGTCTTGCAAAGTTCCCATACTTTTTCATTTTTAAGCCATGCTTCGTCTGTCTCTTTCTCACCAAGACGCTTGTCGACTATAGACACTTGTGTTAGAAACTTGTGACAGTCCTCTCCGACCTTTAATAGAGCGCTGCAAGTTTCTTTCGATACTTGTTTTCCATTGTTAAAGATATATTCGGATATTTCACCGCCAAAGGTTGCACCTCACTTGTTTTCACATTTTTTAAAATCGTCCGCCTTCGAGGTGCCAGGTGCGGTAACACAGTCATTTGCGAAACATTGTTCAGAGATAACAAGAACGTAAACAAGTAGTAGAGCGATTTTGATTGTTTTAGGATACATATCAAGAGCTTAGTTAATATTATTTCAAATTTTTGAAATATATCGAAAGTAGGTTTCACACACAAGGAACAAAAAAAATAGTACAAAAAGTAAAGTGACTTGTGATGCAGAACAATTGTTCATATCATATATACACTTTTATATTTGAATCTATACATTTAAAGTATTTGTATCTCAAAATTAACATAAAATATTATTAATACTTATTTAAAGTTAATTTAAATCATTCAATGATAACAAAGAATTTTTCTATGATAAGTTTCCCAAATTATAAGCATGGGAGCATTTAATTTTATAATCAAATAACCGACATTAACATTGATGTCAAAACACAATCCTCATAAATTAATTATTTTTACTAAATAAAAAAAATCGTTTATAATAACATAACTATTATGTTCATTTGAGGTATGCCGATTTTTAAACTTATGTACATTGTCTTTTATTCGTTAATTAGTATAGAGTTTTAATTTCTCGGGTTACTATTTTTTTTTAAAAACTTTGTAAGATATTTGTTTTTACTAAACCAATAATAACTCATTTGAAAGTTTAAAAAAAAACCCTAAATTTATGGAAGATATATAAATTCGTAATATAATCATTTTTTTAAATTATTAAATATATTGTATGTTTCTTTTTTTTTCTTTTAGTTGTGAATTATTCGTTTTTAAGTCACATATTATACATTTTCAAGTTCATCATTCAACAAGATAAATAATTATATTCCTATCACTTGAATTACATTGTTCGTGGATTTATATTATATAAAATCTTCAAAATTTGTCATTACATAGTTTATTGTTATTTAGATCTGATGGCGTGAGCGAAATACTCTGACTTTATGGAACATAATTATCTATTCGCGAGATTTTTTGAACATATTCACTTTGTTGTCAATGTCGAAGTTCTAAAGTACAGTGAGTGGTCATATCATGATAAAATTAAAGAGAATCTGAATTATGTATATGGATGTATGTACGTACTTGTTATTGTTCACAATAGTATGTAGTTTTTCGCTTTTTGTAGAAACAATTTTTTTTTTAATTTTCTCACTTCTTTTAGGATTAATGCTATTTATATTAATCTTTATGGAAAGAAAATAACTTGATGATTTTAAGATTTTAAGATTTTAAGATTTTACAAGTTAAGTCATAATCATTTATATGTAATGACTATTTATATTTAATATTTTCAACATAAAATACGACTAACGTTCGTTAACAGAAATTATCCATATGGTAAAAAAATATGCATGTCTTCAACAATGATACTGCACTGAAAAAAACACGGTGGTAGGAGCTATATTATCAATTTACCTTATAAATGTAATTAATGAAAATTTCAAACAATGTTTGACTAAAAATCATATTTATTTGATCATTCCTCGTATCAATTTTTCATTTAAAGATATAAATACGTACTTTCGATATATTAACGAACTAATTAGAAACACGTCCAAATGTCTTGCAAAGATCCCATACTTTTTCATTTTTTAGCCATGCTTCGTCTGTCTCTTTCTCACCAAGACGCTTGTCGACTATAGACACTTGTGTTAGAAGCTTGTGACAGTCCTCTCCGACCTTTAATAGAGCGCTGCAAGTTTCTTTCGATACTTGTTTTCCATTGTTAAAGATATATTCGGATATTTCACCGCCAAAGGTTGCACCTCACTTGTTTTCACATTTTTTAAAATCGTCCGCCTTCGAGGTGCCAGGTGCGGCAACACAGTCATTTGCGAAACATTGTTCAGAGATAACAAGAACGTAAACAAGTAGTAGAGCGATTTTGATTGTTTTAGGATACATATCAAGAGCTTAGTTAAAATTATTTCAAATTTTTGATATATATCGAAAGTAGGTTTCACACACAAGGAACAAAAAAAATAGTACAAAAAGTAAAGTGACTTGTGATGCAGAACAATTGTTCATATCATACACTTTTATATTTGAATCTATACATTTAACGTATTTGTATCTCAAAATTAAAACAAAATATTATTAATACTTATTTAAAGTTAATTTAAATCATTCAATGATATCAGAGAATTTTTCTATGATAAGTTTTCCAAATTATAAGCATGGGAGCATTTAATTTTATAATCAAATAACCGACATTAACATTGATGTCAAAACACAATCCTCATAAATTAATTATTTTTACTAAATAAAAAAACTCGTTTATAATAACATAATTATTATGTTCATTTGAGGTATGCCGATTTTTAAACTTATGTACATTGTCTTTTATTCGTTAATTAGTATAGAGTTTTAATTTCTCCGGTTACTATTTTTTTTTGAAAACTTGGTAAGATATTTGTTTTTACTAAACCAATAATAACTCATTTGAAAGTTTAAAAAAAAACCCTAAATTTATGGAAGATATATAAATTCGTAATATAATCATTTTTTTAAATTATTAAATATATTGTATGTTTCTTTTTTTTTCTTTTAGTTGTGAATTATTCGTTTTTAAGTCACATATTATACATTTTCAAGTTCATCATTCGACAAGATAAATAATTATATTCCTATCACTTGAATTACATTGTTCGTGGATTTATATTATATAAAATCTTCAAAATTTGTCATTACATAGTTTATTGTTATTTAGATCTGATGGCGTGAGCGAAATACTCTGACTTTAAGGAACATAATTATCTATTCGCGAGAGTTTTTGAACATATTCACTTTGTTGTCAATGTCGAAGTTCTAAAGTACAGTGAGTGGTCATATCATGATAAAATTAAAGAGAATCTGAATTATGTATATGGATGTATGTACGTACTTGTTATTGTTCACAATAGTATGTAGTTTTTCGCTTTTTGTAGAAACAATTTTTTTTAATTTTCTCACTTCTTTTAGGATTAATGCTATTTATATAAATCTTTATGGAAAGAAAATAACCTTATGATTGTAAGATTTTAAGATTTTAAGATTTTACAAGTTAAGTCATAATCATTTTTATGTAATGACTATTTATATTTAATATTTTCAACATAAAATACGACTAACGTTCGTTAACAGAAATTATCCATATGGTAAAAAAATATGCATGTCTTCAACAATGATACTGCACTGAAAAAAACACGGTGGTAGGAGCTATATTATCAATTTACCATATAAATGTAATTAATGAAGATTTCAAACAATGTTTGACTAAAAATCATATTTATTTGATCATGCCTCGTATCAATTTTTCATTTAAAGATATAAATACGTACTTTCGATATATTAACGAACTAATTAGAAACACGTCCAAATGTCTTGCAAAGTTCCCATACTTTTTCATTTTTAAGCCATGCTTCGTCTGTCTCTTTCTCACCAAGACGCTTGTCGACTATAGACACTTGTGTTAGAAGCTTGTGACAGTCCTCTCCGACCTTTAATAGAGCGCTGCAAGTTTCTTTCGATACTTGTTTTCCATTGATAAAGATATATTCGGATATTTCACCGCCAAAGGTTGCACCTAACTTGTTTTCACATTTTTTCAAATCGTCCGCCTTCGAGGTGCCAGGTGCGGCAGCAGAGTCATTTGCGAAACATTGTTCAGAGATAACAAGAACGGAAACAAGTATTAGAGCGATTTTGATTGTTTTAGGATACATATCAAGAGGTTAGTTAATATTATTTCAAATTTTTGAAATATATCGAAAGTAGGTTTCACACACAAGGAACAAAAAAAATAGTACAAAAAGTAAAGTGACTTGTGATGCAGAAAAATTGTTCATATCATACACTTTTATATTTGAATTTATACATTTAACGTATTTGTATCTCAAAATTAACATAAAATATTATTAATACTTATTTAAAGTTAATTTAAATCATTCAATGATATCAGAGAATTTTTCTATGATAAGTTTTCCAAATTATAAGCATGGGAGCATTTAATTTTATAATCAAATAACCGACATTAACATTGATGTCAAAACACAATCCTCATAAATTAATTATTTTTACTAAATAAAAAAAATCGTTTATAATAACATACCTATTCTGTTCATTTGAGGGATGCCGATTTTTAAACTTATGTACATTGTCTTTTATTCGTTAATTAGTATAGAGTTTTAATTTCTACGGTTACTATTTTTTTTTAAAAACTTTGTAAGATATTTGTTTTTACTAAACCAACAATAACTCATTTGAAAGTTTTAAAAAAAACCCTAAATTTATGGAAGATATATAAATTCGTAATATAATCATTTTTAAAAATTATTAAATATATTGTATGTTTCTTCTTTTTTCTTTTAGTTGTGAATTATTCGTTTTTAAGTCACATATTATACATTTTCAAGTTCATCATTCGACAAGATAAATAATTATATTCCTATCACTTGAATTACTTTGTTCGTGGATTTATATTATATAAAATCTTCTAAATTTGTCATTACATAGTTTATTGTTATTTAGATCTGATGGCGTGAGCGAAATACTCTGACTTTAAGGAACATAATTATCTATTCGCGTGATTTTTTGAACTTATTCACTTTATTGTCAATGTCGAAGTTCTAAAGTACAGTGAGTGGTCATATCATGATAAAATTAAAGAGAATCTGAATTATGTATATGGATGTATGTACGTACTTGTTATTGTTCACAATAGTATGTAGTTTTTCGCTTTTTGTAGAAACAATTTTTTTAAAAATTTTCTCACTTTTTTTAGGATTAATGCTTCCAATAACTTGATGATTTTAAGATTTTAAGATTTTACAAGTTAAGTCATAATCATTTTTATGTAATGACTATTTATAATTAATATTTTCAACATAAAATACGACTAACGTTCGTTAACAGAAATTATCCATATGGTAAAAAAATATGCATGTCTTCAACAATGACTCTGCACTGAAAAAAACACGGTGGTAGGAGCTATATTATCAATTTACCATATAAATGTAATTAATGAAGATTTCAAACAATGTTTGACTAAAAATCATATTTATTTGATCATGCCTCGTATCAATTTTTCATTTAAAGATATAAATACGTACTTTCGATATATTAACGAACTAATTAGAAACACGTCCAAATGTCTTGCAAAGTTCTCATACTTTTTCATTTTTAAGCCGTGCTTCGTCTGTCTCTTTCTCACCAAGATGCTTGTCGACTATAGACACTTGTGTTAGAAGCTTGTGACAGTCCTCTCCGACCTTTAATAGAGCGCTGCAAGTTTCTTCCGATACTTGTTTTCAATTGTTAAAGATATATTCGGATATTTCACCGCCAAAGGTTGCACCTAACTTGTTTTCACATTTTTTAAAATCGTCCGTCTTCGAGGTGCCAGGTGCGGCCGCAGAGTCATTTGCGAAATATTGTTCAGAGATAACAAGAACGGAAACAAGTAGTAGAGCGATTTTGATTGTTTTAGGATACATATCAAGAGCTTAGTTAAAATTATTTCAAATTTTTGATATATATCGAAAGTAGGTTTCACACACAAGGAACAAAAAAAATAGTACAAAAAGTAAAGTGACTTGTGATGCAGAACAATTGTTCATATTGTGGACATGACATAGGTCCACCCCGACGTGGCCACGCGCGAGTTTTGGGGAGGCGAATGAATCTCCATGAGATGGTCAAATGAAATTTAAATCGAAGTCGGAGTCGCCACCGAATTTTATGGTTATTCGGAACCGTTCGAGCCCACTCTATGTCGTAGTGGGCCGTGTACAAAATACGGCCCATTTCCGATGTCAGAGTTTATTGGGCTCGTCCCTTTTGCATATCGATACAGATGCCGACTTGAGCGGTTAATCATATATTGAATGACTCTCGTTGCCAATGGTTTCGGACATCCGGAAACCATGGTTCTGAGTTAGGGGTGAGGGTACGTGTTGGGAAGTTCACTAAGAACATCCAACCCCGCCCGCACATTAGCGGCCTCTACTAGGATATCGAATGACGTTTTAATGCGCGCGTTAGTAATAAGATGAATGATATGCAAACATTGTTTTCCTAAGCATGTGAGGAATTGAATGGGTTGCTAAGTCAGTTTAATGCATGAACAATTAACGTCGAAGTTGAATTTAGCATGTGAGATTCGTTTTAGTATAATAAAACAAACGATAAAAAAGAATGAATTTGCTACAAGATGAACAAACGAGTTAGTAACGGTTTGTAAAATAATATAGCAAGAAATAAATAGGCGAGATCGAGAAAATAAATCGAAATCTGTTAAAAAGAAGCGGTTTTGTATAAAAAACGATGTTCGAAAAAAAAAAAGAACGAAAAGGGCGTCGGGACAGCCGGCCGCGCGGCTCGCCCGGGATGCCGGCGGGTCGCGCGTCGGGCTGGTTTTGGACGCGGTTTTCTGAAAATTCGATTTATTAAATCACGTACGAATATTGCATGATTCGTACTCGAATTAATATTTTCGATATTCGCTATATTCGATAATTGACCACGAAATCAATATCAAATATTTAGAATAGTTTTAAAAAAGATGTAAATTTTAGAAATCGTCTCGTAGAATAAATAATAAAACGACCGAAAAAGAAAAAAAAACGGTCCGGATTGCGAGCCGTCCGGTTTTTGTATTTTGTTCGAAATTGCTAAATTGATAAGTCGCGTACAAAATATGAATTAATTTGTACTCGATTTATGTTTTCGATATTCGTCGTATCCGATATTCGATTATGAAATCGATATCGGATATTTAGAATGAAAAAAAAAAGGTTTTGTAAAATCATTTGTTTTGAACGAAAAGAAAAAGAAAAGAATTTTGAACGAAAAAAAAGATGTAACGATTTTTAATATCGTCGAGATCTTAATATAATTCTTTTCGATACAATATTCGATTATTGAAAAAATCGGTATTATATTTTTTTGAATATATGTTATGAAAATAATTTTTCGTTAATAACGATATTAGAAAAAAAAAATCGACTCTTGACCCATAATAAAAAACGGACGAAGAGAGGGAAGGAGAAGAAAGGAGAAATCGGGTTTGGTACACCCTCAACCTACATGCTTTTGTTGACTCGGATCGGAGCTCGTCGGAATGTGGCTAGGCACGGGAGCGTCGAGTTTGGTTCGGCTAGGGGGGTTCGGTTCGGTGGGACGTGTGAAGGGTGTCGGATATCGGGACCGGTTTCCTTCGGGTTTGTAATATCGGTTTCTCGATGCTAAAGAATTATGTTTTTCAGGAATTATGTATGTTGGGGATATTATGAATTAAATGTGTATGGTTGGAAATCTGTGTGTCTAAAGTGTTGAATGGGAGGTCCTATTTATAGGGATTCCCGACCTTGACTTAGGAGAGATGTGTTTGAACTAGAATTACCGCTTGGGTAAGAAGCTGAGGAGAACGAGAATTCCGTTTTCTTGTGGGGGAAGAAAGAGGAATCTCGGCTGGTTCATGCTGCTCGGCCGAGTGTTTTACACTCGGTTGGGTGTTTGAATCGGTTTTCGGATAGGATTCTTACTTGAGGTCGAATTCCATCCTTAAACGGACTTGTTTATTATTTTGTGTAGCTGTTTTTTGTGGAATTTGAGTGTGAACTGGACACGTGAGATGTCACGGTCAGCCCGGAAGTTTCGGAAAAAATCCTTGACCGGGTTTTGACTCGGTCGCTAAAAGACGGTTTTACCACTGGTGTCGGATTCGACCCAAATCAGTGTTATTTGACTCGAAACGACCCACTGGGCCTGAATTTGAGGTTGGTTTTGTAAGATTCGTACTCCGTAATAAGTCTAAACCAAATGTCCATGATTACGAGCCCATATCCGAGTCCATCAAAGCACGTTTACGTCCAATCATCATTGAGTGTTTGTCGGAAACTACTATAGACACCTGGCGGTCAAAATGCGGGTGTCTACAGAGCTCCCACTCTGACTGAGGCTTGGACAGGGCGAAAGTCAGAGTAGCTACCAGGTCAATAAAGGATTAAAACCCGGTAGCTTCCGGTCGGGTCGTTTAAGGTCCATTAGACCTGCGTGAAGGGCCCACCGGCCATGGGCTAGAAATGTACCTGAACTGATGATAACTCCGTGGGGATTTGAATTCGTCGCATAAGACTTAAAATGGGCCTGTATGTGGGCTCATCTTGTTAAATGCTGCTGGGGAGTTATGCAAATCGCATGGTCCTGCTTGAGTCGTCCTGTACATATTTATGCAAAGTAGCAAAGTTTTGCATGTAATATTTGTAGGAAAAATGACTCGTGCTGGGGAATAAAAATTTTGAGAAAAGGTTTGAATTTTTGAGTTTTGCAAAAGTCTTTGAAAAATTAGAGAATTTTTGTGACTTTGAAAAGGAATAGGAATGCTCGGGATGACTCAGCTAAGCCTTAGGACAATGGCTTGTATGCTAAATGCTCTAGGATTGGGAATCCTAAGGTGAGGAGGAGAACTTATTTTTATGCTATAAATATCCTCTCCTTGCTTCATAAATCTTCACAATTCCCACAATTACTTAAAGAAAAGAATAAGCCCTGAAAAATTTATTCCTCCTTTTAGCAAATCAATTATGGGGATCGATCGATTAGTTGGGATGCTTCATGAATGGTCCAAATATTTTAGAGATGCCGATAGGGCTATCCTAAACCAGAACGGCGTTACCCAATTGTCCGTGATCCGTCAGATGCAAGTAGACTGCCATTTCTTGGATGCTTGCCTGTCCTATTGGGACGATACCTATCATGTATTTAGCTTTCCTCGAGGAGAGATTTGCCCTATTCATGAGGAAATTGCTGCTGCAGGAGGATGGAATCCCATACTTCGCCCTGCTATCCCTTTTTCAGTTCCTGACCCAAGGAGGAAGTTGAGGGAATTTTTAGGGCTTTCCCATATGGTGGTATCCCGTATGCTAGAAGGAGACACCGTTTCCCTGATCGACCTAGCTGAAAAATTCATGAACCCAGATGATGTTCGGGTCGGGCCGGTTCATAGCCGTAGGGCCTTCACTTTTTGTATGCTCCATGTCTATGCCTTTGAGGGGCATATGGATTTATTATCTTGCATGGGCCACGTTAAACTTTTTACTGTGGCTGATCTGATGGAGACAGAGCATAGCCCGGCTTGGTTGATTACGGGAGAGATTATCCAGGGTTTGGATAATCGCAAGAGGGATCCGTCAGTCAGGTTGACTGGGAGTACTCGGCTTCTACAGGTATGCCGTTTTTGATTGATTTTTTTTCGCTTTTCCCGGTTTTCCGGTTTTTCGTGGTTTGCGCGGTTTTTCCCGATTTTCCCGGTTCCTGCGGTTTTCTCGGTTTTCACGTCTTTTCACGTTTTTTTTTATTTTGACGATTTTTGGCGATTTTGATTTTTTGCGGGTTTTTCAGCTGTGGTTGTTTGAGAGGTTGTCAATCTTGGATCCTCCCTTAGATGTGAGCCGGTATCAACCCAGGCAAGTAATGTCGAGGAGACGAGCTATTGCCTTTTCTCGCTTTAATACCCAAAAATACTGGGATGAGGTGCTATCTTTCCACGAAGGCCTGTTGATCCGTTGGGTCGTGCCATGGTGGCCAATTTACGTTTGGACCGGTCTAGAGTCTCGAGATAGGGCTAGATATCAGGTAATCCTATCTTTTAGCCAGACAATTCACCTCTTTCCCGATCGCATACTTAGGCAATATGGTCGGGTGCAAAGAATCCCATAAATCGAGGCCGTTGTGAGTGAATCTACTCAGCTGACGGATGTGATGTGTGACACCTGGATGCAAAGGTGGTATACACGAGCTACTTGGCCTGTTCTCAAAAATTCTCATTCGATCTGGGTAACCGATTCTTATGTAAGATGGACCCGAGCTGATTCTGCTAAAACTCGAGCTGCCTTGAAAACTGACGAGGCCTATGACCTGTTACGCCGGGCGCATGCTAAAGATAATAGAAGCTTTTTGCCGAGGAAGCTACTTCGACAGGTCAGAAAGGGAGATCTAGGACTCAGACTGAAGGGTCCAGTACTAAGGGTGCACGGGGGAAAGTGAGCCCCCAGACAGATCTAGAAAAGAGACTAGGACCAAGACTGGCGGCTAAGGACCGACTTGGTCCTCGAGACAGGCTTCCCGAGCCGGTCAGGGCTCGGCTTGGACTGGTGCAAATGGTGGAAAACCCAAAATCGAAGAAACGGGTTCGAGCAAAGGAAGTTCCCCTTGTGATTAGGGAACGTTCGCCCCCGCCCCGTCGGCCTCGGGCTCCGCGTGACCCGAAAGATAAGGGGAAAGGAAAAATGAATGAGTAGTCTCCTAAATTTATTATTTAAGTATTACTACTATTTTTGTGGTGTGATTTTGTTGCTTTTTTGTGTGATGTATTTTTGAAATAATAAAAAGACATATTAGTGAATACCGTTCCCGTCTTTTTGTTATTGCAGTGGTTGTACCCTTTTGAGGGGTTGCCTACGTATCCAAAAATTAATGGAATCAAACCTTCCGTAGTTCAGAAGTATTTTTGCAATTTTTTGAAATACATCAAGATTATTAATTCGAGATGTGCAACGGTAGGATAAATAATCCTAACTTATTGACTTGCTTAAATTTTTTTTTTGAAAATTCATAAAAAGACATTTTTTATAAATTTTGCAAATGACATTGAGATAGGGTTTATGGGTAGTAACGCTTCAGCTGGTCCAAGTTTGTTGGATTGACGAACTCATTCCCGTCCAAGTCCGTTAGCATTACTGCTCCTCCTGAAAGAATCTTGTTTACTAGATATGGCCCAGCCCAATTGGGTTTGAATTTTCCACTTGGGTCAACTGGTAGTAAAGCTCGAACAGATTTTAGGACTAGATCGCCCTCTTTGATGTTCCTGGGCCTAACCCTTTTGTTAAAAGCCCGTTGGATCCTTTTCTGATAAATCTGAATATTATTCAGAGCCCGGGACCGTCGTTCGTCTAAGAGGACTAGTGAGTCATATCGGGCTTGGACCCAGTCCGCCTCAGGTACCTGGCTTTCGAGCAGAATCCTAAGGGATGGTACCTCTAGCTCGACTGGCTGGACTGCTTCCATTCCATATGTCAGATAGTATGGAGTTGCTCCGGTTGCAGTTCGAATTGATGTCCGATATCCCCATAAGGCAAAAGGTATCTTGTCGGGCCAGTGTCGGTAATTCTCAGCCATCTTTTTAAGAATGGTGACAATTGTTTTATTGGCCGCCTCCACCGCTCCATTTGTTTGAGGACGGTAAGGTGATGATGTATGCCTTTGGATCTTGTACTTTTCCAGCAAAGTGGCGGTTTCAGCTTGAAAATGGGTCCCGTGATCGCTGATGAACTCGTGCGGAATCCCGTATCGACATATAATTTTATTTTGGATGAACTTAGCCACATGTTTGGCATTCAAGATCCGGTATGACTCGGCTTCGACCCATTTAGTGAAATAGTCGATAGCCACTAGGATGAAACAGTGACCTCCTGTCCCGGAAGGGTTCACTTTCCCAATTATATCAATTCCCCATGTTGAGAATGGCCATGGTGATGTCATTGTATATAATAAGGATGAAGGCATAAGCTGAACATTGGCGAAAATCTGACAGTTATGACAGTGTTTGACATACAACTGGCAGTCAGTTTCCATGCTAATCCAATAGTAACCGAGTCTTGCGATTTTCTGGGCCAACATATGGGCGTTCATTTGTGGACCGTTTTCACCGTCGTGTACCTCGGCCATAACTCTTTCGGCTCGAGTTTTGTCAATGCATAGGAGTAAAGCCCCCTGTGCTGTCTTCTTATATAACTGTCCATCGTCTGTGCGGATGAAATGGGTGGCCCATCTTCGTAGAGCCTTCTTGGCCCGGTTTTCAGCCCCCGGAGGATATTCCCCTGACGTTAGGTAGGTTAGAATAGCCTGATACCAAGGTTCTGGATCAGTTATTTCGATATCTTGGATAGCGTGGATGTATGCCGGCTTAGACCGTCTTTCGACACAAATGGGCATGCTGGTTAGATGTGCTGGGATATTCAGTAAAGATGCTAATTTTGAAAGAGCATCTGCAAACTGGTTTTCTTCCCGAGGCAAATAAATGTACTCCACTTTTTGAAATTGTTTTTTGAGAACCCTTACCCGTGCTTGATAAGCCACGAGATTTGCGTTCCGAGTCTTCCATTTTTGTAGGGTTTGATTTATGACTAAAGATGAGTCAACGTGGACCCGGAGGTTTGTTACTCCTAAATCTGCGGCGGCTTGCAGTCCGTGAATGCATGCTTCGTACTCGGCTGCGTTGTTAGTCACGTCAAAGTCTAGCTTAATGGATAATGGGGTGTGTTCCCCTTGCGGTGAGATTAGCAAGATCCCGACGCCAAATCCTCGGAAGTTGGACGCTCCGTCGAAATACAGATCCCATGTATCGGTGTCGGTATGGAATATGTCTTCATCTGGGAAGGCCCAAGTATCGGTGTGTTCTTCCTCGGATACCGGACTGTCGGCGAGGAATTCTGCTACAACCCGGCCCTTGATGGCTTTTAAAGGTACAAACTTGAGGTCGAACTCAGCTAGCATTAAAGTCCATCTGGATATACGGCCGTTGAGGACGGGCTTTTCGAACAGATACTTGATCGGATCCATTTTGGAGAGCACGTGTACCTCGTGACTAAGCATGTAGTGTCGGAGCTTTTTAGTGGCCCATACTAAAGCTAGACACGTCTTCTCGAGCATGGTGTACTTGCATTCGTATTCCAAGAACTTTTTACTGATGTAGTAAATAGCCCGTTCTTCAGAATCGACCGTTTGGGCTAGCATAGCGCCCATGGCCGTCTCGGTCGTTGCTAGGTATAGCGACAGAGGCAAACCATGCTGAGGTGGCATTAGCACCGGTGGAGAGGATAGAACCTCCTTGATCTTATCGAAAGCCATTTGACATTTTTCGTCCCATAGTGTTCGTTCTCCTATCTTCAGTTTCTTGAAAATGGGTTCACATACCATGGTTAGCTTTGAAATGAATCGGCTTATATATTGGACTTTCCCGAGAAACCCCCTTATTTCTTTTTCGGTTTTAGGCGGTTGCATCTCGGTTATGGCCTTGATCTTTGCTGGGTCAACTTCGATGCCACGTTGGCTGACAATGTGGCCTAGAAGCTTGTCCGATGTTACCCCGAAACTGCATTTTTGAGGGTTTAACCTCATGTTGTACTTGCGTAGTCGGGTGAAGAACTTTCTTAGGGCTGCGATGTGCCCGTTTCGGTCCTTGGATTTGACAATCATATCGTCGACGTAGACCTCCACCTCCTTATGCATCATGTCATGCAATAAAGTGGTGGCGGTCCGTTGATAAGTGGCACCAGCGTTAATAAGCCCAAATGGCATTACGGTATAACAGTAGGTCCCCCAAGGTGTGATGAAGGTGGTCTTACTCATGTCTTCTTCCGCCATTTTGATCTGATTGTATCCGGCATACCCGTTCATGAATGATAGAAGGGCATGGTCGGCCGTGTTATCCACCAGTATGTCGATGTGTGGCAATGGAAAATCGTCTTTTGGGCTGGCCTTATTAAGGTCTCGAAAATATACACATACTCGGACTTTGCCATCCTTTTTGGGTACTGGTACTATGTTCGCAACCCAGTCTGGATATTCAGACACTTGGATAAAGCCCGCTTTGAATTGTTTATCAACTTCTTCCTTGACTTTGAGAGACCATTCGGGCCTCATTCTTCGGAGTTTCTGTTTTACCGGCTTGTACCCGTCTTTGATGGGTATTCGGTGTTCAGCTATCTCCCGGTCTATTCCCGGCATGTCCTTGTAGGACCATGCAAAGACGTCTTTGAATTCTTGGAGAAGACCCGTGAATTGTTGTCTCTCTTCGGGATCTAAAGATAGGCCCAACCTAAGCATCTGAGGTTCTAAAGGGGTTCCTACGTTGATGGAATTGGTTTCTTCGATTACCGGATCTCGGGACTCCCTATCTTCGAGTTGCTCAATTAGATGCGGGGGCAATGGTACCTGTTCGTCGGGTTTCTCAATGTCATTGCAAGTAAGATTTTTGAAAATATTTTGAAAATAAGCCAAGTCGTAAGCAGAACGGTTATCGTTATTATTGATAGTAAATTTTGAAAAGAGCTCGAAGAGAGCTGCCATCTGATCGTTGGTCAGAGGCGGGATAGGGAGAGCCCTCGGGACAGACTCCGGGGCTCCCGATGGTGTGGCTAAAGGAGGGATAGGGGTTACAAACTCGATCCTAGTACTGGACCCTCTAGACTTTGACTCAGACTCCGACTCTGACTCTGACTCGGACTCGGACTCAGATTCAGACTCGATAGCATGCATATCTCCTTCTCCAGTAGTTAGCTTGTAGACTCGACCCTGACTGTCGATCCACTTAGTTGTCTTCCTCCAGGCTCTCTTCCCGATGTTGGCACCGACTTCAGAGATCAGCTTAGTTGGATCGAACCTGCTGCTGCGGAGGATCAAGCTGACTAACTCCTGCTTAGGGGTCGGGATGACCTTGTCTTCCCCAAAGAGTAGTCCTAGAATGGGCTGAGTACTGTTTGTGCCCTCCTTAGATTCGGCCTGGATAAGGGCAAAGATATCATTTGGGATGAAATTGCATTCCCGAGCCAGTTTGGTCCCGGGATATGAGATGGTGGGATGATAGAGGCCCGTTTGAATAGCTCCGAACACCGGGGTGACGAACGTGACCGTCTTGGTTTGGTCCGTGTATCGGGGCGCCATAGTATAGCCTAGACCGAGGTGAGATTGTCCGTTGTTCAGGGTTTCGATGACTTTCCCGGGTGGAAGATAGGGCCTTGATGTGACTCCCGGTAGGCAACCCAGGTTTTGTAGCATCGTGTCGATGCTAACGGTGAAGTACGGCCAGAAAAGGTATTCCTCCTCGATCATTCCCACAAAGTTGAAACCTCGTGGGTCAGCTGTGCCTGCCGTGTTGCAGCTTGACACGGTTATGGGAGTGGCTTCGAGAGTGATGATCCCATCCTGTAAAGGTAGTTTGACCTTCCGGTGAAGAGTGGAAGACACAGCCTTGACCGCGTGAATCCATGGTCTCCCAAGTAGCAGGTTGAAGGATGAAGTAACATCGATCACTTGGAACTCTAACTCCTTCTCGATCGGGCCCGTTATGATTGTTAGTTTAACGGCCCCAGCAACTGATTTTGGGCTCCCATCAAAAGCCTGGATATCTTTGCAGTCGGAAGGTAGTCATCCTCGGTAATGCCGAGGGCCTTGGCTGTCCTTAAAGGAAGGACGTTAACTGCGGACCCGTCATCAATCAGGGTCATGGGTAGATACTTGTTGCGGCAGATCACAGTGATATATAGGGCCAAGTTATGGGTGGTCCCGAATGGTGGAAGGACGGACTCAAAGAAAGTGATAAGTGGGCCTTCTCCTTTGGACTTGTCCTTGAGGTGTGGCAAGATAGTGGCTACCATCTCGGTGGGGGTAACCGATGAGTCAACCTTGATTTCATCAAGGGCCCTAGTAAGTGCTGCTTGATGCTCCTGAGAACTAACCAAAAGATGCCATATAGTAATATCGGTTAGGACCCTCTTTAGTTGTCTGACTAGGGCCGTGTCAGCGTTTGGCTCTTCGGGAGTAAGTTCCGCCCTGGAAGGTTCAGTGACGGTTTCCGGGATGGCGAGACTGCTCGTGATGGTGTGTGTACCGGCCAGAGCTCTGGCTTTAGCCTTCCGGATTTCCTCGATAGTGACGGGGACAGCTTCTCCCTTAGCCAAGTAAACATCATCTTCATCGTCGTTCCATATCACGTTGATTTGGGGAATGAAGGGACAAATGAGATGAGAGCAGTCAACTACCTCTCTAGTAAAAATGGCATGAGTAGCAAGAGGATTGTTTTTGTTACTTGGCTTGTCACTAGGTAGTGGTATCTTGCCACCTTCGATCAGATCTTGGATAAGATGTTTCAATTTCCAGCATTTCTTCGTGTCATGCCCGTTGCCTTGGTGATAATGGCAATAGGCCTGAATGTTGTAGCTTTTGGATCGCTTTTCAACGGGAACTTCTGGTATTGGGCCTATCGGTTGGATTAGGCCTTTTGAAGACAACCTTTGTAAGGCGTTAGCATAAGTTGTCCCTATGTCAGTGAATACCCGATTTGGAGTATTCTTTTTGGTTGAGGTGTCAAGTGAGTTAACCTCGTCGAAGATGCTTCGGGCCGCCGTCGTGGTTGCGGGCTTGCTGGAGGATGAACTAGCTCCTTGATACCCTTTGGTAGAGGCCTTAGTAAGGTTATCTAGCCTTAGATCGTCTTCGATTCTGGTACCCATTTCGGTCAAAGTAGCGAAGTCGGGTATGATGGCGTACCTGAGATGGACTCGGTAAGCAGAGAGGAGGTTTTTGACAAAGGCCTCCACTAGCACTTTTTCGGTGGGCTTGTCCACCAGCTTAACTCTTTCGGTCCGCCACCTTTGAAGGTATTTGGTGAAACCCTCTTTAGGCTCTTGGGCCATAACTTCCAGAGTACGCATGGTAGTCTGGATTTCAGCATTATCCGCGTAGTTCCGCGCTAATTCCATTGCAACATCGTCCCAAGTTTTGTATTTCTTGGGGTCTTGCTTGTAGTACCAGGCTTTCGGGTGTTTCTCCAGAGAGGAAGCAAAGAGATGCTTAAACATGGTTGATTTGACCCCTTTAACAGCCATAAAGTCCTTGAAAGCCCGAATATGAAGTACCGAGTCTTCAGTCCCATCGAACATTGGCAAGCCCGTTAAGTTAAGGTTAGCGGGCAGTTCATCAGTTAAGGGTGAATAGGTACGAGCATTTTCCGTGAGAATAGTGTTTCTGGTGGTCGAATGGACCTGTTCCTGCAACTTTTGGACCGCGCCGGCTAGTGCTGCCAGAGGTCCGTCGTCTTCGATCGAAGCATTGGGGGTTCCCTATTCCACGGCACTAACCCGAGTGACGATGGCAATCTGGTCCTCCCGCATTTTCCTTAATTGGTCCTGGATTTGGGCCAACGAGGTGGTCAAATCGTCTATGGCTTGTTGCGTCATGGCTCGAGTGAAGGGTGGCCTGTCTGTAAGAGCACCACGTAATTAGCAACTTAACCCGAATCCTAAGAAAAGTACATCCCGAGCAAGGGAAAAGGAAGAAGACTAAAAATGGTAATGACTCGGAAAAGACACCTAGACGGGTGACTTGTGAAAAGGTGGGCCTTCCTCAGGATCCAACGCTGTGGGTTGGGCCCTGTCAGGAGGAAGGTTCACGTGAGACATTCCCAGACTTTTAGACTCGATTGTGTTAATTGGCCAACCTTTGTAGGAGTATGTCCTACGTAGGTGGGCCTTGCCTTAGTAAAATAAGGCGGACTAGGATGGGGGGAAACTCGTGATGTAAGATCGACGGAGTTTCGACGCTAGAGACTTCAACGACTTATGACACGACCCGACACTGCTAAATACAGGAAGTCTAAGAAGAGGAAGTTTCGAAATATGATTTTGAAAGCCCGAGCAAAATCGGGGAGAGAAATCCGGCCCTTTTTCGAAAAAGAAAAAAAAAGAAGTGGGCCGAATGACAGGTTTTGAAAGTTTCGAAAATATTTTCGAGTTTTGAATTGGGCATAATACCGGCTAGAAAAGGCTATTTTGAGTAAAATCGTGGATCCTATATTCGGTATATGACCCGGGTTTTGAAAATTGGATATTTTGAAAAGGAAGCAAAATTTTGAAAAATGACGGTTTTGAAAAAAGATGTGGATCAAGTAGCACGTAGTCATGGAAACAGTATAATGACGCCATGTATGCTCTTAAGCTAAGTCTCGGTCAGTCTGTAAGGGTCTATACCAGTGTACATAGACTATCGAGAATCGGGGCGGACTCCCTAACTCGAGTTGAGATTAGGACATGCCGTAAAACCCATACGAATCGGCTAATGGACACCTTTGACATAACCAATTTGGACTATATCAACGGTATAGTGGGACGTCGGTCACGAGTACCGGCCCGAGAAAATGGGGTTATGCATGAACCGTAAAACTAAAACGCGAATTGTACTAGTCAAACGATTTCTATTCGAGTATCACCCTGAGGATAGCGAAGGTTATTAACTCATCAGTAAATCCCCAGCGGAGTCGCCAAATTGTGGACATGACATAGGTCCACCCCGACGCGGCCACGCGCGGGTTTTGGGGAGGCGAATGAATCTCCATGAGATGGTCAAATGGAAATTTAAATCGAAGTCGGACTCGCCACCGAATTTTATGGTTATTCGGAACCGTTCGAGCCCAATCTATGTCGGAGTGGGCCGTGTACAAAATACGGCCCATTTCCGATGTCAGAGTTTATTGGGCTCGTCCCTTTTGCATATCGATACAGATGCCGACTTGAGCGGTTAATCATATATTGAATGACTCTCGTTGCCAATGGTTTCGGACATCCGGAAACCACGGTTCTGAGTAAGGGGTGAGGGTACGTGTTGGGAAGTTCACTAAGAACACCCAACCCCGCCCGCACATTAGCGGCCTCTACTAGGATATCGAATGACGTTTTAATGCGCGCGTTAGTAATACGATGAATGATATGCAAACATTGTTTTCCTAAGCATGTGAGGAATTGAATGGGTTGCTAAGTCGGTTTAATGCATGAACAATTAACGTCGAAGTTGAATTCAGCATGTGAGATTCGTTTTAGTATAATAAAACAAACGATAAAAAAGAATGAATTTGCTACAAGATGAACAAACGAGTTAGTAACGGTTTGTAAAATAATATAGCAAGAAATAAATAGGCGAGATCGAGAAAATAAATCGAAATCTGTTAAAAAGAAGCGGTTTTGTATAAAAAACGATGTTCGAAAAAAAAAAGGACGAAAAGGGCGTCGGGACAGCCGGCCGCGCGGCTCGCCCGAGATGCCGGCGGGTCGCGCATCGGGCTGGTTTTGGACGTGGTTTTCTGAAAATTCGATTTATTAAATCACGTACGAATATTGCATGATTCGTACTCGAATTAATATTTTCGATATTCGCTATATTCGATAATTGACTACGAAATCAATATCAAATATTTAGAATAGTTTTAGAAAAGATGTAAATTTTAGAAATCGTCTCGTAGAATAAATAATAAAACGACCGAAAAAGAAAAAAAAAACGGTCTGGATTGCGAGCCGTCCGGTTTTTGTGTTTTGTTCGAAATTGCTAAATTGATAAGTCGCGTACAAAATATGAATTAATTTGTACTCGATTTATGTTTTCGATATTCGTCGTATCCGATATTCGATTATGAAATCGATATCGGATATTTAGAATGAAAAAAAAGGTTTTGTAAAATCATTTGTTTTGAACGAAAAGTAAAAGAAAAGAATTTTGAACGAAAAAAAAGATGTAACGATTTTTAGTATCGTCGAGATCTTAATATAATTCTTTTGGATACAATATTCGATTATAGAAAAAATCGATATTATATTTTTTTGAATATGTGTTATGAAAATAATTTTTCGTTAATAACGATATTAGAAAAAAAAAGAAAAAACGACTCTTGACCCATAATAAAAAACGGACGAAGAGAGGGAAGGAGAAGAAAGGAGAAATCGGGTTTGGTACACCCTCAACCTACATGCTTTTGTTGACTCGGATCGGAGCTCGTCAGAATGTGGCTAGGCACGGGAGCGTCGAGTTTGGTTCGGCTAGGGGGGTTCGGTTTGATGGGACGTGTGAAGGGTGTCGGATATCGGGACCGGTTTCCTTCGGGTTTGTAATATCGGTTTCTCGATGCTAAAGAATTATGTTTTTCAGGAATTATGTATGTTGGGGATAGTATGAATTAAATGTGTATGGTTGGTAATCTGTGTGTCTAAAGTGTTGAATGGGAGGTCCTATTTATAGGGATTCCCGACCTTGACTTAGGAGAGATGTGTTTGAACTAGAATTACCGCTTGGGTAAGAAGCTGAGGAGAACGAGAATTCCGTTTTCTTGTGGGGGAAGAAAGAGGAATCTCGGCTGTTTAATGCTGCTCGGCCGAGTGTTTTACACTCGGTTGGGTGTTTGAATCGGTTTTCGGATAGGATTCCTACTTGAGGTCGAATTCCATCCTTAAACGGACTTGTTTATTATTTTGTGTAGCTGTTTTTTGTGGAATTTGAGTGTGAACTGGACACGTGAGATGTCACGGTCAGTCCGGAAGTTTCGGAAAAAATGCTTGACCGGGTTTTGACTCGGTCGCTAAAAGACGGTTTTACCCCTGGTGTCGGATTCGACCCAAATCAGTGTTATTTGACTCGAAACGACCCAATGGGCCTGAATTTGAGGTTGGTTTTGTAAGATTTGTACTCCGTAATAAGTCTAAACCAAATGTCCATGATTACGAGCCCATATCCGAGTCCATCAAAGCACGTTTACGTCCAATCATCATTGGGTGTTTGTCGGAAACTACTATAGACACCTGGCGGTCAAAATGCGGGTGTCTACACATATCATACACTTTTATATTAGAATCTATACATTTAACGTATTTGTATCTCAAAATTAACATAAAATATTATTAATACTTATTTAAAGTTAATTTACATCATTCAATGATAATAGGGAATTTTTCTATGATAAGTTTTCCAAATTATAAGCATGGGAGCATTTAATTTTATAATCAAATAACGACATTAACCTTGATGTCAAAACAATCCTCATAAATGAATTATTTTTACTATATAAAAAAATTCGTTTATAATAATATAACTATTCTGTTCATTTGAGGTATGCCGATTTTTATACATATGTACATTGTTTTTATTCGTTAATTAGTAAAGAGTTATAAATTTCTCCGGTTACTAGTTTTTTTTTAAAAAAAAATTGTAAGATATTTGTTTTTACAAAACAAATAATAAATCATTTGAAAGTTTAAAAAAAACTTAAATTTATGGAAGATATATAAACTCGTAATAAAATAATTTTTTAAATTATTAAATATATTGTATGTTTCTTCTTTTTTTCTTTTAGTTGTGAATTATTCGTATTTAAGTCACATATTATACATTTTCAAGTTCAACATTCGACAAGATAAATAATTATATTCCTATCACTTGAATTACTTTCTTCGTCGATTTATATTATATAAAATCATCAAAATTTGTCATTACATAATTTATTGTTATTTAGATCTGATGGCGTGAGCGAAATACTCTGACTTTAAGGAATATAATTTTCTATTCGCGAGATTTTTTGAACATATTCACTTTATTGTCAATGTCGAAGTTCTAAAGTACAGTGAATGGTCATATCATGATAAAATTAAAGAGAATCTGAATTATGTATATGGATGGATGTATGTACGTACTTGTTATTGTTGACAATAGTGTGTAGTTTTTTGCTTTTTGTAGAAACAAATTTTTTTTTAATTTTCTCACTTCTTTTAGGATTAATGCTTCCAATAACTTGATGATTTTAAGATTTTACAAGTTAAGTCATAATCTTTTTTATGTAATGACTATTTATATTTAATATTTTCAACATAAATACGACTAACGTTCGTTAACAGAAATTATGCATATGGTAAAAAAATATGCATTTCTTCAACAATGATACTGCACTGAAAAAAACACGGTGGTAGGAGTTATATTATCAATTTACCATATAAATGTAATTAATGAAGATTTCAAACAATGTTTAACTAAAAATCATATTTATTTGATCATGCCTCGTATCAATTTTTCATTTAAAGATATAAATACGTACTTTCGATATATTAACGAACTAATTAGAAACACGTCCAAATGTCTTGCAAAGTTCCCATACTTTTTCATTTTTAAGCCATGCTTCGTCTGTCTCTTTCTCACCAAAACGCTTGTCGACTATAGACACTTGTGTTAGAAGCTTGTGACAGTCGTCTCCGACCTTTAATAGAGCGCTGCAAGTTTCTTTCTATACTTGTTTTCCATTGTTAAAGATATATTCGGATATTTCACCGCCAAAAATTGCACCTAACTTGTTTTCACATTTTTTAAAATCGTCCGCCTTCGAGGTGCTAGGTGCGGCAACAGAGTCATTTGCGAAACATTGTTCAGAGATAACAAGGACGGAAACAAGTAGTAGAGCGATTTTGATTGTTTTAGGATACATATCAAGAGCTTAGTTAGAATTATTTCAAATTTTTGATATATATCGAAAGTAGGTTTCACACACAAGGAACAAAAAAAATAGTACAAAAAGTAAAGTGACTTGTGATGCAGAACAATTGCTCATATCATACACTTTTATATTTGAATCTATACATTTAACGTATTTGTATCTCAAAATTAACATAAAATATTATTAATACTTATTTAAAGTTAATTTACATCATTCAATGATAATAGGGAATTTTTCTATGATAAGTTTTCCAAATTATAAGCATGAGAGCATTTAATTTTATAATCAAATAACCGACATTAACATTGATGTCAAAACAATCTTCATAAATGAATTATTATTACTATATAAAAAAAATCGTTTATAATAATATAACTATTCTGTTCATTTGAGGTATGCCGATTTTTATACTTATGTACATTGTTTTTATTCGTTAATTAGTATAGAGTTTTAAATTTCTCCGGTTACTAGTTTTTTTAAAAAAAAATTGTAAGATATTTGTTTTTACAAAACCAATAATAAATCATTTGAAAGTTTAATAAAAAACCTAAATTTATGGAAGATATATAAATTCGTAATAAAATCATTTTTTAAAATTATTAAATATATTGTATGTTTCTTCTTTTTTCTTTTAGTTGTGAATTATTCGTTTTTAAGTAACATATTATACATTTTCAAGTTCATAATAATTACATTCATATCACTTGAATTACTTTGTTCGTGGATTTATATTATATAAAATCTTCAAAATTTGTCATTAAATAGTTTATTGTTATTTACACCTGATGGCGTGAGCGAAATACTCTGACTTTAAGGAATATAATTATCCATTCGCAAGATTTTTTGAACATATTCACTTTACTGTCAATGTCGAAGTTCTAAAGTACAGTGAGTGATCATATCATGATAAAATTATAGAGAATCTGAATTATGTATACGGATGTATGTACGTAATTGTTATTGTTGATAATAGTATGTAGTTTTTTGCTTTTTGTAGAAACATTTTTTTTTAATTTTCTCACTTCTTTTAGGATTAATGCTATTTATATTAATCTTTATGGAAAGAAAATAACTTGATGATTTTAAGATTTTAAAAGTTAAGTCATAATAATTTTTATGTAATGACTATTTATATTTAATATTTTCAACGTAAATACGACTAACGTTCGTTAACAGAAATTATGCATATGGTAAAAAAATATGCATGTCTTCAACAATGATACTACATTGAAAAAAACACGGTGGTAGGAGCTATATTATAAATTTACCATATAAATGTAATTAATGAAGATTTCAAACAATGTTTAACTAAAAATCATATTTATTTGATCATGCCTCGTATCAATTTTTCATTTAAAGATATAAATTCGTACTTTCGATATATTAACGAACTAATTAGAAACCCGTCCAAATGTCTTGCAAAGTTCCCATACTTTTTCATTTTTAAGCCATGCTTCGTCTGTCTCTTTCTCACCAAGACGCTTGTCGACTATAGACACTTGTGTTAGAAGCTTGTGACAGTCCTCTCCGACCTTTAATAGAGCGCTGCACGTTTCTTTCTGATTGGGGTCGCCAGCCTGTCACTAATCGCCTGCCAGGCAGGCCCCAGAGGAACGCCTATAAAGCTCGAAGGCCAGTCCCTGGCAAGAGGCCAAAATAGAAACATAAACGTTAAGGAAAGAAATCGACTGCCGGGCCAGCAAGCCAACGCAGCCTGCTAGAGCCTAGCGGCCACGGTTCAAAATCCGCCTGCCCTGGGGATGTCCCTGATTGACAGGGCCAGGACCCCTAGGGGCCCTCCCGTCATTTCGCCTAAGGTAATTAGGAATGGGTGGATGGGAAGATGCCACTTGTCACCTCCTTATCCACCCACTCCCCTCCTACTTACCTCTCTTGTAGGAAGGTATAAATATTCAACCCTTTCCCACAAGAGGGGGGTTGGATTTTCTCTCTCTAGACTCTCACTCCTAAAATCGCCGCCTAGTTCCTCACGAGCTAGGTTCATCAAGGCATTTGACGGACTAACTTAGGCATCGGAGAGGGTTCCCTCGGACAATCTCCGAGGCCCTGTGCGCTCATTGTGCAGGGAGCAGGCCGACTCCGCCGGGAAGGTCCGATCATAGGAGAGGGATAAAGGAGAGGTCAAGGGAATTCGAGCTGTCCATTACTTGTCAACGTTTCAATTCACGACCCGGAATCCAGAACCGGGTTATTGTTTCCGCGACCGGAACAATTTGGCGCCGTCTGTGGGGAAGTTCTGGTTGTATCCACGGATTACCCACAAAAAATCAACCATTCCTAATTACAAAAAACTAAAACAATCAATCATGCCCGAAATCGTTGACGCCAGTGTGGGGGCGGTTCCGACGGTCCCACCGGTGACCCCCCTGTATGGCATGCCACAGTCAGAGAGGATTCCTCCCGCCACGATCCTGGGGGTGGGAGGAACCAGCTTCCTAGGCGTGTCAAACGCTGCTGTAGCACCTGAGTTGGGGACACACCCAGGGCACACTCTGAATCTGACCCCAGCTCAGATGGCGCAGACAGCCGCCTTCTTCTCTGCAATGCTAAACCAGGAGTTCACTCCTGAGGACCTGGTAGGCAGGGTCGCAACGGCCCCCAGGCAGCCACCCTCAATAAGCAGGGATGGAGCTGGGGGCACGAAGCGGACCGCCGCCAGAAACGCTCAGAGGAAGGCAAGAAGGACGGCACAAGTATACGCGCAGGTGCAAAGGCGTATCACAACAGGCAGCCCAGAGCCACCTGCCCAACAGCAGGCATTCTCCATTCACACAACAGAATCCGCGTCTGGAGAACATAGAGGTTTATCCCAGGGATTGCAGGAGCGGATGAGGCACAGGGAGCCCATATCTAAACGCCTGGGAGAAAAGAAGGGCGGGGTCTTCTCCAGGTTAACGCCGGCGGTCAAGGAGCAGCCAGCCCCAGGTTTGTCCCAAAGCCTACAGTCTAGGCTCAACCGGGGGCAACCGCTTGAATCTAGATACCACCAGGATGAGAACCTCTGCCACTCTCAGAGAAAGAGACCCAGACAAATCTCCCCTGAGACAGAAGACGAAGCAGCAAGCAGGCTGCCTCCAAGGCACCGCTCCCCCAGTACGAGGAAACCGATCCATAAACAATGGGATATTCACGGTAACCAGTCTGGGGAAAGCAGGTCACGAATGGTAGGCAGGCCCACAAAAACCCCACTTCATCCTGAGGTACAAGAATACCCCATCCCGAAAATTAAAATGCCCACCATTAAGTTTGACGGGACAACAGACCCAGAGGACCACTTGGCGGCATTCGAGAGCCACATGGGCATGTACGACGTGGATGACGCTATCTGGTGCAAAGTCTTCCCAACCTCCCTGGCAGGGCTCGTACAAGGGTGGTTCAGAGACCTCCGCCAAGGATCAATCAAATTCTTCATAGAGTTGGCCGAGGTTTTCCTCGAACAATATGCAGGGAACAAAAGGAGGCGTCTCACTCGCTTCGATCTTATGACCCTAAAGCAGAAAAAAGGGTGAAAGTGTAAGGGAGTACCTAAGAAGGTTTGACTTATCCTACCAACAAGTCAGGGAGATCGATGACTCCACCGCCGCTTACGCCCTGACAATCTCCCTGCTCCCAGGAGAAATGAAATATCAGATGATCAGAGCCCAGCCAGAAACCTTGGCCATGGCCAGAAAAATTGCTGAAGGATTTATTCTGCAGGAAGAGTTCCACAGCCTGCCGGATACCCCTGCAGGCCAAACAAGGCCGCAAGGGGGACCGCAGGGTGGACGTGGCAGAAATGAGCCAGGCAAGCAGAGAGAAGAGGGAGACACTCCCAAAAAGGAGCGCACAGCATACCAACCAAGGTTTGACAGCTACACGGCCCTCAACAGGCCGAGAGCAGAAATCTTTGAGTTGGAAAAAGAAACAGCAAAATGGGCTCGTCCAAACAAGCCGCGCAGCCCAAAAGGGGATCCCAAAAAATTCTGCACGTTCCACGATTGCATAGGTCATACCATGGAGGAATGCCGCCACTTGAAAGACGAAATAGAGAAACTAATAAGAAACGGCTGGCTGAGTAACTATGCAGCAAGGAACAAACCCCAGAAAGAGGCGGCAGACAAACCTGAGGGCTCAGCCCAAAATCGCATGGTCATCCATGTAGTATCAGGAGATGCAGAAGGGCGGACCAGCAGGCGTAGCCAGAAGAGGCAGATCCGCGAGCTGCGGAACCAAATTTGCTACGCCGAGAGGGCAGGCAGTCCAAGAGGCACTACCCTAAGCATCACTCCTGAAGATGCAGGGAGAGTCATGTACCCGCATAGTGACCCTCTGGTCTTAACCCTTGAAATTAGCAACCACATTGTCAAGAGGTGTATGGTGGACACTGGTGCCTACACAAATCTCTTATACAAAGACGCTTTTGAGAAAATGAACCTTGAAAAAAGACACTTAAGGCCAGCCCCCGGATCTTTGTATGGGTTCAATGGAGCAGGCATGCTACCCGTGGGAGTTATCGATCTGCCGGTGACGTTTGGGGAGGGAACCTCGGCCAGAAATATCAGGGCGTCATTTGTTGTGGTGGATGCCAAATCTGCGTACAACGCCCTGATAGGTCGAGCCACCCTAGATGAAATAGAAGCTGCTGTATCAATTAGGGCCCTCACCATAGCCTATGTAACAGATTTTGGCATGGAAGGGAAGGTCCACGGGGATCAGGAGTCGGCCAGACACTGTTACTCCGTGGCCCTGCAAGCCCATGAGACAGAAAGAAAAGGAAAGCGAAAAGCTCAATGCTCTCCCAGCAGGAAAGGTGAGATCCCGACTGCCAAGCAAGAATCAGTCCACCTAGAGCCTGAAGGGGAAAGCATGCTGGTGGACTTAGAACCAGGAAGACAGGTCCTTATAGGGGCCGACCTGGAAGAGTCCTACCAAAAAGAACTAATTGCAGTCTTGATTGAAAATAGGGACGTATTCGCTTACTCTGCAGATGAGATGCCAGGGGTCGACCCGGCTTTTATTGTTCACAAGCTGAACATTAATCCGGAGGCTCGCCCTGTGAAGCAGAAGAAAAGGAACATGTCCTCAGAAAAGGATGCAGCAATAAAAGAAGAAATAGACAGACTCCTAAAGGCGGATTTCATCGAAGTCTGTGACTATCCTGAGTGGTTAGGAAATGTTGTGATGGTAAAGAAGTCATCGGGAGCATGGAGAATGTGCGTAGACTTTACAAATCTTAACAAGGCTTGCCCTAAGGACTGCTACCCTCTGCCCAGGATAGATCAACTAGTGGATGCCACTAGTGGATACACCACGCTAAGTTTTCTGGATGCATTCTCAGGGTACCATCAAGTGTACCTCTGGCAGCCGGACAGAGTGAGGTGCGCCTTCATAACCAGCCATGGCACCTACATGTACAAGATGATGCCATTTGGGCTGAAGAATGCAGGCGCCACCTATCAGCGATTGGTAGACAAAGTCTTCGAAAATCAAAAAGGAAGAAACTTGAAAGCCTATGTCGACGATGCAATCGTCAAAAGTAAGGGGGACAAGGAGCATCTGACAGACCTTCAGGAGACATTCTCTTCCCTGCGGTCATATAAGATGAAGCTGAATCCGAAAAAATGCACATTCGGGGTCCGATCCGAAAAATTCCTGGGTTTCTTGGTCAGCTCCAGGGGGATAGACGCCAACCCCGAGAAAGTTCAGGCGGTCCTAGACCTCCCGGAGCCTAAAACTATCAGGGATATTCAGCGGCTCACAGGCAGAATGGCCGCCCTGGCTCGGTTTATCGCCAGGTCGGCAGACAAGTCCACCCCCTTCTTCAAAATATTAAAAGGCAATGAGCAATTCAAATGGGAGGATGAACAAAAGAAAGCCTTCGAGCAATTGAAGGAGCACCTAAAGAAACTCCCTACCCTGGCAAGGCCGGTAGCTGGAGAAAAACTGTACATATACATTGCTGTCACAAACACAATGGTAAGTGCCGTCATCCTAAGGGAGGAAGCAAGCTCACAGCAACCCATCTACTTTGTGAGTCATGCCCTGGGAACAGCAGAAAGAAATTACCCCCTAATAGAAAAGGCCGCCTATGCAGTCATCGTTGCAGCCCGAAAACTCAGACCCTACTTTGACGCACATCCCGTTGTGGTCCTCACCGACCAACCACTGGAAAAAGTGTTGGAAAAATTTGAGAAATCAGGGAGACTGCTGAAATGGGCGATCGAGTTAAGTGGGCTGGGGATATCATACCAGCCAAGGACAGCCATCAAAGCCCAAACCTTGGCCGACTTCCTGGCTGAATGCTCTCATTCAGGGGAAGAGGAGCCCCCTGCGGAAGAGTGGATCGTACACACTGATGGATCCTCAACAGCCAATGGTGCAGGTGCAGGCGTCGTACTAACCAGCCCTGAGGGAATGGATTTTGAGCATGCACTCAGATTCACCTTCCCGGCATCAAACAACGAGGCGGAATACAAGGCTGTGCTCACAGGGATAAAACTGGCTAAAGCCGCAGGGGCAGAGCGAGTTACACTAGCTACCGATTCTCAGCTCATTGCTAATCAAATTAACGGAGAGTATGAGGCCAGAGACCAGACCATGGCCACATACCTTGAAAAAGTAAAGCAAGAATTGTCGGGCCTAAAGTCCTATGAAATCCAGCAAATACCTCGATCACAGAACAACCGAGCCGACGCTCTGTCAAAACAGGCCAGCTCCAGCCTACAAGACATACGGAGATCAGTGTGGGTTGATGTTTTGCATGAAAAATCTACCAGCACCTGTCAGGCAATTAGCACCGTCGAGGAAGGACCGGAAAATTGGATGACCCCCCTCATCCAGTTCAAAAGGCATGGCATCCTGCCATCAGATCCGATACAAAAGAGGAGGGTACAGGCCAAAGCAGCTTGGTTCATAATCATTGGTGAAGAACTCTATAAGAAATCTTTCACTTACCCCCTGCTAAAATGCCTAGGGGCAGACCAGGCTGCCGAAGTCCTGGAGGACATCCACTCAGGAATCTGTGGACATCACGTCGGAGGAAGATCGTTGGCCCACAAGGCCCTGAGGGTAGGCTACTACTGGCCTACCATGCTAAGGGATGCCAGAAGCCTGACCCAGAAGTGCAGAAAATGCCAACTCTTCGCTCCGTCAATCCATGTCCCGGCCCAAGAACTCAGACCAATCCTATCCCCCATCCCTTTCGCTCAGTGGGGGATGGACATACTAGGACCTTTCGTGATGGCCACCGGGGGCAGGAAATTCTTGATCGTGGCTATAGACTACTTCACCAAATGGATAGAAGCTGAAGCAGTGCCCAACATTACCGAACCAGCAGTCAGAAAAGCGATATGGCGAAATATTATCACCAGATTCGGCCTGCCAAAAATGTTGGTGTTTGATCATGGCAGGCAGTTTGACAATGATCCCCTGAGAATCTGGCTAGAAAGCCATAGCATCGCGGTTGCCTACTCGGCCGTCTGCCATCCTCAAACCAACGGACAGGCAGAGGCAGCCAACAAGCAGATCTTAAATGGCCTTAATAAAATGGTAGATGACCTCAAAGGCAGATGGGCTGACGAGCTTCCCAGCATACTCTGGTCAATCCGGACCACCCAAAAGGAATCCACGGGCCAGACCCCGTTCGGCCTAGTATATGGAGCAGAGGCTCTACTACCAATTGAGGCCAGGATCCCATCTCTGCGCTCCCTGCAATACGACCGAACTGAGAATGAAGCTGCAATGGTTGAGGCCTTAGATCTAGTCAGTGAGATAAGGGAGGAGGCCAGTACCAACATCGTCGCCTACCACCAACGAATGAGGAAAGCCTAAAGCAGAAGAGTACACCAGAGAAATTTTCAGATGGGTGATATGGTTCTCAGAAAAACGCAGGCTGTTGGGAAATCCAGGGAGCACGGGAAACTAAGTGCCAACTGGGAAGGTCCATACCAAGTAACTCAAATCCTAGGACCAGGCACATATAAAATCGCCAACCTTGAAGGACAAGAGTTGAATGCTCACTGGAACGCGGACACCCTGAAGAAATATTATGTCTAAACCAAGTCTAAAGATAGTTTTTATTTTGCTGAAAAACAATGGCGGAGAACGGTCAAAGAATGTCGACGGCTCCGACCACCCTTATGTCAAAAAGTTTTATAAAGAAATGAGAAAGCTTCAGATTCATACTCGTTGCCTGTTCAAACTTGCGTTTTCACACACAAACGAGCAGGGGGCAATAGGGGGAGGCCCCCCTGTTGCCAAAGCTAAAGAAAATGAACACCCCAACAAAAATTCCAAACCTCCCTGCTTACCTCTGGGCAGGCAGGGGGCAGGCCCCCCGGACTTTTGAACGAAAGCCAGGGACAGGCCAGATCAACAAGGACTTGGGGCAAGCTCCCCAACCTTGTATAAGAAACGCAGACCTCCCTGCTTACCTCTGGGCAGGCAGGGAGCAGGCCCCCTGGACTTTTGAACAAAAGCCAGGGACAGGCCAGATCAACAAGGACTGGAGGCAAGCTCCCCAACCTTGTATAAAAAACGCATAACCTCCCTGCCTACCTCTGGGCAGGCAGGGAGCAGGCCCCCTGGACTTTGAAAAAAAGTCAGGGACAGGCCAGATCAACAAGGACTGGGGGCAAGCTCCCCAACCTTGTATAAAAAACGCATAACCTCCCTGCCTACCTCTGGGCAGGCAGGGAGCAGGCCCCCTGGACTTTGAACAAAAGCCAGGGACAGGCCAGATCAACAAGGACTGGGGGCAAGCTCCCCAACCTTGTATAAAAAACGCATAACCTCCCTGCCTACCTCTGGGCAGGCAGGGAGCAGGCCCCCTGGACTTTGAACAAAAGCCAGGGACAGACCAGATTAACAAGGGCTGGGGGCAAGATCTCCAACCTTGTATAAAAAACGCAGACCTCCCTGCCTACCTCTGGGCAGACAGGGGGCAAGCCCCCTGGATTCCAAACAGAAAACAGGGACAAGCTACGCTAGGCACGACTAACATTAGGGAAAGATCCCCCGAGTTCTAGATTAAGCATACCTTAAAGAAGCAAAGAAAAGAAAAATATTCCACAATAAGACCCATGAAGGGTAGAAAGTCTTCACAAAGTTAAAACGAAGAAGCTGAAGTGACAAATATTACAAGCAAACTGGCCATAACACAGGCTCAGCACAGAAAGGTAAGACTATTACAAGAAAGGAGCATCACGGAGCATCCTGGCGAGGGCCGGCATCTGCCTCAGGCTGACTGGCCGCCCGAGCTTCATTCTTGGCGGTATAAAGACTCCGGAAGGTTTCCTCATCAAAGGTAGGGAACATTTCCCCTATCACCTCCATCACCAACTCCAGGGAAGAGTTGGCACCGCTCGCGAAGCTGGCATCCACCGCAACTTCAGTCTCCTCTGCCAGGGTCTCCTTCTCCTTCTTCCATTCTCCTTTAGCCTGTTCAAAAGTTGAGTTAGCTCTGGACAATTGCTCCTCCAAATCAGCCACTCACCCCTTTAAGTGCCCCATCTCAGCCAAAGAGAGGTTGGCTCGATCCATCGACAGGCGGCTCTCCTTCAAATCAGCCTCCAGCTTAGCTATTTCCTTCACAGCCCTCTCCCCCTGCAGTCGCCACTGACCAGCCTGCTTCTTTACCTCCTCTAGCTCGCCCTCCTGCCTTGCCAGCTTCTCCTTCAAAGAGCTTATCAAGGAAATATCCCTCTCCATCATAGCCAGGCAGTTAGGAGGAGGAGCCCCGGGTGTGATCGTCAGTTCTTCGTCACTCAGGCGGCTGAGAGCCGCTAGCTCAACAGACGGCAACAGAACCTTAGAGGTACGCTGGATGTACTGAAGCACTTGATGAGAAGTTGAAGTCACAGTTTTGGTGAGGCGGTCAGCCAAGACGGCCCCAGAATCAGAAAGCAGGCCTAACACGTCCACGCTGTCACCAGCAGTGTAATGGAACTCTGCATTTTCCTCCGGGAAGAGGGTACTTGGAAGCTCACGGGCAGGGCGCTTCGCCTCAGGGGTAGTGACATCCGCCTCCAGATCCATCACATCAGCACTAGGAGGTTCCCTGTCTCTTTTTCTCCTCAACTCCAAGGGAACACTTTCCCCAGTTCCCTCGGAATTCCCAGGCTGCGTTCCCTGTGAAGCTCGAGGTCCAGTTGGAGAAGCACCCTGCTTCTGACCAGGGGAGGGGGTAGCTCCAGAAGTGACCTCAGCCTCCCTCTCATGGATGCTGGGAGTAGGAGTCACCGGCTTCGACGAAGGCAGCCGGGGAGGGAGAGGCAATTTCCGACCAGCCGCAAAGTCTTTTACAAGCTTCATTAAGGCTTTGCTCCCTTTTCTGAAATTCACAGGGAGAGAGGGACGCTTCGAAAGAACGACTAGATCCTCACTCAAGCCCAGTCTCCTGACTTGCTTCTTTGTCCAGCGCCAAGTATAGGAATCTGCAGAAAGGGAAAGGCGATCATCTAAAAAGCAGGGAGAAATAAAGTCTCTGGAAAATCGTGACAGCAAAAACTCCCTAGAACTACCTTCAAGGCCAGGAATCAGGCCCAAGGGGAGCAAGTACTTGTCTGTCGTAATAAGCTCCGCGTGAGGGAGCCAGAAGGCAGGGCCAAAGGTGCCATGTTTGTCCGCAACAATTTCAAACTTTTAAATCAAAATCTCCTCTTTCGCGCTCAACTTGACCTCCAGGGCCTTCCCCCCGACGCCTGGGTGGTACTCCTCGCGCGTTTCCATACGGGTGTGGACATGATTCCTAAAATGCCTAGGAATCTTCCACCCTGACGCACTATGGATGTATAAAAAGTTATTTTTCCAGTCTTTCAGGCTGCTCAAAGCCGGCCGGACCAAGGCATACTTCTTCTGGCTCTGCGGAGACCAATAACCAGGGGAGCCATCCCCCCCTGACGAGGACACCATTTGAAGACCGACCATAAAGCGAAGGGCGTCAATATAAGGCCCCTCGCCGTGAAACAGGCAGGTCCAGGTGTAAGCTACTAAGGATCTAATGGCAGTGGCAGTCAGCTGGGCAATGGCGACGTTCATCCTCCTGAAGGTTTCCTCCAGGAAAGGATGTAGTGGGAATCGCAGGCCAAATTCCAAGGCCTTGTGATAGACGGCCACGCACCCCTCCGGAGGACAGCATACTGTGTCCCTTTCCCCCGGAATTACGACTGTGTACCCTTCCCCGAAGTTATAAAAATGTTCAATTGCCCTAGCAGCATTACTCTCCAAGATCAGGTCCCTGTTCTTGGCCTCAGGGTAAGTCTTTAGGGGGATCAAATACTTTTTCTTGTCCAAGTAATAGGTCCTCCCCCTCTCCCTGCGGATGAGGGGGCCGGTAACCCTGGAAGGGTCCACCTCCAGGGCCTCGTCATCGGAGTCGACTACATCAAAGGGGGCCGGTTCGGGTGACTCAGCACCCTCCCCCCTGTGATGATCATCCTCTTCCCGAGGGCCGACCCCGGAGGAAGAAGCTATGTCACGCCGGCCACCGTCGCCATCCCCAGTTCCCCCGAGCAAAGAATTAAAAGAAAGGGGACGAACTCGCGACATATTGGCTATGGAAGGGAAAAAAGAGGGGGAAAGGTTTAAAGAAGAACTTCTAACCTAAAGACGCCGATAAAGTCGCCGGAAACAGTGACAGAGGGTACTCCTTGCTCCTCGAAGAATGCTCAGCAACAAAAGCGATTTGAGAGTGTAAGGAGTTGGAAATCGCAGAAAAAGTAAAAGAAGAGAATGGAGGGGGAGAAGGGTTTATATAAAGCCAAAGAAGCCCAAGAGGCGACTTCCCTAACAAGACCCCCAAACAGTCTCCCACGTGTCGCGCGCTGAACACGGGCTGTTCACCCCTTCCCAAGAAGGGCCTCGAAAAACTAAAGTGGCAGAGGGAAAAAATCGACCGACGACGTCATCCCCGCATTCAAAAAAAAAAACGAAGCTGATTAAATTTCATTTCATTAGCCTTAAAAGGGGAAAATTACATCTTGTGCCGAACAAGAAAAGAAAATACATAAGGCCTAGAAATTTCGGCCCGACAAGCCCACACCCTGCTACGCAGGCCTAATCGTCATCCAAATCTGGGGAATGGTCCCCAGGGCTGCCTTGGCTCCCAAAATCCGAGCCCCAGTCCCAGTCTGGGGAATCCTTGAAAGGATCATCAGGGAGTCCATCCCCATCCTTGTCACTCAAGCAACCAAGACCCTCACTATCATCAGAGTCTCGGCTACTGTCCTCCCAATCCCTGCCAAAGGGAACAGCTTGGGACTCGTCGCAGGTGCGACAACCTGTTCTCCTCACAGGGGAGGAGGGGCCTGACCCCAGGGAGGAGTCAGCATCAGAAAAATCAGGGCCAAACTGCTCAGGGTGCAGCCACGGAAAGCATTCGTGGCACCCCCTGTCAAAGCAACCCCCTCCCTGAGGGCAGCGCCTAAATCTGGGAGCACCAGGGGTCGAGGATCTTTTAAGACGTTTGTTCGACCTGGTGGAGATTTTCCTGCCACTCCGATAAGAATGAAGCCGTGAACGACGGCTACGACGAATGGCTCGATAAGCAGCTCGAGCATACCGGAGCCTCCAGAATCCTCTGAAAAGGAAAGTGACAGAGTGAACTCCACGGCGAGTCATGACTTTTTTGATCCAAACCATGATTAAAACAGAGAAAGTGGAAAGATTGAAGATGGGCTAAGCAGAAATGACAAAGAAAACTGGGATTTATACAAGTGAAAGCACAGCATTAATGACGTCCCAACCACCCTGGAAGAAGAACCACCAATCAGGAACTCTTCACGGTTCCCTAAAATCCATCAAGAGGAAAAGTGTAATCATTGCAAAAACACTCTCAACTCTTTGTATACCTGGCGTAAACTGCGCTTCGTTCCTTGGGAAGGCGCAAAGCATTAAATGCGGTAGCAGACATGGAAGTAAGTCAACTTCCCTCCAAGCAAGAGTCGCCAGCAGAAGGAAAGCCTTGCTTTCATCCCTGCTGACGAGGGCCAATTGATTGGGGTCGGCATCCTGTCACTAATCGCCTGTCAGGCAGGCCCCAGAGGAACGCCTATAAAGCTCGAAGGCCAGTCCCTGGCAAGAGGCCAAAATAGAAACATAAACGTTAAGGAAAGCAATCGACCGCCGGGCCAGCAAGCCAACGCAGCCTGCTAGAGCCCAACGGCCACGGTTCAAAATCCGCCTGCCCTGGGGATGTCCCTGATTGACAGGGCCAGGACCCCCAGGGGCCCTCCCGTAATTTCGCCTAAGGTAATTAGGAATGGGTGGATGGGAAGACGCCACTTGTCACCTCCTTATCCACCCACTCCCCTCCTACTTCCCTCTCTTGTAGGAAGGTATAAATACTCAACCCTTTCCCACAAGAGGGGGGTTGGATTTTCTCTCTCTAGACACTCACTCCTAAAATCGCCGCCTAGTTCCTCACGAGCTAGGTTCATCAAGGCATTTCACGGACTAACTTAGGCATCGGAGAGGGTTCCCTCGGACAATCTCTGAGGCTCTGTGCGTTCATTGTGCAGGGAGCAGGCCGACTCCGCCGGGAAGGTCCGATCATAGGAGAGGGATAAAGGAGAGGTCAAGGGAATTCGAGCTGTCCATTACTTGTCAACGTTTCAATTCACGACCCGGGATCCAGAACCGGGTTAATTGTTTCCGTGACCGGAACACTTTCGATACTTGTTTTCCATTGTTAAAGATATATTCGGATATTTCACCACCAAAAGTTGCACCTAACTTGTTTTCACATTTTTTAAAATCGTCCGCCTTCGAGGTGCTAGGTGCGGCAACAGAGTCATTTGCGAAACATTGTTCAGAGATAATAAGGACGGAAACAAGTAGTAGAGCGATTTTGATTGTTTTAGGATACATATGAAGAGCTTAGTTAAAATTATTTCAATTTTTTGATATATATCGAAAGTCGGTTTCACACACAAGGAACAAAAAAAATAGTACAAAAAGTAAAGTGACTTGTTATGCAGAACAATTGTTCATATCATACACTTTTATATTTGAATCTATACATTTAACGTATTTGTATCTCAGAATTAACATAAAATATTATTAATACTTATTTAAAGTTAATTTACATCATTCAATGATAATAGGGAAATTTTCTATGATAAGTTTTCCAAATTATAAGCATGGGAGCATTTAATTTTATAATCAAATAACCGACAATAACATTGATGTCAAAACAATCTTCATAAATGAATTATTTTTACTATATAAAAAAAATCGTTTATAATGATATAACTATTCTGTTCATTTGAGGTATGCCGATTTTTATACTTATGTACATTGTTTTTATTCGTTAATTAGTAAAGAGTTTTAAATTTCTCCGGTTACTAGTTTTTTTTAAAAAAAATTTGTAAGATATTTGTTTTTACAAAACCAATAATAAATCATTTGAAAGTTTAAAAAAAAACCAAAATTTATGGAAGATACATAAATTCGTAATAAAATCATTTTTTTAAATTATTAAATATATTGTATGTTTCTTCTTTTTTTCTTTTAGTTGTGAATTATTCGTATTTAAGTCACATATTATACATTTTCAAGTTCATCATTCGACAAGATAAATAATTATATTCCTATCACTTGAATTACTTTCTTCGTCGATTTATATTATATAAAATCATCAAAATTTGTCATTACATAATTTATTGTTATTTAGATCTGATGGCGTGAGCGAAATACTCTGACTTTAAGGAATATAATTTTCTATTCGCGAGATTTTTTGAACATATTCACTTTATTGTCAATGTCGAAGTTCTAAAGTACAGTGAATGGTCATATCATGATAAAATTAAAGAGAATCTGAATTATGTATTTGGATGTATGTACGTACTTGTTATTGTTGACAATAGTATGTAGTTTTTCGCTTTTCGTAGAAACAATTTTTTTTAATTTTCTCACTTCTTTTAGGATTAATGCTATTTATATTAATATTTATGGAAAGAAAATAACTTGATGATTTTAATATTTTACAAGTTAAGTCATAATCTTTTTTATGTAATGACTATTTATATTTAATATTTTCAACGTAAATACGACTAACGTTCGTTAACAGAAATTATGCATATGGTAAAAAAATATGCATGTCTTCAACAATGATACTACACTGAAAAAAACACGGTGGTAGGAGCTATATTATCAATTTACCATATAAATGTAATTAATGAAGATTTCAAACAATGTTTATGTAACACCCTCATTTACGTAGGAGCCTTACCAGACATTCCCAAGTAAATAAGGACGTTACCATCTCGGTTCCCCGAGGTAGTAGCTCATTACAATACAATCTGGAATGCCAAACCGGCCACATGATTTAAACATTACAACTCATTAACTATTACAACTCTGGTTATACAGCGGAAGCTACACCTTCTATAAAAACGGGAATGCTTATGCATTCACCCGTACTACGTCTGGACTCATAAGTCGCGCTCACCCCAATCCCGTATCTACATGTGTCCCAGCATCCAAATACATCATAATATACATAACCTGCATTATAGACTGCTCCCCAATTGATCGGAAATATCAATCGGATCATCACAGACACGTCAGACATACACACTAGGTCAGTTTACGATAACATTAAATAACATTAGTACAACCAACATCACAAACATCGGTATCAGTATCATCATCATCATTCTTATTATCTATCGCGACCGTAGTCACGCCCCGTCAGTTCGAGTGTGCACACCCCTCCTAAGCTCTCCTAGGAGGAAACATCAGGGAAGGTCCCGAGATCAACCGGGCCTAGCTAGTCCTAGCTAGCTTCTCTCAATCGGCACACAGCCGCAATATCAATAGGCACACAGCCTCAATATCAATATAGGCACACAGCCTCAATCTCAATAGGCACACAGCCGCAATCTCATTATAACCATTATACCATTACATATCATACAAAATGCATGCATACAACGTAAACTGAGTAAGGATAACCTTACCTAGTTAGCAGGTCACCACTGCGTCCGCAATACAAATCAGCACGGAAATTCAAGGAAGTTCGATCCTAATAAAACATTATATAATTAAATTAATATCGCTCCTAACGTATTTACTCATGAACTGAAACTCGACACCGACTTTGACATAATATATTACTATGTACTATATACTCGACACCAATTTAGTCCTAACTTATTATTAAATATTATTCTTATTATACTAGTACCATACTAAACCAATCCAATAAATAAACCTCCTCCTACTATTATTATCATTATTATATTATTATTATGCCATCTTCAACATACATAGGCAATCAGCAACTATGACGACATAAACACGGCCAACACGAATTGCCCACCACCGATACCAGTACCCCACCAACACACCGCACTCCCAGTTGACAATCCCGACCATAACAAAACAACAACAAATATAGCCCGACGCAATGATAACAATAACCCGACACAATAATAACAACGAGCAACGACATACATACCTCGCGTCCGTTCTAGAGACAACAACCAATATGAGTATGGAGAAACATGGTGGTCGCCGGCACGACAAGAAAGCCTAGGGGACAGAGATGCAGGACCGTTTACGAACCAACACAAACAGAGGAGTGGCGGTTCAAGACTTCTCCGATGACGACGTCCCACGATCGGGATCGAGGACGGTGGTTAGGGTTGACATTGGAGTTGGAGGCTATGGTTGGTGGCGGTGGGGTTGAACGAGAAGGGCGAACAAAGCAAAGAAAGGAATAGCGGTGAGGCGGTTGAACACGCAATATGAAAAGATGGAGGCGTTTGGTGCGTATGAAAGTCATTAGGTTATTATTAGTGTAATAGGTTAATAGATTATATTAGTTATAAGTTTGGCACGGGATACGGGTTAAACAAATATACAAGATAGGACACTCGGTTTAATGCTACTAACTACTACTGATTCATCGAGACCCGGTACCCATAAAAGACGGGTTTGACTTTACTCTGTTTGACCTTTATATAAAATTACGAGTATTACAATCTACCCTCCTTATAAGAAACTTTGTCCCGAAGTTCACCACTCACCTAACGTAACCAAGCACACACAATCTCGTCATGACGATCACCTATACTAAACTGATCATGGAGACTAATTTCACCGAGAGTAAGCGAGCCGGGGTATAACAATCTACCCTCCTTAGAAGAACTTCGTCCCGAAGTTCAGGACTCCACAAATAATGACATCTCTGGACTAAATGACACCTCACACCATGCACCATTATTCGAATACATCACTTGACCTATCATATAAGTAACTGTTTTATCAGCATCACGTACTACTGACTAATTATTCATGCACCTATGACTAACGATAACTATTCCAATTTATTATACGACGATTGACATGCATTATTCATTAAGCACATCTATCATAGGAAACCACGAGGTATGACATCCTACCCTTCTTATAAGGAACTTTGCCCCGAAGTTCACTGATCTGATACTTACATACGGTACCCACATATCTTATATAAGACAACACTATCTTGACACTAACGAGATCATTATTTTCTCGAAGCTCTTATATAACCTATTCAATTATCAAAGGACATCAAGTAAACTTCTGAAACGTCAAATACTCTTAATCCCCAACACGAGGTGAGTAAGTCGGTAACATCTGCAATCAACTTATATTATCCATCAAATCGATTTTCAACATATTTCTCATATACATAACATCATTTGGTCATTTCACAACCTCTAACACTTCTGGCATCATGCCTAGCACGACAATCCGTTTGTCTAAATTTCCAACTTACTCACCCATACCTGGTCACGAGGGGTTGTAACCCCAACATTTCCACATTTTACAATATAAATTCTCTTTTTACTAACAACTGCAGACATCATCACTTAGAGTATTCTCATGGTTCAACATAAGTACTGACAGACAATTTGCATACTCATTCTCATATGTCATATTTCACATAGTTTAAGCTAAACGGACTGCTTATTAGTACCACTGTGTTTACACTTAGTATACTTGTCATGACCCAATTCACATGTTGGAATGTCATATCTAACACTTATAACTTTATATAATTGCGTGAACCCTCACTCTAAGACACTATTACATATATGGACGCTACAATATCACGCAAGTAAATCAATTAGTTCACATGAAGACGATTCGCCCCACTCAGGCTTGATACCCTGTGATATTCTACTTTACTTTATGGACTTGAATTGAGATCGTGAAGTTACTACCCTGTATCAGACCCGGTCTGCTGACGTCGAAACATAAGTGATTATACAACGAATACAAATATACCTTGGACCCCAAAATAATCATTATTCCAGGCCCTCATATCATCACTATACCTATTATCCTTCTGTAATGTAACTTAATAGTTAATGTCGTGACCCTCTTTTCACCGTGTTTATATTATTATACTTGTCCATACCGTTAGACTCGTTAACCACCATAACGCGACATTCTTACAAGTAATATAAACGACGCCGCATTCTCCGACCATTCTTTTATTATATCTCACAACTCGGTTTTATTACTAAGACACGTACTCCCAATCTATATTATCGTTAACAAGTTCGAATGCACATGCCTACATACGTGCAAGAAAACATTTAGGAAAGTAATATAACTATTACAACAAAACAGTAACACCATTGGTTAAATGACCATGTTAATAAACTTGGACCCTTAGACATATGACATTCATTCCTCAGAACTTCAACAATTGATCAAGTAGTTCATCTGGTCTTAAGGCTGCATAACATTTGATTTAGACATTAGCATGTGACTTAAAACAAGAACCACTCCACCGATATCATAAAACATTCATTTATCTGAGCATATGTACTCAATGACAGGTCACCTAAGGATGAAAACTCATCATGGTTGAACGAATACAATTATGACCAACATTTGGCTGGTTAACCAATGACAAACATGTCGAAATTCTTTACATATATTACGACCAAAACTCAAAACTGACGTCTTCTTCACTTAGATGCATATATTATACTCTGTCTGTAGTTTAAAGACTTGATGTTTCTTAACTCCTCAATGAAACAATCCCACCTAATGGATACACGTATCATTGTTCTTTATCACATAAGCGACTTATGACCATGATAAATTTATTTGACATTAACACATCTGGTCTGCCAGATCCACGTTAAAACAATTATGCAACATGCACCAACATGACATCTCGCGACTCGACTTTACCCCCAATTCATCATTAGCATATATGTTTGACTCCATTACATCATATAATAAGGTACACACTTTTACTTTAGCGCATCCACTTGAACAAGGCAACACAATGATCATTTTAGTGACTTTAAACACATTTTCATAACATTGTAGTCATGGTGGAAAATCATAGTTAAATCGTTATAATTAGAGATAGTGTAGAACCAACGAGTTCATATTCTCAAGACAGTAATATAGGACTTTCAAGTTCAAATCATTTTCAGATTATAACCGAGACAGTGATTTCCAAGCTCATTTTCATGAACTGACATAATTTGACCTTGAAAAAAAAAATCACTTGATAAAACAAGTTTCAATATACAGACTCTTCAAAGTGAGCAAAATCAAGTTCCATCATTATACAGGCTCTTCAAAGTGACATAGTAAAGTTCCAAATGATGATTCAATCTCTACGTAAGGTTTATAATGAGAAACTTGACTACGAGCAATTTCATAGACACGTTTGACCCATGTTCACGATTAATTATTTATTCATACTCAAGAACTTGGAATTAAATCACAATTTTTTTTTAGTGAACTAGTCTTAAATAAGCAGGAGTATATTTTCAAACTTTTGTGAAATAGGCACTCTAAACATGTGAAACAATTCATTAAACATATTGTTCATATTAACGAAGCTGCGGTACATTGTTTTTACATTATCTCGACATGTTTAATCTGACTGTTTGTTTAGGCCATCAAAACAGGACTCCAGAAGACGGTAACGACTCCATAAATATCATATTGACAAAAGAGCACATAAATAAACTCGAAATGAAACTCAAATATGAAGTAAAGGCATGAAACAAGGACACATTAGCTCAAAGCAAATTCCAAATATTTATGTATTGTCTGACTATCATTTTCATTACTCGTACTTTATTAGCATATAACAAACTTGATGAACACATTACGACCCACTACACTTCAACTATAAATCCTCATTAGGTAAAGTGAAGGGAGCTAGTACGTTATATCGATAAGAAAGCATATAATACACGAAACGGAGCACAATTATCCCTGTACTTTTGACAAACATTCATATTAACTCACACTTAAACCACGTAAGTTATTAACCAATAAGATACTACGATATCCAAACCATCACCAGTCGTCAACCTCATCCAAGTAACATGAAAACCGCACTAGTATACTACATCGACGAGACGGACACAGCTTGCCACCAATACGACACTTCTACGTACAAACATCGCGACACTGTGTCTAACATTATTACCAACCTAGCAATGACCTTTCTCCCATAAGGATAATCAAATCCTAATTCAACCTTACGTAATTTAAGATATAGCGCATATGGTAACGTACCAACTACAATACCATGTTAATTCTATAACTACGTATTATACACACATCGTCTTATGTCGCTCAAAACATCAGATCACATGAATCAAACAGTAGTGCAATCAGTTATCATAAGCAGTCATCACAAGACATTCATAGCATCACAACGTATCCCACCTATTCTACCCCATCTCATTTCTCACACGCGGTTACCGGGTCAAGACCAGGAGGGCCCGGAGTTGGTACAAGGACGTCTCCTCGATCGGATTTTAAAGGGGGCTCCTAATGGCCTATCACCGGGGTTCATTTTATTTTCCTAGGTTCATTTATTTTAGGCTCCAAGATCGTTCGATCTGATACCACTTTGTAACACCCTCATTTACGTAGGAGCCTTACCAGACATTCCCAAGTAAATAAGGACGTTACCATCTCGGTTCCCCGAGGTAGTAGCTCATTACAATACAATCTGGAATGCCAAACCGGCCACATGATTTAAACATTACAACTCATTAACTATTACAACTCTGGTTATACAGCGGAAGCTACACCTTCTATAAAAACGGGAATGCTTATGCATTCACCCGTACTACGTCTGGACTCATAAGTCGCGCTCACCCCAATCCCGTATCTACATGTGTCCCAGCATCCAAATACATCATAATATACATAACCTGCATTATAGACTGCTCCCCAATTGATCGGAAATATCAATCGGATCATCACAGACACGTCAGACATACACACTAGGTCAGTTTACGATAACATTAAATAACATTAGTACAACCAACATCACAAACATCGGTATCAGTATCATCATCATCATTCTTATTATCTATCGCGACCGTAGTCACGCCCCGTCAGTTCGAGTGTGCACACCCCTCCTAAGCTCTCCTAGGAGGAAACATCAGGGAAGGTCCCGAGATCAACCGGGCCTAGCTAGTCCTAGCTAGCTTCTCTCAATCGGCACACAGCCGCAATATCAATAGGCACACAGCCTCAATATCAATATAGGCACACAGCCTCAATCTCAATAGGCACACAGCCGCAATCTCATTATAACCATTATACCATTACATATCATACAAAATGCATGCATACAACGTAAACTGAGTAAGGATAACCTTACCTAGTTAGCAGGTCACCACTGCGTCCGCAATACAAATCAGCACGGAAATTCAAGGAAGTTCGATCCTAATAAAACATTATATAATTAAATTAATATCGCTCCTAACGTATTTACTCATGAACTGAAACTCGACACCGACTTTGACATAATATATTACTATGTACTATATACTCGACACCAATTTAGTCCTAACTTATTATTAAATATTATTCTTATTATACTAGTACCATACTAAACCAATCCAATAAATAAACCTCCTCCTACTATTATTATCATTATTATATTATTATTATGCCATCTTCAACATACATAGGCAATCAGCAACTATGACGACATAAACACGGCCAACACGAATTGCCCACCACCGATACCAGTACCCCACCAACACACCGCACTCCCAGTTGACAATCCCGACCATAACAAAACAACAACAAATATAGCCCGACGCAATGATAACAATAACCCGACACAATAATAACAACGAGCAACGACATACATACCTCGCGTCCGTTCTAGAGACAACAACCAATATGAGTATAGAGAAACATGGTGGTCGCCGGCACGACAAGAAAGCCTAGGGGACAGAGATGCAGGACCGTTTACGAACCAACACAAACAGAGGAGTGGCGGTTCAAGACTTCTCCGATGACGACGTCCCACGATCGGGATCGAGGACGGTGGTTAGGGTTGACATTGGAGTTGGAGGCTATGGTTGGTGGCGGTGGGGTTGAACGAGAAGGGCGAACAAAGCAAAGAAAGGAATAGCGGTGAGGCGGTTGAACACGCAATATGAAAAGATGGAGGCGTTTGGTGCGTATGAAAGTCATTAGGTTATTATTAGTGTAATAGGTTAATAGATTATATTAGTTATAAGTTTGGCACGGGATACGGGTTAAACAAATATACAAGATAGGACACTCGGTTTAATGCTACTAACTACTACTGATTCATCGAGACCCGGTACCCATAAAAGACGGGTTTGACTTTACTCTGTTTGACCTTTATATAAAATTACGAGTATTACAGTTTAACTAAAAATCAAATTTATTTGATCATGCCTCGTATCAATTTTTCATTTATAGATATAAATTCGTACTTTCGATATATTAACGAACTAATTAGAAACACGTCCAAATGTCTTGCAAAGTTCCCATACTTTTTCATTTTTAAGCCATGCTTCGTCTGTCTCTTTCTCACCTAGACGCTTGTCGACTATAGACAGTTGTGTTAGAAGCTTGTGACAGTCCTCTCCGACCTTTAATAGAGCGCTGCAAGTTTCTTTCTATACTTGTTTTCCATTGTTAAAGATATATTCGGATATTTCACCGCCAAAAGTTGCACCTAACTTGTTTTCACATTTTTTAAAATCGTCCGCCTTCGAGGTGCTAGGTGCGGCAACAGAGTCATTTGCGAAACATTGTTCAGAGATAACAAGGACGGAAACAAGTAGTAGGGCGATTTTGATTGTTTTAGGATACATATCAAGAGCTTAGTTAAAATTATTTCAAATTTTTGATATATATCGAAAGTAGGTTTCACACACAAGGAACAAAAAAATAGTACAAAAAGTAAAGTGACTTGTGATGTAGAACAATTGTTCATATCATACACTTTTATATTTGAATCTATACATTTAACGTATTTGTATCTCAAAATTAACATAAAATATTTTTAATACTTATTTAAAGTTAATTTACATCATTCAATGATAATAGGGAATTTTTCTATGATAAGTTTTCCAAATTATAAGCATGGGAGCATTTAATTTTATAATCAAATAACCGACATTAACATTTGATTGGGGGTGGGTCGCCTGACAATCAACTGCCTGCTATGCAGGCCCCGGGACGATTCCTGTCGAAAAGTCGAAAGACCAACTCCCGGCAAGGACCAAGAACAAAGCATGAAAACGCTAAAGGTTGGCCGTCAGCCGCCGAGAGCGCAGGCCGATGCAGCCTGTCAGAGCTTGGCAGTCCCCTGCTTGGAGACTGCCTGCCCTGGGGAAATCCCTGGCCGACAGGGCCAGGATCCCCAGGGGCCCTCTCGTCATTTCGCCTAAGGTAACTGGGAGTGGACGGATGGGAAGCCGCCACTTGTCACTTTCCCATCCAACCATTCCTCTTTCTCTTCTCTCTCTTGTGGGAAGGTATAAGTACCTCCCCATTTCCCACATGAGAGGGGTTGGATTTTTCTCTCTCTAGACTCTTACTCCAAAAAAAACGCCGCCTAGTTCCTCACGAGCTAGGTTCGTTAAGGCATTTCACGGACTGACTTAGGCATCGGAGAGGGTTTCCTCGGACAACCTCCGAGGCCCTGTGCGTTCATTGTGCAGGGAGCAGGCCGTTTCCCGCCGGGAAAGTCCGATTTCAGGAGTGAGAGGAAGGGGAGATCAAGGGAATCAAGCGACTAGTTATCCGTTACCGATTCAATCACATTACCCGGATTCTAAGCCGGGAGAACCGTTTCCGTAACCGGAACAATTTGGCGCCGTCTGTGGGGAACTTACGGTTGTGCTCACGAGTTACCCACTAAAATCAACCACTCATAACCACAAAATTAAACACAATCATGCCAGAAATTGTCGATGACAGTGCAGGAGCGGGTCCGACGGTCCCTCCGGTGACCCCCCTGTACGGAATGCCGCTGTCGGAGAGGGTCCCTCCTGCCACAATCCTTGGGGTAGAGGAAACCAATCCTCTCGGTAGATCTAACGCTGCTGCGACACCCGAGCTGGGGGCACGCCCTGGACGTGCTCTCAACCTGACCCCAGCTCAGATGGCGCAGGCAGCCGCGTTCTTCTCTGCAATGCTAGATCAGGAATTCACACCTGAGGACTTGGTAGGCAGGGTCGCATCGGCCCCTAGGCAACCGTCCCCAGTCAGCAGGGACGAGGCCGGGGGCACGAGGCGGACCGCCGCCAGAAACGCTCAGAGAAAAGCGAGAAGAACAGCCCAAGTGTATACGCATGTGCAGAGGCGCATTACCACTGACAAACCAGAACCACCTGTCCAGCAGGCGTTCTCTGTTCACACGACAGAATCAGCGTCCGGAGGGCAGGGAGGCTTATCTCAAGGATTACAGGAGCGCATGAGGCCCAGGGAGCCCATGTCAAAACGCTTAGGGGAAAGGCCAGGCGGAGTTTTCTCCAGGCTAACACCCGCAGCCAAGGAACAGTCAGCCCCTGGCTTATCCCAAAGCTTGCAATCCAGACTCAACCGAGGGCAACCGCTCGAGTCCAGGTACCATCAGGGTGAAAACCTCTGCCACTCCCAGAGGAAGAGGCCCAGACAGACCTCCTCGGAAACAGAGGATGAAGCAGCTAGCAGGCCGCCGCCGAGGCACCGCTCCCCCAGTACGAGGAAACCAACCCATAAACAATGGGAATCTCATGGTAACCAGTCTGGGGAAAGCAGGTCACGACTGGTAGGCAGGCCTACGAAAACCCCGTTGCACCCTGAGGTACAAGAGTACCCCATTCCAAAAATCAAAATGCCCACCATCAAATTTGACGGGACGGCGGACCCTGAGGACCACCTGGCAGCCTTTGAGAGCCACATGGGCATGTATGATGTAGATGATGCCATCTGGTGCAAAGTTTTCCCTACCACCCTGGTAGGACTTGCGCAGGGGTGGTTCAGAGATCTCCGCCAGGGGTCAATCAGATTCTTCATAGAGCTGGCTGAAATTTTCCTTGAACAGTATGCCGGAAATAAGAGAAGACGACTTACTCGTTTCGATCTCATGACCCTGAAACAAAAGAAGGGTGAGAGTGTGAGAGAATACATGAGAAGATTCGATCTATCCTACCAGCAGGTTAGGGAGATCGACGATTCCACCGCCGCCTACGCCCTGACAATCTCCCTACTTCCAGGGGAAATGAAAAACCAGATGATCAGGGCCCAGCCTGAAACCTTGGCCATGGCCAGGAAGATTGCTGAGGGGTTCATTCTGCAGGAGGAGTTCCACGGCCTGGCGGACACCCCTGCAGGCCAAACAAAGCCTCAAGGGGGACCGCAGGGTGGAAGGGGCAGAGGTGAACCAGGAAAGCAGAAAGAAGAAGGAGACACTCCCAAGAAAGAACGCCCAGTCTACCAACCCAGATTCGATAGTTACACCGCTCTGAACAAATCCAGGGCGGAAATCTTCGAACTAGAAAAAGAAACTGCCAAATGGAACCGTCCAAGCAAACCTCGCAGCCCAAAAGGCGACCCAAAGAAATTCTGCACTTTCCACGACTGCATTGGCCACACCACCGAAGAGTGCCGTCACCTGAAAGATGAAATTGAGAAATTAATCATGAACGGATGGTTGGCCAACTACGCAGCTAAAAACAAGTCTCAGAAAGAAGTGCCTGAAAAACCCGAAGGGTCAGTGCAGAACCGGATGGTAATCCACGTGATTTCAGGGGGCACTGAGGGCCAGCTCAGTCGAAGAAGTCAAAAAAGGCAAATGCGCGAGCTGAGAAACCAGATCTGCTACGCTGAGAGAGAGGGGAGCCCAAGGAGAGTGACACTAAGTATCACCCCTGATGATGCAGGACGGGTGATATATCCGCACAGTGATCCTCTGGTGCTGTCCCTAGAAATCAGCAACCACATTGTGCGAAGATGTATGGTAGACACAGGCGCATATACAAATCTTTTATACAAGGATGCTTTCGAAAAAATGGGCCTGGAAAAAAGACATCTACGGCCTGCTCCCGGATCCCTGTACAGATTCAGTGGGGCCGGCGTACTGCCCATGGGCGTCATCGACTTGCCTGTAACCTTCGGGGAAGGTTCCGCAGCCCGGAATGTCAGGGCAACCTTTGTTGTTGTGGATGCAAGGTCTGCCTATAATGCCCTGATCGGCAGGGCCACGCTGGATGAAATCGAGGCCGCAATCTCCATCAGAGCTCTGACCATTGCGTATGTCACGGACTTCGGGATGGAAGGAAAGATACGTGGGGACCAGGAGTCAGCCAGACAATGCTACTCCGTGGCCCTACAAGAGCACGAGAGGGACAGAAAAGGAAAAAGAAAAGCTGACAGTTCCCCCTGCAGGGAAGGCGAAGTCCCAGTCGAGCACCCGACGCCCGACCGCCTGGAACCAGGAGGCGAAAGCATGCTGGTAGACTTAGAACCAGGAAGACAGGTCCTGGTAGGAACAGGTTTGGAGGAATCCTATCAGGCCGAACTGGTCAAACTTCTGAGAAAAAACAAAGACGTGTTTGCCTATTCTGCAGACGAGATGCCCGGCGTTGATCCCTCATGCATCGTTCACAAGCTGAACGTAAGCATGGATGCTCGCCCTGTAAAGCAAAAGAAACGAAACATGTCTGCAGAAAAAGACGCAGCAATCAAGGAAGAAATCGACAAACTCTTGAAAGCAGACTTCATTGAAGTCTGCGACTACCCAGAGTGGCTGGCAAATGTTGTCATGGTCAAAAAGTCGTCTGGAGCATGGAGAATGTGCGTCGACTTTACGAACCTCAACAAAGCCTGCCAGAAAGACTGCTACCCGCTCCCTCGGATCGATCAATTGGTAGACGCCACCAGTGGCTACACCATGCTAAGCTTCTTAGACGCCTTTTCAGGCTACCACCAAGTGTACTTGTGGCAGCCAGACAGGGTGAAGTGTGCGTTCATCACTAGTTCGGGCACTTACATGTATAAGATGATGCCCTTCGGGCTCAAAAATGCGGGAGATACGTACCAGCGTCTGGTTGACAAAGTGTTTGAAAAACAAAAAGGCAGAAACATTGAGGCTTACGTTGATGATGCCATCGTAAAAAGCAGGGAAGACAGGGAGCACCTGACAGACTTGCAGGAAACCTTCAATTCCCTGCGCACTTACAAAATGAAACTAAATCCGAAAAAATGCACGTTTGGAGTACGCTCCGGAAAATTCCTAGGATTCTTGGTCAGTTCTCGGGGTATAGATGCCAACCCTGAAAAAATTCAGGCAGTTCTAAACCTCCCTGAACCCAAGACCATCAGGGACATCCAGCGCCTGACGGGACGAATGGCCGCCCTGGCACGATTCATAGCCCGATCAGCAGACAGAGCCACTCCTTTTTTCAAAATTCTGAAAGGAAACAAACAGTTCAAATGGGAAAACGAGCAGAAGGAGGCCTTCGAGCAACTGAAGGACCATCTTAAGAGGCTCCCTACCCTGGCAAGACCAGTAGCAGGAGAGAAACTCTTCCTCTACATTGCAGTAACTAATATAACTGTCAGCGCGGTCATCCTACGGGAAGAGGCAGGCACCCAGCAACCTATATACTTTGTGAGTCATGCGCTGGGGGCAGCTGAGAAGAATTATCCGATGGTTGAAAAAGCCGCCTACGCGGTCATAATTGCAGCCAGGAAGCTCAGACCTTATTTTGACGCGCATCCAGTCATAGTCCTCACCGACCAACCCCTGGAAAAGGTGTTGGAAAAATTCGAAAAATCGGGAAGACTATTGAAATGGGCAATTGAGCTGAGTGGGCTAGGTATCTCTTACCAGCCGAGAACAGCCATCAAAGCCCAAGCTCTGGCAGACTTTTTGGCTGAGTGCTCCCACTCAGGGGAAGAGGAAGCCCCCGCCCAAGAATGGGTCGTATACACTGATGGGTCCTCAACGGCCAACGGCGCAGGCGCAGGCGTCGTATTAACCAGCCCAGAAGGGACCGACTTTGAGCATGCTCTCAGATTCGTTTTCCCAGCATCGAACAATGAAGCAGAGTATGAAGCAGTACTCGCAGGCGTCAGGCTGGCTAAAGCCGCAGGGGCGGAACAAATTGTTCTAGCAACAGACTCCCAGCTCATCGCCAACCAAGTCAATGGAGAATACGAGGCAAGAGACCAAGCAATGGCCGCATACCTAGAGATGGTAAAGGGAGAATTGTCCGGCCTAAAATCATATGAGGTCAAACAAATTCCCCGATCCCAGAACAACAGAGCAGATGCCCTGTCAAAACTGGCAAGCTCCAGTCTGCAGGACATCCGAAGATCCGTATGGGTCGACGTTTTACACAAGAAGTCTACTGAATCCTGTCAAACGATTAGTGCCGTGGAAGAGGAGCTGGAAAGCTGGATGACCCCTCTCGTCCAGTACAAGAGGCACGGTATCTTACCGTCAGATTCGCTACAAAAAAGGAGGATACAGGCTAAAGCAGCCTGGTTCATATTCATTAATGGAGAACTCTACAAAAAATCTTTTACTTACCCCCTGCTTAAATGCCTACGTACGGATCAGGCCGTTGAAGTGTTGGATGATATCCACTCAGGGATTTGTGGGCACCACATTGGCGGGAGGTCGCTGGCCCACAAGGCCCTCAGGGCAGGCTATTACTGGCCTACCATGCTGGCAGATGCCAAGAGCCTGACCCAGAAATGCAGAAAATGCCAACTTTTTGCCCCATCGATCCATGCCCCAGCTCAGGAACTCAGGCCAGTCCTATCTCCCATCCCTTTTGCTCAATGGGGGATGGACATCCTAGGACCCTTCACGGTGGCCACAGGGGGCAGAAAATTCTTAATTGTCGCCATAGACTACTTCACCAAATGGGTGGAGGCTGAAGCAGTACCTAACATCACTGAGCCGGCAGTCAGGAAGGTGATCTGTCGAAATGTCATCACCCGGTTCGGGGTACCAAAAATGCTGGTATTTGACCACGGAAGGCAGTTCGATAATGACCCACTAAGAAACTGGCTGGAAGGCCACAACATCTTGGTCGCCTACTCAGCCGTCTGCCATCCTCAAACCAACGGACAGGCGGAAGCAGCCAACAAGCAAATTCTGAACGGCCTGAAGAAAATGGTGGATGACTGCAAAGGCAGGTGGGCTGATGAACTCCCCAGTATACTCTGGTCCATCAGAACGACCAGAAAGGAGTCTACAGGCCAGACCCCATTTGGCCTGGTATATGGAGCAGAGGCTTTATTGCCAATTGAGACAAGGATTCCCTCTCTACGTTCCCTGCAGTACAACCAGGCTGAGAATGAAGCCGCAATGGTTGAGGCCCTGGACCTGGTAAATGAGCTAAGAGAGGAAGCCAGTACCAATATCGCTGCCTACCAGCAGCGAATGAGGAAAGCTTTCAATAGCAAAGTCCGACAGAGGAGCTTCCAGGTGGGCGAATTAGTTCTGAGAAAAACACAGGCGATTGGAAAATCAAGGGAGCATGGGAAGCTAAGTGCCAATTGGGAGGGCCCATACCAAATAACTCAGGTTTTGGGTCCAGGCACGTACAGGATAGCCAATCTGGAGGGACAAGAGCTAGGCGCTCATTGGAATGCAGATACACTAAAGAAATATTACGTCTAAGCAAGAGTGTAAGCAATTTTCACTTTTACTAGAGTAAAAAGGCGGAGGACGATCAGAAATGTCGACGGCTCCGACCACCCCTATGTCAAGAAAAAATTTTTTAAGAGATGAGAAAATGCAGATTTATACTCGTTGCCTGTTCACACTCGCGTCTTTCACACACAAACGAGCAGGGGGCAATAGGGGGAGGCCCCCCTGTTGCCAAAATTGGGAAAAGTGAACCCCCCAACGCAAACGAAAAAAGCTACCCTGCTCACCTCTGGGCAGGCAGGGGGCAGGCCCCCTGGACTTTGAACGAAAAAGCCAGGAGCAGGCCACACCAACAAGGACTGGGGGCAGGCCCCCCAACCTTGTATAAAAAACGCAAAAAGCTACCCTGCTTACCTCTGGGCAGGCAGGGGGCAGGCCCCCTGGACTTTGAACGAAAAGCCAGGAGCAGGCCATACCAACAAGGACTGGGGGCAGGCCCCCCAACCTTGTATAAAAAACGCAAAAAGCTACCCTGCCTACCTCTGGGCAGGCAGGGGGCAGGCCCCCTAGACTTTGAACGAAAAGCCAGGAGCAGGCCATACCAACAAGGACTGGGGGCAGGCCCCCCAACCTTGTATAAAAAACGCAAAAGGCTACCCTGCCTACCTCTGGGCAGGCGGGGGGCAGGCCCCCTGGACTTTGAACGAAAAGCCAGGAGCAGGCCATACCTACAAGAGCTGGGGGCAGGCCCCCCAACCTTGTATAAAAAACGCTGAGGAATCCCCCTTCCTACCCCTAGGCAGGCAGGGGGCAGGCTCCCTAGATTTTAAACAAAAAACCAGGGACAGGCCAAGCAAACAAAAACCCTCCTACCCACAGGCGGGTGGGTTGCAAATCAAACTCATGAAGAATCAAAATACACAAAAGCAAACAGAAAATTCACATATAAAAGAAAAAGTAGCATCGAGGAAATACAAGACAAGTTTTCAAAGGTTTCAAGACAAATAGTTACAACCAGGGTTATGGCAGCCGGCCACCAAAGGGCTCGGCGCGCAAAAGGGCAAAGAAGTTAAAGCGTTAGCACAGGCGCAGCAGGAGACGAGCAAGAGCCCTCTGAGGAAGACTGCCCTCCATGTTAAGCAGGGGGAGCGTCTGGACCGGAAGCGTCTCCCTCAGACAGCCTACGCATTTGAGCTTCATCCTTAGCTGTGTAAAGGGCCCGGAAAGCATCTTCGTCAAAACCCGGGAACATCTCCCTGACAGCTTCCATCACAACCTTCAGGCAGGAGTTAGCACCATTAACAAAACCCGCCGACACCGCCACTTCCACCTCCTGGAGAATCTCACCCTTCTCTTTCTCCCAACCCTCGGTCTTCGTCGCCAGATCCTCGGTCTTCGCCGCCAAATCGCCAAGGGCCGTCTGCAGATCAGAGTTTGCCTTAGAAAGGCGCTCACCAAGGTCAACAACGCTCTTCTTAGCATGGTCCAGTTCAGCCAAAGCCTTTCTGGCCCGCTCCAGTTCAGCAAAGGCCTGCTGTGCTCTCTTGGACTCCTCTCCCAGGCGAGACACCTCCCGTGTAGCCTTCTCGCTTTCAAACTTCCAGTGGATAGCCCGACCCCTGGCCTCTTCTAGCTCAATCTCCTTTTTCGCCAGCTGATCCTTCAGGCTAGCAATGAGAGCAACGTCCCTTTCAACTGCAGAAAGGCGGTCTGGGTTGGCAAGTTCCTCGTCACTCAGGCGACCAAGGGCGGCCAGCTCCGCGGAAGCCTGCATAATTCGAGAGGTGCGCTTAATATACTGGGTCACTTGACTGGCAGCGGACTTGACAGTTTTGAGAAGATGGTCAGTTAAAACCGCCCCTGAGTCGGAAAGCAGGGCAGAAATATCCTGGCTGTCACCCGCATTGTAGTGGAACTCAACGTTCTCCTCAGATAAAAGGGTGGCGGGGATCTCCGGAGCAAAACGCTTGGGTTCAGGCGTGGCAGTCTCCAAATCCACCACCTGGTCAACGTTAGGGGCCTCCCGACTCCTCTTTCTGACCAGGGACCGAGGGGTACTCTCCCCGGTCTCCTCGAAGCCTGCGGCCCGCGGCTGCGAGGGAATCTGAATCCCTGCTGAAGGGCCCTCTTGTCTGCCGATAGGCGAAGGGGTAGCCTCAAAAGCAATCGCCCTCGCAGCTGGCGAGGGGGTAGCCTCAGAAACCGCCGTTTTGGCGGGCGTAACTCGAGGAGGAGGGGGAAGCCTTGGCCTACTGAATGACAGGCCCTTCAAATGCTTCATCAGATTCTTTTCGCCTCTCTTGAAACCAGGGGGAAGAGAAGGGCGGCTTTGGATAACAGTGAGGTGCTCGTCCAGGCCCAGGCGCCTCACCTCCCCCTTTTTCCAGATAAAAGTGGCAAGAGCTGCGAGACAAACAGACAGGCTGTCAAGACATTTTCAAAGTAATAAAGAGTAAGAAGGAACCACCAGTGCTCCTGAACTACCTTTGTCTAGACCCGGATTCATGCCCAACCGGGTCAAATAATTATCAGTCGCTATAAGCTCCGCATGAGGGAGCCATAAGGTGGGGCCATACACCCCGTACTTGTTAGTATGGCCTGCAAAGTAGGCCGTCAACTCTTTCTCCTTCTCACTTAACTTAACCTCCAAGGCCTTTCCACCCACGCCAGGGTGATACTCCTCAGGGGTCTCCATCCTGGTGTGGACATGATTCCTGAAGTGACGAGGAATCTTCCACCCATGGGTGCTGTGTATGTAAAGGAAGTTGTTCTTCCAATCCCTCAAGCTGTCCATACCAGGCCACACCAAACAGTGTCCCTTCTGCCTCAAGAGGGACCAATAACCAGGGGAGCCCGTACTCCCAGAAGAAACCATCTGTAATCCCACCATAAATCGCAGGGCGTCGATAGAAGGCTCCATGCGGTGAAAGAGACAGGTCCAGACATATGAGATCAGCGCCCTGACAGCCGTGGCTGTCAGCTGGGCAACGGCGACATTCATGCGCCTGAAGATCTCCTCTAAAGCAGGATGGAGGGGAAAGCGAAGGCCGAACTCTAAACATTTATGGTAAACCGCTATGCACCCATCCGGAGGGTTGCATACAGTATCCTTTTCATTAGGGATAACAACTGTATACCCCTCCCCGAAGTTATAGAGCCGCTCAATCACGACGGCGGCGTTCTTGGCGAGGATCACCCCCCGACTTTTTGGGTCAGGGAAAGTACTCAGAGGGATGCGGTATTTAGTCCTGTCTAAATAATAAACCCTACCCTTTTCCCGACGAACGAGGGGACCGGAAGTTCGGGAAGGGTTAATTTCCAACGCCTCATCGTCCGAATCGACAGCATCGAACGAAGGAGGATCAGGGGAATTACCGCCCCCACTGTCCGCCGAGTACTCCTCAAAATCAACCTCCTTAGAGGAGGAGGCAAAATCCATCCCTTCTCCCCTCTTTGATGGGTCGATAAAGGGCAAAATCCTTTCGCGGGTTCCAGACATGGCTACTCTAAAAAGATACGGAATAAAGGAAATCGAAGAGAGAAAAAAGAGTGGAGGATGAAAATCTGACCTAAGATCGCCTGACAGCACGCCGCAAGCCCGAAGAAAGAGGTCTCAGGGAAATGAGGGTGCAAGGTAGAATACGATTCGTCAGTACTCCAGGGTTTTTGACAAGAGAGAGAATGAAAGAAGGATTGAAAAGAAAAAAAAAATGAAAGAATGAATAGCCGAGCGCTTTTATAGAGAGGAAGGCATGCCAAGAGTCGCCCAACCCTCAGAGGCTCACCCAAGGGCTACGGCCCACGTGTCGCCCCTAGGGGGGATGTGCTCTAGACAGCTTCCCAAGAAGAACCTCGGGAAGACCAAAGGACGTCAGGAGGTTGGTCACCCTGTGACGTCCCCCTAATAAAAAAAAAAAAAATAAAATAAAATAAAAAAATCGCAACACATAAACGCACCGCCTGATCTTCATTTCATTAAAACCTTACAAAATAGGGTTACATCCCAAGACAGATACGGGAGGAAAAATACATGAGGCCCAAGAGTTTCGGCCTGACAGAAAAACAAAATGCCCTGCCACGCGGGCCTAGTCGTCCCCCAAGTCTGGGGAATAATCTCCAGGACTGCCTGGACTCCCGAGATCCGAACCCCAGTCCCAACTTGGGGAACCCTGAAAAGGGTCAGTGGAAGCCCCGTCTTCGTCCCCATCGCTCAGGCAGCCGAGACCGTCGCTATCGTCAGAATCATGGCTGCTGTCTTCCCAATCCCTTCCAAAAGGGATAGCTCGGGACTCGTCGCAAGTGCGACAGCCTGTTTTCCTTACAGGCGAAGAAGGGCCCGATTCCAGGGAGGAATCTGCGTCAGAATTAGGGCCGAATTGTTCAGGGTGCAACCACGGAAAACACTCGTGGCACCCCCTATCATAGCAGCCCCCTCCCTGGGGGCAACGCCTAAATCTAGGCGCAGCAGGAGAAGACCTCCTAGGGCGTTTGCCCATCCTGATAGAGGCCTTCTGACCCCTCCGGCGAAGGCGGAGTCGTGAGCGGCGGCTTCGGCAAACAGCTAGATAAGCGGCTCGTGCATACCTAAGTCGCCAAAACCCTCTGAAGATAAAGGAAACGTGTTTGACTCCACGGCGAACCGCACTTTTCTTGATCCAAGCCATATTTAAAATGAAGAAAATGAAGAGATTGAAAGTAAAATGAAGCACAAATGATCAAGGAAGCTGCAGACTTTATACCAAGGAGAACTCCGCATTAATGAGCGCTCCAACCACCCTGGGAGGGGAGCCACCAATCAGGAACTCCTCACGGTTCCCCAAAATCCGCCCAGAAGAAAAAAGCAATCATTACGGAAGTATTCTTGCCTCTTGGCATTCCTGACAGGAACAGTACAAAGTTCCATTGGGAAGGCGCGGAGCATTAAATGCTGCGACAGACATGGAAGTCAACCCCCCTCCAAGCAAGAATCGCCAGCAGAGGAGAAGTCTCACTTCCCTCCTACTGACGAGGGCCAATTGATTGGGGGTGGGTCGCCTGACAATCAACTGCCTGCTATGCAGGCCCCGGGACGATTCCTGTCGAAAAGTCGAAAGACCAACTCCCGGCAAGGACCAAGAACAAAGCATGAAAACGCTAAAGGTTGGCCGTCAGCCGCCGAGAGCGCAGGCCGATGCAGCCTGTCAGAGCTTGGCAGTCCCCTACTTGGAGACTGCCTGCCCTGGGGAAATCCCTGGCCGACAGGGCCAGGATCCCCAGGGGCCCTCTCGTCATTTCGCCTAAGGTAACTGGGAGTGGACGGATGGGAAGCCGCCACTTGTCACTTTCCCATCCAACCATTCCTCTTTCTCTTCTCTCTCTTGTGGGAAGGTATAAGTACCTCCCCATTTCCCACATGAGAGGGGTTGGATTTTTCTCTCTCTAGACTCTTACTCCAAAAAAAACGCCGCCTAGTTCCTCACGAGCTAGGTTCGTTAAGGCATTTCACGGACTGACTTAGGCATCGGAGAGGGTTTCCTCGGACAACCTCCGAGGCCCTGTGCGTTCATTGTGCAGGGAGCAGGCCGTTTCCCGCCGGGAAAGTCCGATTTCAGGAGTGAGAGGAAGGGGAGATCAAGGGAATCAAGCGACTAGTTATCCGTTACCGATTCAATCACATTACCCGGATTCTAAGCCGGGAGAACCGTTTCCGTAACCGGAACAGAAAGAAAATAACTTGATGATTTTAAGATTTTACAAGTTAAGTCATAATCATTTTTATGTAATGACTATTTATATTTAATATTTTCAACATAAAATACGACTAACGTTCGTTAACAGAAATTATCCATAGGGTAAAAAAATATGCATGTCTTCAACAATGATACTGCACTGAAAAAAACACGGTGGTAGGAGCTATATTATCAATTTACCATAAAAATGTAATTAATGAAGATTTCAAACAATGTTTGACTAAAAATCATATTTATTTGATCATGCCTCGTATCAATTTTTCATTTAAAGATAGAAATACGTACTTTCGATATATTAACGAACTAATTAGAAACACGTCCAAATGTCTTGCAAAGTTCCCATACTTTTTCATTTTTAAGCCATGCTTCGTCTGTCTCTTTCTCACCAAGACGCTTGTCGACTATAGACACTTGTGTTAGAAGCTTGTGACAGTCCTCTCCGACCTTTAATAGAGCGCTGCAAGTTTCTTTCGATACTTGTTTTCCATTGTTAAAGATATATTCGGATATTTCACCGCCAAAGGTTGCACCTAACTTGTTTTCACATTTTTTAAAATCGTCCGCCTTCGAGGTGCCAGGTGCGGCAACAGAGTCATTTGCGAGACATTGTTCAGAGATAACAAGAACGGAAACAAGTAGTACAGCGATTTTGATTGATTTAGGATACATATCAAGAGCTTAGTTAAAATTATTTCAAATTTTTGATATATATCGAAAATAGGTTTTACACACAATGAACAAAAAAAATAGTACAAAAAGGAAAGTGACTTGTGATGCAGAACAATTGTTCATATCATATATACACTTTTATATTTGAATCTATACATTTAACGTATTTGTATCTCAAAATTAACATAAAATATTATTAATACTTTTTTTAAGTTAATTTAAATCATTCAATGATAACAGAGAATTTTTCTATGATAAGTTTTCCAAATTATAAGCATGGGAGCATTTAATTTTATAATCAAATAATCGACATTAACATTGATGTCAAAACACAATCCTCATAAATTAATTATTTTTACTAAATAAAAAAAAATCGTTTATAATAACATAACTATTATGTTCATTTGAGGTATGCCGATTTTTAAACTTACATACATTGTCTTTTATTCGTTAATTAGTATAGAGTTTTAATTTCTCCGGTTACTAGTTTTTTTAAAAAACTTTGTAAGATATTTGTTTTTACTAAACCAATAATAACTCATTTGAAAGTTTTTAAAAAAAAAACCTAAATTTATGGAAGATATATAAATTCGTAATATAATCATTTTTTTAAATTATTAAATATATTGTATGTTTCTTTTTTTTCTTTTAGTTGTGAATTATTCGTTTTTAAGTCACATATTATACATTTTCAAGTTCATCATTCGACAAGATAAATAATTATATTCCTATCACTTGAATTACTTTGTTCGTGGATTTATATTATATAAAATCTTCAAAATTTGTCATTGTTCCGGTCTCGGAAACAATTCACCCGGCCTTGGATCCGGGTCGTAAGATTGAATCACTGGTGAACAATTGATCGATTGACTTCCTTGAACCTCTCCTTAGTCTCACTCCCAGGGTCGGACCTTCCCGGCGGAGTTGGCCTGCTCCCTGCACAATGAACGCACAGGGCCTCGGAGGTTGTCCGAGGAAACCCTCTCCGATGCCTAAGTCAGTCCGTGAATTGCCTTGACGAACCTAGCTCGTGAGGAACTAGGTGGCGTTTTTTGGGAGTAAGAGTCTAGAGAGAGAAAATCCAACCCCCATCATGTGGGAAATGGGAAAGTATTTATACCTTCCCACAAGAGAGAGGAAAAGAGAAAGAAGAAGAGGGAAATGGGTGGATGCTTGTGCGACACGTGGACTCACCTTGTCCACTCATTTCCCCTTACCTTAGGCAAAATGACGGATGGGTTCTCGGTCCTCCTCTGGTCCTGCTTAGGCGGGAGCGCCCTGGAAGTAGGCAGGAGGCCTGGTTCGCCCTGCTTGGCAGGCGGCCAGGCTGTGCCAGGCGGCTAAGGGATTGAGGCCGCTCACTTGGAGGTTTCAATGATGTTGATGGAAGGTCTGTTGGGCAGGCCTTTTCTTTTTCTGGGATTGGTCGCCCTGGGGCCCGACTGGCAGGCGGCCAGGGGTAGGCAACCGACCCCCATCAATTGGCCCTCGCCGGCTGAGGGGGAGCGGGGCTCCTGCTCGGCAGGCGACGTCTTGTTCTGGGACGGCGGGAGGTTGACTCCTTGAACACTCTTGCATTAAATGCGCCGCGTATTCCCGAGGGAACATGCTTTAATATCTCTGGGTATGCAGAGAGTTCAAACGTCCTCTTTTATGATTGTTCCTCTTTGCACAGTGGATTTTCGAGCAGTGTGCCAGCATGATGATTGGCTCTCTTCTTTGCAGAAGTGGTTGGGGCACCATTAATGCCCTGCTTCTGTTTTTTGTATAAATTGTATCCTCCTTCGCTATTTCCACGATCCATTTCCAACCTTCCTTTCTTTGTCTTTAATCATGGTTTGGATCAAAAAATCCGTTACTCGCCGTGGAGTTCGATATGTTACTTTTGTTTATAGAGGGTTTTGGAGGCTTCAGTATGCTCGAGCTGCTTATCGAGCTGTTCGCCGTAGTCGCCGTTCACGGCTTCGTTCTTGCCGGAAGGGTAAGAAGGCTCTTACCAGGGCGAATAAACGTCTCAAACGGTCCTCACCCCCTGCTGTGCCTAGATCCAGGCGTTGCCCCCAGGGAGGAGGCTGCTTTGACAGGGGATGCCACGAGTGCTTTCCGTGGCTGCACCCTGAACAATTTGGTTCCAACCTCTCTGATACTGACTCCTCTTTGGCGTCAGGCCCCTCCTCGCCTGTGAAGAAGACAGGTTGTCGCACCTGCGACGAATCCCAGGTCGTTCCCTTTGGCAGGGACTGGGAGGATAGCAGCCAAGATTCTGACGACAGCGGAGGTCTTGGTTGTCTAAGTGACAGGGATGAGGATGGGATCCCTGATGACCCTTTCCAAGACTCCCCAGACTGGGATTGGGGTTCGGACTTTGGGGGCCCAGGCAGCCCTGGGGACCCTTCCCCTGATTGGGACGATGATTAGGCCTGCGTAGCAGGGCGTTTGCTTGTTGGGCCGGAATTTCTGGGCCCTTGTATATTTTCTTTCCTTGTTGAGCACTGGATGTAACTTTTTCCTTTTAAGGTTTAATGGAATGAAATTCAGGCGATGCGTTTGTGTATTGTATTTTTAATATGTGTTTATTACTTTTTCGTTTGAAGTGAAGAGGGGACGTCATAGGGTGATCAATCCCTTGACACTTTTTGGTCCTTTCGAGGTTATTCTTGGAAAACCGTACATGGATGACTTCTTAGGAATTGACGCGTGGGCAGTGGTCATTGGGTGGCCTCCTGAGATTTTGGCGACTCTTTGCATGCCCTTCTTCCTATAAAAGCAATCAGTTGCACATTCTTCTTCTTTTCCCTTCTTCAATCTTTCTTTTCTTGAAATCTTCCTGTCCTTTCTTTCTGCAAAACCCTTGGGTGTTTGACGAATCGTTCCCCACTTTGTACCCCCCTTTCTCTGAGAGATTCCCTCTTCGGGCTTCTACCGCACTGACAGGCGATCTTAGGTCAGACCTTTGTCTTCCACTTCTTGTTTTTCCTTTTTGATTTCCTGTTTTCCACTTCTGTTAGAGTAAAATGTCTAGAACTCGTGAGCGGATTCTACCCTTCACTGACCCATCAAAGAAGGGGGAAGGGACGAATTTTGCCTCCTCCTCTAGGGAGGTGGGTTTTGAGGAAGAACACTCGGCGGACAGCGGGGGGGGGGGGGGAGGGTAACTCTCCTGACCCCCCCTCGTTTGACGCCATTGACTCGGACGACGAGGCGTTGGAAGTTGACCCTTCTAGAAATTCTGGTCCTCTTGTTCGGCGAGAAAGGGGTAGGGTATACTTTTTAGATAAAGTTAAATACCGCATCCCTTTGAGTACCTTCCCTGACCCGAAAAATCGGGAGCTGATCCTTGCAAGGAACGCCACTGGCGTGATTGAACGGCTTTACAACTTCGGGGAGGGGTACACAGTCGTTGTCCCCGGCGAAAAGGATACCGTATGCAACCCTCCCGACGGGTGTATAGCGGTCTACCATAAATGCCTGGAGTTCGGCCTTCGCTTTCCCCTCCATCATTCCTTGGAAGAGATCTTCAGGCGTATGAACGTCGCCATCGCCCAGCTGACAGCCACGGCTGTCAGGGCGTTGATTTCATATGTCTGGACTTGTCTGTTCCACCACACCGAGCCTTCTATTGACGCCCTGCGGTTTATGGTGGGCTTGCAAATGGTTTCTTCTGGGAGTGCGGGCTCCCCTGGTTATCGGTCCCTTTTGAGGCAAAAGGGACATTGTTTGGTGTGGCCTGGCATGGATAGTTTGAGGGACTGGAAGAACAACTTCCTTTATGTACACAGCATCCATGGGTGGAAGATTCCCCGCCATTTCAGGAATCATGTCCACACCAGGCTGGAGACCCCTGAGGAGTACCACCCTGGCGTGGGTGGAAGAGCCTTAGAGGTGAAGCTGGGCGAGAAAGACAAGGAGTTGACGGGCTTTTTTGCTGCCCACACTGATAAGTATGGGGTGTATGGCCCTACATTATGGCTCCCTCATGCGGAGCTTGTTGCGTCTGATAAATACTTGACCCGGTTGGGCATGAACCCGGGTCTAGATAAAGGTAGTTCAGGAGTATTGATGATTCTTTCTTACTCTTTTGCTTTTAAAGTGCCCTGACAGCTTGTATGTTTGCCTTGCAGACCTTGCCACCTTTGTTTGGAGGAAAGGGGAGGTGAGACGCCTGGGTTTGGACGAGAACCTCACTGTTGTCCAAAGTCGCCCTTCTCTGCCCCCTGATTTTAAGAGAGGTACGAAGAATCTGATGAAGCATTTGAAGGGTCTGTTGTTCAGTAGACCAAGGCTTCCCCCCCCCCTCCTAGAGCAACGCCTGCAAAGACGGCGGTTTCTGAGGCCACCCCCTCTCCAGTTGCGAAGGCGATTGCCTACGAGGCTACCCCTTCGCCTGTTGGCAGGCAAGAGGGCCTTTCAGCAGGGGTTCAAATTCCCCCGGGGCCACGGGCTGTACGTTCCGAAGAGACTGGGGAGAGCACTCCCCGGGCGCTGCTTAGAAAGAGGAGCAGGGAGGCTCCAAGTGCTGACCAGGTGGTGGACCTGGAGACTTCCACGCCTGAACCTAAACGTTTTGCTCAGGGGATTCCTGCCACCCTCTTTTCCGAGGAGAACGCTGAATTCCACTATACCGCCGGAGACAGCCAAGATGTTTCCGCCCTACTTTCCGACTCAGGGGCAGTTCTAGCGGACCATCTCCTCAAGACTGTCAAATCTGCTACAAACCAAGTGACCCAGTACATCCAGCGCACTGCCCGAATCATGCAAGCTTCTGCAGAGCTGGCGGCCCTTAACCGCCTGAGTGATGAGGAACTGTCCAACTCTGACCGCCTTTCTGCAGTCGAGAGGGACGTTGCTCTCATTGCCAGTATGAAGGATCAGTTGGCGAAAAGGGAGACTGAGCTGGAAGAGTCCAAAGGTCAGGCGATCCACTGGAAGTCTGAAAATGAGAAAGCTATCAGGGAGGTGTCCCGCCTGGGGGAGGAGTCAAAGAGAGCTCAGCAGGCCTTCGCGGAGTTGGAGCAGGCCAGGAAAGCTTTGGCTGAGCTGGATCACGCCAAGAAAAGCGTCATTGACCTTGGGGAGCGTCTTTCCAAGGCGAATTCTGATCTGCAGGCGGTTCTTGGCGATCTGGCGGCGAAGACCAAGGATTGGGAGAAGGAGAGGGACGAAATACTCCAGGAGGTGGATACGGCTGTGTCGGCGGGCTTCGTTAACGGTGCTAACTCTCGCCTAGGGGTTGTCATGGAAACTGTCAGGGAGATGTTCCCTGGTTTTGACGAAGATGCTTTCCGAGCCCTTTATACTGCTAAGGACGAAGCTCAAATGCGCAGACTGTCTGAAGGAGCTGCCACTTCCGGCCCAGATGCTCCCCCTGCTTAACATGGAGGGCAATCTTCCTCAGAGGGCTCTTGCTCGTCTTCTGCTGCGCCTGTGCCAACGTTTTAACTTCCTTACTTCTTTGCGCGCCGAGCCCTTTGGTGGCCAGCTGCCGTGCTTAATTGTAATCATTTGTTTTAAAAACTCTTATCCTGTGTTCCTTTGACACTATTCCTTTTTATGTAAACCTTCTGTTTGCTTTTGTCCGTTTCGGTTTTACATGAGTTTGATGCGCAGCCTGTCCCTGCCTGTCTGTAAGCAGGGGGGGTTCCTTATCGTTTTTTTTTATACAAGGTTGGGGGGCCTGCCCCCAGTCCTTGTTAGTCTGGCCTGTCCCTGGCTTTTATTCAAAGTCCAGGGGGCCTGCCCCCTGCCTGCCCAGGGGTAAGCAGGGTAGCTTTTGCGTTTTTTATACAAGGTTGGGGAGCCTGCCCCCAGTCCTTGTTAGTCTGGCCTGTCCCTGGCTTTTATTCAAAGTCCAGGGGGCCTGCCCCCTGCCTGCCCAGAGGTAAGCAGGGTGGCTTTTGCGTTTTTTATACAAGGTTGGGGGGCCTGCCCCCAGTCCTTGTTAGTCTGGCCTGTCCCTGGCTTTTGTTCAAAGTCCAGGGGGCCTGCCCCCTGCCTGCCCAGAGGTAAGCAGGGTGGCTTTTGCGTTTTTTATACAAGGTTGGGGGGCCTGCCCCCAGTCCTTGTTAGTCTGGCATGTCCCTGGCTTTTGTTCGAAGTCCAGGGGGCCTGCCCCCTGCCTGCCCATAGGTAAGCAGGGTTGCTTTTGCGTTTTTTATACAAGGTTGGGGGGCCTGCCCCCAGTCCTTGTTAGTCTGGCCTGTCCCTGGCTTTTGTTCAAAGTCCAGGGGGCCTGCCCCCTGCCTGCCCAGAGGTAAGCAGGGTGGCTTTCGGATTTTTGCTGGGGAGGTCTTTTTTCCCGACTTTGGCAACAGGGGGGCCTCCCCCTATTGCCCCCTGCTCGTTTGTGTGTGAAGAACGCGAGTGCGAACAGGCAACGAGTATAAATTTGAATATTCTTCATTTCTTTATAAAACTGTAACATTTTCGGGTGGTCGGAGCCGTCGACATTCTTTTGACCGTCCTCCGCCATTTGTTTCTAGCAAAAATAAAAGCTATCTTTGGATTTTGTTCAGACGTAGTATTTTTTCAAGGTGTCCGCATTCCAGTGAGCATGCAGCTCTTGCCCTTCAAGGTTGGCGATTTTGTATGTGCCTGGTCCCAAGACTCGAGTCACTTGGTATGGACCCTCCCAGTTGGCACTCAGCTTTCCATGTTCAATTGACTTTCCAACCGCCTGCGTCTTTCTCAGAACTAGCTCTCCCATCTGAAAGTTTCTCTGTCGGACTTTGGTGTTAAAGGCTTTCCTCATTCGTTGCTGGTAGGCAACGATGTTGGTGCTAGCTTCCTCCCTTAACTCATTTACCAGGTCCAAGGCTTCGACCATTGCAGCTTCGTTTTCAGCCCGGTCGTACTGCAGGGAGCGTAGAGAAGGGATCCTTGCCTCGATTGGTAATAATGCTTCTGCTCCGTATACTAGGCCGAACGGGGTCTGGCCTGTTGACTCTTTCCTGGTGGTTCGAATTGACCAGAGTATACTGGGAAGCTCGTCAGTCCACCTACCCTTGCAGTCATCCACCATTTTCTTCAGGCCGTTTAAGATTTGTTTGTTGGCCGCTTCTGCCTGTCCGTTGGCTTGCGGGTGACAGACGGCTGAATAGGCGACTGTGATGTTGTGGCTTTCCAGCCAGATTCTCAGAGGATCATTATCAAATTGTCTGCCATGGTCAAATACCAACATCTTTGGCAGACCGAACCTGGTGATAATATTTCGCCAGACCACTTTCCTGACCGCCGGCTCAGTAATATTGGGTACTGCTTCGGCTTCCACCCATTTGGTGAAGTAGTCTATGGCGACAATCAAGAATTTCCTGCCCCCTGTGGCCACCGTGAAGGGTCCTAGAATGTCCATCCCCCATTGAGCGAAGGGGATGGGGGACAGGATTGGTCTGAGTTCTTGGGCCGGAGCGTGGATCGATGGGGCGAAAAGTTGGCATTTTCTGCACTTCTGAGTCAGGCTCTTGGCATCTGCCAGCATGGTAGGCCAGTAGTAGCCTGCTCTTAGGGCCTTGTGGGCCAGTGATCTCCCACCAATGTGATGTCCACAAATCCCTGAGTGGATATCTTCCAACACTTCAGCAGCCTGATCTGCCAGCAGGCATTTGAGCAGGGGATAAGTGAAAGACTTCTTATAAAGCTCTTCATCAATGAGTACGAACCAGGCTGCTTTAGCCTGTATCTTCCTTTTTTGTAATGCGTCTGATGGTAAGACACCATGTTTTTTGTACTGGATGAAGGGAGTCATCCAATTTTCTAGCTCTTTCTCCACAGTATTAACCGCCTGACAGGGGTTAGTGGACTTCTCGTGTAAAACATCGACCCATACTGATCTCCGGATGTCCTGTAGACTGGAGCTTGTCAGCTTTGACAGGGCGTCTGCTCTGCTGTTTTGGGATCGGGGGATCTGTTTGACCTCATATGATTTCAGGCCGGATAACTCTCCTTTCACCATCTCCAGGTATGCGTTCATTGCTTGGTCCCTTGCTTCGTATTCACCATTGATTTGGTTGGCGATGAGCTGGGAGTCTGTCGCTAGGACAATCCGTTCTGCCCCTGCGGCTTTTGCTAGCCTGACGCCTGCGAGTACTGTTTCGTACTCTGCTTCGTTGTTTGATGCTGGGAAGACAAATCTGAGGGCATGCTCAAAGTCAGCCCCCCATGGACTGGTCAGTACGACGCCTGCACCTGAGCCATTGGCTGTCAAGGATCCGTCAGTATGCACGACCCACTCCTCGGCAGGGGTCTCTTCTTCCCCTGAATGGGAGCACTCAGCCAGAAAATCTGCCAAGGCTTGAGCTTTGATGGCTGTTCTTGGCTGGTAAGATATTCCTAGCCCACTCAGCTCAATCGCCCACTTCAGTAGTCTCCCTGATTTTTCAAATTTTTCCAACACCTTCTCCAGTGGTTGGTCGGTGAGGACTACGACTGGATGCGCGTCAAAGTAAGGTCTGAGCTTCCTGGCGACAATTATGACCGCGTAGGCGGCTTTTTCAACCATCGGGTAATTTTTCTCGGCTGCCCCCAGCGCATGACTGACGAAGTATATAGGTTGCTGGGTGCCTGCCTCTTCTCGTAATATAACCGCGCTGACAGTTATATTGGTTACTGCAATGTAGAGGAAAAGTTTTTCCCCTGCTACTGGTCTTGCCAGGGTGGGGAGTCTCTTAAGATGGTCCTTCAATTGTTCGAAGGCCTCTTTCTGCTCGTTTTCCCACTTGAACTGTTTGTTTCCTTTCAGTATCTTGAAGAAAGGAGTGGCCTTGTCTGCTGATCGGGCGACGAACCGTGCTAAGGCGGCCATGCGGCCCGTCAGGCGCTGGATGTCTCTAATGGTCTTGGGCTCAGGAAGGTCTAGAACTGCCTGAATTTTCTCAGGGTTGGCGTCTATTCCTCGGGAGCTGACCAGGAACCCCAGAAATTTGCCGGAGCGGACCCCAAACGTACATTTTTTCGGATTGAGTTTCATTTTTTAGGCGCGCAGGGAGCAGAAGGTCTCCTGCAGGTCTATCAGGTGTTCTCTGTCTTCTTTGCTTTTTACGATGGCGTCATCAACGTAAGCCTCGATGTTTCTGCCTTTTTGTTTTTCAAATACTTTATCAACTAACCGCTGGTATGTAGCCCCTGCATTTTTAAGCCCGAACGGCATCATCTTGTACATGTATGTGCCTGAACTGGTGATGAACGCGCACTTCACCCTGTCCGGCTGCCACAAGTATACTTGATGATACCCTGAAAAGGCATCTAGGAAACTCAGCATGGAATAACCACTAGTGGAGTCTACCAGTTGGTCGATTCTGGGGAGCGGATAGCAGTCTTTCGGGCAGGCCTTGTTGAGGTTTGTAAAATCCACGCACATTCTCCATGCGCCTGACAATTTTTTAACCATGACTACATTTGCCAACCACTCTGGGTAGTCACAGACCTCAATAAAATCTGCTTTCAAGAGTTTGTCAATTTCTTCCTTGATTGCGGCGTCCTTTTCTGCGGACATATTTCGCTTCTTCTGTTTTACAGGGCGGGCGTCCATGCTTACGTTCAGCTTGTGAACGATGCATGATGGATCAACGCCGGGCATCTCGTCTGCCGAGTAGGCGAATACGTCTTTGTTTTCTTTTAGCAGCTTGACCAGTTCAGCCTGGTAGGATTCCTCCAGGTCAGCTCCTATTAGGACCTGCCTCCCTGGTTCTAAGTCTACTAACATGCTTTCGCCCCCTGGCTCCAGGTGGTCAGGCGCCGGGTGCTCGGCTGGTAGTTCGCCTTCCCTGCTGGGGGAACTGTCAGCCTTTCTTTTTCCTTTTCTTTCTTTTTCGTGTTCTTGCAGGGCCACGGAGTAGCATTGTCTGGCTGACTCTTGGTCCCCGCGCACTTTTCCTTCTAGTCCGAAATCGGTGACATATGCTATGGTGAGGGCCCTGATGGAGATGGCCGCCTCGATTTCGTCCAGGGTGGCTCTGCCAATTAGGGCGTTGTAGGCAGATCTTGCGTCCACAACAGCAAAGGTTGCCCTGACGTTTCTGGCAGTGGAGCCTTCTCCAAAGGTTACGGGCAGGTCTATGACTCCCATGGGCAGCACGCCTGCTCCACTGAATCCGTATAGCGATCCGGGGGCAGGTCGTAGGTGCCTTTTTTCCAGGCCCATTTTCTCGAAGGCGTCCTTGTACAATAGATTTGTGTATGCGCCAGTGTCTACCATACACCTCCGCACAATGTGGTTGCTGATCTCAAGGGACAGCACCAAAGGATCACTGTGCGGGTATACTACGCGCCCTGCATCATCAGGGGTGATGCTTAAGGTTACTCCCCTTGGACTCCCTGCTTTCTCAGCATAGCAGATCTGATTCCTTAGTTCACGCATTTGTCTTTTTTGGCCTCTTCGACTGAGCTGGCCCTCAGTGCCCCCTGAAATTACATGGATCACCATGCGGTTCTGTACTGACCCTTCGGGTTTTTCAGATACTTCTTTCTGAGACTTACTCTTGGCTGCGTAGTTGGCTAACCACCCGTTCCTGATTAACTTCTCGATTTCGTCCTTCAGGTGATGGCACTCCTTGGTGGTATGGCCTATGCAGTCGTGGAAAGTACAGAATTTTTTGGGGTCTCCTTTCGGGCTGCGAGGCTTGTTCGGGCGATTCCACTTGGCAGTTTCTTTTTCCAGTTCGAAGATTTCCGCCCTGGATTTGTTCAGGGCAGTATAACTGTCGAACCGGGGCTGGTAGACAGTGCGCTCCTTCTTGGGAGTGTCTCCCTCTTCCCTTTGCTTGCCTGGCTCACTTCTGCCCCGTCCACCCTGCGGTCCCCCTTGAGGCCTTGTTTGGCCTGCAGGGGTATCCGTCAGGCCATGGAACTCCTCCTGCAGAATGAAACCTTCCGCAATTTTCCTGGCCATGGCTAAGGTTTCTGGCTGGGCCCTGATCATCTGGTTTTTCATTTCCCCTGGAAGCAGGGAGATTGTCAGGGCATAGGCGGCAGTGGAATCATCGATCTCCCCGACCTGCTGGTAGGATAGATCAAACCTTCTCAGATATTCCCTCACACTTTCGCCCTTTTTCTGCTTCAGGGTCATAAGATCGAAACGAGTGAGGCGTTTTCTTTTATTCCCAGCATACTGTTCGAGGAAGATCTCCGCCAACTCTATGAAGAACCTGACTGACCCCTGGCGGAGATCCCTGAACCATCCCTGTGCGAGCCCTACCAGGGTGGTTGGGAAAACTTTGCACCAGATGGCATCATCTACGTCATACATGCCCATGTGGCTCTCAAATGCTGCCAGGTGGTCTTCAGGGTCTGTTGTCCCATCAAATTTAATGGTAGGCATTTTAATTTTTGGAATGGGGTACTCTTGTACCTCAGGATGAAGTGGGGTTTTTGTGGGCCTGCCCACCAATCGTGACCTGCTTTCCCCAGACTGGTTACCATGAGTGTCCCATTGTTTATGGGCTGGTTTCCTCGTGCTGGGGGAGCGGTGCCTTGGGGGCGGCCTGCTCGCTGCTTCATCTTCTGTCTCAGGGGAGACTTGTCTGGGTCTCTTCCTCTGAGAGTGACAGAAGCTCTCACCCTGGCGATACTTAGACTCGAGCGGTTGCCCCCGATTGAGCCTTGATTGCAGGCTTTGGGACAAACCGGGGGCTGACTGCTCTCTGGCTGCCGGTGTTTGCCTGGAGAAAACCCCGTCTGGTTTCTCTCCCAAGCGTTTTGACATGGGCTCCCTGGGCCTCATTCGCTCCTGTAATCCTCGGGATAAGCCTCCCTGTCCTCCAGACGCTGATTCTGTTGTGTGAATGGAGAACGTCTGCTGGACAGGTGGCTCTGGATTGCCGGTAGTAATGCGCCTTTGCACATGCGCATACGCTTGAGCCGTCATTCTCGCTTTCCTCTGAGAATTTCTGGCGGCGGTTCGCCTCGTGCCCCCGGCCTCATCCCTGCTGATTGGGGATGGTTGCCTGGGAGCCGATGCGACCCTGCCTACCAAGTCCTCAGGAGTGAACTCCTGGTTCAGCATTGCAGAGAAGAACGCGGCTGTCTGCGCCATCTGAGCTGGGGTCAGATTAAGAGCGTGTCCTGGGTGTGTCCCCAACTCAGGTGTCACAGCAGTGTTAGATCCGCCGAGGAGACTGGTTCCCCCTACCCCTAGGATCGTGGTAGGAGGAACCCTCTCCGACTGCGGCATACCATACAGGGGGGCCACCGGTGGGACCGTCGGACCCGTTCCTGCACTGGCATCAATGATTTCTGGCGTGATTGTTTTAGTTTTGTGATTATGAGTGGTTGATTTTAGTGGGTAACTCGTGAGCACAACCATAACTTCCCCACAGACGGTGCCAAATTGTTCCGGTCTCGGAAACAATTCACCCGGCCTTGGATCCGGGTCGTAAGATTGAATCACTGGTGAACAATTGATCGATTGACTTCCTTGAACCTCTCCTTAGTCTCACTCCCAGGGTCGGACCTTCCCGGCGGAGTTGGCCTGCTCCCTGCACAATGAACGCACAGGGCCTCGGAGGTTGTCCGAGGAAACCCTCTCCGATGCCTAAGTCAGTCCGTGAATTGCCTTGACGAACCTAGCTCGTGAGGAACTAGGTGGCGTTTTTTGGGAGTAAGAGTCTAGAGAGAGAAAATCCAACCCCCATCATGTGGGAAATGGGAAAGTATTTATACCTTCCCACAAGAGAGAGGAAAAGAGAAAGAAGAAGAGGGAAATGGGTGGATGCTTGTGCGACACGTGGACTCACCTTGTCCACTCATTTCCCCTTACCTTAGGCAAAATGACGGATGGGTCCTCGGTCCTCCTCTGGTCCTGCTTAGGCGGGAGCGCCCTGGAAGCAGGCAGGAGGCCTGGTTCGCCCTGCTTGGCAGGCGGCCAGGCTGTGCCAGGCGGCTAAGGGATTGAGGCCGCTCACTTGGAGGTTTCAATGATGTTGATGGAAGGTCTGTTGGGCAGGCCTTTTCTTTTTCTGGGATTGGTCGCCCTGGGGCCCGACTGGCAGGCGGCCAGGGGTAGGCAACCGACCCCCATCAGTCATTACAAAGTTTATTGTTATTTAGATCTGATGGCGTGAGCGAAATACTCTGACTTTAAGGAACATAATTATCTATTCGCGAGATTTTTTGAACATATTCACTTTGTTGTCAATGTCGAAGTTCTAAAGTACAGTGAGTGGTCATATCATGATAAAATTAAAGAGAATCTGAATTATGTATATGGATGTATGTACGTACTTATTATTGTTCACAATAGTATGTAGTTTTTTGCTTTTTGTAGAATCAATTTTTTTAATTTTCTCACTTCTTTTAGGATTAATTCTATTTATATTAATCTTTATGGAAAGAAAATAACTTGATGATTTTAAGATTTTAAGGTTTTACAAGTTAAGTCATAATCATTTTTATGTAATGACTATTTATATTTAATATTTTCAACATAAAATACGACTAACGTTCGTTAACAGAAATTATCCATAGGGTAAAAAAATATGCATGTCTTCAACAATGATACTGCACTGAAAAAAACACGGTGGTAGGAGCTATATTATCAATTTACCATATAAATGTAATTAATGAAGATTTCAAACAATGTTTGACTAAAAATCATATTTATTTGATCATGCCTCGTATCAATTTTTCATTTAAAGATATAAATACGTACTTTCGATATATTAACGAACTAATTAGAAACACGTCCAAATGTCTTGCAAAGTTCCCATACTTTTTCATTTTTAAGCCATGCTTCGTCTGTCTCTTTCTCACCAAGACGCTTGTCGACTATAGACACTTGTGTTAGAAGCTTGTGACAGTCCTCTCCGACCTTTAACAGAGCGCTGCAAGTTTCTTTCGATACTTGTTTTCCATTGTTAAAGATATATTCGGATATTTCACCGCCAAAGGTTGCACCTAACTTGTTTTCACATTTTTTAAAATCGTCCGCCTTTGAGGTGCCAGGTGCGGCAACAGACTCATTTGCGAGACATTGTTCAGAGATAACAAGAACGGAAACAAGTAGTAGAGCGATTTTGATTGATTTAGGATACATATCAAGAGCTTAGTTAAAATTATTTCAAATTTTTGATATATATCGAAAATAGGTTTCACACACAAGGAACAAAAAAAATAGTACAAAAAGTAAAGTGACTTGTGATGCAGAACAATTGTTCATATCATATATACACTTTTATATTTGAATCTATACATTTAACGTATTTGTATCTCAAAATTAACATAAAATATTATTAATACTTTTTTTAAGTTAATTTAAATCATTCAATGATAACAGAGAATTTTTCTATGATAAGTTTTCCAAATTATAAGCATGGGAGCATTTAATTTTATAATCAAATAACCGACATTAACATTGATGTCAAAACACAATCCTCATAAATTAATTATTTTTACTAAATTAAAAAAAATCGTTTATAATAACATAACTATTATGTTCATTTGAGGTATGTCGATTTTTAAACTTATGTACATTGTCTTTTATTCGTTAATTAGTATAGAGTTTTAATTTCTCCGGTTACTAGTTTTTTTTAAAAACTTTGTAAGATATTTGTTTTTACTAAACCAAAAAAAACTCATTTGAAAGTTTTTAAAAAAAAACCTAAATTTATGGAAGATATATAAATTCGTAATATAATCATTTTTTTAAATTATTAAATATATTGTATGTTTCTTTTTTTTTCTTTTAGTTGTGAATTATTCGTTTTTAAGTCACATATTATACATTTTCAAGTTCATCATTCGACAAGATAAATAATTATATTCCTATCACTTGAATTACTTTGTTCGTGGATTTATATTATATAAAATCTTCAAAATTTGTCATTACATAGTTTATTGTTATTTAGATCTGATGGCGTGAGTGAAATACTCTGACTTTAAGGAACATAATTATCAATTCGCGAGATTTTTTGAACATATTCACTTTGTTGTCAATGTCGAAGTTCTAAAGTACAGTGAGTGGTCATATCATGATAAAATAAAAGAGAATCTGAATTATGTATATGGATGTATATACGTACTTGTTATTGTTGACAATAGTATGTAGTTTTTCGCTTTTTGTAGAAACAATTTTTTTTAATTTTCTCACTTCTTTTAGGATTAATGCTATTTATATTAATCTTTATGAAAAGAAAATAACTTGATGATTTTAAGATTTTACAAGTTAAGTCATAATCTTTTTTATGTAATGACTATTTATATTTAATATTTTCAACATAAATACGACTAACGTTCGTTAACAGAAATTATGCATATGGTAAAAAAATATGCATGTCTTCAACAATGATACTGCACTGAAAAAAACACGGTGGTAGGAGCTATATTATCAATTTATCATATAAATGTAATTAATGAAGATTTCAAACAATGTTTAACTAAAAATCATATTTATTTGATCATGCCTCGTATCAATTTTTCATTTAAAGATATAAATTCGTACTTTCGATAGATTAACGAACTAATTAGAAACACGTCCAAATGTCTTGCAAAGTTCCCATACTTTTTCATTTTTAAGCCATGCTTCGTCTGTCTCTTTCTCACCAAGACGCTTGTCGACTATAGACACTTGTGTTAGAAGCTTGTGACAGTCCTCTCCGACCTTTAATAGAGCGCTGCAAGTTTCTTTCTATACTTGTTTTCCATTGTTAAAGATATATTCGGATATTTCACCGCCAAAAGTTGCATCTAACTTGTTTTCACATTTTTTAAAATCGTCCGCCTTCGAGGTGCTAGGTGCGGCAACAGAGTCATTTGCGAAACATTGTTCAGAGATAACAAGGACGGAAACAAGTTGTAGAGCGATTTTGATTGTTTTAGGATACATAGAGCTTAGTTAAAATTATTTCAAATTTTTGATATATATCTAAAGTAGGTTTCACACAAGGAACAAAAAAAATAGTACAAAAAGTAAAGTGACTTGTGATGCAGAACAATTGTTCATATCATATATACACTTTTATATTTGAATCTATACATTTAACGTATTTGTATCTCAAAATTAACATAAAATATTATTAATACTTATTTAAAGTTAATTTACATCATTCAATGATAACAGAGAATTTTTCTATGATAAGTTTTCCAAATTATAAGCATGGGAGCATTTAATTTTATAATCAAATAACCGACATTAACATTGATGTCAAAACAATCTTCATAAATGAATTATTTTTACTATATAAAAAAATCGTTTATAATAATATAACTATTCTGTTCATTTGAGGTATGCCGATTTTTATACTTATGTACATTGTTTTTATTTGTTAATTAGTATAGAGTTTTAAATTTCTCCGGTTACTAGTTTTTTTTAAAAAAATTTGTAAGATATTTGTTTTTACAAAACCAATAATAAATCATTTGAAAGTTTAAAAAAAACCTAAATTTATGGAAGATATATAAACTCGTAATAAAATAATTTTTTAAATTATTAAATATATTGTATGTTTCTTCCTTTTTCTTTTAGTTGTGAATTATTCGTATTTATGTCACATATTATACATTTTCAAGTTCATCATTCGACAAGATAAATAATTATATTCCTATCACTTGAATTACTTTCTTCGTCGATTTATATTATATAAAATCATCAAAATTTGTCATTACAAAATTTATTGTTATTTAGATCTGATGGCGTGGGCGAAATACTCTGACTTTAAGGAATATAATTTTCTATTCGCGAGATTTTTTGAACATATTCACTTTATTGTCAATGTCGAAGTTCTAAAGTACAGTGAATGGTCATATCATGATAAAATTAAAGAGAATCTGAATTATGTATATGGATGTATGTACGTACTTGTTATTGTTGACAATAGTATGTAGTTTTTCGCTTTTTGTAGAAACAATTTTTTTTTTTTAATTTTCTCACTTCTTTTAGGATTAATGCTATTTATATTTATCTTTATGGAAAGAAAATAACTTGATGATTTTAAGATTTTACAAGTTAAGTCATAATCTTTTTTATGTAATGACTATTTACATTTAATATTTTCAACATAAATACGACTAACGTTCGTTAACAGAAATTATGCATACGGTAAAATAATATGCATGTCTTCAACAATGATACTGCACTGAAAAAAACACGGTGGTAGGAGCTATATTATCAATTTACCATATAAATGTAATTAATTAAGATTTCAAACAATGTTTAACTAAAAATCATATTTATTTGATCATGCCTCGTATCAATTTTTCATTTAAAGATATAAATTCGTACTTTCGATATATTAACGAACTAATTAGAAACACGTCCAAATGTCTTGCAAAGTTCCCATACTTTTTCATTTTTAAGCCATGCTTCGTCTGTCTCTTTCTCACCAAGACGCTTGTCGACTATAGACACTTGTGTTAGAAGCTTGTGACAGTTCTCTCCGACCATTAATAGAGCGCTGCAAGTTTCTTTCTATACTTGTTTTCCATTGTTAAAGATATATTTGGATATTTCACCGCCAGAAGTTGCACCTAACTTGTTTTCACATTTTTTAAAATCGTCCGCCTTCGAGGTGCTAGGTGCGGCAACAGAGTCATTTGCGAAACATTGTTCAGAGATAACAAGGACAGAAACAAGTAGTAGAGCGATTTTGATTGTTTTAGCATACATATCAAGAGCTTAGTTAAAATTATTTCAAATTTTTGATATAAATATCGAAAGTAGGTTTCAGACACAAGGAACAAAAAAAAAAGTACAAAAAGTAAAGTGACTTGTGATGCAGAACAATTGTTCATATCATACACTTTTATATTTGAATCTATACATTTGACTTATTCGTATCTCAAAATTAACATAAAATATTATTAATACTTATTTAAAGTTAATTTACATCATTCAATGATAACAGTGAATTTTTCTATGATAAGTTTCCAAATTATAAGCATGGGAGCATTTAATTTTATAATCAAATAATCGACATTAACATTGATGTCAAAACACAATCCTCATAAATGAATTATTTTTACTAAATAAAAAAAAATCGTTTATAATAATATAACTATTTTGTTCATTTGAGGTATGCCGATTTTTAAACTTATGTACATTGTCTTTTATTCGTTAATTAGTATAGAGTTTTAAATTTCTCCGGTTACTAGTTTTTTTTTAAATTTGTAAGATATTTGTTTTTACTAAACCAATAATAACTCATTTGAAAGTTTTTTAAATAAAAAACCAAAATTTATGGAAGATATATAAATTCGTAATATAATCATTTTTTAAAATTATTTAATATATTGTATGTTTCTTCTTTTTTATTTTAGTTGTGAATTATTCGTTTTTAAGTCACATATTATACATTTTCAAGTTCATCATTCGACAAGATAAATAATTACATTCATATCACTTGAATTACTTTGTTCGTGGATTTATAGTATATAAAATCTTCAAAATTTGTCATTACATAGTTTATTGTTATTTACATCTGATGGCGTGAGCGAAATACTCTGACTTTATTGGGCCCGACCATATTGCCTAAGTATGCGATCGGGATAAAGGTGAATTGTCTGCCTAAAAGATAGGATCACCTGATATCGTGCCCTATCTCTCGATTCCAAGCCGGTCCAAACATAAATAGGGCACCAGGGTACGGTCCATCGGATCAACGGGCCTCCATGGAAAGACAGCACTTCGTCCCAATATTTCTGAGTATTTTGGCGAGAAAAGTCAATGGTTCGTCACCTCATCATTACTTGATTGGGGCGATATCGGCTCACATCGAGGGGAGGATCCAAAATTGATAGCCTCTCGAAAAGCCAAAGCTGAAAAATCGCGAAAAATAAAAAATCGAGAAAAATCGAGAAAACCGCGCAAAAAAAAAAGCGAGAAAAAAAACGAGAATTGCGGAAAAACCGAGAAAATCTCGGACAGAGCGGAAAAATCGAGAAAATCCCGGGAAAAGCGGGAAAATCCAAAAAATAGGTAAAATACCTGAAGAAGACGGGTACTTCCGGTCAGCCGGGTCGACGGATCCCTTTTACGATTGTCCAAACCTTGGATAATTTCTCCCTTAATCAGCCAAGCCGGACTGTGCTCCGTTTCCATTAAGTCAGCCACAGTGAAAAGTCGGACGTGGCCCATGCATGATAACAGATCCATATGAACCTCGAAGGCATAAACATGAAGCATACAAAAAGCAAAGGCCCTACGGCTGTGGACCGGCCTGACCCGGACATTGTGTGGGTTCATAAACTTTTCAGCTAGATCAATCAAAGAAACGGTATCTCCTTCCAGCATACGGGATACCTCCATGTGAGAAAGCCCTAAAAATTCTCGTAATTTTCTCCTCGGGTCGTGAACTGAAAACGGGATAGCAGGGCGAAGTATGGGATTCCATCCACCTACGGCAGCAATTTCCTCAGGAATGGGACAAATTTCGCCTCGAGGAAAGCCAAAAACGTGATAAGTGTCGTCCCAGTAGGACAGGCAGGCGTCTAGAAAGTGACGGTCCACTTGCATTTGCCGGATTGTGAACAATTGAGTAATACCATTCAGGTTCAGAATAAGTTTATCTGCATCCCTGAAGTATCGGGACCAATCCTGCAGCATTTCGATTAATCGGTCGATTCCCATAATGGCTTGTTTGGGAACTAGGAATTGGAATTCAATTCCGGAATTGAGATGATTCAAGTGTTTGGGAAAACCGAGAATTTGGAATTGGATTTGAGATGAATTCCATACCAATTCCAACCTTGTTTAAATTTGGCTTTCTCAAATGACTACCCCATGGTAGTCATTTCAATTCCGTCACTATTTATTGTTTTTTTTTCCGCGTAAATCTAGTCGGAATATATATTTTTTTTATTAATTTTTGTTCCTAATTGAAAATATACATTTTCGTCATGGAAAAAAAATCAAAAATTAATTTTTTGTGACCTCGACCCGGCTCCGCCCCGCCCAATTCCAATTCCAATTCCATGGATACCCAAACAACATTTTGGAATTGGAAATGGAATTGAATGTCAATAATTGAATATCTAGAATTAGATTCATGGAAATGAAAATAATTCCGTGTTTCCAAACGCTCCCTAATGGAATTTCTAAAAAAAAGAGAAGAAGAAGAAGAATGTATTCTTGGAGTTTGTTTCTCTTTAGAAGGGAGGAATTGTGAGAATTATGGGAAAACTAATAGCAAGACATGGCTATTTATAGCATTAAACCCAGACTTTCCTCGTTACTTTAGGATTCCTAATACCAGAAGATTTAGCATACATGCCTTATCTCAGAGTCTAGCTAAGTCATCCCGAGCATTCCTATTCCTTTTCAGAGTCAAAATTCTCAAAATTGTCAAGCTTTTATTCAAAAATTCAAAACCTTTTTCAAAATTCCTATTCCCCAGCGCGAGTCATTTTTCCTAAAAATGTTACATGCAAGGCTTCGCATAATTTTATACTGGAACGACTCAAGTTGAGACATACGACTAACTCTCCAGCGGAAAACACAAGGCGGCATTTTTCACGGGATGAGCCCATATATTGGTACACCCGGAACTTACGCGACAAATCCAAATTCCCACGGAGTTATCATCACCAGCTCAGGTACATTTCTATCTTATGGCTGGCGAGCCCTTTCACGTAGGTCTAATGGACTATAAACGACCCGATCGGAAGTCTGTCGGGTCTTAATCTTTGATTGACCCGGTAGCTACTCTGACTTTCGCCCTGTCCAAGTCTCAGTCAGAGTGGGGGCTCCGTAGACACCCACATTTGGTCATTAGGTGTCTATAACAGTTTCCGACAAACACCCGATGATGATCGGATGCAAACATGCTTTAACATACTCGACAATGGGCTCGAAATCATTGGCATTTGGCTTGGGCTTTTTACGGAGTACAAACCTCACAAAACCAACCTCAAATTCAGGCCCAGTGGGTCATTTCGAGTCAAATAAGACTAAATTGAGTCGAATCCGACACCAGGGGCAAAACCATCTTTTAGCGACCGAGTCAAAACCCGGTCAAAGATATTTTTCGAGGCATAAAATCTGCCGTTTCATCCCGCCAATCCGGCTTAAACTCGAACACTGCAAAAAATATTAAACAATTCCGTTAAGGGTAGAATTCGATCTCCAATAGGAGTCCTATCCGAACACCCGATCAAACACTCGACCGAGCAAAAGGATACTCGGCCGAGTAGCCTTGTTTCAGCCAAATTCCGTGACTTCTCCACCAAGGAACGAAGTTCTCGTTCCTCTCGACTTCTTACATTTCCTATCCAAAGCGGTAATTCTCATCTAACTACCTCTCCTAGACAAGGTCGGGAACTCCCCTATAAATAGGCCCCTTGCACAACACAATTTACACACAATTCCCGACATCAATTACAATCAACAACACACACCTGAGACATCAATTATAACTACAAAAAGCACCGACATTCAATAGCAATAATAGCATTTAGTAACCGATATTTCAATGCGAGATCACGCCGCCTCACACCCGAAGAAACCGGCCACCTCGACCCGACACACTACACGTCCCATACCACCATAACTCACATACAATACCTCGACGCTCCCGTGTCTAAGCCACATTCCGACGAGCCCCGTTCCGAGTAAACAAAGCATGTAGGTTGAGGGTGTAAAATCAAACCCGTTTTCTCCTTTCTCTCTTCCCTTCTCTCGTCTTTTATTTCGTCTTTGCGTCGTTGGTCGTCCGTTTTTATTAAGGGTCATCGTCACATTTTTTTATATATAATATCGATACTACAAACTATTTTCATACAAAACAACTTTCTTAAAATGCGATATCGATTCTCTAGTCGAATATCGTATCAAAAAAGAACTAAATTAATCTCGTTGATGCTAAAAAATCGTCCCTTGGTTTAAATATAGTACGACGATTTTGACGCGGAGAAAATCAACATCTTTTCATTCAATTTTTTCTTCTTTTTCAAAACGATTTTCTAAAAAGGGTTTTTCTAAAAACAATTCCGAATATTTGATATCGATTTCATAATCGAATGTCAAATATAACGAATATCGTAAAATTAAGTCGAGTATAAATTATGCTATATTTGTACGCGATTTAACAAAACTATCGATTTTCTAAAAAACGATCTTCAAAGCAGCCCGTCACGCGACCCGCGCGCATCCCGGGCGAGTTGCCTGACCCGCGCGAGTGGCGCCCTTCCCGAGCAAGGCGCGCGAACTCCTGAAAATGCGACACAAATTTCGCTTTAAATTTTCGAATATCGTTTCTGCAACAGCGGGTTTTCTCGGCATATTTTAAAACTTCGATAAATATTTTCTCGACCTCGGTCAACACGTGTTTAATCCATCACGTGCCACAAAACTTTTCAAAATCATTCATTCATTGCATCTACATCTTTTATTCGATTTACAAGTCGTTACCTACTCGTTTGTTCATGTTTTGGCGATTTCCTTTCATCTGTCATTTGTTTTATTATACTAAAACGAACTTCGCATGCTAAAACTACTTTGACGTTAATTTTAGATGCATTAAATCGACTTAGCAACCCATTCAATTCTCGCATGTTTAGGGAAAACAATGTTTGCATATCATTCATCGTATTACTAACGCGCGTATTAAAACATCAAACGATATCTTAGTAGAGGCCGCTAATGTGCGGGCGGGGTTGGGTGTTCTTGGTGAACTTCCCAACACGTACCCTCACCCCTTACTCAGAACCATGGTTTTCGGATGTCCGAATCCATTGGCAAACAACGAGAGTCATTCAATACACGGTATCCGATAATGTCGGTATAGGTATCAAATGCTAATGGACGAACCCAATAAACTCTGACATCGGAAATGGGCCATACTTTGTGCATGGCCCACTACGACATAGAGTGGGCTCGAACGGGTCCGAACTCCCACAATGTTCGGTGGTGACTCCAACTTCGATTTAAATTTCAATTCGACCCATCTCATATGGAGATTCTTTCACCTCCTCAAACCCGCGCGTGGCCGCGTCGGGGTGGACCTATGTCCTGTCCACAATATTATAAATAACAGATATGAGTTGTATGTTTCTGTAAACGCTTTCTTCAACCCGTTCAAATCATTATTATTGGTCAACATGAAAATATCTCATTTAATTGAATGATGTTTGTAAGATATACTATTCTATCTACGAAATTCTGAGGATGAGTACATGTTTAGTCAAAATAAGAGAAAGTAAAATAAAACTTTGGTTAATTTAAACTAAATTTCGATTTTTTTACCAAACGGGATACATAGTTAGGTTAATGCGATAAAATAGTATAGTACATATATATGATAGTTAATCAACATTGGAATCAACGAAAACCATAATTAATTGGGTTATTTAACAACAATAATACCAACTATAGGGCGTCTTCCCAAAATAATATCAATTTTAATAAATCTGAGAATAATACGTATTATTGAAGTAGTTAAACAAGAGTAGTATAGGTGACTGGTTACCTGTAGAACCCTTCCACCTTCCTTTTTCATCTTTAATTTTATTTAACGGCAATAATACCAACTATAGAACGTCTTCCAAAAATAATTCAAATTTAATAAATCAAAGAATAATACGTATTTTTGGAGTTGTTAAACCAGAATAGTATAGATGATCAGTTAGCGGTAAAACCCGTTCACCTTCCTTGTTCGCCTTTAATTTATTTCATATTACTTCACTCCTTTTCACTTAGTGTACGGGGCATTAAATGTCATTCATGTCCTCCGTCTTCCTCTTCCTTCAAATTTTCAACCTCACCAAATCTAGCTAACAATAGAATCCTACATCAAAATCAACACGTTAATCTAAACGAAAAATATACGAAAAAAACTAAAAAAGGATGAAGGGTAATGGAGAGAGAATGAAGGAGAGAACTAAGGAGAGGTAGACCTGACAAAATTGACCCGACCCGAATAAGCCAAACTGAACCCGACCCGACACCTGAATTGAAGATTTGATTTTGACCCGTAATCTGAATTAACCCGAGCTAACTAGCTCGAAACTGACCCGACTATTATTATAGAAAACGAGTCGATATCCCTAAAAAAGTTGAAAACAACAACCCCAAGAATGACTCGAACCCGAAATTATCTGACCCGACCCGAAGTTGACCCGATTATTATAACACAAAAGTGGTTCGACCCGAAGCTGACCCAACATGGTTCACCCGTTATCCAGGTCTAAGTAAGAGGATGGAGGATAAGTAGCAACTTAAATATTAATAAGGTGACCTGATGTAGCAGGTTATAAAGTCACTTATACTATTCTTGTTTAGCTACTCCAATAATACGTATTATTCTCAGATTTATTGAAATTGGTATTATTTTGGGAAGACGCCCTATAGTTGGTATTATTGTCGTTAAATAACCCTAATTAATTAGCCAAATCAAAGAATGTAAACAATATGCATGTCTTCAACAACGACACTGCACTAAAAAAAACTGCGGTGGTAGGAGCTATATTATCAATTTACCATAAAAATGTAATTAATGAAGCTTTCAAACAATGTTTAACTAAAAACTATATTTATTTGATCATGTCTCGTATCAATTTTTCATTTAAAGATAAAAATACGTACATTCGATATATTAACGAATGATGCGTGCCGTTCCTATTCGATTTTTCACCTAATTTGGCACGCACTTCCGTGTCGTTTTATTATTTTTAGGAGTTAGATTACGCTATTTTCTCCCATATGTGCTACTCGGGTATTCTTTTGTTGTTTTGCAGATAATTGAGACCGAGTAATTAAAGAGCTAAAAATTGCATCAAAAATCTTAAAACTCTGAAACCGATTCCTTGTAGATCAAGAAGAAGGAGTCAAGTCTATAGACTAGATTGTGAGTCTATAGACTGAGAAGATGGAAGCAAGAAAGCTGTAGACTAAAACACAAATCTATAGACTGGGAAACAAGTCTATAGACTGAGAAAGTGCAGCAAACAGTCCGTAGACTAATGAGAAGTCCGTTGGAGGCCTAGACTGAAGAAATTAATAGGCAGACTTGGATCTCAAGTCTACCAACCTAAAATCCAAGTCTGCAGAATAGGATACCGCCACCAATTCAGGACAATTTTTTTTTTTTTTGAAGCTACCCACCTTTCCCCCTCTTACGCATCTTCAGTTCTTCCCACTACTCCCGCTACTTCCAGTTCTTCCTAGTTAATGGGATTGAAGATAGCACTTTGAATTAAGGATCAGTTATTGAGGGCTTAAGCAGTTTAAATAGGGCTTTAATTTTAGGATCTGAATCATCTTTCTATTGACATATCTTCTGCTTCATCTTCTTCATCTATCTTTTATCTCAGTAATCATTCCTGTAAATAGTTAGTTTATCTTTTATATTAATTTTATAGTTTATTCAAGTTATCAAACTCCAGTATTTATTATTTCAGTCAATATTCCAGCTTAGTATTTGTTGGAAATATTGGGTCACTATAGGGGCGATTTATAACAAGGGAATATACGTTGTTGTGTCGTGGTATGAAGGCCACTGAATGAGAAACGAAATCGCCCCGACTACAGTACAAATATGAATGGGCGTCGTCCCCCATGGTAACACAACACTCCTAAAAGGTTGTGTACTCAACCATTAGGAGTTGGAACTCGATGGTATACTCAGAATTTATCAAAGAGATTTGGATGATGACATTTGATGTCTATGCTCATATGTCTTATCATTCTCATACTTATATAATAAGTGTCATATGAGACTAACCTCAAAAAGTATCCAAAACAATTTATGATAGGTAATGAATTATCATTACTATGAAGATAATGATATTCATAACCATCATCTCAATTGGTGTCAATATGCTACTTAATGAGAGATACCCTTACTATGCAACAATGGTCAACATATTGTCTTTGCATTATTTCTAACAGTATTTTCATCTTTATTTCTCCGTCTCCGCTCTAATAGATTTTCATCTCGGTAATTTCTTCTTCTTCCCTAACCTTTTCTCCAGTTACTTTTGTTATTTCTTATCTTCTTAATTTTTCTATTTCCTGTAACTTTTCTTTTCTTTTCTTTTTTCTTTTTATTCATTCTCATTCATCCTGCTTTCTTTATTCATCATGTTTTATTCTGTTATTATTACTATAAATATGAGTAGCTAATTCTCCCTAACTAGAGTTTTAGGTGAATTACGAATTGAAACAACTTTATTTATGATGACTAAATAACCGACCTTTATGAGTTAAATCACTCTTGTAACATCTTAATGACGAATAATTATTATAGGTCGTAATTGATTATTTGTATCTCGTAAAATCCCGACCTACGTAACGAAAGCCCGGGAACGGAATAAACTTGTTGTAATCGATAGAAATCCCTAATACGTAGCGAGAGCCCGTTAGGTGACTTCTAGGATGACTAGTGATCCGAGAGGACCGTGTCGATGTTCTTTAACTCATTTTGACTGATTATTTGGAAATCGTATGTATGCTTGTTTAATTCGTGGTGATCCGACGACTCTGGTGCTTTTCTTTATTTGATTAATTTCTTATTTTTATTTTCTTAATTATTTTAGTTTTTATTAGATCGTCATTCAACCAACCAAATAATCGTGACTTGATAGATTAATTGACTAACTTATAATTTTCAACCTGCGTCCCTGTGGAATCGACCCTGCTTACCGCTAGCTACTCGTTAGTAGTAATCTAGGATTATTTTGATTACGGTGACGCGACTAACCCGTATCAATTTTGGCGCCGTTGCCGGGGAGGCGACGCAATTTTATTTGTTAGTTAATTAATTTATCTCTCGTCTCGGGGAATTTTTATTCCTTGAGACCGATCTCACTGTTTCTATGAGAATTGTTATAGATTTTCCTCAGGAGTCCGATGAGACTTTTGGAGCTTACATACAGCGGTTTTGCGTCTGGCTTGGCTCTCTGCAATGAAAACATTTCACTAATGAAACACTGGTTCTTACTGTTCTGAAGGGTATGACGGAGTCTACTAAGGCATACTTATATTCTACATGTAAGGATTTCGAAAGCAAATCCTATGACGAGGCAGTAGATTACTTCGATTGGCTAGCTGAAGAAAGTGTGAAACCCGGTTTTTCACTTTATTTGCCTAGTGATGAACCGGTAGGTGAGACTAGTGACGTGAATATTTTTGAGAATTCTTGTTTTGACTGTGAGACAGGTTGTGACGAAAGCTATGACACGAGTCTCGCGGCTCCATTTTTGTGAGAATCTATTTGATGAGGTTCGTGAAGAACCTTTTGATTTTGAACATGAGGTCAAGTGGGATCGATACGAGAATGACACGTTCGAGGACAATATTGAGGTTCGATGTGACGAGTATGAGGACGACATTGTAGAGAAGCCAACGATTTCTTTACCCGTTATCGCCTCTTCTTCTAAGGTTTTGTCCTTCGTTCCTTCCGTTCCACTTCTTTTTTCCCCTCCATGTTTATCGGCCCCACTTCCATTAATTTCTGACCATATTTCTATGAACACTGACACATTTTTTCTTTGATTTTAACATTGATTCCTTATGTTTTGCTGACAAGAGGATTAGTTCAGTGTTTCAGGTGGAAATTGGTCTTACAGTCCGTGATGAGATGTCCCGTTCCATATTTCTTATATTTGCTACTAACATCTTATCATGCACTTATATCTGTTTTCATATTTCTTATGCTCGGGAATATGACATGCTACTGAGGGCATTGATTCGTTTTTTAAAATAAAATGATGAAGTGGCCGAATCAAGGTCGTGCGGGACCGTAAAACCAGCGCTAGCCGGGAGGCAACCCGAGTATTTTTATTTTTATTTTATTTTTGAGTTCGAATAAAGTAGTTACATTAATTTTAGTGAGTGAGAATGAGGATACTGATAATATGTCAAGTTGGTATGCAGGATTAGTAAAAGGCTGAGTCTAGTGAAGTATATCAGACTGAACACCCAAGTCTACAGACTCAGGTCTACATACTTACCCCAGCCTTTAGACTCATTTACTTAGTCTATAGACTCACCCTTACCCAATCTCCCAACCTATCTACCCCAGTCTATAGACTCACCCCACCAGACTGCGTCCCTAGTCTACCCATTCTCCATGCCTAGTCTGCCAACCCTAAGCTTAGTCTAACCCCCAGTCAACCCAACAATATCCCCAAACCGAACCATTGATTGTCCTCAAGCAATCAAACACAAGATCTATGGGAACGGTATACAACTCAAAGTTGTTACACCAACTAGACTCACTACAAAAACTAACTCAAGCTAGTGACACTTAGAAAACATGAACTGACTCAAGCTATGACATAATCAAAAGAATAACAGTGAACCATCAACCTTGGTAGGCTTGTCATTGTCTGACTCTCGCGGTTACATTCTACTCTCATGAAGGGTATATGGAATATAAATGTGAGATAGAGAGAAAGAAAGACGCTCGCCTAATCTGCGACCTAGAAACGCATGCATGCAATCTAATGTGACGACAATCTCTACCAATCACTTGCACATTCTAACTAATCGAGACCTAAACACATATCGAGGCGTAAAATGGTGAAATGGGGTATGGATTAAGTGACGGGTAAGAAGGGGTTATAATTTTGGGAATGTGGAGTTACTAGTCGAGATAGACAATCCAAACTTCCAAATTACATCACCAAAATACCAACCACACAAACGATAAAATCAATGCCGATAAAGTACGTATTCTCCATATCATGCTTATTTCACCCAAATCGACTCCATAAAATTGTCACAATGAAGTACCGGAGTCCACAATTGAATTCTTTTTCCACTTTTTTTTTTTGAATAACAAAAGCCGAAACATATATACAGCAAACCGACTTATCTCAACAAAACATCAATATCACCATGACTAGCTCGACTAGGGTAGGCAATTTAGGATTGTGGTTAATATTGTGATGAAGGGATAGATAGATTTTTTTTTTCTAAATCAAATAAAGGGAATATAGGAAGAGAAGTAAAAAGAAAGCCTCGACAAATGCTAGTGACGACTCGAATGCACAAAGACTTAAGAGACGGACTTCACACTTATGCAAATTGATGTTACATGCGATATAGGGAGAACTACTCTCATTCCTAAATAGACCGATCATGGATATCATCGGGCTCATAAGGCTCTAAAACTCAGAATTTAAGTAGTTTGCCAACAATTTAAGCCAAGTTTATTCGTTCAATGAAATAACAATTGAAATATGCCAAAACTTAAGACTCGATCAAGTAAATTAAGATATTACTAAAATAAGATAGTAAATGAAAAGAGAAAAGAAGAGGCAAAAGCATTTTCATCATTGTTGCTTAACCCGTCCCGACTCCTAAAAATGCCTAAAAAAAGAAAAAAGAAAAAATTATGCTGAAATGATGGAAATATGCAAACTAATGCGAATTAGTTACCCTCCCCAAACCAATCAATACAATGTCCTCATTGTATACACAAATCAGACAACAACAAAGAGAGGAAAAAGCAACTAAATAAGCATATCTAAAGAGTGAGTGACAAAGAGATATACCGATTATGTACGAGGTTCCCCAAACCAGACTCTAGACATAGTCCAATTCCAACTCAGGTGCTGACTCCGTGACAACTTCAATTTTCGTGCCTATTTGCATGGTGGCTTCTTCGTGTCCCATATCATCTGTAAAATTCGAAAACACTTCGAAACACGTGAAATCTGAACAAAAAGGAGAAAAGACTTTGTAAATTCAAAGCAGGTGAACCCAAACACTTAATCACGTCAAACCTGCCAATCACAGTTGGTCAGCTGAAGTGTTTCGAACTGCAGAAGGGAAACGTGATCAGTCGGCTGCTGAAAGTCGACGGCGAGAGGAGGTGGAGACACGGCAGGCGAGCGGTGATGGAGGTGGAGTGGAGGAAGGAACGGCGAAGACTGACGGTGGACGGAGGCGGAGACCGGGAAGATGAACAGAGTCAGGCGAAGGGAGAAAACGAAGGAGGAAGGAGATCAGACAAAGGCGAAGGAGCGGTGGAGTGGTGGGCGGAGAACGGCGGAGTGATTGGCGGCAGAACTGAGCGGCGGGAGCAGATGGAGGTCAGGCGAGGAGAAACGGAAAGAAGACCGACTGACTGTCGTCGGATGAACTTGGGGCGAAGAAGAGGTGGTAGTGGTAGGAGGGTGAGGATGGCGGAGTAGGTGGCCGGAGATTGGGTGGTTAGGGTTTGGTGTTGAAATCAGGATGAGGGAGGGAGATGAAGGGAAGGGTAGGGAGTCCACTAGAGAGTCGGACGACTGGGAGGATCATGCCTCGTATCAAATTTTCATTTAAAGATAAAAATACGTTAGACCATACTCGGCCGAGTTATTGACCAACTCGGTCGAGTACATGGCCACTCGACCGAGTCACTGTGAGACTCGACCGAGTGGGTGTCGTAACAGACATTCTGATCCGATTTTGGGGTACCACTCGACCGAGTGGGTAAGGCACTCGGTCGAGTGCCCCCTGTACGAATTGTACGTAATTCGTTTGCAAATTTAATTGTTGATTTTGAAATTGCCTTTGATTTTTGATAATTCAACGATTTTACCGAATCGGGCATAAATATTGCACAATTTATGTTCGACTTGGTTTTTTATAAATCGCGAATTTTGTTGAACCGAATATAAATATTGTTGAACTTATACTCGAATCTAATTTTGAATACTCGTTATGTCCCACATTCGATTATTTGAATCGATATGGAAAATTAGAGTAAGATAGAAAATAAATTGATTTGAGCCGTTTTGAATTAATTATCGTGATATGAACAAATCACATTAATTAATTCATATGACTTGATTACTAGATTCGATATCCGATTATGAGATTAGTATCGAATCTGAAATCGACGCGTTATTTGAATAAATAAATAAAAAAGAACTTGATTCCCTCGACTTCTCCGACATCGGAATAAATCCCTAGGGATTGTGATGTTGGATCCGTGTCAACGGGTTTCGACCCTTATTGAAATATGACGTTTGTTTTTGAAAATCGATGTGATGTGCGAATAACAATAATGGTATAAACGACATGAAAATTATTGTTGAAATTGACCCATCTCAATAATCGAGTAATCGAGATATCGGAACAAGCGACCGTCAATGCGTGTGCAGTACACTTGTATATTCGGATTTCCTTATTCCAATATCACTCATACTCAACACAAATTGATGGGTATTTTAGTGCTTTGATACTAGTATTATTGATATTAACGATGCGATAAAAACGAAATAAATAAAAAATGACCCATATGAAGATGACGACACGACGCGTGAAGGAGGAAGAAAAGAAACGGGGTTTTGACACCCTCAACCTACATGTTCTTGTCTCGGCGCGGACTCGTAACCGTGGCTATAACACAAGAGTCTTCGAGGTTTATGGAGGTTGAGTTATGGTGGCTTGGGGTGTGATTCCTAAAACTAGTTTAGGGTTTGCTAGGATGTTTGCTTAGGGTTTGCTTGGGGTGTAAGGATGTGTGTAAAAGTTGTGATTAGGGTTGTAAAGTTGTGGAAAAAGTTGTTGAAGAGGGGTGCATGAGGGTTGCTTATATAGGAAAAGCTAGGGCTTCGGTTTAGGGTTACTCGACCGAGTAGGTGGCTAACTCGGTCGAGTGGCCCGTTACGCCAGCCGTCGGGCTTGAATAAGGGCCCACTCGATCGAGTGGGTGAGGCACTCGATCGAGTGGCCCAGCTGGGTCGCGCGGGTCGCTTGCTTTGGACCGTGACCAAGGATATTTGATGAGTTTGAGTTTGAATTGGGCTTTTGATGTTTGAGGGGTTGTTTGGTATGTCTCGGAAATGACTTTGACCGGGATTGACCCAATCGTGACGAGTCGGTTTTAATTCCGGTGTCGGTTTCGGCCCAAATTAGTCTTGTTTGATTGGAAACGGCCCGCTGGGCCTGGATTTGAGGTTGATTTCGTGAGATTTGTACTCTGTAAGTGTGTTAGCCAGCGATTAATGGATTGAGCCTGTATCCGAGCGCATAGAAGCATGTTAGCGTCCGATCATCATCGGGTGTTTTTTGGGAAACTACCATAGACACCTGGCAGTCAAAATGCGGGTGTCTACAATTCCAAAAACAGTAACCTTCCAAATATAGAAACTTTATTCAAATATTAACTTTCCAAAATAGGTGTTCTTATAATTAAACATCGTTTAATATATATGTTATGTAAAATATTTAATATTAGGCCTTGAGACATAAACATTATATTTATTAGATAAATGTATAATTAATGATTAAAAGTCAAGGAAAGTAAAAATCATAATTATTTCTAAAAAGGTTGGAGTTTAAGTAATTAAAAGTAATAAATTATAAGTTTACAGATTTTTTAGAATTTCACTGTATTACTATAAAATTCATAATTAAATCATTAAAAATCAAAACGACTTAAGATCAGTGAGGTTGAAACCTTTAGAGGCTTAACTACAACTTTTGTTTCTGGATAAAATCGAAATTCTTGAGTAACGTGGGTTTTTATTCGTAGTTTTATAAACTGACAAAATTCGACACCCAATCGTATTTTCTTAATAAAACATGTTTAAAAGTTTATTTTGAAACAAATCCAAATGGAACATTAACTAGACTCTTTAAATTTAATAAACATAATTTACCGAAATTAAATTAAAATTTTATCATAGGATTTAAATTAGGTTTTACAACAACTAACAGATTTGCAAACTAATCCGTCACAGTTTCATAAACGATTTATTGTGACTAAAATACTTGGAATTAATTTACGAAATTTAACAGACGTATAGTAGACTTAAAACACACAGTAGTCTCTTTTTAAAATTTTGCGAAAATAAAGTCTTTAAATAGGAGTAATAAATCGTACAAAAACACTAATCGTTCCTGAAACATGCTGGAATTATGTTAAAAACAATAAAACTTCCAATTTGGTATTTCATACTAAAAATCACGAAAATTAAGTGATAAATTATTATTTGTATGTTTTAGTCTCGGCCTTATAATAATTTAGTAGATTCGATGCACGAAAAATTATAGCATATAATTTGTAACATTAAAACGATAGAAACAACATGTGAGAAATCGATTAAAACTATTATCATAATAATATACTTCGTAGTAAAAAAGTCTAATAGTAAAAATACGATTTTTAACATTACTACAAGCAACAATGACATATATATCACGCAATACCGAGTCGTGCCATCATTGTTACCTTGTTTAGTCTTCGAGATCCGAATCGACAATGTACTCGTCCGCCTCGGGATCCTCCAAATAGCCTACAAAACGATACACATATATGGTGTTACAACCATACAATAGCTACTCTAAAAAAAACTAAGAACGATGCGGATTAAGAGTAATTAAATTACCCTGAGTTTAGAACGGATTAGGAACTAAACGAAGAGATAGTCCACCTATTGCTTTGGAAGAGCAATGATTTACGAAGGAAGTGGGGTTGAAGCAATGTGCTAGTTTGACTTTTTTTTTAAAGAAGAAGAAGAGAGTTAACGTAAAGAGGTAAGGAGTTACGTAAAGAGGTTGCTTGGTGGTTATAAGAATAAGTCTCACAAGAGGTTGAGTAGATGTAGGAGGTTAATTAGCTAACTACATCATAAATTAATATAAAATATTATATAACATGTGTTATATACATTATTTTAATGCTTAAACCAATATAAGTAAAAATCTCGGTTGAACAATACGTTGGGAAAAATGAACTGTTTTGAGTTTAAGGATAATTTATGGACTATCGTAAAAAGATAGTAATACAAATAATGGGTTACGGAGAAATCGGTTTAAAATTGCATTAGAAAAGAGTTAGGCCCAAACGTGAAGTAAAATAATATTTCTGGTCTAAAAGTAAATACGTAAAGTTCGGGTCAAAAATAGGAGTTAATAAAAATAATTAGTCGACTCAAGGAAAAACAATTGTTTGCAAAGGATTAGTGTTACACGACGAATAGATAAATGGTTTTGACGAAAATTAATGAAATGGACTCTAGCTAAAAAAAATAAAAAAATTGAAATTCGGGTTGACGGAATAGAGAATAGAGTTACGATATAATCGTAAAAATCGGTTTTATTTTAATAAAATAGCGACTGTTACAACCTTCCCCACTAAAAAAAAGTTTCGTCCCCGAAACTTGTAGGGACGAAAAGAGAGCGGAAAGAAAATGAGTATACCTTACTCAAACAGATGGGGATGTTTGGATTACATTGAAGATTCGGTCTCCCAAGTCTCCTCCTCAAAGCGATTACACCTCCATAGAACTTTCACCAAGGGAACCACCTTATTTCTTAGTCGCTTCTTCTTTCTATCGGTGATACGAATAGGTCTCTCCTCATAAGTCAAATCTGGTTCTAACTCGAGGATCTCAGGTTTCAGCACATGTTCGGGATAACTAACGTATCCACGCAACTGAGAGACATGGAACACGTCATGCACCTTACCCATAGATACAGGCAATTCAAGCTTATATGCCACAACACCGATTTTCTCAACTATGGGATATGGTCCAACGAACTTAGGGCTAAGCTTACCCTTTATCCCAAATCTCTTCACACCTTTCATCAGCGAGACCTTCAAAAATACAAGGTCACCAACTTCAAACTCAAGGGGTCTTCGACGCACATCAGCATAAGACTTCTGACGATCTTGAGCAGCCTTCATTCTGGAACGAATCAACTGCACCGCATCCACAGTCTCGGCTAAGAAATCAGGTCCTAAGGTCTTCACTTCTCGAGGTTCATCCCAACACACGGGACTACGACACTTTTGACCAAAAAGTGCTTCGGACGGAGCCATCTTGATAGAAGCATGATAACTGTTGTTGTAGGAGAACTCAACCAACGGTAAATGTCGGTCCCAGCTACATTGAAAATCCAGGGCACAAGCACGGAGCATATCCTCCAAAGTCTGAATAGTTCTCTCATATTGACCGTCTGTCGCAGCATGAAAAGCAGTACTCATTAACAACTGACTTCCCAAAGCACTCTGTAAAGCCTTCCAGAACTTAGAACAGAATCTCGGGTCTCGATCAGACACGATTTCTAATGGCACACCATGATGTCGAACCACCTCAGCAACATATACTTCAGCAAGTCTTTCCAAACTCCAGGTATCACGAATAGGAACAAAGCGTGCACACTTGGTCAAACGATCAACTATTACCCAAATACCGTTTCTACCATCTACGGTTCTAGGCATTGCCATAACAAAGTCCATCGCGATACACTGCCATTTCCATTCAGGAATAGGTAATGGTTGTAGCAAACCACCCGGTCTCTTATGCTCAAACTTCACCTGTTGACAAGTTAAGCACTTACTTACATAGGCAGCAATATCGTCTCTCATATATGGCCACCAAAACTGTAGCTTCAGGTCCTTGTACATCTTATCACCTCCAGGATGCACAGAATAAGGAGTCTTATGAGCTTCATCTAGAATCTGCTTCCTTAATTCCTCATCAGCAGGAATGACCCAACGATCCTTGAACTTCAAAGCACCATTTTAATCTTCAACGAAGTCAGCGGCCTTACCTAGACCCATCTTGGTTCAAATACCAGCAATAAATGAGTCCGACAACTGCTTCTCACGGATCTCTCAGAATAAAGCAGGTTCAGCAACCAGGGCACTAACACACTCATCATCACCGTCCATCTCCACACCTATTGTGAGCTTGTCAAACTTACGAGCCAACTCTTCAGGTAGACAAGGATGAGAAACAAGGGCATGAATATTCTTTCTACTTAAGGCATCTGCCACAACATTAGCCTTTCCCGCGTAGTACACCAGTTTCAAATCATAGTCACTGGCCAGTTCAACGTCTCTGTCTCGCATTTAAATCTTTCTGCGTAAAGAGATATCGTAGGCTCTTATGGTCGGTATGCACCTTGCACTTCACTCCATATAGGTAATGTCTCCAAATCTTGAGGGCATGTACAACAGCAGCCAACTCCAAATCGTGAGTAAGGTAATTCACCTAATGAACTTTCAATTGTCTAGAGGCATAAGCGATCACCTTACCACCCTGCATAAGGACACAACCCAAACCAAACTTGGAAGCATCACAGAATACTTCAAAACCAACACCTTCATCAGGCAGGGTCAAAACTGGAGCAGAAGTGTGTCTCTTTTTAAGTTCGAGAAAAGCATCTTCACAAACTTCAGACCAAATAAATTTGGATTCTTTCTTCAATAACTGAGTGATTGGACGAGCTATCTTAGAGAAATCTTGCACAAATCTCCGGTAATAGCCTGCAAGGCCCAAGAAACTACGGATCTCACCGACATCAAAGGGGCTATTCCAATCAGCAATGGCCGAAATCTTAGCTGGATCGACCTTGATACCGTCTTTCGTGACTACATGACCTAAAAAGGCAACTTCAGGTAGCCAGAACTCGCACCTAGAGAATTTAGCAAACCACTTTTCACTCCTTAGGATGCCTAGGACGATTCTTAAATGTTCAATGTGCTCATCTTTAGACTTGGAATAAATCAGGATGTCATCAATAAAGACAACGACACACTTATCCAAATACTCACGAAATGTGCGATTCATCTGATCCATAAAGACAGCAGGGGCATTGGTTAGTCCAAATGGCATTACTTTGCATTCGTAGCGGCCGTACCTCAAACAAAAAGTGGTTTTAGGAATATCCGACTATCGAAATGGGATCTGATGATAACCAAACCTTAAATCGATTTTGGAAAACACAGAAGCACCTTTCAACTGGTCGAACAGATCATCAATTCTAGGTAAAGGATACTTGTTCTTGACTGTAACCCGATTGAGCTCTCGGTAGTCAATACATAACCTCATAGTACCGTCTTTCTTCTTTAGAAACAGTACAGGAGCACCCCACGGGGAAGAACTAGGGCGAATAAAGTCCTTCTCAGTCATTTCATCGAGTTGTTTGCGCAATTCTTGCAATTCAGCAGGAGCCATTCTATAGGGAGCTTTAGCAATTGGTCCAGTACCTGGTACGAGTTCGATGGTGAATTCAACATCTCGCTCTGGGGGAATACCAGGTAATTCTTCAGAAAATACATCGGGGTATTCACTCACAATGCATACCTCTTCAAGTTTAGGTAGCTCCAAAGTTTTAGTCACAGATCATAGGAATACTTGACAACCCTTCCTCTGTAAATTCGGCATCTTCATAGCGGATATAATCTTAATACCCTCTTGACGTCTACCACCTCGATACGTGACACGAGCACCATCAAGACCTTTCAAAGATATTTTCTGGTCTTGACAAAGGAATCTTGCATCATAATGAGCCAACCAATCCATACCGAGGATTACGTCGAACTCAGCCAGAGGGAATTCGAGTAATGTAGTAGGGAATACCACAATAGCAAACAAGAGAGGGACATCCACATATGCCTTGGCAGAAGAAAGGATTTCTCCAGAAGGTAAGGATATAGAGATAGATTCAGCTGGGGTGGATACTAAAGAAGCTTTGACAGCAAGACTAGGGGATATAACAGACACGGATGCACCAGTATCGAACAAGATAGAAGCTCGAAAACCAGAAATCAAAAACATACCCGTAACAACATCGGGATTTGCCTCAGCTTCAGCTCGACTCATCAGAAACAAACGACCTTTACGACGGGGAGCAACCCCAGCACCAGAGGCAGTAGCAGTAGCAGTAGTTTCGGTTGTCTTCTTAGGAAACTGGTTTGCCTTGTGTCCAACCTCCTTGCAGACATAGCATGTAATCATCGATCCATCACAGTTCTTTCCTGGGTGGAAAGCCTTCTTGCACCTGTAGCAGGTCATATCCTTCTTCTCAAAACGTCACGGGGTAAACGGTTTCTTAGAACCAGCACCTGAATGAGATAGGTAGCAAAAATTACTAACACAAAAGAGGGGAGAAAAGAAGGATTAAGAAGAAAGGATATGGACAGACCTCCACTTGGCTGGAACCACTTAGCTGAACCTACATTAGAAGAATAGGAAGAAGTGAATGGCCTTTTATAGCCAGAAGAAACAGGAGCAGCAGCGTCCTTCATTCGTTCTAGGGACTTCTCAGCCCATAGTGTAGCATTGTTTATCTTCTCCACTGTATCAGCTTCGCGGGGAATAGTGTGAGCAATGTCTGGTCTCAAACCTTTCCTAAAGAAGAACACTCTTTGAGCCTCGTTTGGTAGCAACTCTGTGGCATAGTGGCTTAGCTCATGAAATAGGTCTGTATACTCTTACACCTTCAACTTTGAACCTTGCTCAAGTGATGTGAAATCCAACAGATTCCTGTGCTTCAGCTCCTCAGGATAGAATCTTGTTTCTAGCAAGGTTTTGATTTGTTGCCACCCAAATCCAGGAGTAAGGAGAGCATTGGGTCCAACTAAAATCCACCAGCGGTCGGCCTCACCCTTCAAGTAATGAACTGCCAAGCCTACCTTGTGTTGCGCCGGTACCTCGTGAGTCTCGAACTGGCGTTCCATCTGATGTGTCCAGAGAGTCATCTTCTCGGGATCAACAGCACCATTATAGAAGGTCAACTTGCTCTTAGCCATCTCCGTTGCCGCCTTAGAGAAACTGAAAGGACGTTGCCCATGGCCCAAGTGTTGGGTCCTCTCCATCAACGTGTTTAGCGAGATGAGAACAGCGAGGTTAAACTCATCCTGGTTTGCAGCCTCACGTCCACGTCCAACCATCTTCTTCGGGGACAAAAATAAGTAAACATTTAATCAATGCTAGTCATTGAGTTATCAAGAACAAACAAGCTACCAAACAAGTCCTTATTTGGTTTCTACCGTTCTATTACTAAGTGATTCATTATCTTCTCATCTATTTATCAGTATTTTGCCTAAGATCAAGTGTAAGCGTCGGGAGCAGTGATGCTCTGATACCAACTATAATCCCCTAGAAATTTTAATGCAAAGCAGTGGCGGAATCACTGTTGATGGGATTGAAACACATTGATGTCTAATAGATTATTGTATGATCAAAACGTAAGTGTGAAACAAATGCCACTTTTCCTAAAAAGGGCGAAAAAATCCATAAAACGATACAACATTAATAATAATATAAATGAGTAGGATCATGACTACTCGCTAGCTTAAACCCGATCCCGTAAACCAGATAACCTGCCATGTCAAACATAACAGCCACAATTAAGTGGGGAGTAACTCAGGCAGTTCTCCCAGCCGTATTACATAATATATAGGCAATAGAAGCATAATATATGAAAATAGATTAAAGTCAAAGCATTATATATATCAAAATAAATTCAAAACCAGAAAACAATTCAGCAGCCTGACGGCGTCAAAACGAATAATGGAATATAAAACCGATGATAAGTACAGCTTTTACTACTAGAGATATGTCAAAACAACACCGAAGTGTAACTTAGTGCCCACGAAGCGACCCCTAAGCCTCACTGGTTAAGGAACTCAGTGCTCACGAACCGACTCCTAAGCCCTCTCACCAGACAACTCAAACTATAATAGGACTGCGTTCAGCGAGGTCCTAGCCTAAGTACATGCGCATGACTCCTGAGCATAAACGATACCCAGTTCGACAATCAATGTATCCCTGACGCAAATACACTGACCATATAGCTTATGATAACAACCAACATATCCTAGACTTATATACTGTACATTCTCATTTCCAACATTATTCCATATTCAAACCAATAAATATTTTATCCGAAGATATCTTAAATATTCCAAAAATAGTAACCTTCCAAATATAGAAACTTTCTTCAAATATTAACTTTCCAAAATAGGTGTTCTTATAATTAGACATCGTTTAATATATGAGTTATGTAAAATATTTAATATTAGGCCTTGAGATATAAACATTATATTTATTAAATAAATGTATAATTAATGATTAAATGTCAAGGAAAGTAAAAATCATAATTATTTCTAAAAAGGTTGGAGTTTAAGTAATTAAAAGTAATAAATTATAAGTTTACAGATTTTTCAGAATTTCACTGTCTTACTATAAAATTCATAATTAAATCATTAAAAATCAAAACGACATAAGATCAGTGAGGTTGAAACCTTTAGAGGCTTAACTACAACTTTTGTTACTGGATAAAATTGAAATTCTTGAGATAACAGGGGTTTTTATTCGTTGTTTTATAACTGACAAAATTCGACACCCGATCGTATTTTCTTAATAAAACATGTTTAAAAGTTTATTTTGAAACAAATCCAAGTGGAACATTAACTAGACTCTTTATATTTAACGTACGTAATTTACCGAAATTAAATTAAAATTTTATCATAGGTTTTAAATTAGGTTTTACAACTACTGACAGATTCACAAACTAATCCGTCACAGTTTCATAAACGATTTATTGTAACTAAAATACTTGGAACTAATTTACGAAATTTAACAGACGTATAGTAGACTTAAAATACACAGTAGCCTCTTTTCAGAGTTTTCGAAAATAAAGTCTTTAAATAGGAGTAATAAATCGTACAAAAACACTAATCGTTTCTGAAACATGCTGTAATTATGTTAAAAACAATAAAACTTCCAATTTGGTATTTCATACTAAAAATCACGAAAATTAAGTGATAAATTTTATTTGTATGTTTTAGTCTCGGCCTTATAATAATTTAGTAGATTCGATGCACGAAAAATTATAGCATGCAATTTGTAACCTTAAAACGATAGAAACAACATGTGAGAAAGCGATTAAAACTATTATCATAATAATATACTTCGTAGTAAAACAGGTCTAATAGTAAAAATACGATTTTTAACATTACTACAAGCAACTACGACATATATATCACGCAATACCGAGTTGTGCCATCATTGTTACCTTGTTTAGTCTTCGAGATCCGAATCAACAATGTACTCGTCCGCCTCGGGATCAACAATGTACTCGTCCGCCTCGGGATCCTCCAAATAGCCTACAAAACGATACACATATATGGTCTTACAACCATATAATAGCTACTCTAAAAAAACTAAGAACGATGCGGATTAAGAGTAATTAAATTACCCTGAGTTTAGAACGGATTAGGAACTAAACGAAGAGATAGTCCGCCTATTGGTTTGGAAGAGCAATGATTTACAAAGGAAGTGGGGTTGAAGCAATGTGCTAGTTTGACTTTTTTTTTTAAAAAGAAGAAGAAAAAGAAGAGAGTTAACGTAAAGAGGTAAGGAGTTACGTAAAGAGGTTGCATGGTGGTTATAAGAATAAGTCTCACAAGAGGTTGAGTAGATGTAGGAGATTAATTAGCTAACTACATCATAAATTAATATAAAATATAATATAACATGTGTTATATACATTATTTTAATGCTTAAACCAATATAAGTAAAAATCTCGGTTGAACAATACGTTGGGAAAAATGAACTGTTTTGAGTTTAAGGATAATTTATGGACTATCGTAAAAAGATAGTAATACAAACAATGGGTTACGAAGAAATCGGTTTAAAATTGCATTAGAAAGAGTTAGGCCCAAACGTGAAGTAAAATAAAATTTCTGTTCTAAAAGTAAATAAATAAAGTTCGGGTCAAAAATAGGAGTTAATAAAAATAATTAGTCGACTCAAGGAAAAACAATTGTTTGCAAAGGATTAGTGTTACACGACGAATAGATAAATTGTTTTGACGAAAATTAATGAAATGGACTCTAGCTAAAATAAATAAAAAAAATTGAAATTCGGGTTGACGGAATAGAGAATAGAGTTACGATATAATCGTAACAAAAATCGGTTTTATTTTAATAAAATAGCGGGTGTTACAAATGCACTTGGTTGATTGACTTTGGATGGAGTGCTTTTGGTGTTCAAGTTCAAATTCTTATATGGGTCCTCAAGTTCTTTGCCACCTCTCAAAATAATGGCATTTGCTTGGTGCGAAGGGTCTCTTGGGTTTTGGGCTTGTCCGGGCAAACCATGGGGTGGATGAATTGGGGCGGCTAAGGCTTTTGTTGCTTCTTGTGATTCTCAAACCTTTAGCCTTGCCTTGGTGTCTTGATGTTCATTCCATAGTTGCCCAACGGTTCTTTGCAAATCATTATAATTATCCCATGGGACTCCTCCTTAACCAAATTGAAAATTGCTTGATTGGCCATAAGATTGAGAGGGTTGATTAAATGGTGGTTGATTGTAACCTTGATTTCCTTGAAAATTGCCTTGGAACCCTTGATTCTATTGATGGTTAAAATGATTACCATGTTGATTTTGGTAATTGTCGTAATTGTTAGGAACATGGAAGTTGCTACTTTGTTGATTTAAGTTACTCCTTTGATGAGGAGGCATATATGGGGGCATCTTTGGAGGACCTTGATTAAAGGGCCTTTGTTGACTTTGATTAAATGGCCTCAATTGACTCCCTTGGGCACATGGCATCGGATTTTGAACATTTTGATTGCCATAGGAAGAATTAGGATGAAATCTTGTGCCGGCATTGTAAGTATTGGAAAAGGGTTCAAATTGAGGTCTTTTTCCATACACTTGTATAGCTTGGACTTCATTTGGCTCTTCAATATAAACTTCTTCATTAGGAATGCAAGAGCTAGAATCATGGCCATAATTGCCACAATGATCACATTGAACTTCCCATGTTAATTATTTTGTCGGAGATGGTTGCCTTTGTGGAACACTCCCTAGAATTTGGTACATACCTCTAGGAGTAGGCCTTGAAGTCATGGCATCCATTCTCTTTTTCAATTCTTCAACTTCCGCTTGAAGTTTCAATTCATTAGAACTCTGAGATGCGTTCACTTCCGCTTTCTTTCTAGAATCCCTCGATTGACCCATTCTAGAGTCACTCCTTGCCATCTTCTCAATAAGACTCTTAGATGCCTCATCGGTGAGAGAAGAGAAGTCTCCTCCGGCGGCCGAATTGAAGTTTTCTTTGGTTCTCGATGAAAGGGTGTTGTAAAATGTTTGGGTAGTTAGCCAATCGGGTATTCCTTGGTGTGGACATTTGCGCAATAGATCTCTAAATCTTTCCCAAGCCTCACTTAGGCTTTCAAATTCATCTTGCTTGAATGTTTGTATCTCCATGCGATATTGATTAGTCTTTGACGGCGGGAAATATTTCTCCAAGAAGGCATTAGATAATTGAGCCCATGTTGTGAAAGTATTAGCGGGATGGCCTTCAAGCCATCTACGAGCTCCATCTCTCAAGGTCTTTGGAAATAATAAACGGTGCAATTGGCATGAAGTTAATCCATGAGACGGGCTCCTACTAATTTTTCTTTAAATGAAGCAATGTGCTCTTGGGCATCTTCTTGAGAAAAACCGTGAAAAGTATCTTTTGAACCGCATTTGTCAAAGAAGCTTTTAATTCATAATTCTTGGGAATTTCTCCGAAATCGACGGGAGAAGGTGTTTCTTCATGTATGAGTTGGGAATGAGATCCTAGGGTTGCCATTGGTTGGATTGGTGGTGATGGTGAATTTGGAGAATTTGGATGAGTTGGAGGGGATGGATTTTGATTTCGTGGTGGAGTTTTCGGTGATGGTGGTGAATTTTGTGGAGTGGAAGGTATGGAAGGATTATTTGGAGTGGGATTATGTGATGTAGAAGGTGTAGAAGGTGTATGTGGTAGAATGGGATTAAGGTTAGGAGGTGATAATGAAGGATGTGGAATGATGGTGGTTGAGTTATTTCCCCGAAAACGCAATGCTCTAAAAGTCCTTTCCGGCTCCGGATCGAACCACAAGGGCGATGACGTGTTCCTGGGCATAAAACTCAATTAAACGGTGAGACTCCTAGCACCTTACGGTACTAGGGAAAAGAGAGAAGGGAAAAGAATCAAACACAACAACTAAAAACAACACAACAACTAGCCGCTCCCTGGCAACGGCGCCATTTTGATCGCCTACCAATCGGATCGGTCGTTAACGAAGGACGGGGGATCAAAAGATATTTATAAGACTCGAGATGACAAAAAAACTAACAAGTATTCGAGGTCGGTCCACAGTGAACGGAGTGTGTGAGCAAGTTTAAAGTGACGTGTTTGATGTCTAGAAGGGGGTTTCTAAAGGTCGAGTTTACGCTAGGGAAATAACTACGAGAATAGCTAGGGGTGATCAATCTAGGGAAAGGCGTTAGGGAGAAGTCGGGATTCGGAACATGGAGTCTAAGAAGGTCGGGATCGAGTTTTTGTTGCAACATTGATAAAGGGAGAATGCCACCTTTCGGTTTCTTCACCCAACCCACCTAAAAACCCGCTTTCGCGGCGAAGAAGGGTAAGTCTCTTGTTGTGGTAATTAATACCCCAAGTTTCCCAATATTGATAGAAACGAGTCAAGGTCGGTCTAGTTGGCCGGACTAAAACAACAATGACAGAACAACCACAAGCAAGATAGACCAACAAGCAAGCAACCCACCAATACCCCTAAATTCAAATAATCCAAGTCCTCATCCCTAAACTCCCCAACAAAAAATCTACTCTCTAATCATAATGAAAGACAATAAAACATTAACTAAGGAGAAACTATCTAAAGCATGCATAATAATTAAATCTAAGGAAACTAACTACAAGATGATGAGCAAACTACGATCTAACCATTACCCACTAAACTATGAAACTACCAAATTAATCTAAAGAATAATCTAGAACAACATGAACAAAATCTAGAGAAATTAACAACACTAAGATGATCTAAACAAGACAATAATGAGAAACATAAAATAAATCTAAACTAAAGATTAGAGAGGGGAAAGAAATGTATCAACTAAGGAGATCTAGAAGAAATTAGAAGATTGCATGAATAGAGGTTGATCTTTGATGGAGAGAATGAAGAACTTGTCAATAATTCTTCAATAAACCCAACAAATCTTCAATAAAACTTAAATAATCTTCTACAAACTTGTAATCTAGAAAATTGATGATGGAAACTAAGTAGATCTACTACTAATTACTATGTAAACTACTAGATTTTTTAGAGAATTACTAGGAATATTACTAGATTGTTCTACTAAATGGATGTGTAACTACACTAATGGTGGATGATGGATGCTAATACTACTCTAATGGAGGATGCCTTGGGCAACAAACTAGGATAACATATATATAGTAATCCTTACTGGGTCTCTTAACCTAAAGCCCAAATCCAACTCTTGCTTCATTAATGAGACAATCATCCTTTGCATCTTCATAGGGTGAAACTTCGCCCTGCGGTCTTGCATAATAATCCCACCGGGTGAAATTTTCGCCCGGTGAGATTTTCTTCATTTTTAGCGTTTTTCGGCACATATTTCCATCAGGCGAAATTTCACCCGATGGGTGAAATTTCGCCCGGTGGGAAGTCTCGGAAAATCTTCAAGGAGGCGTTTTACCGTCGGGTGAAATTTCGCCCGGTGGTGTCTCACCGGGTGAAATTTCGCCCGGTCATATCTCAGGCCTCTTTCCTTGTCTCGTTCTTCGTCGTTTGAATGGATGGCTTTAAACTTTAAATTGTGTGCTTCGCTCTTTGAACGGTATTTCCTTCTGTTGTGCTCGTGGAAGCTCGATCGTGATTTCGGTGCCAAATCCAATCAAAATTGATAGAAAAACAACCAAAAACACGTAAAACGCACAAGAGGGACGCTAATGCGAGAAGTACAAAAAATATGGCGATAATCGCACTCTAAACTCGCAAAACGAGGGAAAAACGGGTCAAATTGAAGGGAAAAAGGTCTAAATTTAGCACACAACAACCACGCTTAGCGAAAATGCCGCACTCAAGCACGTAATAAATCGAACCAAACAAAGCCAATCTAAGCAAACTCCGAACAAGTCCCAAATGCATAGCAAATCAAAACAAAGCAAAGCAAACCTGAACAAAATAAGGCAAACCCGCAAAACAAAAGCAACTCAACTAAAAAAATAAGCAACAGCAATTTTAATTTGAGCGGATACTAACACTCTTGAAGGAGTCTTATACCTCCACAATAATCTTTGCCTAACTGGTCTTAGTTATCAGAGAGGCATTGGAGTCTTATACCTCCACAACAATTTTTACCTAACGGGTCTTAGTTATCTGAGAGGCATTGGAGTCTTATACCTCCACAGCAACTTTTGCCTAATGGGTCTTAGTTATCCGGGAGGCATTGGAGTCTTATACCTCCACAGCAACTTTTGCCTAACGGGTCTTAGTAATCTGAGAGGCATTGGAGTCTTATACCTCCACAGCAACTTTTGCCCAATGGGTCTTAGTTATCCGAGAGGCATTGGAGTCTTATACCTTCACAACATTTTTTTGCCTAACGGGTCTTAGTTATCTGGAAGGCATTGGAGTCTTATACCTCCACAGCAATTTTTCGAGCGGAGACCAACGCCCTCGAAGGAGTCTTATACCTCCACAACAATTTTAATTCGAGTGGAGACTGACGCCCTCGAATATTTTATCTTGTGTTATTTTGTCCAAGGGGTCATAAGCATCCCGAAGACGATTATTCGAGTGGAGACTGACGCCCTCAAATATTTTATCTTGTGTTATTTTGTCCAAGGGGTCATAAGCATCCCGAAGACGATTGTTCGAGTGAAGACTAACGCCCTCGAACATTTTATCTTGTTCTGTTTTGTCCTAGGGGTCATAGGCATCCCGAAGGCAGCTGTTCGAGTGGAGACTGACGCCCTCGAACATTTTATATCGTTTCATTTTGTCCAAGGGGTCATAAGCATCCCGAAGACGATTGTTCGAGTGGAGAGTGACGCCCTCGAATTTTTTATATCATTGTATTTTGTCCAAGGGTCATAGGCATGCCGAAGGCAGCTGTTCGAGTGGAGACTGACGCCCTCGAACATTTTATTTTCGTGCCCAAGGGGTCATAACCATCTCAAAAGGTACTTCATTAAGTCTGAGGGGTCATAGGCATCCCAAAGACAAGTGTTCGAATGGAAGCTGGCACATCGAACATTTTTCCACACGCACGCTTAACGCGTCACACACGCACGATAGGTGAGCTCGGAATGATTCTTGAGCATCCGAAAAGGCAAAACATACGAACATGAAGAACCTAGAGCAAGATGACAAGCACCGGCCCGGGCCCAAGCAAGCCACCACAAGCAAAGACGTCAGGTATGATTTCTGAGCTTTTGCTGGTGAGCCTCAACACGTAGTCTAATGGAATTAAAGCGACCCAACCGGACAGCCACCAGGTCGTAATCCTCGATTGACCTGGGTGGCTATACTTTGACTTTCGCCTTGTCCAAGCCTCAGTCAAAGTGGGGGCTTCTGTAGACACATAGATTTGGACCTGGTCGCTGCAGAAGTGCCCAGCAAACAACCGATGACGATCGGACTGCAACGCGACGCGGGTTCACGATGTTTTAGATAGTTTTTCTATAGAACGGATCAAATAAACTACTCGGCAAAATTAAACTAACATCTTGGCAGCCTTAGTCGTGTAGTTACGGTCACACAGACACTAATTAGAGTCAATTCTGACACCGGGACCCCGAGTCGGTCCCGAAACTCGAACCGAGTCAGCACCACGCCAAGTGAACTCTGGGATACACACCCGAGGCCCACTAAACACCACGGCGCTAGGTCAAAACCGGGGAAGACTTAATGCCCAAGCTTCGTATTATACACCCACCTCTCGATTTTGGAAAGTATCAAATCGTATCTCCAAAACTCTAAGCGCCTCACCTTGCGCGCCTGTGTCTTCCCGCGCCTAAACCCTGGCGCCTGAGTTCTGGTGCGCCTGGGCTCAGGCGCCTATCCGGGTGACGAGGACCAAAAAAACACGTATAAATACCCCCCTCCACTCCCTCATTTCGACACAATCTTCAATTCTCTCTTCCCTCTTCACTCGTAAAGAGTTTCTCGCTAAGGGCTCGCACTCCGACACCCGAGTCAAACGATCCACTCGATCGTAGTTCCGATAAAGCGACATCGACGCTACACATCTCCTTCGAGCACTCCACTCGATCCCGAGAAGCCTGTGTTCGACTAGCCATTTTAGTCTAGCAACGGAGTTCTGCCGGATTAGCCGCAGAACCAGCCAATAGTAGCGGAACTATGTCGGAATAACCGCAGGAAGGGCCAATGGTAACGGAACTTTGCCGAGATCGTCGGGCAAGGTAGGAGGATCCGCCTTTAAAGTCGAGTCGTCCCTAGGTTGTCATCTAAACAAAACTTTACATTCTCGCACCTTTATTATTATGCACTACGATAATGTCAAACGTGGACACTAGGTCCACTACACTTACTAAAACACGTAACGTCCCAACTTCAACCGCAAACATTAAAATACACTAAATAGACGCGAGTAATTCGGAGATCCGTTCTCAACCATCTATGCATCGTGTCCCGTTTAGTGTATACTCCGAGAGTACAACTCCTCACAACGTGATTTACTTACATTCGCATTTACAGTTTTTCGTATGATTTATTGCTTTTATGACTTAACAATCGCATGCTAAATCACCTAACACGGAATTCAAAACGTAAACAAGCTAAAAATGAACAAAATAAGAGTTGGGTTCCGCATTAGTCCCGGTGCTCACCGTACTAGGTTCGATGCATCCCTACTAATACCGAACCGACGCATCTTAAGCAGCATACCAGGTAAGGTATACCACGAGAACGACTAATATCCGTATTATCGCGTTAAAACTGATTTGCTAATACGTATAATACTAGTACTCTCTACTCTTCTATGTGCATGTTTTCATGGCCTGCTTGTCACGTGAAATCGCATGCAAAAAATGTAAATACAACTACTTCGACGACAAAACTTACTTGTCCTTAAAAAACCGACATAGCAAAAGGTATAGGGTGAAAACAATGGATGTTACAGTACTTCCGCCACAACAAAAGAACAAAGTTATCAACCCACCGATTGATTAGTAGAGGCTGCTATAGTGCGGGCGGGATTAGGTGTTGATATCTATCGGATGTTGGCTTCCCAATACGTACCCTCACCCCTTACTCAGAATCGACGGTTTTCAGATGTCCGAAACCATTGTGTAGACACCCGCATTTGGCCGTTAGGTGTCTATAGCAGTTTCCAAAAAACACCCGATGATGATCGGACGTAAACGTGACTTAATACGCTCGAATACGGACTCGGAATCAATAGTAACCGACGTGGGCATTTAGCGGAGTGCAAATCTCTCAAAACCAACCTCAAATCCAGGCCCAGTGGGTCGTTTCCAATAAAATGAGACTAATTTGGGTCAAAACCGACACCGGAAATAAATCCCGTCTTTTAGCGACCGGGTCAAAACCCGGTCAAAGACGAAACCGTCTCACAAAATCAGCCAAGTTCACCTTCTAGAAACTGGCGCCCAAATCAAAATTCAAAAAGCAAATTAAATCAAAAGTCAACCCTTCCTAAATTAACTCAACTCACCCAACTCACTCACTCTATAAATACACCCCATCACCCCAACACATTACACAACTCTTTTCAACCTTTTCCAACCCTAATCACCTTACACTTACAACATTTTGGCAACCCAAAATCAGTCACATTTTACACTACATCTTCAACCTTCAAACATTCATCACCCTTGAGTTCTAGGCACTCATACACACACACACACAAAAAAAAATACATTCAAAATCCCGAGATCAAAACTCGTCAAAGACATACACCATAACTCTACCTACATATCTCGACACTCCCGCGCTCACGTCGCCACTATGAGTCCGTTTTCGAGATCGTTTAAGCATGTAGGTTGAGGGTGTAATTCAAATCCCGACATCTCTTCCTCCTTTCTCTTTTCTTTTTGATTATGTATATATATGTATTATTATTATTATTATTATTATTATTATTATTATTATTATTATTATTACTATTATTATTATTATTATTATTATTAACATACTAACAATAACATTTTAATTCCGTTACTAACATTATTTTAATTTTGCTACTAACATTTCATTTATCGCAATCTAACTTTTTTTATTATTTATTGTATCTAACCTCTAACATTTAATTATCGTCATTAACATATTAATACCGTGTATATATATAGATTTATATAATATTAAAATTCGGATCTTAACACGTTTGACTACGACGATCATCCAAAGTCCGTTTAATCCCTTTACGAGTCACGACGGAGGTGGCGCCCTTTCGAGGAGCGCCGCCCCAATGTACTCAAGGGCATAACGCGATCGTGATTGCTCATAGTTGAACGCGTAAGACTCCATTTCCAAGATTAGTACGAGATCCGTTGAGGCGAAAACCGACATCACATCATCCTTTAGGATTAGTATCGATGTCGTGACGCGGAGGACTATAATTTCGTCACTAATCAAGATTTTCAATCACATAATAGCATATTTCATAAAATCCCGATAACGGTCTCATAATCGTATAATACACGCTTATGACATCGAGAACCGAGTTGAATTTAAATAATGCAATATTTTTATTTAACTCGGTCAGTTATCGAATTCAAACAAATAAAAGACACACGGCCAGACCCCCATCCGAGTCGCGCGCCGGTCAGGCGACTCGCGGGGAGGCCTGTTCGGCCGAGCCCACTTTCTCGTTTTCTTGACTTTCTATCCTTTTCAGTCCTTACATTAATATGCGACTTTCGCGACATATGTCCATATTTTGAGACTCGTCTTTTCTTTACGACTTTTAGTCAACGCGTGTAAAGGCCATCACGTGAACCCATTTTTTTCTAAAACTTATGCACATCACGACACTTAAAACGACTTTGATCGACGGTCTCACACTATTAATTTTTGTATCGACGACTCTTTAGTCGTATCCGACACATAATTAATTTAGACTCCATTTCTCGATGTGATAAGTCGGGACAAGGCATCGAGATTCGGGATCGGGCTAGCACCACGCCTAGGTTCCATATCTCCGTCCTCCGTTTAATACACAATATAATGTGTATTTAATCGAAGTTCGTCCATTTGCACAACTTACGGTCTAGTTTATATTTAATATATACGGGTCCGTTTCTAGTTAGCATTTGCTGCTTATAATTCAATTATTCTATTTTATTGCTCGTTGTATTGTGAATTCCGGGTTGTATTCCGCCCGTGTAATTTGTAATTTATTTACGAGTTTTCTATTATTTGATGTTTGCCATTTATTTATTTAAATGAACATCACATGCTAAATCACTTTGACGTGAATCAAGATGCATTAAATGACGTAGTTAATCAACAACTCGCATGCTTAGCCCGAAAACGCTGTTTGCATATCATTTAATCGTTTTACTAGCGCGCTCACACGAACACGAACGATGTCTTAGTAGAGGCCGCCATGTGCGGGCGGGGTTGGGTGTCCTTAGTGGGCTTCCCAACACGTACCCTCACCCCTTACTCAGAACCTTGGTTTCCGGATGCCCGAAACCATTGGCGCACGAGAGTCATTTTATATACGAAAGCCGGTGTAAACGGTATCGGTATAATAATGCAAAGGGACGAGCCCCATGAACTTTGAAATCGAAGTGGGCTTACTTTGTGTATAGCCCATGACGACATAGAGTGGGCTCGTATGGTTCCAAATAACCACAAAATTCGGTGGCGACTCCATTTTGACTTAAATTTCGAACCCGAGAGCAATCTCACCACGAGATTCATTCGCCTACCCAAACCCGCGCGTGGCCGCGTCGGGGTGGACCTACGTCATGTCCACAATTTGGCGACTCCGCTGGGGATACCTGATGTACCACATGTCATCGGGGTTCCTAGGGTGAGACTCGAAGAGAAATCGTTCGTATATTAGTGTGCGCGCATTAGTTTAATGATTCATGCATAACCCAAATTTTGCCTGGGCCGGTTACTTGTGACCGACGTCCCACTATACCACGGTGCATTCCTACATGGGTGCGCTAAAGACATCGATGGTGGAACTCGTCTCGGTTTCGCGGCATGTCCTAAGACCAATTCGGCTTAGGGTGTCCGTCCATCACACGAGAAAGCCATCGTTGTTGGTATAGACCCTATTTTGACCGACCGAGACTTAGCGTAATGCATACATAAGCGTCATTATAATGCTTGCTTGACTACGTGCTACTTGGTTTCCGTGTCATTTTTCAAAAACCATCATTTCAAAAAATGCATCTTTCCAAAAATACCAAATTTTGAAAAACCCGAAATACTGTCCGTTTCGGGACCCGTCTTTTCAAAATATCCAATTTTCAAAATTCGGAATGCAGCCAAAATTTAGACTTATGATTTGACTCAAAATAGCCTATTTTCTAGCCGGCATGCTGTCCATTTCAAAATTCGAATTTCCGATCCACCATTCGATTTTCGAATTTTCAAAATTCATTTCGATTTTCAAATTTCAAAATTCCATTTCGATTTTTTTCAGATCCTCGAGATGTGATTCTCGATTTTCAAATCTCCGAGATGCCGTTTTCGATTTTCAAATCTTCGGGATCTTATTTTCGATTTTCAAAATTTCGGAATTTTATTTTCGATATTCAAATTTTCAAAATTCCAAATATTCAACTTATCAAAAAAAACTCGGCCCTGTCGGCATGCTGCCAATTTCAAAAGACGGGAACGCCTCCTCAATTTTCAAAACGCGAAATTACTCGCAACCATTCTAATATTTCAAAATGCCCGGTCCTATTGGCCCACTGCTAATTTCAGGACTGTCCTCTCAATTTTCAAAATTCAATCATTTTTCAAAAACCTTCCTTATTATAGGACCTACCGTAATTCGTGTGTCGGGTCTTTTCGTAATACGTCGAAGGTCTGTAGCGTCGAAACTCCGTCGATCCTACATCACGGGTTTCTTCCCCATCCTAGTCCGCCTTTTCCTAAAGGCATAACCGACCAACACAAGTCATACACTCGTAAATGGAAGGTTCGTCTGAACACTCGAGTCCTAACTAGAAAGTCACACGCGATCTTTCCCTCCGACAGGACGGTCCCCACGACCTTTCCTAGGGGAATTTTGCCCGTCTTTCAATCCGTTAGTCGAGTCATCCCAATTCAAGTCCTTTAACTTTAGGGTCTACCCTAATCACAGGGTCTATCCTTATTCAAGTCAAGTCAAGGGTCTCTAGCGTCGAAACTCTGCCGATCTTACATCGCGAGTTTCTTCCCTTACCCCGTCTGCCTTTCCTCGAGGCCGAGTCAACCTTTTACAAGGCATAGCCCTGTAGCTAAAGGTTCGTGATCCTTACATCTAAGGGTCACTCGTCCGACACTCGAGTCTTAACAAAACCTTCCATCTCGCTCGGGGGCTACCCTTCAGCAGAGCGATCAGTCACGGTTGCTCTAAGGGTCATGTCTTACACGTGTTGTCTCACGTACCCCGCTTTTGAGTCACTTAGATGTCACACCATCTGAGTCCTACGAGAGTCCTTGGTCTCACTTGGGGGATGTCCTCCACCCGAGCAGTTGACCACGGTCACCCTAAGGGGTACCTTACGTTCATCATACACCAGCGTCCTTATGATGCTTTTCTTCGAGTCGTAACTATGCTACGAACACTCGAGTCACCTAGGCTTAGGTCGCCACGGTTGGTCCGAACACGTGATGCGGTCAAACACGATCGTCCCATTTTCGGACTCACCCTTGTGCAGCTTAAGTCTCATCGTCGAGTCCAAGCCAGGGTTGTTACCTCGTCTAGGTCAACGTTCGAGTATCCCGGTCCAAGAGTCTTTGTCGACCCGTCACCCCGGGCCGTGTCTAGTTTGACTCCCTCTCTTGCATTTGCGCAAAATCGAGTTTAGGTGAGTCGTGGCACCTGTCATTTTCTCCAATCAAGGACCTTACCAAAAAGAACATATACCAACCGAGCATCCAGAAGTCCGGATTTTATTCGAGTCTAAGTCTGAGTCCGAGTCTAGGATATCCTACATCCTCATTTCAAAGTCAGAGTCAGAGTCAACTGTATTCTGTCCTCTTTTCAAAACTCAATAAAATCAGCTTTTCTATTTCTCATATATGCTTCCCTTATGTGTTTCCGAGAACATGATGAACACCATCATACACTGTGAGCACACGCACGTGACTATTATAGGCACATCTTTAATGACTGCAGGAACTGAGACCCGTGTTTTCCTTTACCTGTTCCATGTCTGGTATAGAAAGCCACATAACTACCCTTAGCAGGAGCGGTATCGAATCCTATGACAAATCTAGGTAGTCTCCTAGTTTGGGTTCAAGACGGAAGGCAAGCCCATTTCCCACAATAAACACCCCTCCAATAAGACTGATCAATCCCTACCTTAGGCGTTGGTCTGACCAGAAGCAAAAAAGAAGCATCGTGACTCTATAGGCTTGATGCCAAAAACCCAACTCGGGACGATGCTCCCATTAAGCCTGCTCGGAATTATGATGACAATACCGAGATCCAAATCACCATGCTTACCGTAGATTACTCCACCGTGAGTCGCACTCACCAACTAGTCTTGCACCTTACAAAGGTTTAGCTCCACAAGCCTAATCCAACCGATGGGCCCACCCCCATATCCACCCACAACATCAAAGGGAGGGATAGCCGAAAAAAGAAAAAACTGGACAAAAAACAGAAGTCCAAAGAAAAAGCAAAAGGCCGAAACAAAAGAGCTGGCCATGACCAAAAAAGAACTCTCAACATCCCTCGACCAGATACGATCAATCCCTTGACCGGGACACAATCAACTCAAGTAAAGGATCCCACGACCGGGGCTAAGAGGTCAACCCAAAAAAAAAAAAAATTCAAATACCCATGACCGTGGTCAACGTTCAACTCAAGTGAAAATCCCTTGACCGGGGTACGGTCAATTCAAAAATTATCAATGCCTATACCGTCCAATAGGGAAGAGACAATCAGTTGGTCAGCTAACACCACACTTAGCCTTTCCGCATTACAACCTTCAAGACCTTCCTGAGACCTAGGCTAAGAGACAGCCCGGAATTTTGAGGATTCAAGCTCCATAGGATACACCCTAACCATTAGGGCCAGACATGGAAATCAGATCCCGCATTATTAAACCTACCCTGATCGAAGTTCGAGTCATTTTTACTCGACTTCCCCCTTTCCTACCACATTACAATACCTTACCCTCGAAGCCTTAGCTCCACAAAATCGAGCTCCAGATTTTGAATCATCAAGGCCACTTACGACCTAGCTCCACATTTCCAAAAACATCCAAACCAGTTACCAACCCCGAACACGGGAACTCAACCTGCGGTCGGCATAGAACATGCCCAAATAGTTCACACCACCTCTGGGGGCTACCCCGGAGAACGCTCACAGTCACGGGATCAATATCCTAACTGTTCTAGCCCTTTGATCAAGACATCATTGGGAATTCACCTAGCCTACACCATCGCTATGGCTAGTTACACACAAAGCCCTAATAAACTAGGCACCATAATATATCTTCCAATCCACTGAACTACGGCTTGGTTTGATTTCACTACACGTGAATACGTAGGCAGCCTTTCAACAAGGGCACAACCACCCACGTTGACACAAATTCAAAAGCACCATCATTCCGATCACGACACTGTCATGTTCTCAACAGCTAGCTTTGTCGTCTTGGGGGCTTCTCTTAGACAGAAGATCTCCATCCACTCACAAAATCCAAAGACTTTCAAAATCTAGCCTCCTTTCTATAGAGTGTCCTAGTACTCGGCTCAGTCGAAGACGAGAATCCGTCAGGGACTCGAAGCAACACCCATTTTGGGACTATACCCCAAAACCAAAGATCCAAAAGAGCACCAGACTATAACATTGCTACTACTAAGTCCTGTCGTTACAGTCTCGTTACAGACTACTGCAGCCACCCTATAGCACATCCTTCCCATTTCGATGTTCGACTGTGTTGCCACTCGCCTAGGCTACGGAATAGCGTAGCTTAAGAGTCTTGTCATCTTAGGTGGCCCACCCCCCTACCGAGTCGCGGTCCAACCCCTCGAGAGTCTAGTTGTGTCTGTCAACTCGTCGTCCTGTCACGTCCAGAGTCGAGTCTGTCGGTACCTTCCTCCCCAATTCACTTCAAAGTTTGCAAAACTTAGCCATTTGATAAAATCCTTTTCGACAAGGTCAAATTTCAGTTTATTTAAGCTGCAAATTTCTTTTCTACCCCTTTCAATTTTGAAAACCTATCTCCTAGCACGTGAGTTGCTTTCAGGACTTCGATTTCAAAATGAAGCAAAAACCATTTTCCCCAGCGCAAGTCAGTCTATAGATGCTAACTGCATTTCCTATGTGCTATCTTGCTATCAGTTATGCCTGCTATTTCTGCCTATGTATCTAACATTTCAGGTACCAGCTAGTTCTTCCCAACGGAACATCAAAGGCGGTGTTTCTCCTGGAATTCTACATGCAAGTTGTCACGTGTCGGCATACGGGTACACCCAAGACTTCAGAAGCAAATCCCGTGCAACTACTTTACTCCCCAACGTGAGTCGATGTTTCTCCTGGAATGCTACATCCAAAATTTGATGTGTCGGCATACGGGTACACCTATAACTTCAAAGGCAAGTTCGAATCCCCACAGAGCTATCATCATCAGGACAGATATGACCCTCTACTTATGGCTGGCGAGCCCTTCACGCAAGTCTAATGGACTATAAACGACCCGACCGGAAGGCTGCCAGGTCGTAATCCTCGATTAGCCTGGTAGCTACTCTGACTTTCGTCTTGTCCAAGCCTCAGTCAGAGTGGGGGCTCTGTAGACACCCGCATTTGGCCGTTAGGTGTCTATAGCAGTTTCCAAAAAACACCCGATGATGATCGGACGTAAACGTGACTTAATACGCTCGAATACGGACTCGGAATCAATAGTAACCGACGTGGGCATTTAGCGGAGTGCAAATCTCTCAAAACCAACCTCAAATCCAGGCCCAATGGGTCGTTTCCAATAAAATGAGACTAATTTGGGTCAAAACCGACACCGGAAATAAATCCCGTCTTTTAGCGACCGGGTCAAAACCCGGTCAAAGACGAAACCGTCTCACAAAATCAGCCAAGTTCACCTTCTAGAAACTGGCGCCTAAATCAAAATTCAAAAAGCAAATTAAATCAAAAGTCAACCCTTCCTAAATTAACTCAACTCACCCAACTCACTCACTCTATAAATACACCCCATCACCCCAACACATTACACAACTCTTTTCAACCTTTTCCAACCCTAATCACCTTACACTTACAACATTTTGGCAACCCAAAATCAGTCACATTTTACACTACATCTTCAACCTTCAAACATTCATCACCCTTGAGTTCTAGGCACTCATACACACACACACACACACACACACAAAAATACATTCAAAATCCCGAGATCAAAACTCGTCAAAGACATACACCATAACTCTACCTACATATCTCGACACTCCCGCGCTCACGTCGCCACTATGAGTCCGTTTTCGAGATCGTTTAAGCATGTAGGTTGAGGGTGTAATTCAAATCCCGACATCTCTTCCTCCTTTCTCTTTTCTTTTTGATTATGTATATATATGTATTATTATTATTATTATTATTACTATTATTATTATTATTAACATACTAACACTAACATTTTAATTCAGTTACTAACATTATTTTAATTTTGCTACTAACATTTCATTTATCGCAATCTAACTTTTTTTATTATTTATTGTATCTAACCTCTAACATTTAATTATCGTCATTAACATATTAATACCGTGTATATATATAGATTTATATAATATTAAAATTCGGATCTTAACACGTTTGACTACGACGATCATCCAAAGTCCGTTTAATCCCTTTACGAGTCACGACGGAGGTGGCGCCCTTTCGAGGAGCGCCGCCCCAATGTACTCAAGGGCATAACGCGATCGTGATTGCTCATAGTTGAACGCGTAAGACTCCATTTCCAAGATTAGTACGAGATCCGTTGAGGCGAAAACCGACATCACATAATCCTTTAGGATTAGTATCGATGTCGTGACGCGGAGGACTATAATTTCGTCACTAATCAAGATTTTCAATCACATAATAGCATATTTCATAAAATCCCGATAACGGTCTCATAATCGTATAATACACGCTTATGACATCGAGAACCGAGTTGAATTTAAATAATGCAATATTTTTATTTAACTCGGTCAGTTATCGAATTCAAACAAATAAAAGACACACGGCCAGACCCCCATCCGAGTCGCGCGCCGGTCAGGCGACTCGCGGGGAGGCCTGTTCGGCCGAGCCCACTTTCTCGTTTTCTCGACTTTCTATCCTTTTCAGTCCTTACATTAATATGCGACTTTCGCGACATATGTCCATATTTTGAGACTCGTCTTTTCTTTACGACTTTTAGTCAACGCGTGTAAAGGCCATCACGTGAACCCATTTTTTTCTAAAACTTATGCACATCACGACACTTAAAACGACTTTGATCGACGGTCTCACACTATTAATTTTTGTATCGACGACTCTTTAGTCGTATCCGACACATAATTAATTTAGACTCCATTTCTCGATGTGATAAGTCGGGACAAGGCATCGAGATTCGGGATCGGGCTAGCACCACGCCTAGGTTCCATATCTCGTCCTCCGTTTAATACACAATATAATGTGTATTTAATCGAAGTTCGTCCATTTGCACAACTTACGGTCTAGTTTATATTTATTATATACGGGTCCGTTTCTAGTTAGCATTTGCTGCTTATAATTCAATTATTCTATTTTATTGCTCGTTGTATTGTGAATTCCGGGTTGTATTCCGCCCGTGTAATTTGTAATTTATTTACGAGTTTTCTATTATTTGATGTTTGCCATTTATTTATTTAAATGAACATCACATGCTAAATCACTTTGACGTGAATCAAGATGCATTAAATGACGTAGTTAATCAACAACTCGCATGCTGTATCGGTATAATAATGCAAAGGGACGAGCCCCATGAACTTTGAAATCGAAGTGGGCTTACTTTGTGTATAGCCCATGACGACATAGAGTGGGCTCGTATGGTTCCGAATAACCACAAAATTCGGTGGCGAATCCATTTTGACTTAAATTTCGAACCCGAGAGCAATCTCACCACGAGATTCATTCGCCTACCCAAACCCGCGCGTGGCCGCGTCGGGGTGGACCTACGTCATGTCCACACATTGGCAATAAGAGTCATTCCAGGCATGGAGTGCTTAAGGGTACAAGTCTTTATCTTTAGGTCCCGTGCCCCCCAACTTTGAGTCGGCTAAGGATCAAAGTTGACTTGAACGGTTTCCGAGTCCCCATAATTGACTCCGTGGCGACTCCACAAATCGGCAACGAATTCAGTTCACTAAAAAGGTCGCCTTACCAACCATATCGGCCTTTAAACATTTACAACCACGACTCGATCGATTCCAAACGGGAACACGGGTGCCTGCACCCATCTAGTACAAGTCCGAATCGTCATCCGAATCAAGGTCCGACACATCGCCCCGAACGCGAGATCGGACTGGCCCTCGACCGGGAGGGGGCCGCTTAGGTTGCCGCCGCGATCAAAATCGGGTCGGTCCCGGGCGAGCGTACACGGGGCACCGGGCGGTGCAGACGGACGTCCACACATCTCTGCAAAACCCGCCGTCACCCAGTCAAAACGCCCCAACTGACTCAAGTCAGCCAGGAAAGGCAAAAGCCTACTACTAAACCGCTCGCCCTTGTCCGAAAAGTGGGTCGAACCTAGGAAATACCACAAACACAGACGGTCATCCTGCGCCGCTGTGTTGGGCTCCCGACCCTCCATAACCGCCTCTCTCTCAATGTGGTTGGTGATATAATAACTAGCCAAGGCATGGGGCGAGCGGTAACCAGAAGACTCAAGACAATCCCCAATTCAACTCCTAACCTCGACACTATCCACCCTAGGGCCCTCTAACGTTCACCTGATCAACTCGGGACCCCAAGGCAGTCTCGTGATCACCCCTAAATCCTCTAGGTTCATGCCGACCTCCCCAAACGACATATGAAATGTCAAGGTCGTGTTATAAAAGCGATTTACCATCGCTCTAATTTCCATTAGGTTGCTCTTGGTTTTGCAACCTGCCAGTCGAACCCAATGCCCGACTAGGGGACCCAAGTCCATCCCTATGATCAACTTCTTAGCCTCGGGGCTAAGCTTCTAGGAGTATACCTCCAAAAACATCGTAAACCCCGAAAAGGTCCTTATCAGAACTGCGGGCTGCAAACCATGATGATACAAGCGTATAAGTAAACGCTAGAAGTACAAATCAATACCAAATAAAAATCGATAACAAAAATAACCAAAGGTACTCACCTTTTTGTTAATGGTACGACTAGATACATGCAAATCCGGACGGAGCAGTAGTTGTCGCCCATCCCATCCCCTAGCCTAGACAGGATCTACTTAAGCGGCTTCCTCGGCCTCGTCAGCAGGTCTATGTACTTGCCTTCTCCTTACCGTCACGGGCAACGCATGCCTCCTAACTTGGTCAAAATCAGTTTCATTTACCGCCCGGGCTCCAACCTAGGTGAAGGGGTCTTCCGATGTCTCTTGCGGGCCATCCAGGGAGTCAGGGAACTCGAACCAGAAGCCTCGCCGATCGTGCCAACTGTAGGGACCTCGTCAGGACGTCCCGTGCCATCTCCAGTTGTAAAGCCCAAACTTTTAGGCAAGATATCAAACTTTCGAAAAGCACACTAGCACCTATTTTTGACCCCGATAACAATAAAAGTGGTTTCGTGATAATCCGGCATCATTATGGTCTCGTGTGGTCCGTTGTACGCCTCACAACCTCACACAATGTAACCTAGGGTGCATTCCGTGTCACGAAATTCGACATACAAGCTATCCACAACGTCACAAGCAAGAATTAGCCAAGTTTACAAGAGTCAAGTACGGGAATAATCGGGAAATCGGTCCCTAAACCCTAACTTTCCAGATTTAGCCATGGGAGGCCATTAAAGGACCTTCAAGCTTTCATTTCAAGCAAACAACTACACCTAAAAGCTCTATACTATCCTAATTCGGAGAGGGAACAAATAACAAGCATCAAAACGTAGCAAGAAGAAAACACCCAAATCGATTTCTTGGGTTTAAGCAAATCCAATTCAAAATCATACCAACCAAATTCAAATCGACAATAGTGAGTAAAGGACACTTACTAGGGGTCGACATTATCGAGATTGAGTAAAAATCGAGCTTAAAATCGGTAACAATGAGGAAAGACAAATATGAGACGATAGAACGTAGGCGTCGGTTTTTGAAATGAAGGAACCGTCGCCCCTCCAAACACGCTTTTATTTTGGGTCTGCAAAAAAAACTTCGACCGCATCGCTGGCACCCGATTTCTGCAAAACTAGAGCCCAGGCGCCTCGGTATTGGGTCGCACGGAGACAAGCGCCTAACATTTCAGCTTAAGCTAAAGTCGGGTTAATCCAGACACATCTCCCATTACCCGAAAGACGTACATTCATTGATTAGTAAAGAAACCACAAGCAAACCGCATTATCATCCTCAGCAAAGCCACCCAAACTATACTACGCTCCCCAGTGGAGTACCACGTAAGCCAGCACAACCCATTATGCAAACCAACGAAAATCCCCAACGGTACCCATCAATTCAAGCCACTCTCGAAATACAAAGTGCGAATAGCAAACCCTTCGGAAACATTGCAAATACAAATCAACTACCCCAACAAATCTTCAATCCAAAGAAATCAACCTACACCCCCAGCAGAAAATCACGAGCCCTAGTCCAAATACGAAAGAGCAATAAGCAATACAAATATAATTATGCACTCGCCAAGAGTTTATGCAACGATCCAAAAAAATCAAAATGTAAATACAACTACCAAAAACCTAGGCAACCACTCAACAATATGCAAAGTCCATGAACAGACAGGAATCTGTTACAAAGAATACAATATGCAAAGACCATGAATAGATGAAACCTATTCCAAAGAATACAATATCCAAAATCCAGGAATAGACAAGAATCTATTCCAAAGAATACAATATGCAAAGTCCAGGAACAGACATGAATCTGTTCCAAAGAATACAATATGCAAAGACTAGGAATATATAGAACCTATTCCAAAGAATAGAAAATGCAAATTCCAGGAATAGACAGAAATCTATTCCAAAGAATACAATATGCAAAGTCCAGGCCAGAATAGGCAGAAATCTATTCCAAAGAGTACAATATGGAAAGCCCAGGAATAGATAGGGAACCTATTCCAAAGAATACAATATGCAAAGTAAAGGAATAGATGGAACCTATTCCAAAGAATATAATCACAAAGGCCAGGGACAACCTCAAACACGGGGTCTATTCCAACGATCAAAACACTGCTCATCGTCAATAACTCTTCAAACCCAAGTCAAAGCAAGCAAATCCAGATCAAAACTTCAAACAAGCAACCGCAGACGAGGAGGTAAGGTATGATTTCTAAATCATAGCTAACGAGCCTTAGTACATAGTCCAACGGAGTTAAAACGACCCGAGTGAACAGCCACCAGGTCGTAATCCTCGATTGACCTGGGCGGCTATACTTTGACTTTTGCCTTGTACAAGCCTCAGTCAAAGTAGGGGCCTCTCTAAACACCCAGATTTGGACCTGGTGGCTGCAGGAGAGTCCGACAAACGCCCGATGATGATTGGACTGCAACACGACATGATATTATGATGTTTTCGAGAGTTTTTCTATAGAACGAATCAAATAATTACTCGGAAAAATTAATTCGACATCAAGATGATCTTAGACGTGTCATTACGGTCACGTCGACACTAATTAAAATCAATTACACGCAAAGTCAAACCAGAGTCAACGCGCCAGGCCGAGTTGAGCCTCAAGACGCGCGCCCAAGGCCTAATGACGCACGCGCTAGGGCAAAGGACGGATGCTTAATGTCCAAGAAAATGCAAAGTCACGTATAATCTCCGCTTTGGAAACTTTTCAAATCGGATCTTCATAATCTCAACTGTCGCACTTCTGGCGCCTGAGAATTCCATCGCCTGAAGCCAGGCGTCTCAGTTCTGGGTCGCACAACGTGCAGCGCCTAAAATCTCAGATTGAACTACGAGAAAAATTATAAATACCCTCTTCCTCCGCTAATAATCGACATACCGACTTCTCCCTCTACGAGCTCCACACAACTTGTAGCTCTTATTTAGCGTCGCACTTTGCGATATTAGGAACGATCCACTCGATCATTATCTCCTTGATTCGCATTCTACGTATCAACACTACTCTTCGTAGTTCCTCGAGTTCCTGATTCGACAAGAACGAAAAAGGGCACTTGTGTTGGCTCGTCAACTTACCCTAAAGTAGTGAAGCGCTGTCAGAATGACCGCAGGATGCTAGGAGGATCATCCCGTCAAAGTCGATATCGTCACTAGGTTGTCATCTTAACCAAACTTTACATATTGCACTTTGGTTATGCATTTAGATAACGTCGAGTCCGACCTAAGTGGATACTAATTCCACGACGTGTTCATCATTTACACTCCAATTGGTGTACAGGTCTTACTCCTGTTCGGGCCAGTCAAGACTAACTCGTATAACATACGTAACATCCACAACTTCAATCTCAAGTACTAAAACACCTACATCGAATCTGAGTAGTCATTACAAGATCCATTCTTGATCGTCTACACATCGTACTTCATTTAGTTTACTTTCTGAGGGTGCAACTCCTCATACAATGTGATTTACTTACATTTCGCATTTTATCGCTATCGTATAATTTACCGCTTTTATGACCATAATCGCATGCTAAATCACCTAACACAAAATCAAAACGTAAGAAAATTAATCTTAAACAAAACGAGCAGTGGTCTAGTCCTGTATTAATCTTGATGCTAACAACTCACATATGTGGCTCAACGCATCCTTATTAATGTCGCACCGACGCACTTTAAGTAGAATACCAGGTAAGGTATACCACGAGAATGACTAATATCCGTATTATCACGTTAAAATTGATTTGCTAGTACGAATACTATCTAGTACTCTCTACTCTCATACGGGCATCTTCTCATGGCATGCTTATCACGTGAAATAGCATGCAAAGAATGTAAAAGTACTTACTTCGACGAAAAACTTACTTGTCCTTAAACAACCGACAAAGCAAAGGCATAGCGTTAAAACAATGGATGTTATCGCATTTACGCCCATCGATTGATTAGTAGAAGCCGCTATGTGCGGGCGGGATTGGGTGTTGACGTCTATCGGATGTTAGCTTCCGAATACGGACCCTCACCCCTTAGTCAGAATCTACCGTTTCTGGATTTCTGAAATCATTGACAATGAGAGTCAATATAGACATGGAATGCTTAAGGGTACAAGTTTCTATCTTTAGGTCCCCATGTCACTCAGCTTTGAGCCGGCTAAGGCTTAAAGTTTACTTGAACGGTTTCCGAGTATCCCAAAAATTACTTGGTGGCGAATCCACAAAGAGGCAACAAATTCAGTTCGCTAAAACAGTCATCAGACCAAACAAATCGGCCTTTAAACAGTTACAACCACATCTCGATCGATTCAACGAAAACATAAATGTCCCCATATATCTATCTAGTACAATTCACATCGTCAACCAAATCGAGGTCCGACACTTCGCCCTAAACGCGGGATTGAATTGGCCCGGGACGCGCAAGCGTTCCGGGGGGCCATGTAGGTTATCGTCGCGATGGTCCGCGCGGGTGGCAACGTCCACACAACTTATCACCACTCTTCAACTCTTTAATAACACTCATCAGTTCACTCTCAACAGATAACACACTAGACGAGGTTTCTAATTTTTTCATTTTGATCCCAAATAACCGATGACGAGGGACCTTTTCTTATTGTATGGTGCTTGTAGTGTGCATTCGAGCTCTGGAAAAGGGGATGACTGACTTTAGGAGGTCGTTCCTAACGCCCAAGACTGCCGAATAGCATCGTGATGATGTAGGGTGCAGCTGACGGCCTGGGGTTCGGGCGTCAGCCCGCCGGCGACCCAAGATTTGGGTGCCCGACTTTGGGCGACCCGGTTCTAAGTCACCTGATCCGAGGCGGTCTGGTTCTCGGTTATGGAAATTTTCCATAATTTCCTAATTACGATGCAATTATATCTATATATGCGGGTTATGGGTTATCGTTTTAGACATAATTAATACCCAAAGTGTCTTGATAGCTTTTGTTTTGTTTTCTGAGTCATGTCTGGTTTTGGTCATCTTTTGACCGAGTGGATGAATTATATCAAGAAAAGTGAACTTGAAGCTTTGCTAGATGATGGTTTGTCCATTATTATTTCTCTAAAGCAAATTAAAGTGCAAGATGTTTTTTATTTGCATGTTCGCGCTTTTGGAACGCTAAGTACCATGTGTTTGCATTCCCGAGGGGTGATGTATGTCCTCTTCCCGAAGAGATAGACGCGATTGGGGGGTGCCATTCGTTCCACCCTTGTATACCAATTCAAGGTGATGTTTCAGTGGAGCGGTTTTGTCATTTTTTGGATATTCCTCTGTCGTACACTACTACAAAAATAGGATTAGAGAACTGTTGAAATATGTCTTAGAGAACGCCTTAGGACCATTTTCTAACTCAGTCTTCTCTATTGTACAGGGAACAGTTGTTGGATGCGTTTTATAAGTTACAAGATAGAGAACGCCTCGGTCAAAGAGGTGTTATCTTTACTATAGGTATAGATTACTTTTATGTTAGTTGGACGTTCTCTCTTCCTATACTATAGATAACGCATATCCTTGATTACAGTTATATTTTCCCATACTGTAGAGAACTATGGGGTAGACCATTGTTCTCTAACTTGTAAGTAGCATTATTTAAAACAAAAAATACCACTACAATTTATCAAAATATTTATCAAAATAAATAAATAAATAAATAATACCACTACCTGATTTAAAATACACTTTCGCTTCTCGCCGTCGACGATTTACTTAAAATCGTCGACAATTTTACGTAATTTACCTATTTTACCCTTTACTCTTTTTCCTTCCTTAACTAAACAAAACAGCCTTTCCCTTCATTCAATCAACAGCAATTGAGTTTTCGACTTCAAAAAAAAGCAATTATCATTAAAAAAAAACCAATTTTTCCGTCAAGCATCCACAACGAAGATCAGCAAAATCAACAACCTAGCATCAGCATCAACAAAAATCATCAAAATCGACCCAGGCGCATCTCTCGACCCGACCCAACTACTATTCAAAATCGAGATAATTAACTCTCGACCCGACCCGACCCAACTACTATTCCCAAACTTTAAATTTCAAAGTCTACGCCTGGGCATAGACTTTAAAACTCGAAGTTTATGCCTGGGCATAGACTTTAAATTTCAAAGTCTACGCCTGGGCATAGACTTTAAACCTCGAAGTCTACGCCTGGGCATAGACTTTAAAACTCGAAGTCTACGCCTGGGCATAGACTTTAAAACTCGAAGTCTACGCCTGGGCATAGACTTTAAAACTCGATGTGTACGCCTGGGCATAGACTTTAAAACTCGAAGTCTACGCCTGGGCATAGACTTTAAAACTCGAAGTCTACGCCTGGGCATAGACTTTAAAATTCGAAGTGTACGCCTGGGCATATACTTTAAAATTCAATGTCTACACGTTAAAGCAGACGTACGCTTATAGGCTATTCCAGGGTTGTCTTCCACGCATATACCGAAAAGTCTTTCACGACTGTCTTTTCTTTTTCCGCGATAACCAATGAAATTAAACCGCGTACATAACAAGAGAAATAAACTAACCCCGTCAATGACGTCGTCTTCCGAATTGTTTTCGGTATACGGAAAATTCAAATCAAAAGGGAAATTATTAACCGTGTTCGACATTCCAGACAATTGTCAACGTTATTGGAAAAATCAAAATATAAGCGTTTCGATGATATTCGGTTAAATTTAAATATAATAGTGCTACTTTCGGACTTTGTAATTTTCTTAAGTTAAATTGTGGTAGGTTAAATAATACTAATTAAGTTAATTTAGTTAGTAAATCGTGATAATATAATAGTAGTTACGTGGTTATATCGTGATAATATTATAATAATATAATGGCAGGTTAAATTAATAGTAAATCGTGGTTAGTTTAGATTTCCTTTAGTTAGTAATTAAACAGAGGGCAATTCGGTCATTTACTGTCATATTTGCCGACGACGTTAAGTAAATCGCCGACGACGATGAGTAGTCCCCTTAAAATACCAATACAAAATTAAAATACTTGTACTAAATTAAAATACTTGTACTAAATTAAAATACTTATACAAAATCGTTGATATTAAAACCAACGCCAATTTAAGTACAATTATTAATCATAACTATACAATGTTTATACACAACTGATTACATACAATATATAATAAATCAACATTACCTTGTAATCTTGTATTACAAATAATATCATGCTAATACAAGATTAAATAGACTAATACAGAATACAATATAAGTTGTCTTCCGTTCAATATTCTCCCAAAAGAAATGTAACTTCAAACATTTTCTCCTCTAGGTGCTCTTCCACCAACTGATGATGCTGCTTTTTGTTGCTGGGATTTAAGAATTGGTAATTTAAGAATTAAGAGGCGACTCTCTATGACTAGATCTTGAAGCATCCAACAAGTAATGGCGATACCTATGCTCCGTCCTCCATCTCATCCTTGGTCATCATCATTTCTTTCTCAGTTCCATGTGAGGTTGCAGACCACGGCAAGTTCGGCGGCGAGAAATTTGTCTCTAACAATGGCGGTGACGTGATAAACTCCAACGATAATGATGATTATGTTGTCGATTTTGGTTATAAATCCATGATTTTTTATTTAGATCTCCGCAAATTGAATGTGATATTCTAATCGACTCACTAATTAGACTTGCATTAATCGGTTTAATCACAGGGTATAAAGGAGATAATGGAGTTGATTGTATGGCTTTTGAGTTGATTTTAATCAAATAAAAAGAAAACCCTAGATTGGAAAACATAGTACAAATGAGATGATGGAAGAAGATAAACAAAAAGCAGAGGCAAAAAGAAGAAATACGCTATCACACTAGAATGACAGTGGATAGTTGGATAGACAAGGAGGATTGATGACATGGCAAATAAATGATCTTTGTATTAAAAATTTATCTACGGTTGTTGTTTGAACAAAAAGTGGAAGACGCCTTTTTGTAGAGGCGTTATCTATTCATATTCCAAATAATAACTGTTATTTTAGTAAGGCGTTCTCTATTCTTTTTCAAATAACGGTTGTCTTAGAAAGGCGTTCTCTATTCTTTTCTAAGTAGTTGTTTTCTTGAAAAGGCGTCTCTTCAGTTCTAGAAAACGCATAAGCAACTGGACCGTTCTTTATCTTGCGTTACATATTCCAATATTTGTTGTAGTGGGAGGAGACCGATGTTTTCTTTGGAGAAGGTGGTATGAAATTAGAGCTTCTCGTTAAGGAGTTCTCATTGGAGGACGCTCGTTGTATCTCACCTCTAGCTCGCAAGCACGCTCTTAGTATTGCAATAACATGTTATTATCTGTTTGAGGATGCATCGATGCATGCTGGTTAAGGTAACCCTCGTGTTCTAGATGTTGTAATGGAGATAGAGCATGGGCGATCGCCTTCTTGGATTATTTTGGGTGAACTTATATTGGGTCTCGACACACGTTCGCGGATTCACTGTACTCCCTTTCGCGGTTCTAAGACCATTTTACAGGTATGTCGTGGTGCTATTTTTCATTCTATTTGAGTCTGCCCTAGTTCGGAGTTGTGAACTTGTGTAGTAATATGCAGGTTTGGCTACAGGAGAGGCTACATCTTATCGAGCCACCTCGGCTTATTAAGGGTTATAGCTGTAAGAGGCTTGCTTCACGGAGTGTAGTACCATTATGGAATGTCGGTTGTACCGAAGATGAGTGGTTCTCTCGTCTGCTTGCCGATGGAGGGATTGTCATTAGATAGACTGTCCCGTGGTGGCATGTCAAAAGGTATATTGGGCTCCCGTTCACATCATGGGCCTGTACAATGCGAATTTTGTCCTTGAGTGAATGTGTCTATGATAAACGTCATTTTAGTTATTATTTTATCCACATTTATTTACTTATTCGGGTCGATTTTGTGTGCTTAAACATTATTATAGCTCACTATATTAGTTAATTAGTAATTAGTATATTTATTATAATTATAGTAATAATTGTTATTTTTTTGAGAAATTGGTACTGCTTTTTGCTAGTTTTATTTTGTAGGATTTGGAGCGAGGATTAGCGGAAAGAAACGGGTCAGAGTCGAGTCAAGAAGCAAAACGGGTTGAGACGAAGTCAGGTCAAATTGACCTTTGACAAACTCAATTTTACTCCCCTCATCCTCTCCCAATTACAGTAAAGCAATACTTAACCCATATCAACTTCCATCATCCTCAATCTACCATCAACTATCAATCATCCTCCATCACCATAATTAATCAACCCACAAACATCATCATTCAAACCTCCATTATCATACTCTCAGCACAACCATCATCCCAACTCTGACCTCCGCCGCTCCTACTCCTGCCCAGCCACCGTCATCTCGACCCAGCTCCGATCACTTGCACCGCGAGATTCGGCCAGGTCCGACGTCTCCAGTCACGCACCAGACCACCACGACTGAAGCTTGACTCTGGCAAAGCTCGACCAACGCAACAACTAGAACAACCCAGGCGCACCACCGTCAACACTACCGACTGACTCGCTCCAGTTCGTCCGACCACCACGGCGAACCAACTCCGGCAGCCCAGTTCCGTCCACCGCGACGCGACCTCTTGCTCGGACCACCAGACCAGACCGCCATGGTCGTCTCCTCCATCTCCGGTGAACCAGTATCTCTCGGCTTATTCCGAGAACTAGACTGAGTCGGGCCTTGGACTAAGTGAAAGCTAGAGCTGTTTTGAAGATTTAAGAAAAGAAGAGACGGAAAGACTATATTGCCCTTCATTTAATTGGGGTCGTTTCATTCAGTTTGGTGCTGTCATTTTACTTTGGGGTCAACTGGCAAGAGTGAGTATAAAAGGGGTTAAACACTTCATTTCATGAGAAAAAAGGAGGAGGCCGCACTGTAGAATTTAGAGTGGCAGTAGTAGGAGTTAGGTTTCTCTCGCATTTTACGTTTCATTTAGTCTTAATTAGTTTGTTTTAGATTAAGTTGATCTTTAATTAGTTGGATTAATCTTGCACTCTATTTCTTCTTCATTTATGCAATTCTTCATTTTAAGATTGGTATTTTATTTTCTCTTTTCATTATTGTTCATCTTTATTGTTTATTAGTTTTAGGTTATTTTATTGCTCAATTAGTCTAAAGTTTCCATCTTTACTATTTATTCATGTTTATTATTATGATTAGAGTAGTGGGTAGTTTAATTAGTTTAGTTTTAATCATGTTCGAGTAGTTAATTTCTAGGGTTGAGGAAGACTTGGTTTTCTCGTTTTGTGGGTTTGTTGTGTGTTTATGGACTTTGTTGACTTATTGTTGGTATTCTTCATTGATTGCGATTTTTGTATGATTTACTTGTCTTGGCCACGATGGGTGAATTATATTTCGTTAAGCTTTCTTTGGGGTGGGTCGACCTAGTAATAAGTGCGAGAGCCCGTTATTAGGACCGTCCCAGGTAGATAGAGACTCGAGAGAGACCCTTTATCTTCTCAATTACCGACCATAATCGACTCATTTGTGAACTCCGATAACTCCTTTGAGACTACCTCGTCGACCTTGACCCTAGCTCTTCTTATCGTATTTATTTCATTTGTTTGTTCGATTAGCTTAGCTCGCTAGTTTAGACCTCCTTTCAAACCAAAATCTCTTCTCCTTTGACTAATTCCTTACCTAGACCGAGACCTTTATTTTAACTTGACCGTCCCTGTGGAATTCGACCCAACTTACCCTCGACTACCCGAGTTTAGGATTAGTTTGTTCTTATTTTGATCGATCGGGATTCGCAACAAATCCCCGTCCGACAAATTGGCGTCGTTGCCGAGGATGGTGTTAAGTTAGATATTTGACTTGGGTTGGTTTTGGAATTAGTCTTTCATTGTTTTTTTAGATGTAAGTCGATAGCTTGTTTTGTATACACTTGTGTGTTTTTGTGCTTTCTTGTGACTTTTCGTGAATCTCTTCTATCTTCTTCTTATCCATAATGCCTTCTCTTGCCGACCATAGTAGTCCGGGTCTCGACTTATTTGTCTCTCTTATTAATATTGGGGTTTTTGAGGGTCCTTACTTCGATATTGAGCCTTATTATATTGATTTGGTGGAGCGGGATGCCTTTCATGGACTTGAGAGTGAGGATGTTTATGGTCTTCTTGAGAATTTTTTGGACTTATGTTGTTTGTTTAAAAGGGGGTACCCCTTGATACCATTAAGCTTATATTGTTTCCATTTTTTCTTAAGGATGGAGCTAAGAGATGGTTTCATTCACACCCTCCTAACACCTTCACCTCTTGGAAATCACTAGCCCGTGCATTTCTTAGGAAATTTTTCCCTCCCTTGAAGATTGCCATGTTTAGAGATGAGATTCTTAACTTTGAACAAGGCAAATTTGAGAGTTTGAGTGAGTCTTGGGATAGATTCAAGGGTTTATTGAGAGCTTGTCCAGTTCAAGGAATCCCACTTTGGCTAATCACTTCGACCTTCCTTCAAGGTTTGCTTCCTCACCACTGAAAATTAATCATCTTTTCATAAGAGAGAAAATTCAATGAGTTAGATGATGATGAAGTTTCCGGTTTAATTGAAAGAGTGGCTAGTGTCAATGACCAATGGGGATTTGTGAGAGTGAGACCTCAAGTGAGAGAACCTAGAGATAACCCACCTATGCCTTCTTTTCAACATGAGTTGAGTGCTAAGGTAGACTCTTATTATTCTCTTGATATTGTGCATGATTCTTCTATTCGTCAAGCTTCTTCTTCCCTTGTGACCATGAATGCTATGCATGACATTTCATCTACTTTTGCATCTTGTGGTGATTTGGGAAATACTTTATATGTGCTTCCTTCTTGTTCTTTTCCACCTCTTATTGATAATGAGGAGGATGATGATTTGGATGTTGTTCAATATGTTCCCCAAACCCCTTTGAATGCTAACATGGTGAATGATGATTTGCATGCTATTGACTCTTGTGAACCTACTTGCCTTCCTTCAACACAATTTCCGTATTCCCTTGTCCAACTTACACCTCTTGTTGTGAGTGTTAATGATTATGAGTTGGAATGTATGCTTTTTGAGGAAAATGTGTGCTTGGATAAGTTTTATGATCTTTGTAGAGAGGAAGACCACTAAGATCTTAGCTTGTGTGAGTTGGAGGGCATATCATTTGAGGTTGATTTTGAGAGTTTGGAAAAGGATTTGAATAAAGGAGAAACTCTTGAGGTTGAGAGGAAGGATCAAAGAGAAGATACTGAGATATTTGAGGATGCTTTGAGTGATGAGATTTTAGAGATAGATGATACTTGGGATTATGAGATTGATTTCTTTGAGGAACCTATTTTTGAGAAATTTGAGCCCTTCCCTTGTATGGATTTTGAGTCTCTTTCACCCATTGATGATTTGGATATGGTTTCTCTTTGTGGACATGACAAAGGTCCACCCCGACGCGGCCACGCGCGGGTTTGGGGAGGCGAATGAATCTCCATATGAGAATGAATCGAATTGAAATTTAAATCGAAGTTGGAGTCGCCACCGAACTTTGTGGGAGTTCGGGCCCGTTCGAACCCACTCTATGTCGTAGTGGGCCGTGTACAAAATACGGCCCATTTCCGATGTCAGAGTTTATTGGGTTCGTCCCTTTGCATTTGATACCGATACCGACGTTATCGGATATCGTGTATTGAATGACTCTCGTTGCCAATGGTTTCGGACATCCGGAAACCGAGGTTCTGAGTAAGGGGTGAGGGTACGTGTTGGGAAGCCCACAAAGAACACCCAACCCCGCCCGCACATAGCGACCTCTACTAGGATATTGTTTGATGTTTTAATACGCGCGTTAGTAGAACGATGAAATGATATGCAAACATTGTTTTCCCTGAACATGCGAGAAATTGAATGGGTTGCTAAGTCGATTTAATGCAACTAAAATTAACGTCAAAGTTGTATTTTTAGCATATGAGATTCGTTATAGTATAATAAAACAAACGAAAAGAAAAGAAATTGCTACAAAAACAAACAAACAAGTTAGTAACGGTTTGTAAATCGAATAAAAAAATATAAATACGATAATATGCATGATTTTGAAAAAGTTTATGGCACGTGATGGATTAACACGTGTTGACCGAGGTCGAAAAATATTTGTCGAAATCTGAAAAAACGTTGTTTTGTCTAAAAAACGATGTTCGAAAAAATAATAAAAAAACAGAAAAAAAAAAAAAAAAAACCGCGTCGCGTTTCAGCCGGCCGCGCGACTTGCCCGGGATGCCCGCGACTCGCACCCCGGCCTGTTTTGAAGTCGCTTTTTTGAAAATCGATGTACTCGATTCAATATTTTCGATATTCGATTATGAAATGGATATCCAATATTCGGAATAATTTTGGAAAAGATGAAAAGAAAAGGTTTTGAAAAATCGTTTTGTAGAATTAGAAAAACGATGCTTAAGAAAAAAAAGTAGAGAAAACGAAGAAAGAGGCCGCGGTTTCCAGGCTCCCGCGCGAGTCGCCTGGGAGGGGCGTGACTCGCGTGGGCTGCTGTCTCGGCTCATTTATTTTCAAAAATCGTTAATTTCGATAAATCACGTACAAATATGAATTAATTTATACTCGATTTATACTTTCGGTATTCGTCGTATTCGATATTCGATTATGAAATCGATATCGAATATTCGGAATGACTTTTAGAAAAAAATTTATAAAATTGTTTTGAAAAAAGAATTTGAACGAAAAGAAAAGAATGTTAGTTCTCTCCGTGTTAAAATCGTCGTATTTTGTAAAGAGAAGATGTAACGATTTTTTAGCATCGATGAGATTAATGTAATTCTTTCAATACGATATTCAACTAGAGAATCGGTATCGTACTTTTTAAGAATATTCGTTATATGAAAATAGTTTTTGTAGTATCGATATTAGAAATAAATAAAAAATGTGACGAACGACCCATAATAAATAGACCGACGACGACGCTAGGACGAGAAGAAAAAGACGCGGAAAAGACGAGAGAAAGAAAGAGAGAAGAGAGAAATCGGGTTTGATTTTACACCCTAAACCTACACGCTTTGTTTACTCGGATCGGGGCTCGTCGGAATGTGGCTAGGGCACGGGAGCGTCGAGTTAATGTCGGTGAGTTGAGGTGGTTGGTTGGGACGTGTAAAAGGGTATCGGGTTTAAGGGCCGGTTCCTTCGGGTCTCAGATGCACTATCGGTTTCTCGATGCTAAATGTAAGAATCTCGAGGTGTATGATTATTTATGAATGTCGATGTGTGCGAATAAGAAAGTTGATGTGAAGTTGTTGTATGATATATGATTCAAGTGTGTTAATTGTGTTGTGCAAGGGGCCTATTTATAAGAAAATTCTCGACCTTGGCTAGGAGAAGTGTTTGGGTTAGAACTACCGCTTAGGATAGGAATTGTAAGAAGCTGAGAGGAACGAGAATTCCACTTGCTTGGCGGAGAAGCAACGAACCCGGCTGAAAACAGGCTGCTCGGCCGAGTGTCCTACGCTCGGTCGAGTGTTTGATTCGGTTTTCGGATAGAAATCCTACTTGAGATCGAATTCCATCCTTAAACGGATTTGTTTAATTTTTTATGTAGCTGATTTTTTTAGTATTCGAGTCCAGGCCGGACTCATGAGGTATCACGGCTGGTCCGTGTGTCTCGAAAAAATATCTCCGACCGGGTTTCGACTCGGTCGTAAAAAGACGGTTTTGCCCCTGGTGTCGGATTCGACCCAAATTAGTCTTATTTGATTCGAAATGACCCACTGGGCCTGAATTTGAAGTCTGTTTTTTGATATTTGTACCCCGTAAAAAGCCCAAACCAAATGCCAATGATTTTGAGCACGTTTTCGAGTATGTTAAAGCATGTTTGCGTCCAATCATCATCGGGTGTTTGTCGGAAACTGCTATAGACACCTGGCGGTCAAATGTGGGTGTCTACAGAGCCCCCACTCTGACTGAGGCTTGGATAGGGCAAAAGTCAGAGTAGCTACCAGGCCAATCAAAGATTAGGACCTGGCAGACTTCCGATCGGGTCGTTTAAAGTCCATTAGACTCTGCGTGAAGGACCCGCCGGCCAAAGACTAGAAATGTACCTGAGCTGATGGTGATAACTCCATGGGGAATCTGACTTGTCGTATAAGTCTTGGGTGTGCCTATATATGGGCTCATCCATTTAAATGCCGCCGGGGAGTTATGTGAATTGCGCGGTCTTGAATTGTACCTGTATAAGTTACATAAAATTTTGCATGCAACATGTAGGCGAAACAAATATGACTCGCGCTGGGGAATAAAAATTTTGAGAAAGGTTTTGAGTTTTGAATTTGAAAGAGTCTTAAAAATTAGAGAATTTTTTACTCTGAAAAGGAATAGGAATGCTCGGGATGACTTAGCTAGATCCTAGGATAGGGCCTGTATGCTAAATCCTCTGGGATTAGGAATCCTTAAGTGAGGAGGAGAATCCGGTTTTATGCTATAAATACCCTCTCCCTGCTTCATAATTTTTCATAATTCCCACAATTTCCTCTCTTCCTTAAAGAAAAACGAGCCCTGAGAACCTTATTTTTTCTTTTAGAAATCTAATTATGGGAATCGACCGATTAATTGGAATGCTGCAAGAGTGGTCCCGATACTTCAGAGACGCAGATAAAGTCATTCTGAACCAGAATGGTGTCACCCAGTTATTCATGATCCGCCAGATGCAAGTAGACCGTCACTTTTTGGATGCTTGCTTGTCCTACTGGGACGATACTTATCACGTTTTTGGTTTTCCTCGAGGCGAAATTTGTCCTATCCCTGAGGAAATTGCTGCTGTAGGTGGGTGGAATCCCATACTTCGCCCTGCTATCCCATTTTCGGTTCATGACCCGAGGAGAAAGCTACGGTAATTTTTAGGACTTTCTCATATGGAGGTATCCCGTATGCTGGAAGGAGATACCGTTTCCTTGATTGATTTGGCTGAAATATTTATGAACCCAGATGACGTCCGGGTCAGGCCGGTCCATAGCCGTAGGGCCTTTACTTTCTGTATGCTCCACGTTTACGCCTTTGAAGGTCATATGGATTTATTATCTTGCATGGGTCATGTCCGACTCTTCACTGTGGCTGACCTGATGGAAACGGAGCACAGCCCGGCTTGGCTGATTACAGGAGAGATTATCTAGGGTTTGGATAATCGCAAAAGGGATCCGTCAACCTGGTTGACTGGGAGTACCCGTCTTTTACAGGTATAGAGATTTTTTTATTTTCAATTTTTCCGGGTTTCTTGGTTTTTCGCGATTTTCTCGGTTTTCGCGTTTTTTTTGTTTTTTTTTTTTTACTTTTTTTTTACTTTTTGCGATTTCGATTTTTTCAGCTTTGCCTATTTGAGAGCCTATCGATCATTGACCCTCCCCTTGACGTAAGTCGATACCGCCCCAATCAGGTGATGACGAGGAGACGGACCATTGACTTTTCTCGCCTCAATACTCAAAAATACTGGGACGAAGTGCTGTCTTTCCATGAAGGCCCATTGATCCGGTGGACCGTACCCTGGTGGCCCATTTATATTCGGACCGGCTTAGAGTCTCGAGATAGGGCTCGATATCAGGTGATCCTATCTTTTAAACAAACAATTCACCTCTTTCCCGATCACATACTTAGGCAATATGGTCGGGCCCAAAGAATCCCGGAAATCGAGGCGGTCTTGAGTGAATCTACTCAGCTGACGGACGTAATGTGTGACACTTGGATGCAAAGGTGGTATACCTGAGCCACTTGGTCTGTTCCCAAGACTCCTCATTCGATCTGGGTATCCGATTCTTACGTCAAATGGACAAAAGCTGATTCTGCTAAAGCTCGGGCTGCCCTGAAGACTGATGAGGCTTTCGAGCTGTTGCGCCGAGAACAAGCTAAAGACAATAGGAGCTTCTTTGATGATGGCGACACTCCAGCTACCTTAGTTCGGCTGATGTCAGGCCAGAAAGGAAAGATTAGGACTCAGACTGAGGGGTCCAGTACTAAAGGTGTGCGGGGGAAAGTGAGCCCCCAGACAGATTTGGAAAGGAGACTTGGTCCAAAATTAAGGGTTCAGGACCGACTTGGTCCTCGAGATAGACTTCCCGAGCATGTACGGGCTTGGCTTGGGCCAGTGACAATGGCAGAAGACACGTTGTCGAAGAAACGGGTTCGAGCAAAGAAAATTCCCCTTGTGATTAGGGAACGTTCGCCCCCGCCCCATCGGCCTCGGGCTCCGCGTGACCCGAAAGATAAGGGGCAAGGAAAAATGCACGAGTAGTCTCCTAAGTTTATTATTTAATTATTACTACTATTTTTGTGGTGTGATTTTTTGTTTTTTTTTTTGAAATTCCCGAGTTTATCGATTTTTTTATATAATAAAAGACATATTAGTGAATACCGTTCCGTCCTTTCGTTATTGCAGTGGTTGTATCCTTTTGAGGGGTTTCCTACGTATCCATAATTAATGGAATCAAACCTTTCGTAGTTCAGACATTTTTTGCAATTTTCGAAATACATCAAGATTATTAATTCGAGATGTGTTGTAATCCCCTAGAAATTCTAACGCGATACAGTGGCGGAAACACTGTAGAGTCGGGATTATAACACGCTGTAACTATGTTTATATAAAAATATAAATGGTAAAGTCAAACATTAGGCCCTAAATAAAATGGCCAAAATTAAATAAATCCACAAAGGGGTTTAACAATCCACAAAACATAATTATTAAAATTAATCGAGCAAGGATCATGTCTGCCCGCTAGCCCACACCCGGAAACATGCATACCTGTCATGTTAAAAACATAACAGCCACAATCAGTGAGGAGCAACGTCAACGTTCTCCCAGCCGTATAACAGGATTTTAAATCAGTAATTACTAATATAGGAAAAATTGTAAAGATGGAAAACAGTAAAACAACATATTAAAATAAGCTTTAGCGTAAAACAAATTAATCAAAAGGGTTTCCGAAGAAACATAAAAATATTTGCCAACCTGCAAACCAATTTATATCGATAATAAATAAAATAATCAAAATGGCGTTATGGAAATTCGACCAATGTGCACAAGGCTAGACTTTCACTAGGATAATACTGGAAACTAGCTTCGAGAACTGTAGACTTAACTCATAACAGAATCCTGTCTCTAACTAGGCAACTCAACTATAACAGGACTGCGTGCAGCGAGGTCCTGGTTTAAGTAGTATACACCTCTCCTGGATACCAAACGTATCTAGTTCAACTGACGGCGACTAACACGATGCGATATCTAGCTTAAGGGCACAATGCACACAATCCTGGGCGAAACTACGCCCAGTTCAACGACCAAATGTGCCCCAAATGGGCACACTGGCTTTATAGCTGATGGCAAAAACGTACACCCCAGATTATTACTCTAACCCCACCCTTGACTTTATTCCATAACTCCAAAACAAGCCGTTATCGATATTCAAAAATAAATATAATCAATATAAATAATATGAGGATAAAAGGAATAAACATTTATATAAATGGGAAAACTTTTTATAAATAGAAACTTACTAATTTTAGAAACTTACTATTTTAGGTAAGAGGAAACTTTCTATTTTAGGAAACTTCTATTTTTAGAAACTTTACCAAAAAATAGCATCATATCAAAATAGCAAAAATATTAGTTCATACTAATAACACATTTTAGTAAACGATGTATATTTATAAAACTAGTACTTTCGGCCTTAACGATATTAATTATCAAAGTGAACATTTAATTTTATGAAATTATTAAAATATCGTACAAGCGTTATAAAATGATTAAAAATGTCCTAAACATTTTAATACTACTAATTAGGGTGTTTTCAAAATTTAAAAAGCTAAAATTCCCTAACTATTATTAGTTTCGACAATAAAATTATAAATAGGATTTTACGGCAAACACCAAATTAAATATTTGAACGTCTTTATTTAATTAAACCAACAAATATATTTAGAGTATGTTAAGGGATGATTTAACTCTTAAGTTTCAGATTTAAATACTTTCAAAATTGCTGGAAAAATAATTCTTTTAGGTAAGACGAAGCATTTTAACGATAAATCACAATTTGTCTGAAAATCAATACTTATTAATTAAAGACTTTAATAAATAGTACAAAAATTACGTAAAATAGTTAAAATATATTTATGGACATTCTGTCCAGTAAAGAAAATTTTCCAGAATTCTAAAACTCGGTTTTTAAAGCGTTTTCTCGTTAATCGTCCAATCTCGACAATAACGATTAACGAAAAATAGTAATTACAAAACGATTTAAGTATTAATATCCAAAAATTATTATTAAACCTAAAAATCATGAATTTCCATAAACTACCATTTTTCAAGATTTTCAAAAATTCCAGATTTAATAAATCCCGTCAAAACCGTCTTTAAAACCCGTTTTCACAATTAACGATTCCATTAATAAAACTTATCGTTCCTTACATTTTTTTAAGGCACTAAAAATCATAAAATTACATTTTAATATGAAATCATCAGAATCATAATTTTTCCAGATTTAAACCAAAGACCAGAAATCGAGAATTTAAACAACAAACACGGTTTTAACGATAAACGATGATTTAAAGTGATTAATTAATTCGTCCACTTAACAATTCCGAAAAATTATGAAAAACTTCAGAAAATTCTATTTCACCAGAAAGTTTCACCACGTCAAAAATCAGATTAAAATAAAATGTTTAAGTACTAGAACTAAAAATCGGCTTTTAATCGTTTTTGTCCGTAAACAGTAATAATTCAATAATCGATATCAAAAATATCAGAAAAATACTAAATTATTAAAAATAATCAAAAACAACATTTTCCAGAATATAAACATATATTACATGTTTAGGCCGAATATTATGATTTTACAAACTAATATGACGATTTAATCGATAATCTCGTAAAAGCGATAAAAATAACGAAACATGCAAATTTTCAATTTTTAAAAAATTTCCAGATTTTATGACATACATATATTGCCAAAATAAAACATAAAAATATATACATGCAAATACTCAATTAAAATCATGAAATACCGAGTAACATCGACGTTACCTCTACTCCAAGTCTGAATCGATTATATATTTGTCGGATTCGGGATCATCCAAAAATCCTACCAAACACAAAAATCATGGCAGAAAAATACCATGAGAAAACTAATAAAAATCAAGGTAAACATTGATCGAAAACGACGTCGATTAATACCTTAACGAAGAGAACGGAAAGAGGATTATTTGACGATGTATTTGAGTCGATTAAGACTAGAATTGAAGCAAAAATAATCCTAGAGTATGAAGGAGTGCCACGGCCAAAAATGAGGATGAAGGTAGAATTTTTTTAACTTTTGATGAACGAATAAAATAATGTAAGGAAATGGATGGTTTCCTAATTATAAATGGGATTAATGATTTGATGAAAACTATGTGTAACATGCTAAAGTGTCCGGCCAAATTAAAAAGAGAAAGGAGTATGAAGAGTTTTGATAATAATGCAACAATGAATGAAAAGAAATAATCTTACGTTTACGCTTTAACGTGATAAAATGAAACGTTTAAATAAAACGTAGTAAAACTTGTGACCAAGAGCTTAGTCGCTCCAAAATGTGAGAAAATGGTCTCAAATAATTTATAAGTTGATAAAAAGTATAATCGTAAAATAGTTAAAGGCATTTCAAAGTAATTCGAGTAAACCTCGCATAAGAAAATAATTATTCGCGAAGCTTCGTAATAAAATCATTAACAACTAATTTTTTTGTAAATAAAAATATTTACTAGTTGAAAATATTATAGAAACGTATTCAAACATTTTTAGGAAAATGAATAACTTAAATCCAAGTTTAAAAATGTCAATTCGAAGAGAAATAGAATTCCTTGAGGAAAAATTAATTAGTTTAAGAAGAAACCAAATAAATGGATTTAAAAAGAATTTAAATCTTTAAAATTAAAAATAAAAATTATTAAACTCAAAAATTAAAATAGAGCTGAGTAAAATGATGAAATATGAGACCGAAAAGTGACAGAGTTAAGACGGAGTCCTAACGGAAAGAATAAAAATGCTTAGGAAAAATAGCGGGTGATACATGTGTGACGGTAGGATGAGTAATCCTAACTTACTGACTTGCTTACGATTTTTTGAAAATTTATAAAAAAGACAAAAAAAACTATAAACTTTTTGCAAATGACATTGAGGCAGGGTTTAAGGGTAGTAACGCTTCAACTGGTCCAAGTTGGTTGGGTTGACGAACTCGTTCCCGTCCAAGTCTGTTAGCATTACTGCTCCTCCTGAAAGGATTTTCTTTACTAAGTACGGCCTAGCCCAATTGGGTTTGAATTTTCCTCTTGGGTCAACTGGTAGCAAAGCTCGCGCGGATTTTAGGACTAGATCGCCCTCTTTGATATTCCTGGGCCTAACTCTTTTGTTAAAGGCCCGTTGGATATTTTTTTGGTATATCTGAATATTATTCAGGGCTCGAGATCGCCGTTCGTCCAAGAGAATTAGCGAGTCATATCGGGCTTGGACCCAATCTGCTTTGGGCACCTGGCTTTCGAGTAGAATTCTGAGAGATGGTACTTCTAGCTCGACTGGTTGGACCGCCTCCATTCCATATGTCAGATAATATGGAGTTGCTCCGGTTGCGGTGCGAATTGATGTCCGATATCCCCATAAGGTGAAAGGTATCTTGTCGGGCCAGTCCCGATAATTCTCAGCCATCTTTTTAAGTATGGTGACAATTGTTTTATTAGCTGTCTCTACCGCTCCATTCGTTTGGGGACGGTAAGGCGAAGATGTATGCCTTTGAATCTTGTATTTTTCCAACAAAGTGGCAGTTTCAGCTTGAAAGTGGGTCCCGTGATCACTGATGAACTCGTGCGGAATCCCGTATCGACATATGATTTTGTTTTGGATGAACTTAGCCACATGTTTGGCATTCAAGATCCGGTATGACTCGGCTTCGACCCATTTGGTGAAATAGTCAATAGCCACTAAAATGAAACAGTGACCCCCTGTCCCGGAAGGGTTCACCTTCCCAATTATATCTATTCCCCATGTCGAGAATGACCATGGTGATGTCATAGTATATAATAGAGATGACGGCATGTGCTGTACATTAGCAAAGATCTGACAATTATGGCAGTGTTTGACGTATAATTGACAGTCCGTTTCCATGGTGTTCCAATAATACCCGAGTCTCGTGATTTTTCGGGCCAACATATGGGCGTTCATATGCGGACCGTTTTCACCATCGTGCACCTCGACCATGACCTTTTCGGCTTGCGCTTTGTCAATGCATAGGAGTAAAGCCCCCTGTGCCGTCTTCTTATATAACTGTCCATCGTCCGTGTGGATGAACTGGGTTGCCCATCTCCGCAGGGATTTCTTGGCCCGGTTTTCAGCTCCCGGAGGATATTCACCCGATGTTAAGTAGGTTAGAATAGCCTGATACCAAGGCTCTGGATCGATTATTTTGATATCCTGAATAGTGTGGATATATGCCGGCTCGGATCGTCTTTCGACGCAGATAGGCATGCTGGTTAGATGCGCTGGAATATTCAGTAAAGATGCTAATTTTGAAAGAGCATCTGCAAACTGGTTTTCTTCCCGAGGTAGATAGATGTATTCCACCTTTTGGAACTGTTTTTCGAGAACCCTTACTCGCGCTTGGTAAGCCACGAGATTTGCGTTCCGAGTTTTCCATTTCTCTAAAGCTTGGTTTATGTCTAAAGACGAGTCACCGTGGACCCGGAGGTTTGTTACTCCTAAATCAGCGGCGGCTTGCAACCCGTGAATGCATGCTTCATATTCGGCCGCGTTGTTAGTCATGTTGAAATCTAGCTTGATGGATAACGGGGTGTGTTCCCCTTGTGGTGAGATCAGCAAAATACCGACCCCAAATCCTCGGAAGTTGGACGCCCCATCAAAGTATAGATCCCAAGTTTCGGTGTCAGTATGGAATATATCTTCATCCGGGAAGGCCCAAGTGTCGGTGTATCCTTCCTCGGATATCGGGCTACCAGCGAGGAATTTTGCGACTACCCGGCCTTTGATGGCTTTTAAAGGTACGAACCTGAGATCAAACTCAGCTAGCATTAAAGTCCATCTGGATATACGGCCGTTGAGGATGGGCTTCTCAAATAGGTACTTGATTGGATCCATTTTGGATAGCACATGTATTTCGTGACTGAGCATAAAGTGTCGAAGCTTTTTAGTGGTCCAAACTAAAGCTAAGAACGTCTTTTCGAGTATCGTATACTTGCACTCATATTCCAAGAACTTTTTACTGATGTAGTAAATAGCCCGTTCTTCTAAATCGACCGTTTGGGCTAACATAGCCCCCATGGCTGTCTCGGTCGTTGTCAAGTATAACGACAGAGGCAGGCCCGGTTGAGGCGGCATTATTACCGGTGGAGAGGATAGGATCTCCTTGATTTTATCGAAAGCCATCTGACATTAATCGTCCCATAGTGTCCGTTCTCCTATCTTTAGTTTCTTGAAAATGGGCTCACATACCATGGTTAGCTTTGAAATAAACCGGCTAATATATTGGACTTTCCCGAGAAACCCCCTTATCTCCTTTTCAGTTTTAGGTGGCTGCATCTCGGTAATGGCTTTGATCTTAGCCGGGTCAACCTCGATTCCGCGTTGGCTGACGATATGGCCCAGTAATTTGCCCGATGTTACCCCGAAACTGCATTTTTGAGGATTTAGCCTCATGTTGTACTTGCGTAATCGGGTGAAGAACTTCCTTAGGGCCGCAATGTGCCCGCTTTGGTCTTTGGATTTGACGATCATGTCGTCCACGTAGACCTCCACTTCCTTATGCATCATGTCATGCAATAAAGTGGTGGCGGTCCGTTGATAAGTGGCCCCGGCGTTGATGAGCCCAAATGGCATAACGGTATAGCAGTAAGTACCCCAAGGTGTAATGAAGGTGGTCTTACTCATGTCCTCTTCCGCCATATTGATTTGATTGTACCCGGCATACCCATCCATGAATGATAGAAGGGCATGATCGGCCGTGTTATCTACCAGTATATTGATGTGTGGTAACGGAAATCGTCTTTTGGGTTGGCCTTGTTAAGGTCTCGGAAGTCTACACATACCCGAACTTTGCCGTCTTTCTTGGGCACCGGCACGATGTTTGCGACCCAGTCTGGGTATTCAGACACTTGAATAAAGCCCACTTTGAATTGTTTATCGACTTCCTCCTTGACTTTGAGAGACCATTCGGGCCTCATTCTCCGGAGTTTCTGTTTTACCGGCTTATACCCGTCTTTGATGAGTATACGGTGTTAAGCTATCTCCCGATCTAATTCCGGCATGTCCTTGTAAGACCATGCGAAAACGTCTTTGAATTCTTGGAGGAGATCCGTGAATTGTTGCTTCTCCTCTGTATCCAAAGATAAGCCCAACTTAAGCATCTGAGGCTCTAAAGGGGTTCCTACGTTGATGGAATCGGTTTCTTCGATTACCGGATTTCGGGACTCCCTTTGTTTGAGTTGCTCGATTAGATGCGGAGGCAGCGGTACCTGTTCGTCGGGTTTCTCAATGTCATTGCAAGTAAGATTTTTGAAAATGTTTTGAAAATAAGACAAGTCGTAAGCAGAATGGTTTTCGTTATTATTGATAGAGAATTTTGAAAACAGCTCAAAGAGAGCGGCCATCTGATCGTTGGTCAGAGGCGGGATGGGAAGTGCCCTCGGGAGAGACTCCGAGGCTCCCGTAGGTGTGACTAAAGAAGGGAGAGGGGTTGCAGACTCGATCCTAGTACTGGACCCTCTAGAATTGGACTCAGACTCCGACTCTGACTCGGACTCAGCGCCTTGCATATCTCCTTCACCAGTAGTTAGCTTGTAGACTCGACCCTGACTGTCGGTCCACTTAGTTGTCTTCCTCCAAGCTCTCTTCCCAGTGTCAGCACCCACTTCGGAGATCAACTTGGTTGGATCAAACCTGTTGCTGCGGAGGATCAGGTTTACTAACTCCTGTTTGGGGGTTGGGATGACCTTATCTTCCCCGAATAAGAGCCCCAGGACGGGCTCAGTATTATTTGCATCTTCTTTTGATTCAGCCTGGATAAGGGCAAAGATATCATCCGGGATGAAATTGCATTCCCGAGGCGATTTGGTCTCGGGATATGAGATGGTGGGCTGATAGAGGCCCACTTGAACAGTTCCGAACACTGGAGTGACGAACTAATCAGTCAGTCTTGGACTATAAGGGCCCAAGTAGGTACCCTTGAGGATGTTGGTGGCCTTATGAATACCGGCCCGAACCACGTTTTCTGGGGTTATATCGTACCCCAAACCAAATCTGGATTCTTCGTTGCCTAGGACCTCGATGATTCTGCCAGCCGGGAGGTCGGGCCTCGAAGTAGCTCCTGGTAGATAACCCAAGTTTTGCAGCATCATGTCGATGCTAGTGGTGAAATATGGCCGGAAAAGATATTCTTCCTCGATCATTCCTACAAAATTGAAACCTCGCGGGTCGGTTGAGCCAGCCGTGTTGCAGCTTGACACGGTTATTGGGGTAGCTTCGAGAGTAACGATCCCATCTTGTAAAGGTAGTTTGACCTTCCTGTGAAGGGTGGAAGACATGGCTTTGACCGCATGTATCCAGGGCCTTCCAAGTAGCAGATTGAAAAATGAGGTGACATCGATCACCTGAAATTCTAAATCCTTCTCAATCGGGCCTGTTATGATTGTTAGCTTAACATCCCCAGCAACTGATTTTGGGCTCCCATCGAAAGCCTGGATAGTTTGTGCAGTTGGAAGGTAGTCAGCCTCGGTAATGCCGAGGGCTTTAGCAGTCCTTAAAGGAAGGACATTTACAGCGGACCCGTCATCAATTAGGGTCATTGGGAGATATTTACCCCGGCAGATCACCGTGATATATAGGGCCAAGTTATGGGTGGCCCCAAACGGTGGGAGGTCGGACTCGGAGAAGGTGATAAGTGGGCCTTCTTCTTTGGACTTGCCTTTGAGGTGAGGCAAGATAGTGGCTACCATTTCGGTGGGGGTAACCGATGAGTCAACCTTGATTTCATCAAGAGCCCTAGTAAGTGCTGCCCGATGCTCTTGAGAACTAACCAAAAGCTGCCAAATAGTAAGATCAGTTCGGACCCTCTTTAGTTGCCTGACTAGGGCCGTGTCAGCGTTTGGTTCTTCGGAAGTGAGTTCCGTCCTGGAAGGTTCAGTGAGGGTTCCTGGAGTGGGGAGACCGGCCGCGATGGTGTGTGTGCCGGCCAGGGCTCTGGCTTTAGCTTTCCGGATTTCTTCGACGGTGACGGGGACAGCTTCCCCCTTAGCCAAGTAAACGTCATCTTCATCATCATTCCATATCCCGTTGATTTGGGGAATGAAAGGGGAAATGAGATAGGAGCAGTCGACTACTTCTCCAGCAAAAATTGCGTGAGTAGCAAGGGGATTATCTTTGTTACTCGGCTTATCACTGGGTAGTGGTATCTTCCCACTTTTGATCAGATCCTGAATGAGATGCTTCAACTTCCATCATTTCTCATTGTCGTGCCCGTTGCCTCGGTGATAGTGGCAATAGGCTTGAATATTGTAGTTCTTGGATCGCTTTTCGACAGGAACTTCCGAGATTGGGCCTATCGGTTGGATTAGGCCTTTTGAAGACAGCCTTTGTAAGGCATTATCATAGGTTGTTCCTATATTAGTGAATACCCGATTTGGAGTATTCTTTTTGGTCGAGGTGTCTAATGAGTTAACCTCGTCAAAGATGCTTCGGGCCGCAGTTGTAGTTGCGGGCTTGCCGGAGGATGAACTGGCTCCTTGATACCCCTTGGCAGAGGCCTTAGTAAGGCTCTCTAACCTTAGACCGTCTTCGATTCTTGTACCCATCTCGGTCAAAGTGGCAAAATCGGGTATGATGGCGTACCGGAGATGGATCCGGTAAGAGGGGAGGAGGTTTTTGACAAAGGCTTCCACTAGCACCTTTTCGCTGGGCTTGTCCACCAGCTTTACACTTTCAGCCCTCCACCTTTAAAGGTATTTGGTGAAACCTTCCTTAGGCTCTTGGGCCATAACCTTCAGAGTACGCATGGTAGTCTGGATCTCAGCGTTATCCGCGTAGTTTCGTGCGAATTCCGTTGCGACATCGTCCCAGGTTTTGTATTTCTTAGGATCAAGCCTGTAGTACCAGGCTTTCGGGTGCTTTTCCAGAGAGGAAGCAAAGAGATGCTTGAACATGGTCGATTTGACCCCCTTAACAGCCATAAAATCCTTGAAGGCCCGGATAAGGAGTACCGGGTCTTCAGTCCCGTCAAACATTGGTAAGCCCGTTAAGTTGAGGTTAGCGGGCAGTTCATCGGTCAAGGGCGAATAGGTACAGGCATTTTCCGTGAGGATGGTGTTTCTGGTGGTCGAGTGGAGCTGTTCTTGCAGCTTTCGGATTGCGCCGGCTTGTGCGGCCAAAGGTCCGTCATCATCGATCGAAGCGTTGGGGGTTCCTTGTTCCACGGCACTTACCCGAGTGACGATGGCAATCTGGTCTTCCCTCATTTGTCTCAATTGGTTTTGGATCTGAGCCAACGAAGCTGTCAACTCATCAATGGCTTCTTTCGTCATGGTTCGAGTGAAGAGTGGCCTGTCTGTAAGAACACCGCGTAATCAGCAACTTAACCCGAATCCTAAAAAAAGTACATCCCGAGCAAGGGAAAAAGAAGAAGACTAAGACGGTAATGACTCGGAAAAGACACCTAGACGGGTGACTTGTGAAAAGGTGGGCCTCCCTTAGGATCCAGCTATGTGGGCTGGGCCCTATTCGAAGGAAGGTTCACGTGAGACATTCCCAGACTTTGGACTTGATTGTGTAAATGGGCCAACCCTTGTAGGAGTATATCCTACGCAGGTGGGCCTTGCCTTGGTAAAATAAGGCGGACTAGGATAGGGAGGAAACTCGTGATGTAAGATCGACGGAGTTTCGACGACTTATGACACGACCCGACACTGCTAAATACGGAAAGTCCTTAGAAGAGGAAGTTTCGAAATATGATATTTTTTTTTAAAAGCCCGAAAAAATTCGGGGAGAACCGGCCCCCTTTTTTTTTCGAGAAAGAAAACGGAAAGGCGGACCGGGCGAAGGTTCTGAAAGTTCGAAAATATATTTTCGAGTTTTAAATTGGGTATAATACCGGCTAGAAAAAGGGTTATTTTGAGTAAAATCATAAGTCCTAAATTCGGTATATGTCCGGGGTTTTGAAATTGGATATTTTGAAAAGGATGCAAATTTTGAAAATGACGTTTTTTGAAAAAGATGTGGATCAAGTAGCACGTAGTCATGGAAACAGTATAATGACACCATGTATGCTCTTAAGCTAAGTCTCGGTCAGTCTATAAGGGTCTATACCAGTGTACATAGCCTATCCGAGTATCGGGGCGAACTTCCTAAGTCGAGTTGAACTTAGAACATGACGTAAAACCCATACGAATCTGCTATGAACACCTTTTGACATATCCAATTTGGACTACATCAATGGTATAGTGGGACATCGGTCACCAGTACCGGCCCGGGAAAATATGGGGTTATGCATGAACCGTAAAACTAAAACGCGCATTGTACTAGTCAAACGATTTCTATTCGAGTCTCACCCTGAGGATGCCGATGGTAAGTCACGCATCAGTTAATCCCCAGCGGAGTCGCCAAATTGGGGACATGACATAGGTCCACCCGGACGCGGCCACGCGCGGGTTTGGGGAAACGAATGAATCTCCATATGAGAATGAATCGAATTGAAATTTAAATCGAAGTTGGAGTCGCCACCGAACTTTGTGGGAGTTCGGGCCCATTAGAACCCACTCTATGTCGTAGTGGGCCGTGAACAAAATACGGCCCATTTCCGATGTCAGAGTTTATTGGGTTCGTCCCTTTGCATTTGATACCGATACCGGCGTTATCGGATATCGTGTATTGAATGACTCGCGTTGCCAATGGTTTCGGACATCCGGAAACCGAGGTTCAGAGTAAGGGGTGAGGGTAGGTGTTGGGAAGCCCACGAAGGACACCCAACCCCGCCCGCACATAGCGGCCTCTACTAGGATATCGTTTGATGTTTTAATACGCACGTTAGTAGAACGATGAAATGATATGCAAACATTGTTTTCCCTAAACATGCGAGAAATTGAATGGGTTGCTAAGTCGATTTAATGCAACTAAAGTTAACGTCAAAGTTGTATTTTAGCATGCGAGATTCGTTTTAGTATAATAAAACAAACGAAAAGAAGAGAAATTGCTACAAACACGAACAAACAAGTTAATAACGGTTTGTAAATCGAATAAAAAATATAAATACGATAATATGCATGATTTTGAAAAAGTTTATGGCACGTGATGGAATAACACGTGTTGACCGAGGTCGAAAAATATTTGTCGAAATCTGAAAAAAAAACGTTGTTTTGTCTAAAAAACGATGTTCGAAAAATAATAAAAAAACAGAAAAAAAAAACCGGGTCGCGTTTCAGCCGGCCGCGCGACTCGTCCAGGTTGCCCGCGACTCGCGCCCTGGCCTGTTTTGAAGTCGATTTTTTGAAAATCGATGTACTCGATTCAATATTTTTGATATTCGTTATATTCGATATTCGATTATGAAATCCATATCCAATATTCGGAATAATTTTGGAAAAGATGAAAATAAAAGGTTTTGAAAAATCGTTTTGTAGAATTAGAAAAACGATGCTTAAGAAAAAAAGTAGAGAAAACGAAGAAAGAGGCCGCGGTTTCTAGGCTCCCGCGCGCGTCGCCTGGGAGGGGCGCGACTCGCGTGGGCTGCTGTCTCGGCTCGTTTATTTTCGAAAATCGTTAATTTCGATAAATTGCGTACAAATATGAATTAATTTATACTCGATTTATACTTTCGATATTCGTCGTATTCGATATTCGATTATGAAATCGATATCGAATATTCGGAATGACTTTTAGAAAAAGTTTTATAAAATTGTTTTGAAAAAAGAAAAGAATGTTAGTTCTCTCCGTGTTAAAATCGTCGTATTTTGTAAAGAGAAGATGTAACGATTGTTTAGCATCGATGAGATTAATGTAATTCTTTCAATACGATATTCGACTAGAGAATCGGTATCGTACTTTTTAAGAATATTCTTTATATGAAAATAGTTTTTGTAGTACTGATATTAGAAATAAATAAAAAATGCGACCATGTAGACACCAACATTTTTCTGCCAAGTGTCTATAGTAGTTTCCGACAAACACCCGATGATGATCGGACGCAAACGTGCTTTAACGTACTCGGAAATGGGCTGGAAACATGGATATTTAGCTTGGGCTTTTTAAGGAGTACAAATTTCACAAAACCAACCTCAAATTCAGGCCTAGTGGGTCGTTTCGAGTCAAATAACACTAATTTGGGTCGAATCCGACACCAGGGGTAAAACCGTCTTTTAGCGACCGAGTCAAAACCCGGTCAAAGATTTTCCCGAGACAGGTGAGTCAGCCGTGACACCTCACACGGCTGATTCTTACCCAAACTCTACAAAAAATCAGCTTCACAAAATAATAAACAATTCCGTTTAAGGATGGAATTCGATCTCAAGCAGGAATCCTATCCGAAAACCGATTCAAACACCCGACCGAGTGCAAACACTCGGCCGAGCAGCATAAACCAGCCGGGTTTCCTTTTCTTCCTTCACAAGAAAACGAAATTCTCGTTCTTCTCAGTTTCTTACCCAAGCGGTAATTCTAATTCAAGTGCACCTCTCCTAGCCAAGGTCGGGAATTCCTATAAATAGCCCCTTGCACAACACAATTTACACACATTATTCAGAGATGAATCAATCACACACACACCGAATTCCTGAAAGAGATCAGAAATATCACAACACACATCCATAAAGCTCCTTACACTTAGCATCGAGAAACCGATATTACATCCAAACCCGAAGGAAGCCGACTCCCTCGTACCCGTCACCTTCACCGATCCACCCTAGCCCGACCAACATCATCTCGACGCTCCCGTGCCTAGCCACATTCCGACGAGCCCCGATCCGAGTTAACAAAAGCATGTAGGTTGAGGGTGTAACCAAACCCGATTTCTCCTTTTCTTCTCTTCTCTTCCTCGTCGTCCGTCTTCCTTTTACGGGTCAAGCGTCGTCTTTTTTATTTTATTTCTAATATCGATATTACCAAAAAAATATTTTCATAACAAACATTCTTAAAAATATGATATCGATTCTCTATAATCGAATATTGTATCAAAAAGAATTATATTAAGATCTCGACGATATCAAAAATCGTTACATCATTTCTCGTTCAAATTCCTTTTTTCAAACAATTTTATAAAACCTTTTCTAAATTCATTCCGAATATTCGATATCGATTTCATAATCGAATATCGGATACGACGAATATCGAAAGCATGAATCGAATACAAATTAATTCATATTTTGTACGCGATTCATCAAATTTAGCAATTTCGAACAAAAAATAAAAAGCCGGACAGACCCGCACGCGAGTCGCGCCACACCCAGGCGGCTCGCGCACGGGCCTGAAACCCGAACCTTCTTTTTTTAAAAAAAAACTTTTTCGTTCGTTTTATTATTTATTCTACGAAATGATTTCTAAAGTTTACATCTTTTCTAAAACTATTCCAAGTATTTGATATTGATTTCGTAGTCAACCGTCGAATATAACGAATGTCGAAAATAGTAACTCGAGTACGGATCATGCAATATTCGTACGCGATTTAATCGAATTTCCAAAAAACCGCTCTCGGAACCAGCCCGACACGCGACTCGCCGGCATCCCGGGCGAGCCGCGCGGCCGGCTGACTTGGCGCGCCTTTCTCTTTCTTTTTTTTATTATTTTTCGAACGTCGTTTTTTATACAAAACAACGTCTTTTCAACAATATTTTTCAGATTTCGATTAATATTTATTTTTCTCGATCTCGCATATTTATTTGCTATATTATTATTCACAAATCGATACTAACTCGTTTGTTCATCTTGTAGCAAATTCGTTCTTTTTCATCATTTGTTTTATTATACTAAAACGAATCTCACATGCTAAATTCAACTTTGACGTTAATTTTCCATGCATTAAACGACTTAGCAACCCGTTCAATTCCTCACATGCTTAGGAAAACAATGTTTGCATATCATTCATCGTTCAACTAACGCGCGTATTAAAAAATCATTCGATATCCTAGTAGAGGCCGCTAATGTGCGGGCGGGGTTGGGTGTTCTTAGTGAACTTGCCAACACGTACCCTCACCCCTTACTCAGAACCGTGGTTTCCGGATGTCCGAAACCATTGGCAACGAGAGTCATTCAATATACGATTAACCGCTCAAGTCGGCATCTGTATCGAACTGCAAAGGGACGAGCCCAATAAACTCTGACATCGGAAATGGGCCGTATTTTGTACACGGCCCACTACGACATAGAGTGGGCTCGAACGGTTCCGAATAACCATAAAATTCGGTGGCGACTCCAACTTCGATTTAAATTTCAATTTGACCATCTCATATGGAGATTCATTCGCCTCCCCAAACCCGCGCGTGGCCGCGTCGGGGTGGACCTATGTCATGTCCACAATTTGGCGACTCCGCTGGGGATTTACTGATGCGTTAATAACCTTCGGTGTCCTTCAGGGTGAGACTCGAATAGAAATCGTTTGACTAGTACAAAACGCGTTTTAGTTTTACGGTTCATGCATAACCCCATTTTTCCCGGGCCGGTACTGGTGACCGACGTCCCACTATACCATTGATATAGTCCAAATTGGTTATGTCAAAGGTGTCCATTACCCGATTCGTATGGGTTTTACGGCATGTCCTAATCTCAACTCGAGTTAGGGAGTCCGCCCCGATTCTCGATAGGCTATGTACACTGGTATAGACCCTTATAGACTGACCGAGACTTAGCTTAAGAGCATACATGGCGTCATTATACTGTTTCCATGACCACGTGCTACTTGATCCACATCATCTTTTTCAAAAACCGTCATTTTCAAAATTTGCATCCTTTTCAAAATATCCAATTTCAAAACCCCGGACATATACCGAACTTAGGACTTATGATTTTACTCAAAATAGCCTTTTTCTAGCCGGTATCATGCCCAATTCAAAACTCGAAATTATTTTCGAAATTTTCAAAACCATCACCCGGCCCATCTTTTCCGTTTTTCTCGAAAACGGGCCGGTTCTCCCCGATTTTACTCGGGCTTTCAAAATCATATTTCAAAACTTTCTCTTCTTAGGACTTCCCGTATTTAGCAGTGTCGGGTCGTGTCATAAGTCGTAGAAGTCTCTAGCGTCGAAACTCCGTCGATCCTACATCACGGATTTTCCCCCCTATCCTAGTCTGCCTTATTTTACTGAGGCAAGGCCCACCTACGTAGGACATACTCCTACAAAGGTTGGCCCATTTACACAATCGAGTCTAAAAGTCTGGGAATGTCTCACGTGAACCTTCCTTCGGACAGAGCCCAACCCACATAGTTGGATCCTGGGGAAGGCTCACCTTTTCACAAGTCGCCCGTCTAGGTGTCTTTTCCGAGTTATTACCGTCTTAGTCTTCTTCCTTTTCCCTTACTCGGGATGTATTTTTCTTAGGATTCGGGTTAAGTTGCTAATTACGCGGTGCTCTTACAGACAGGCCACCCTTCACTCGAGCCATGACGCAACAAGCCATAGACGACTTAACCGCCTCGTTGACCCAAATCCAGGACCAATTGAGGAAAATGCGGGAGGACCAAATTGCCATGATCACTCGGGTTAGTGCCGTGGAACAGGGAACCCCCAATGCCTCGATCGAAGATGACGGACCCTTGGCCGCTCTGGTCGGCGCGGTCCAAAAGCTGCAAGAACAGGTCCACTCGACCACCAGAAACACTATTCTCACGGAAAATGCTCGTATTTATTCACCCTTAACTGATGAACTGCCCGCTAACCTGAACTTAACGGGCTTGCCAATGTTCGACGGGACTGAAGACCCGGTACTTCACATTCGGGCTTTCAAGGACTTTATGGCTGTTAAGGGGGTCAAATCGACCATGTTTAAGCATCTCTTTGCTTCCTCTCTGGAAAAACACCCAAAAGCCTGGTACTACAGGCTTGACCCCAAGAAATACAAAACTTGGGACGATGTTGCAATGGAATTTGCGCGAAACTACGCGGATAATGCTGAAATCCAGACTACCATGCGTACTCTGGAAGTCATGGCCCAAGAGCCTAAGGAAGGTTTCACCAAATACCTTCAAAGGTGGAGGACCGAAAGTGTTAAGCTGGTGGACAAGCCCACCGAAAAAGTGCTAGTGGAGGCCTTTGTCAAAAACCTCCTCCCAGCTTACCGAGTTCATCTCCGGTATGCCATCATACCCGACTTCGCCACTTTGACCGAGATGGGTACTAAAATCGAAGATGATCTAAGGCTAGAGAACCTTACTAAGGTGTAGACACCCGCATTTTGCCTGCTAGTGTCTATAGCAGTTCCCGACAAACACCCGATGATGATCGGACACAGACGTGACTTGGTATACTCGGATTTGGACCCGAAATCAATAATATCTGACATGGACTTTTAGCGGAGTAATAATCTCACAAAACAGACCTCAAATCCAGGCCCAGTGGGTCGTTCCAAGCAAAATGAGACTAATTTGGGCCAAAACCGACATCAAAAATAAATCCCGTCTTTTGGCGACCGGTTCAAAACCCGGTCAGAAACGAACCCGTCACAAAAACAGCCCAAATGCATCTTCTAGAAGCTGGCACCCAATCCCAAATTCAAAAAAGATAACAAAAATCAATCAAAACAACAATATCAATTCCTTCCTATTTTGACTTGATTTACCTGATCCACTCGATCGAGTGGATTGACCCACTTGGTCGAGTGGAGCGTCAAAAACTGGATCAGGCCCATTTTCTAGGGCACTCGACCGAGTGCACTAGGGCCACTCGATCGAGTGACCCTAGGTCGTGGGGTAAACTCTATAAATACCCCACGACCTTCACTCATTTGACAAGGTTTTTTCACCTGATTTTATCCTACATTTTCACCCTAATCCTTCTATACTCTACACACTACAACCCTAAGCAAGCATATACAAAAAACCGAGTCCTTTGTCCCTCGAAAAACCGACAAACACACACACACACACACACACACACACACCATAACTTGCATACATCCTCGATACTCCGACGTCCCGTCACTATTCGCGAGTCCGTTTCCGAGGTCCCTACTAAGCATGTATGTTGAGGGTGTCCTAAACCCCATTTCGATCTTTGTTACTCTTTTATTTACGTTTTTTCTATCGTTCATATTATATCTATACCAGTATTGTAATTCTAACATCTAACATAATCCTAACATTTTACATTTTTGCATACTAACTTTTTACATTCGCGTTACTAATATTACTATACCGCGTATATATATAAACTAGTATCAAAAATCCGGTTCTAAATCCGTTTGACTACGATGTTTGCCTAAAGTTCGTCTAATCCCTTTACGAGCAACGATGGAGGTGGAGCCCTTTCGAGGAGCCCCGCCCCAATGTACTCAAGGGCGTGACGTGATCGCAATCGGTCGTAGTTGAACGTATTTAATTCCATTTCTATAATTGGTACGGAACCCATTGACACGAAAACCGACATCACATAACCCGAAAGGGTTAGTTTCGATGTCGTGACGTAGAGAGATGCATTCCGTTGCTAATTCAAAGTTTCTACGTAAATCTTTTCATAAAATCCCGAAAACGGTATTATAACCGTACGTGTACACGATTATAGTACCGGAGGTCAAGTTAAATTCAAATCGCGCGATATTTGTATTTAATTTGACCGACCGTCGATTTTAAACCCAAAAACGAAACGAGTTAACACTCGTACAGGGGCTACTCGACCGAGTGCATAGGCTACTCGATCAAGTAGCATCCATAAAACTGGGCAGACCCCTTTTTGAGGACGCACTCGACCGAGTCAGACCATGACTCGACCGAGTGGGTCCTGTAACCCAGAAAACCGAGGGCCCTGACACACATTTCAAGCCTCGTCCTTTTATCGACATTAGTCATCACGTGTAAAGATAATCACGTGATTTCCTATTTTTCAAAAACTCATGCATATCATATCACTTAAAACGACTTTAATCGATTTCTCGACGTGATAAGTCGGGACAAGGCATCTAGGCATAGGATCGGGCTAGCATCACGCTTAGGTCCCATGTCTCCGTCCTTCGTTTAATACACAACGCAATGTGTATTTAATCGGGGTTAGTCCACTTACACATTTCGCGGTCAAGTTTACATACGGGTCCGTTCCTATCTTTTTATTATCTATTGTTCCGTTTATTTTCGTATTGGCCGGGTTGTATTTCCGCCCGTGTAACTTGTATATTATTTAATTTCGAGTTTTATTTATTTATTCGCTCATCGTTTTATAAATGAACCTCGCATGCTAAACCACTTCGACCAAAATTAAGATGCATTAAATGACATAGTTCATATACTATTCACATGCTTAGCCCGAAAACGCTGTTTACGTATCATTTAGTCATTTTACTAGCGCGCGCACACGAACACGAGCGATGTCTTAGTAGAGGCCGCCATGTGCGGGCGGGGTTGGGTGTCCTTAGTGGGCTTCCCAACACGTACCCTCACCCCTTACTCAGAACCTTTGGTTTCCGGATGTCCGAAACCCTTGGCGCACGAGAGTCATTCTATATAGGAAAGCCGGTTTAAACGTTATCGATATTGCAATGCAAAGGGACGAGCCCAATGAACTCTGAAATCGAAGTGGGCTTACTTTGTGTATAGCCCATGACGACATAGAGCGGGCTCGTATGGTTCCGAATAACCACAAAATTCGGTGGCGACTCCATTTTGACTTAAATTTCGAACCCGAGAGCAATCTGATGTGTCGTATTTATATAGCTTTATTCCCTCGATTCCGTTGTCTTTTATGGTCGGAATGCGCTCTTTAGAGCCGTTTCTTCTAACATTTTGCTTCGAGTGAGTGTTTTTGTAGATTCTACACGATTTCAGGTCTTTTTGTGCAATTACACTCATATCTGGTTAGAAGAACGATCCCGAGACAAAACCCGTGCCTCAAGACGTTTAGGCGAAGAAGAAATGGGAGGTGACGATTCAATGGGCCATGAGAAGCGGCCCATAGCTTCTTTTATTAGTGCGTGCACGCCAGCCTGCATGTGACCGGCGGCCTGCCAGCCGGCCGGCATGACACAAGCCAATTTTAGCTTCATTTTATTGTGTGCCTCGGCCCCTGCATGTGGCAGGCGGCCGGCCGGCCGGCCGGGGTGCACACCCAGTTCATTTTCCGCCTAATTTTGTATAACTAAGGGGGAGGATTATTTTCTAAAAAAAACACTCTTGATACTTAGAAATGTTTCTTTAGAAAACTCGTGACCTTTAGGATTCTAGCACTCGGTTTTCACTCGGATTCGATTTCGGTAATTTCATTTTATGCAATTTTCAGTTCTACGTTTCAATCTTCATCGTAAATTACTTAGTTCGTCGTGATTTTCTCTATTTGCAATTTGTTGTTCCGTTTAGTTCGTTAGATTTTCGTCCGTTTATCATTAGATTTATTTGCTTCACCTTTTTATCATGAATTCTATATATGCGATTAGTTGTTTCGTAATCATCATGCGTAGCTAATTTTCTCGCTAGGGTCGAGGGGGATCGATGGGTTATTGTACGATTATGTTACTTTGATACTAAATTCATAATTATGCTAGTACCACTTTCGCGTGTTTATTTGTCGATTAATTTGTTAAAGGCCACAACATTTTAATCTGTTTGGGAAATTCTAGTTCCTGTGCGAAAGCCGAATTAGGATTAGATCACGCGCGATTTGGTAGGGAGTCTAATAAGTTGCGAGAGCCCGTTAGAACCTTCCTAGGTTGACACGATTCGAGAGAACGTGTTATAGCCGACTAGCATGTTATATGTTTATTATTATCGTCGCATAATTGTTGAGCATCTATCGTGAACCCGTGACCTTAGTTTTCACCTCTTTATTAGATTCGATTATTTATTATCGCATTTCAGTAGTGTTTTTATATCCTTCCACCAATTCAACCGTTCAAGAGCATCCTAGAATCGCCATAGCTAATTGACTAGTTTAACTGTTTCCCTGTGGATTCGATACCTTGCTTGCCGCTATCTTCTTGTTAGTAGCATTAGGTTTACCTTGATTGGGTGTGACGACTTTACCTACATCAAATTTGGCGCCGTTGCCGGGGACACGGTTTGTCTTGTTTTTTTTTAGCTTGTTTCTTTTATGCTCTCTTTCGTCTCAAGGAATTAAAACTCCTTGAGATTGATCTCACTTTTCTACTGTAGTTTTGCTTATGCCCAGGTCTTTTCGGTCATCAGAGCTTACTCCGTTCGACCCTGAGCCCGAGAAAACTTTTCGTAGGCGACGACAGTTTTGGAGAGAGATTTCCGCAGCTCCCGATCTTGCGACTTTGGAAGCTATTCATACTGAATTTGTAGCTGAGAATCAGTCCTTTGAAGAGGAACATCAATCTCAGTCCGAGATCATTTTACCACCCCCTCCGAACATAAAAATGCCGAAGCTTTCTAGTCATTCGGAACCCGAGCAAACTGCTCTTCCCAAGTTGGTTAAACGACCAACTGCCACTCAAGGTACATTTGAGATTCGACCCGCCTTTATCACATTGGTGGAGAAGAATCAATTTGGTGGTGACCCTAAGGAGGATCCTCACAAGCATATGAGGATTTTTACCGACTATTGCTCCACGATTCCACTTCCGGCCGGGGTAACTCAAGAAGAAGTCATGGAGATGCTCTTCATGTTTTCACTACGGGATTCCGCTAGGGAGTGGATAACCGATCTCGATAAAGTCACCGAAGGGATTACCGACTGGAATTCTCTTGCTCTTGCCTTCTACAAGCACTATTACCCTCCACAGAAGACGAACATGCTCCGGAGTCAAATCACCAATTTTCGTCAAACTCCGAACGAGAATATTCATGAAGCGTGGGAGCGGTTCAAGAAGCTTGTGAAGGAATGCCCGCACCATGGTTTTCAGGTTTGGTTTCTTTGTAATCAATTTTATAACGGGCTGTATGATGATTGCAGGAGTACATTGGATTCGGCATGCAATGGGCGTTTCCAATGTAATGTGGATGATGATAAGGCTTGGCAAACGATAGAGGAGATGGCATCTCATCACTCCCGATGGGGTAATCCACGTGGTAATACTCGATCAAATTCCGGTGAAAGTGGATCCTCGAATGCTGTGGCCGTTCAATTAGCCGCTTTGGCTAAGAGGTTTGATGCATTTGAAGTGTCAAATTCTCAAGGAGGAGGGGGCATGCATCAAGTACATGCCATGCAAGAATATGAATGCGTTCGTTGTGGTGCCGCGGACCACCAAGCTCAAGACTGCCTAGGCTCCATAGAACAGGTGAATGCGTTTCATTCTATGCGCCCACGTTATCCATATATGAATCAACCGGGCTATGATGCATCTCTCTTGTCTTACAGGAGTACTAATGTCTTGAACCCGCCTATTACACCACCCTATGTGCCCCCGCACAAGCAGAATCTCCAGAATCAGCATCAGCAGAGTTTCCAGAACCAAGGAAATTTTCAGAACCAGCAGCAATTCCAGAACCAAGGAAATTTTCAGAATCAACAGAATTTCGGAAATCAAAGGAATTTCCAAAATCAGGGAAATTTTCAGCAGCGACCTCACTTGGGTCAACATCAACAAAATTTTGGCAATACTAATCAGAACTTCGGGAATTCTCATCAGAATTTCGATACTAGTCAGCAGAACTTTGGCCAATCCTCATCACAAGCTCAAGGTAATTCTTCTTCTTCTTCGAGTTCTAATGAAATGACTGAGCTTCGTAATATGATGCAGATGATGGCCAAGACCCAGGAATCTATGATGGCTCAAATGCAAAAGAATGATCAAGCTAAGGATAATGCCATCAAAAATTTGGAGAACCAAGTGGGACACCTTGCCGCGTCACAAGCAACGCGTCAACAAGGTAAACTCCCTTCTCAAGGTGATCAACAACATGATACGGCTAATGCGATCACTCTTCGTAGTGGCACACACTATGAAAGTCCGTCGATGCCTAAGGATGATTCACCGGCTGAGAAGGAGGAGGTTTTAGTGGAAGATGTCAATGAGGATGCAATTGTGGAAACTCCAAGTGATGAGCGAGTTCCACCACCCACTACTCCCGTTCCCACTCCGACCAGTCCAACAATTCAAGTACCATTTCCGGGTCGATTGAAGAATCGAAAGGAAACTACCCAGTTTGGCAAGTTCATGGAGGTTGTGAAGAATTTGCAGGTTACAGTCCCATTTACCGAGCTCATTATGCAGGTCCCGTCTTACACTAAGTTTATGAAGGACATCTTGACTCGGAAGAGAAGCATTGGTGAGCTAGAAACCGTCGCTCTTACTGCAGAGTGTAGTGCCTTTTTGCAGAACAAGACCCCACCAAAGCTAAAGGACCCCGGTAGTTTTTCGATTCCTTGCACTATTGGCACCTTATCGATTGATAAGGCTTTATGTGATTTAGGTGCTAGTGTAAGTGTCATGCCCTACTCCGTTTGTGAAAAACTTAATATGGGTCCTCTTAAGTGTACTAGTGTCACTTTGCAGATGGCGGACCGTTCCATAAAACGCCCTTTGGGAGTTTTAGAAGACGTGCCCGTTAGAGTTGGGAAATTTTTTATCCCGGTTGATTTTATCGTCCTTGACATGGCCGAGGACACCCAAATTCCCATAATTTTGGGAAGGCCATTTTTGCACACCGCCGGTGCGGTGATTGATGTCAAGAACGGTAAATTGACCTTGGAAGTGGGTGGAGACACCATTGTTTTCTGCTTAGATAGTACACTTAAGAATCCGATGATAACGGATTCATGTTGCATGATTGATGTTATGGATGTGTTGGTTCATGATTCTATGGAGGCGTCCCTTATACGGGATCCCTTAGAAGCTTTGATATGTTTGGAAGCGTGTGCAGGTGATGCTTCCGTTGACTCTGCTGTTGTTGATGCCTTAGAGGCCGCTTTGGAAGGAAGGATGCTCACGGAGGAACAAGGTGTCGATGTAACCAACATCGTACACACCTCATTTGCTATTGACACATCCGTTCCGGAGCGTAAGCCACTTCCGTCTCACCTTAAATATGCCTTTTTAGACGATACCGAGAGCTTCCCCGTGATTGTAAGTGCTGATTTAACTGAGCAACAACTTTCTGATTTGTTAGTTGTTTTAAAGAAAAATAGGAAAGCTTTGGGGTATAGTCTTGATGACTTGAAGGGAATCAGTCCCGATTTCTGTATGCATAGAATTAATCTTGAGGAAGGTCATCGTCCTTGTGTCCAGGGTCAACGTAAGTTGAACCCGAACATGCAAGAGGTTGTTAAAAAGGAAGTTATGAAGTTGTTGGATGCGGGAATTATTTATGCGGTTCCCGATTCAAAATGGGTGAGTCCGGTGCAGGTTGTACCTAAGAAGGGAGGGACTACTGTGGTCCCGAATGAGAAGAATGAGTTAATCCCTACACGAATTGTGACGGGATGGAGAATGTGTATAGATTATAGAAAGTTGAACACCGCTACACTTAAAGACCACTTCCCATTGCCCTTTATCGACCAAATGCTTGAGAGACTAGCTTCTCACAAGTATTTTTGCTATTTAGATGGATATTCGGGATTTTTCCAAATCCCGATACACCCCGCCGACCAAGAAAAGACCACGTTCACTTGTCCATATGGCACTTTCGCATATCGCAGGATGCCATTCGGGCTATGTAATGCACCCGCCACCTTTCAAAGGTGCATGATGAGCATCTTTTCCGACTACATCGAGTCCATTATGGAAGTGTTTATGGACGACTTTAGTGTGTATGGTATGAGTTTTTCAGCTTGTTTAGCTAATTTGGATACCATTTTAAACCGATGTGTCGAGGTTAGTTTGGTCTTGAATTGGGAAAAATGCCATTTTATGGTCACTGAGGGTGTTGTTTTGGGTCATGTGGTCTCCGAAAAGGGCATTCAGGTGGATAAAGCAAAGGTGCAAGTGATTGAGCAATTACCCTTGCCGGTTAATGTAAAGGGAGTGAGAAGTTTCCTTGGTCATGCAGGATTTTATCGCCGCTTTATCAAGGACTTTTCCAAAATTGCTAAGCCACTTACACAATTGCTCTTAAAGGATGCCCCTTTCGATTTTACTGATGAGTGTGTGGAAGCTTTTAACAGGATTAAGCAGGCCCTCATTTCTGCTCCGATCATTCAGTCACCGGATTGGAATTTGCCATTCGAGATAATGTGTGACGCGAGTGATTATGCTGTGGGAGCGGTTTTGGGCCAAAGGAAGGACAAGGTCTTGCATGCTATATACTACGCTAGCAAAACACTTGATAATGCTCAGATGAATTATGCCACCACCGAGAAGGAGTTGCTAGCTATAGTGTATGCTTTGGAAAAGTTCAGAACCTACTTGGTTGGATCGGAAGTCATTGTTTTCACCGATCATGCGGCACTCAAGTACCTCCTTGCTAAGAAAGAAGCAAAGCCCCGATTACTTCGATGGATCCTCCTCCTCCAAGAGTTTGATTTATCGATCCGAGATAAGAAGGGAGCGGAAAATGCCGTTGCAGATCATCTATCGAGGCTTAGAGTTGAGGAGGAAGGAGTTGTCATCCCCATAGATGACTCTTTTCCCGATGATTCTCTCATGGCTTTAAGTACCGGTGCAAGCGAAGGACCTTGGTATGCGGATTATGCTAATTATTTAGTTGGCAAGGTATTACCTTCCGATCTTTCCTATCAACAAAAGAAAAAATTTCTACATGATGTCCGACAATTTTTCTGGGATGACCCTTATTTATTTAAGGAGTGTGCCGATGGTATTTTCCGTCGAAGTGTCCCTCAATGGGAAGTTCGAGGGGTTCTAGAGAGTTGTCATTCATCGCCATATGGTGGCCATCATGGACCGAGCCGAACCACGGCCAAGGTCCTCCAGTCGGGTTTTTATTGGCCAACCTTATTCCGGGATGCCCAAGCTTTTATTATGTCCTGCGATGTATGTCAAAGGACCGGTAATATTTCTAGGAGGCATGAGATGCCTCAAAATGGGATTCTCGAAGTAGAAATTTTTGATGTTTGGGGTGTAGACTATCAAGGCCCGTTCCCGTCATCCAAGGGCAACCGGTATATTTTGGTTGCGGTTGATTATGTCTCCAAGTGGGTGGAGGCAGTGGCATCTCCGGCTAATGATGCTAGAACGGTAATATCTCTGTTTAAAAAGACTATTTTTCCCCGCTTTGGTGTTCCAAGGGCGATTATTAGTGATGGTGGAAGCCATTTTCATGAGAAGCGACTTGATGCTTTGCTTGCTAAGTACGGTGTCTCGCACCGTACCGGTCTTGCCTACCACCCTCAAACGAGTGGGCAAGTTGAGGTGTCCAATAGGGAAATCAAGTCTATTCTCCAAAAGGTCGTGTCAAAAGCTAGGAAGGATTGGAGCTCTAAGCTAGATGATACACTATGGGCTTATCGTACCGCCTTTAAAACGCCTATTGGTACTTCACCTTACCGATTGGTCTATGGCAAGTCATGCCATTTACCGGTCGAGCTTGAGTATAAGGCTTGGTGGGCGATTAAGGAGCTTAACTTGGATCCACATTTGAGTGGGGAGAGGAGGCTTATGCAGCTGAATGAGTTGGAGGAATTCCGACTTGGTGCCTATGATAGTGCTCGAGTTTATAAGGAGCGCACCAAGCGCTGGCATGACAAGCATATCCTTCACCGTGAGTTCAATGTGGGAGATAAGGTATTATTATTCAATTCGAGGCTCCGGTTGTTTCCCGGAAAGTTAAAATCTCGTTGGTCCGGACCTTTTTCTGTCACCCACGTGGGTAAATTTGGCTCGATTGAAGTCGAGAGTGATGCGGGTGAACGATTCAAGGTGAATGGTCAACGATTGAAGTTATATCATGAAGGTGCTCAAGTTGGAGCGATTGAGGTTGTACGACTTCATCCCGTTCCCTTATCCCACTAAACCTTATCCTCATCAAGTCGTGCGGGACTCTAAACCAGCGCTACCGGGAGGCAGCCCGAGTATGTATATAATTTCCCTCATTATTATTATTATTATTATTATTATTATTATTATTATTCTTTTAGTTATCTTAGTGAGGATGAGAGGAGGGACTAACGTTTTGGAGATGCGCAGAATCATCGGAAATAACTTGATGTGGAGATATTAGTGAAATAAGGAGAAGGAAAAAAATTCGTCATACTTGTGTTAAAACAGCAGGTCACCTCAGCCTAGGCCTAGGGGGCCTGTCGACTCTAGGGGCCGAGGTACGAGTTGGATTTGAACTCGAAAAGAAGGATTTGTGCACCTCAGCCTGTGCCCAGGCCGCCTATGGACTTCAGGGGCCGAGGCACAAAGGAAAAATAAGGAAAATTGGAGCAAAAATCTCAAAAAGAGCAGTCCGGCCGGCCAGCCGGCCCCCGGTCCATACCGGCTGGCTGTGAGAGAAAAACTTCAATTAAAAAAATCAAAAAAAACGAGGTGAGCAGTCCGGCCGGCCAGCCGGCCGCCGGTCCAGACCGGCTGGGGCGTACAACAGACCCCCAAACCCATTTCTCGTGTCATTTCATTCATTCCTCCACTTCTCTCGTCTCTCTCTTCTCTCTCTCATCCCCCAAAACCCCAATTTTCTTATTTCCCAGCACTCATCCTCACTTTCTTCACCATCATTCCTCAAAATTTCCCCATTTTTCCCTCAAGTGTGCTACTTTCAGCTGATTTGCAATGCCTCCTCGGAACAAGCGCACCAGAAACGAACATGCTCAACCCGACATTGAGTCCGATCCGGTTTTTCCAGGTGTAATTTTTACCACTATTGACCAAAAGGTACGGTTTCAGAACTTGAGAAAGCGGTCTATTGTTCCAACTCGTTTTATCGATCGTGATGCTATGCGAACTTTAGGCTTAGATTCTGCTTTGGAACTATTGTTTAAGGGTGTTGGTATGGGTACATTTTTTACGATGCGTCGTAACACGTTTACCCAGCTTACGTTGGAGTTTCTGAGTTCGTTTGAGGTACATAAGAATAGACGGACTGGTGATATTTCTGTTGAGTTCCGTTTATTGAATACTAGTTTTGCGCTGAGCCTGAAACAGTTTGGGGATTGTTTTGACCTTAAGGATTATGACGACCGTACACCACCCGAGCATGCTAATTTTAGGGTGGGTGATTTTTGGGAATGCATTGCTGACGCCCCGTACACTACCGCGGGGCATATGAGTTCAAACAATATTCATAATCCTGTTATTAAGGTTTGGCAGAGGTTTATGGGGTGGACGATTTTTGCTAGGAAAGAGCCACATAATGTGCGCACCGAGGAGGTGTTTATTTTGGGTTCATATTTGCGGCGTAAGCCGAAGGTGTGGCATATCAATATTACCTATCACCTGGTCCTCCAGTTTAGGAGAATAGCTACGGCCGTTGCCGACGTTCCCATTTATATAGGCGGGTTAGTCACGCAATTAGCTCTCCGGTTGACCGCTTTTCGCGAGGCAGATCATGATCCGGTCCCGGGTGAGATTACTCTTAGCCTCCGATATTTGGCTTCCCTTAACTGGATTTCTTCTAGGCATCAGAATCGTTGGGCTTGGCTTATTCATGAGCAGGCGACTATTATTTTGCAAGCCGGGTCGGTTTTGTCACTTGAGGCTGATCAGCCTAATTATTTATTACCCGTCGCTGCCCCTAGCTCTCTTCTTTCGTCGCATGCTGTTACCTATACTCGTCGCCCGACGAGCGAGCCTAGTACCTCCCGCCCCACTTCTGAGCCCGGTCCATCTCAGCCTGCTCCCGAGACCACCACCACTACTACTTTTGAGCAGCCTCCTCCACCGCCCCAGTATGCTTCCCTCCATCCCGATCTGATTTCGTGGATGGAGCGCATGGAGTTGAGTGCCGGTTCGTCACGTTCTGACTTTGATACTTTTCGCACGGAGACTCGTGCCGACACCGCTGCTACTCACGCTCGTCTGGACAGGTTATATGCTGATCAGTGTCTCGGGATGTATCCCGTTTATGATGACTATGCTAGGCGTGCAGCTGTGCCACCACAGGGCCCTTATCCCTCGTACTTTTCGTGGCCCGTGGGTGGTTATACTGACCCTTCGATTCATGGCGACTTCCATCTTCACACTGACTATTTCAGTGCCCCGACGGGCCCTGCTTTTGGAGCCGCTGGTGATTATCAGGGAGGTGGTTGGTATACGGGTGGTGCGTCAGGTTCTGGGACCGCTGCAGATGATGGTATGGAGGATGATGATTTTGGTGATGATGATGATGATCAGTAGCGGATTGCTGACTCCGCTACCTCTCCATGTGTATATTTGGTATGTTTTTTTTTCTCTTTCCTCGGATTTTATTTGTGTCCCCCACCAATTTTGGGTCTGTATGATATGGACATTGAGGACAATGTCGAGTCTAGCGTGGGGGAGTTTTTAGTATTTCTAGTTTTATTTCCTTGAGTCTTAGTGGTTGTCTATGATACCGATTATGCAGCAATGATGATAATTTGCACTCTTTAGGCCACCTACTCATTCTTAATTGGCATTCATTTGACCTTTGTTATGTGGAATAATAATTAATCGGCAAGTTTGCAACCAACCGGGCTATGATTTGTGGTTCCCATTTAGACCGACCCTGCATTTGGGCTTTAGCTACAAAATTGGTGAGATTTAGAGCCTCCTGTAGCCAGTACATTCATACCTGGCTACCACTTAGGATTGTGTGTAGGACTCCTCGTGGAATATGCTATGTCAATACGCATAAGTATGGTGTTTGCCCCTTCATTTTGACTAACTTGCCTAGTGATCATTTTTGGGTCATTTTCATTTTCATCTATTTCTATCCATTTTCTCCTTGGCTAAAATGTTAAAGAATTCACAAAATGAACTACAAAATCAAATTTGCCTACCCAGCCAAGCTTGATGAAGTAGGTCACCTAGTGCGTTCTATGCTCGTTACTGTGTGATTTTGGAGATTTTTGATGGATGATTGGATGCGGTTGACTCTGTCTCAAGGGAGTTTGTAGATCTTGTCCGGGTTAGTTTGGGTTATTGTATATATTTGCTTCTAATTTTATCAAGCTGAAAAAAAATATAGTTCAAAAAAAAAAAAAAGGAAAAAAAATGAAAAAAGCAAAAAGGAAAAAATCGAAAAAAGAAGAAAAAGAAGAAAAAAAAAAGAGAAAAAAAAAAATCAAAACAACACAAAAAAATATATGTTATTCTTGTTACTTTTATTTTCCGTTTACTTGATGAAATTTGAGCGCCCTCTTTTGATCCCGGACTCGTTCTCGTTGGTTGGTGGTTTGTATGATTTGTTTATGGAAGTGGAAGAATTTTTGAGTTGAGCATTATAGCACTAGTTAGTTCACTAGCTTGGCTTTAACCTCACATGACCATATCGATTTCCACCTTCTACCTTGTTATCACCATCCTTGCCTCCCTTTGTGATCTTAGCACGTTTTGTAAAAATTTAGAGGTCGATACCATATTAGATTGCGGGTATATTTCCATGAGTTGGAGTAGTTGAGCGTTTTCATATATATATTTCACATTTACACACCCTTCCTAATTGAGCGATAAGTGGCTCCGTGAGTAGCCTTTGCAGGGGCTTTGGTTGAAAGTGTGGTTTCTACATGTTATGCTTGGTAAAATTGTGCATTTGTTGATGGGTTATTTTTCCTATTTCCCGTCTTGGAATTCGTTTCTTAGACTTGGTTTAGATGTTTGCTATGACGGACTTGAGTATTTGGTTGCCTATTATTTGCTTTGAGCTGTTTTGGTATTATATTAGTTGTTTTCTTACGGGTCTTGCTTGAGGACAAGCAAGGGTTCGGTTCGGGGGAGTTTGATGTGTCGTATTTATATAGCTTTATTCCCTCGATTCCGTTGTCTTTTATGGTCGGAACGCGCTCTTTAGAGCCGTTTCTTCTAACATTTTGCTTCGAGTGAGTGTTTTTGTAGATTCTACACGATTTCAGGTCTTTTTGTGCAATTACACTCATATCTGGTTAGAAGAACGATCCCGAGACAAAACCCGTGCCTCAAGACGTTTAGGCGAAGAAGAAATGGGAGGTGACGATTCAATGGGCCATGAGAAGCGGCCCATAGCTTCTTTTATTAGTGCGTGCACGCCAGCCTGCATGTGACCGGCGGCCTGCCAGCCGGCCGGCATGACACAAGCCAATTTTAGCTTCATTTTATTGTGTGCCTCGGCCCCTGCATGTGGCAGGCGGCCGGCCGGCCGGCCGGGGTGCACACCCAGTTCATTTTCCGCCTAATTTTGTATAACTAAGGGGGAGGATTATTTTCTAAAAAAAACACTCTTGATACTTAGAAATTTTTCTTTAGAAAACTCGTGACCTTTAGGATTCTAGCACTCGGTTTTCACTCGGATTCGATTTCGGTAATTTCATTTTATGCAATTTTCAGTTCTACGTTTCAATCTTCATCGTAAATTACTTAGTTCGTCGTGATTTTCTCTATTTGCAATTTGTTGTTCCGTTTAGTTCGTTAGATTTTCGTCCGTTTATCATTAGATTTATTTGCTTCACCTTTTTATCATGAATTCTATATATGCGATTAGTTGTTTCGTAATCATCATGCGTAGCTAATTTTCTCGCTAGGGTCGAGGGGGATCGATGGGTTATTGTACGATTATGTTACTTTGATACTAAATTCATAATTATGCTAGTACCACTTTCGCGTGTTTATTTGTCGATTAATTTGTTAAAGGCCACAACATTTTAATCTGTTTGGGAAATTCTAGTTCCTGTGCGAAAGCCGAATTAGGATTAGATCACGCGCGATTTGGTAGGGAGTCTAATAAGTTGCGAGAGCCCGTTAGAACCTTCCTAGGTTGACACGATTCGAGAGAACGTGTTATAGCCGACTAGCATGTTATATGTTTATTATTATCGTCGCATAATTGTTGAGCATCTATCGTGAACCCGTGACCTTAGTTTTCACCTCTTTATTAGATTCGATTATTTATTATCGCATTTCAGTAGTGTTTTTATATCCTTCCACCAATTCAACCGTTCAAGAGCATCCTAGAATCGCCATAGCTAATTGACTAGTTTAACTGTTTCCCTGTGGATTCGATACCTTGCTTGCCGCTATCTTCTTGTTAGTAGCATTAGGTTTACCTTGATTGGGTGTGACGACTTTACCTACATCACAATCTCGCCACGAGATTCATTCGCCTACCCAAACCCGCGCGTGGCCGCGTCGGGGTGGACCTACGTCATGTCCACAATTTGGCGACTCCGCTGGGGATACCTGATGTACCACATGTCATCGGGGTTCCTAGGGTGAGACTCGAAGAGAAATCGTTCGTATATTAGTGTGCGCGCATTAGTTTAATGATTCATGCATAACCGAAATTTTGCCCGGGCCGGTTACTTGTGACCGACGTCCCACTATACCACGGTGCATTCCTACATGGGTGCACTAAAGACTTCGATGGCGGAACTCACCGGGGTTTTACGGCAGGTCCTAGTTCCAAATCGGCTAGGGAGTCCGTCCCGTTTCGTGAGAATGCTATCGTTGTTGGTATAGAACCTACTTTGACTGACCGAGACTTAGTGTAAAGCATACATAAGCGTCGTTATAATGCTTGTTTGACTACGTGCTACTTGGTTTCCGTGTCATTTTTCAAAAAACCGTCATTTCAAAGAATGCATCTTTCCAAAACACCCAATTTTTTAAAAAAAAAAAACCGAAATGCTGCCCGTTTCGGGACCCGTCTTTTCAAAATATCCAAATTTTCAAAACTCGGAATGCCGCCGAAATTTAGGATCAACGATTTGACTCAAAATATCCTTTTTCTCTAGTCGGCATGCTGCCCATTTTAATTCGTGAGTTTCCAACACCATTCCGATTTTCTGAATTTTCAAAATTCTAATCTTGGTTTCCGAAATTCCGTCTTCAATTTCCAAACTCTCGGAAATTCACTCATTTTATATTCAAAATTCAAACATCCAACTTTCCTAGTAAACCTTCCTTATTATAGGACCTACCGTCTAGCCGTGTGTCGGGTCTTTGCATAGTATGTCGAAGGTCTATAGCGTCGAAACTCTGCCGATCCTATATCGCGAGTTTCTCCCCCTATCCCGAGTCCGCCTTATCCGTCAAGGCGCGACCAACCCGCGTAGGGCATACCCCTACAAAGGAAAGTCCGTCCATACACTCGAGTCAAAAGTCTGGGGAAAAGTCTCACGTGGACCTTCCTTCGAACGGGGTTAGGCCCACAAAGCTAAAATCCTAAGGAAGCTATACCACCCATCGAGTCATCCGTCTAGATGTATTTCTCGAGTCTTTAGTCTTCCTTTCTAGTGTCGCTCGGGACGTACTTTTCCTTTTCTTTTTTCCAAGATCTGGGTTCGGCTTCTGATTACGCGGTGTTCTTACAGACAGGCCGCCGGCAACTAGACACGCTCGAAGGATGGCTACTTTGAACAGCCTACAAACCTCTCTGGACGCCATGGTCGCGAAGCAGACCGATATCGAAGCCCAACTGACTGAAATGAGGGCTGGCCAAGTGGCCATTGTTGCTCGCCTAGCTACGGTGGAGCAAAGGGCTCCTAATGTCGAGGCAAATGAGCCTCTAGCTGAACTAGTCGGCGCGGTGCGCCGGCTAGAGGAACAAGTCCATTTGGCTGGGAGTAACAATATCCACCGGGAGAATAGTCGAGAGTACAACCCGCTGAGTGACAAGCTGCCCGCGAACCTGAACCTCACAGGTTTGCCCATGTTTGAGGGAACTGAAGACCCGTTACTACATGTGCGGGCCTTCAAGGAATTCATGGCCATCAAGGGAGTGGATTCGACTATGTTCAAGAACCTCTTTGCTGCATCTCTTGAGAAGCACCCACGAGCCTGGTACTACAGGCTAGACCCGAAAAAATACCCTACATGGGATGATGTGGCCACCGAGTTTGCTCGGAACTATGCTGACAACACCGAGATCCAAACCACAATGCGATCTCTGGAGGTTATGGCCCAAGAGCCGAAAGAAGGTTTTACTAAATACCTTCAACGCTGGAGGGCCGAGAGCGTGAAACTGGTCGATAAGCCCAATGAGAAGACTTTGGTGGAGGCTTTTGTCAAGAACCTCCTCCCTTCCTACCGGGTTCACCTCCGGTACGCTGTCATACCCAATTTCACCACCCTTACTAAAATGGGTATGAGGATCGAAGACGACCTGAGACTGGAAGGCCTCACTAAGGCCGCTAGCAAAGGGTACCAAGGGGCTTCTTCCTCCACCACTAAGCCTCAGGCTGCAACTCGCAGCATTTTTGACGCGGTAAATCTACTAGATGCCCCGTCCAAGAAGAACACCCCACCTCGGGTTTTCACTGATATAGGTACTACCTATACCTATGCCTTACAAAGGCTGTCCTCCAAAGGCCTAATCCAACCGATAGGCCCAACTCCTGAAGTTCCGGTCGAGCGACGCTCCAAGAACTACAATGCTCAGGCCTATTGCCAATACCACCGAGGCAATGGGCATGATACCGAAAAGTGTTGGAAGCTGAAACACTTGATCCAGGACCTGATTGAAAGCGGTAAAATCCCGCTGCCCGGAGATAAGCCAAGCAACAAGGAGAACCCTTTCAGCTCCCATGCCATCTTTGCCGGGGAGGTGATTGATTTCTCTCACCTTATCTCTCCATTCATCCCGCAAGTGAACGGGATCTGGTTTGACGACGAGGATGATGTCTACCTCGCTAAGGGGGAAACCGTTCCCATCACCCCTGAACAGATTCGCGAGGCCAAAACTCGAGTCCTAGCCAGCAACAACCTTGGTCGTCCCTATTTAGCCACGAGCACTAGGGACACCCCTATCCCGGCAACCATCACCGATCCACTCGGGATGGAAGTCGCCCCTGAAGAGCCGACCGCTGAAACGGCTATTGTGAAGCAACTGAAGAAGACCCGAGTTGACCTCACTATATGGCAACTTTTGGTTAGCTCACAAGAACATCGAGAGGCACTCACTAAGGCTCTCGATCAAGTTAAGATCGACTCTTTGGCTACCCCTGCTGAAATGGTAGCCTCGGTCCTACCCCACCTAAAGGGTAAGGCCAAGGAAGGAGGCCCAATGATCACCTTTTCTAAAGCCGACTTGCCGCCATTTGGGGCCTCCCACAACCTGGCCCTCTACATCACGGTGATTTGCCGAGGAAAATACCTCCCTATGACCTTGGTTGATGACGGGTCCGCTGTAAATTTCCTTCCTCTGAGGACCGCCAAAGCCCTCGGCATTACCGAGGCTGACTATATCCCGACGGCTCAGACCATCCAAGCTTTTGATGGGAGTCCAAAGTCGGTAGCTGGGGCCATAAAACTGACCATCATAACGGGCCCGATAGAAAAGGAGCTTGCATTCCATGTGATCGATGTCACCTCATCCTTCAACTTGCTCCTAGGAAGGCCATGGATCCATGCAGTCAAAGCTGTGTCTTCCACCCTCCACCGTAAGATCAAGATGCCTTTACTCGACAATGTTATTACTTTGGAGGCAACCCCAATGACCGTGGCTAGCTGTAACGCCACGGGCCGCACGGACCTCTGGGGGTTCGACTTTGTGGGGATGATCGAGGAAGAGTACCTTTTTAGGCCTTACTTCACCACGAGCATTGACACGATGCTCCAGAACCTAGGGTACCTTTCGGGGGCTACCTCTCGACCCGACCTTCCAGCTGGGAAGATAATCGAGGTCCTCAAGGACGAAGACTCTCACTTCGGCCTTGGCTATGCCGCCACTCCGGGCAACGTTGTCCGAGCAGGAATCGAAAAGGCCTGCAACATCATGAAGGGTATCCACTTGAGCCCTTACAGCCCACGGTTGTCTGACTACTTTGTCACACCGGTATTCGGGGCTCTCCAGGTTGGACTGTACCAACCCAATGCTACGCACCTCGGGACCCACTTGGCCCGGGACTGCAACTACATCCCGGATGACGTGTTCGCCCTCATCCAGTCTGATGAAGCTGATAATGCTGAGCCCGCGCTGGGGCTGCTCTTCGGGGAAGACACCATGGTCCCAACCCCAAAAGAAGAACTGGTCAACCTGATTCTCCGCAGCAACAGGTTTGACCCGACCAAGCTGATCTCGGATGTTGGCTCCGAGACGGGAAACAGGGCCTGGAGGAAGACTGTCAAGTGGACTGACAGTCAAGGAAAGATCTACAAGCTGGTCACCGGAGAGGGAGACATGCCTGAGTCTGAGTCCGAGTCTGAGTCGGAGTCTGAGTCTGAGTCTGAGGTCGAGTCTAGGAAAGTCGGTGCTAGAGTCACTCCTGTAACCCCTCTCCCTTCTATCATTCCTGCAGCTAGCACTTCGGGGTCTGTCCCGAGTGCTTTACCAATCCCGCCACTGACCAATGATCAGATGGCTGCTCTCTTTGAGCTGTTTTCCAAGTTTTCAATCAATAATAACAACCGTTCTGCTTACGACTTGTCTCTTTTAAATTCTGCTTTCAAAACTGTTTTGTGCTATGACATTGAGAAATCCGACGAACAGGTACCCTTACCTCCACATCTGATCGAGCAACTAGAGCAAAGGGAATCCCGGAATCCGGTAATTAAAGAGACCGAGTCCATAAACGTGGGAACGACCTTAGAGCCTCAGATACTTAAGATAGGGTTATCCTTAGATCCCGAGGAGAAGCAACAGTTCATAAACCTCCTCCAAGAATTCAAAGATGTCTTCGCATGGTCCTACAAGGACATACCGGGGATAGACCGGGAAATAGCCGAGCACCGCATACCTATCAAAGACGGGTGCAAACCGGTCAAGCAGAAGCTTCGTCGAATGAGGCCCGAGTGGTCTCTCAAAGTAAAGGAAGAAGTCGACAAACAGTTCAAAGCCGGCTTCATACAAGTGTCCGAGTATCTGGACTGGGTTGCAAACATCGTGCCGGTTCCTAAAAAAGACGGTAAGGTGCGGGTATGCGTAGATTTTTGGGATCTTAACAAAGCAAGCCCGAAGGATGATTTTCCGTTACCACACATCGATATACTAGTGGATAACACGGCCGATCATGCCCTTCTGTCGTTCATGGACGGGTATGCCGGATATAATCAAATCAAGATGGCGGAAGAAGATATGAGTAAGACTACCTTCACTACACCTTGGGGTACTTACTGTTACACCGTCATGCCATTTGGTCTCATTAATGCCGGGGCCACATACCAAAGGACCGCTACCACTTTATTACACGACATGATGCATAAAGAGGTAGAGGTTTATGTGGACGACATGATCGTCAAATCCAAAGAACGGGACGGTCACATCACCGCCCTAAGGAAATTTTTCACCCGATTGCGCAAATACAACATGAGGCTAAACCCTCAAAAGTGCAGTTTCGGGGTAACGTCAGGCAAATTACTGGGTCATATCGTTAGCCAACGAGGTATCGAGGTCGACCCAGCTAAAATCAAAGCCATTACCGAGATGCAAGCTCCTAAAACCGAAAAAGAAATAAGGGGATTTCTCGGGAAAGTCCAGTATATTAGTCGATTCATTTCCAAACTAACCATGGTATGTGAACCAATTTTCAAGAAACTGAAAATAGGGGAACGGATACTATGGGATGACAAGTGCCAAACCGCTTTCGACAAGATCAAGGAAATTATGTCTGCTCCGCCAGTTTTGATGCCACCTCAACCCGGTTTGCCTCTGTCGTTATACCTAACAACGACCGAGACAGCCATGGGGGCTATGCTGGCTCAGACAGTCGACTCCGAAGAACGAGCCATTTATTACATTAGCAAGAAGTTTTTAGAGTATGAGTGCAAATATACCATGCTCGAAAAGACGTGTTTGGCTCTCGTCTGGGCCACTAAGAAGCTTCGACATTATATGCTCAGCTACGAGGTCCATGTTCTATCCAAGATGGACCCGATCAAGTACCTCTTCGAAAAGCCCATCCTCAATGGCCGGATTTCAAGATGGACTCTAATGCTGGCAGAGTTCGACCTGAAATTTGTACCGTTAAAAGCTATTAAGGGGCGAATAGTAGCTGAATTCCTCACCGATAGCCCGGTAACCGAAGAAGGACACATTGACACCTGGTCCTTCCCGGACGAAGATATTTTCCATACTGATGCTGAAACATGGGATTTATACTTCGATGGAGCGTCTAATTTTTGAGGGTTCGGAGTCGGGATCCTTCTAATTTCACCAAGAGGGGAGCATACTCCCGTCTCCATCGAGCTGGACTTTGATGTTACCAATAATGCAGCAGAGTATGAAGCGTGCATTTACGGGCTACAAGCTGCCGCCAACCTAGGGATCACGAATCTCCGGGTACATGGCGACTCATCCTTGGTCATTAACCAAGCACTCCAAAAATGGAAGACTCAGAATGCTAATCTCGTGGCCTACCAGGCACGAGTAAGGGATCTCGAGAAACAATTCCAAAAGGTAGAGTATATATATCTGCCTCGGGAAGAAAATCAGTTTGCAGATGCACTCTCAAAATTGGCATCTTTACTGAATATTCCCAACCACGTGACCAGTACGCCAATTTGTGTCGAAAGACGGTCCGAGGCGGCATACATCCATGACATCGAAGACATTGAGATCACTGATCCCGAACCTTGGTACCAGGCTATATTAAAATACCTGACAAATGGAGAATACCCTCCCGGTACTGAGGGTCGAGCCAAGAAAGCCTTACGGAGGCTAGCCAGCCAGTTCATCCGTACTGATGACGGGCAACTGTACAAAAAGACGGCACAGGGGGCTCTTCTCCTTTGTGTCGACAAATATAAGGCCGAAAAAGTAATGGCTGAAGTACATGATGGTGAAAACGGCCCACATATGAATGCTCACATGCTGGTCCGAAAAATCATGAGGCTCGGGTATTACTGGAACACTATGGAAGCTGATTGCCAGTTATACGTCAAACATTGTCATAACTGACACATCTTCGGCAATGTGCAACATATGCCGTCATCTCTGCTTTATACCATGACGTCGCCTTGGCCGTTCTCAACATGGGGTATCGACATAGTCGGGAAGGTAAATCCCTCCGGTTCTGGCGGACACTGTTTCATTTTAGTAGCTATCGACTACTTCACCAAGTGGGTCGAAGCTGAATCATATCGCATCCTCAATGCTAAACATGTCGCCAAATTTATCCAAAACATGATAATATGTCGGTATGGAATCCCACATGAATTTATCAGTGATCATGGGACTCATTTCCAAGCTGAGACCGCAGCCTTACTGGCTAAATATAAAATTCAAAGGCACACGTCCTCGCCCAACCGTCCCCAAACGAATGGAGCGGTGGAAGCGGCCAATAAAACAATTGTCACCATACTCAAAAAGATGGCTGATAACTATCGGGACTGGCCCGACAAAATACCTTTTGCCCTATGGGGGTACCGGACGTCAATTCGCACCGCAACCGGAGCGACACCATATTACCTAACCTATGGGATGGAGGCAGTCCAACCAGTTGAACTAGAGGTGCCGTCCCTCAGAATTCTGCTAGAAAGTCAAGTACCCGAAGCTGACTGGGTTCGAGCACGGTACGATTCATTGGTTCTACTAGACGAACGACGGTCCCGCGCTCTCAACAACATCCAAATCTACCAGAAACGGATCCAACAGGCCTTCAACAAGCGGGTAAGGCCCAGAAACATTAAAGAAGGGGATCTAGTCCTTAAGTCTGTTCGAGCTTTACTACCAGTTGACCCAAGGGGAAAATTCAAACCCAACTGGGCTGGGCCATATCTGGTGAAAAAGATCCTATCAGGGGGAGCAGTGATGCTGACGGACCAAGACGGGAATGAGTTCGTCAACCCAACCAACCTGGACCAGGTGAAGCGTTACTACCCTTAGCCATTTCTCAATGTCATTAGCAATTTTTATCAAAATCGTGTATTTTACAAAAAATAAGCAAGTCAATAAGCTGGAATTATTTATTCTACTGTCACAAAACACCTTGAACCACTAGTCTTGGTGTAATTCAAGATTGCAAATTTCCTAAGCCTGAACTACGTTTGGTTTGATTCTGCTAATCGCGGATACGTAGGCAGCCCCTCAAAAGGGCACAACCAATGCAATCGAGGAAAGACAGGAACGGTTTAATAATAAACTCCTTTTATTAATTATCACAAAAAAAAACCGATAAACTCGGGAAAATTACAAAGTGCAGAAATTCAAAAAATTATCAAAAAACAAAACACTCCAAAATAAATAATAATAATAATAATATTAAAATAATAAAAAAGCTAAGGACTCGGTATTTAAGGCATCTTGCCCTTCCCCTTGTCCTTGGCCTCTTTGGCCGTCCACTGACGACGACGCGGAGGAGAGCGTTCTCGAATCACCACGGGAACCTCCTTAGCCCGGACTCGTTTCTTGGAACTCGAGTCCTCATCCACCTCGATAGGCCCGAGTCGAGCCCTCACGGGCTTAGGGAGCCGGTCACGCGGACCTAGTCGGTCCCGGGCCGCCAGCCTTGGCCCAAGTCGCCGTTCTAAATCAGTCTGGGGGCTTAGCCGCCCCCGTGTGCCACTAGCGCCGGCATCTTTAGCTCGAGTCTTAGTATGTGACTTAAGACCCGATTCTAATCGGACTAAGGTAGCAGGGGTCTCTACCTCATCAAAGAATCCCCTATTGTCCTTTGCCGTCTCCCGACGGACCAGTTCGAAGGCCTCATCGACCTTCAGAGCTTTACGGGCTTCCTCAGACTCCTCGGAGGTCCATTTCTTGTAAGCCCGAGAAACCCAAGCGGATTGGCAAGGGTTGGGAATAGTCCATGTAGGACGAGTGAACCATCTCTGCAACCAGGTGTCGCACATAGCGTCTGTCAGTTGGAGCGAGACGCTAATAATGGCTTCAGTCTCGGGGATGCGCTGAGACGAACCGAACTGCCTCAGAATGCGGTCCGGGTAAATGTGAACTGTCCAGTCAAGGGACAGGATCACCAGGTAGCGGGCTTGATCCCTCTTTGCCGAACCCGTCAGCTTAGAGAGGAACCACCAAGCGACCGTCCACCTGATTAATGGGCCACCATGGAACACCAACTCCTCATCCCAGTAAGCTCGATTTATATGGTGATTTGAGCTTATCCGGCGCCCTCTTGAACTGATCTGGCTGCCACGGTAGTTGGGAACGCTCGGAGGAGGCTCTATGATTGCCAGGCGTTCCGACAACCAAACCTGCAGAAAGTATATACAGAATTCATAAGCAACGGAATGGTCCGCTATAGCCCACTCGATCGAGTACACCATCTGACTCGATCGAGTAAGGCTCTCTGAAGACAAACAGAATCTCGTTAAGTGTGCCACTTGATCGAGTACACCATCTGACTCGATCGAGTAAGGCTCTTCACAGATGGGCAGAAGCACTTTTGCAGACATCACTCGATCGAGTGACAGGTCCACTCGATCGAGTGACTTACGGACCTTAGGAAATCGTGAGAAACAAAAAAAAAAGGGAAGGCAAAAAAAATTGAAAATCGTAAGACGTATACCTGCAGAATAAGGGTGCTCCCCGTCAGTTGCCGGGTTGGGTCAAGTCGCCTAGCATCCAGACCCATGATGATTTCCCCAGTGGCTAGCCAAGCAGGGCTATGACCAGTCTCCATCTGGTCAACCACTCCAAACAGCCTAATTTGACCCACGCATGAGTCAGCATCCATCATCCCTTCAAAGACGTAACGGTGCAGCATGCAGAAGGCAAAAGCCCTACGCCTATGAGAAGGCGTGGCCCTTACGTCTTGACTGTTCATAAACTTGTCAGCCAAGTCGAAGAGGGAAACAGTATCTCCCCGCACCATTCGATCTGTCTCAGCATGAGACAGACCTAGGAAATCCCTCAGCCTTCTCTTCGGGTCCGGATAGAACGGAGGAATAGCAGGGCGAGCCACAGGGCTCCAACCCCCGATAGCTGCGATCTCCTCGGGAAGAGGGCATATCTCTCCCCGCGGGAACGCGAAGACGTGATGGGTGGTATCCCAAAACGACAAACAGGCGTCCAGAAAGTGTGAATCAGTCACTAGACGCCGAAGAGGAAACAGGCTGACAATCCCCATTTGGGTCAGCTGAATTTTGTCCTCATCCCGAAAGTGCTGGGACCAGGCAAAAAGCATTAAAGTAAGATGTTCAATACCCATGATAGGAGTTTGAATTCTCTTGAGAGACTAAGAGATTTTTTTTGAAGAGAAGAAGGGTTTTGATTTGGGATGCAGTAAACTGAAGCAGGGAGACCTATATTTATAATAGGAAAGCCTGACTGTAAACCTAACTACCCTGCCTCCTTAGCAAACCTGGGCCCCAGCATGTGCAGGCCTGACTTCAACCCAGAATAGGAATCTAGTTGTCCCGAGCTTTGCTAAAAAATTTCTAAAAATCCTGTGATTAAAAAAAAATTCAAAAATTTCGACTTTTTCAAAGCTCGGTACTTTTTCCCCAGCACGAGTCGGTGTTTTGCCTATGTGTTACATGCAATTTGTTATGTGTGAGCATACAGGTACACCCAAGACTTCAGAAGCAAGTCTCTGCGCAACTACCTCACTCCCCAACGTGAGTCGATATCTATCCCAGAATGCTACAATCAGAGCCATGATGTATCAGCATACGGGTACTCCTACACCCTCAGAAGCAAGTTTCACTCCCCACGGAGTTATCATCGGCAGGACAGGTATGACCCTCTGCTTATGGCTGGCGAGCCCTTCACGCTAGTCTACTGGACTATAAACGACCCGACCGGAAAGCTGCCAGGTCGTAATCTGCGATTGGCCTGGTAGCTACTCTGACTTTCGCCTTGTCCAAGCCTCAGTCAGAGTGGGAGCTCTGTAGACACCCGCATTTTGCCTGCTAGTGTCTATAGCAGTTCCCGACAAACACCCGATGATCATCGGACACAGACGTGACTTGGTATACTCGGATTTGGACCCGAAATCAATAATATCTGACATGGACTTTTAACGGAGTAATAATCTCACAAAACAGACCTCAAATCCAGGCCCAGTGGGTCGTTCCGAGCAAAATGAGACTAATTTGGGCCAAAACCGACATCAAAAATAAATCCCGTCTTTTGGCGACCGGGTCAAAACCCGGTCAGAAACGAACCCGTCACAAAAACAGCCCAAATGCATCTTCTAGAAGCTGGCGCCCAATCCCAAATTCAAAAAAGATAACAAAAATCAATCAAAACAACAATATCAATTCCTTCCTATTTTGACTCGATTTAACTGATCCACTCGATCGAGTGGATTGACCCACTCGGTCGAGTGGAGCGTCAAAAACTGGATCAGGCCCATTTTCTAGGGCACTCGACCGAGTGCACTAGGGCCACTCGATCGAGTGACCCTAGGTCGTGGGGTAAACTCTATAAATACCCCACGACCTTCACTCATTTGACAAGGTTTTTTCACCTGATTTTATCCTACATTTTCACCCTAATCCTTCTATACTCTACACACTACAACCCTAAGCAAGCATATACAAAAAACCAAGTCCTTTGTCCCTCGAAAAACCGACAAACACACACACACACACACCATAACTTGCATACATCCTCGATACTCCGACGTCCCGTCACTAATCGCGAGTCCGTTTCCGAGGTCCCTACTAAGCATGTATGTTGAGGGTGTCCTAAACCCCATTTCGATCTTTGTTACTCTTTTATTTACGTTTTTTCTATCGTTCATATTATATCTATACCAGTATTGTAATTCTAACATCTAACATAATCCTAACATTTTACATTTTTGCATACTAACTTTTTACATTCGCGTTACTAATATTACTATACCGCGTATATATATATAAACTAGTATCAAAAATCCGGTTCTAAATCCGTTTGACTACGATGTTTGCCTAAAGTCCGTCTAATCCCTTTACGAGAAACGACGGAGGTGGAGCCCTTTCGAGGAGCCCCGCCCCAATGTACTCAAGGGCGTGACGTGATCGCAATCGGTCGTAGTTGAACGTATTTAATTCCATTTCTATAATTGGTACGGAACCCATTGACACGAAAACCGACATCACATAACCCGAAAGGGTTAGTTTCGATGTCGTGACGTAGAGGGATGCATTCCGTTGCTAATTCAAAGTTTCTACGTAAATCTTTTCATAAAATCCCGACAACGGTATTATAACCGTACGTGTACACGATTATAGTACCGGAGGTCAAGTTAAATTCAAATCGCGCGATATTTGTATTTAATTTGCCCGACCGTCGATTTTAAACCCAAAAACGAAACGAGTTAACACTCGTACAGGGGCTACTCGACCGAGTGCATAGGCTACTCGATCGAGTAGCGTCCATAAAACTGGGCAGACCCCTTTTCGAGGACGCACTCGACCGAGTCAGACCATGACTCGACCGAGTGGGTCCTGTAACCCAGAAAACCGAGGGCCTTGACACACATTTCAAGCCTCGTCCTTTTATCGACATTAGTCATCACGTGTAAAGACAATCACGTGATTTCCTATTTTTCAAAAACTCATGCATATCATATCACTTAAAACGACTTTAATCGATTTCTCGACGTGATAAGTCGGGACAAGGCATCGAGGCATAGGATCGGGCTAGCATCACGCTTAGGTCCCATGTCTCCGTCCTTCGTTTAATACACAACGCAATGTGTATTTAATCGGGGTTAGTCGACTTACACATTTCGCGGTCAAGTTTACATACGGGTCCGTTCCTATCTTTTTATTATCTATTGTTCCGTTTATTTTCGTATTGGCCGGGTTGTATTTCCGCCCGTGTAACTTGTATATTATTTACTTTTGAGTTTTATTTATTTATTCGCTCATCGTTTTATAAATGAACCTCGCATGCTAAACCACTTCGACCAAAATTAAGATGCATTAAATGACGTAGTTCATATACTATTCACATGCTTAGCCCGAAAACGTTGTTTACATATCATTTAGTCATTTTACTAGCGCGCGCACACGAACACGAGCGATGTCTTAGTAGAGGCCGCCATGTGCGGGCGGGGTTGGGTGTCCTTAGTGGGCTTCCCAACACGTACCCTCACCCCTTACTCAGAACCTTTGGTTTCCGGATGTCCGAAACCCTTGGCGCACGAGAGTCATTCTATATACGAAAGCCGGTTTAAACGGTATCGATATTGCAATGCAAAGGGACGAGCCCAATGAACTCTGAAATCGAAGTGGGCTTACTTTGTGTATAGCCCATGACGACATAGAGCGGGCTCGTATGGTTCCGAATAACCACAAAATTCGGTGGCGACTCCATTTTGACTTAAATTTCGAACCCGAGAGCAATCTCACCACGAGATTCATTTGCCTACCCAAACCCGCGCGTGGCTGCTTCGGGGTGGACCTACGTCATTTCCACATAAGGCCTCTAATAAGGGGTATCAAGGAGCTAGTTCTTCCTCCAGCAAGCCCGCCACCACGACGGCGGCCCGAAGCATCTTCGACGAGGTTAACTCACTGGACACCTCGACCAAAAAGAATACTCCAAATCGGGTATTTACCGACATAGGGACAACCTATGCTAATGCCTTACAAAGGCTGTCTTCGAAAGGCCTAATCCAACCGATAGGCCCAATTCCAGAAGTTCCCGTAGAAAAGCGATCCAAGAGCTACAACATTCAAGCCTATTGCCACTATCACCAAGGCAACGGGCACGACACGGAGAAATGCTGGAAATTGAAACATCTTATCCAAGATCTGATCGAAAGTGGGAAGATACCACTACCCAGTGACAAGCCAAGTAACAAAAACAATCCTCTTGCTACTCATGCCATTTTTACTGGAGAGGTAGTCGACTGCTCTCATCTCATTTCCCCTTTCATTTCCCAAATCAACGAGATATGGAATGACGATGAAGATGATGTTTACTTGGCCAAAGGGGAAGCTGTCCCCGTCACCATCGAAGAGATCCGGAAAGCCAAAGCCAGAGTTCTGGCCGGTTCACACACCATCACGGCCAGTCTCACCACTCCGGAAACCGTCACTGAACCTTCCAGGACGGAACTCACGCCCGAAGAGCCAAACGCTGACACGGGCCTAGTCAGGCAACTAAAGAGGGTTCGAACTGATATTACTATATGGCAGCTTTTGGTTAGTTCACAAGAGCATCGGGCGGCACTTACTAGGGCCCTTGATGAAATCAAGGTCGACTCATCGGTTACCCCCACTGAGATGGTATCCACGATCTTGCCACACCTCAAGGACCAGTCTAAAGGAGAAGGCCCACTTATCACTTTCTCCGAGTCCGACCTTCCACCATTCGTGACCACCCATAACCTGGCCCTATACATCACGGTCATCTGCCGCAACAAATCTCCCGATGACCCTGATTGATGACGGGTCTGCAGTAAACGTCCTTCCCTTGAGGACAGCCAAGGCCCTCGGCATTACCGAGGCTGACTACCTTCCGACTGCAAAAACTATCCAGGCTTTTGATGGGAGCCCAAAATCGGTTGCTGGGGCCGTTAAACTAACAATCATAACGGGCCCGATCGAAAAGGAATTAGAATTTCAAGTGATCGATGTTACTTCATCTTTCAATCTCCTACTCGAGAGACCATGGATTCACGCAGTCAAAGCTGTGTCTTCCACTCTTCACAGGAAGGTCAAGCTACCTTTACAAGATGGGATCGTCACTCTTGAAGCTACTCCCATAACCGTGTCAAGCTGCAACACGGCAGGCTCAGCTGACCCACGAGGTTTCAACTATGTGGGAATGATCGAGGAAGAATGCCTTTTCCGGCCATAATTTACTACTAGCATCGATACGATGCTACAGAATCTGGGTTGTCTACCAGGAATCACATCAAGGCCCTATCTTCCACCCGGGAAAATTATCGAAACCCTGAACAACGGACAATCTCGCCTCGGTCTAGGCTACACAATGATGCCCGGATACACGGACCAAACCAAGGCGGTCACGTTCGTCACCCCGGTGTTCGGAGCTATTCAAACGGGCCTCTATCAGCCCACCATCTCATACCCCGGGACCAAACTGGCTCGGGAATGCAATTTCATCCCAGATGACATCTTCGCCCTTATCCAGGCTGAATCGAAGGAGGGCACAAATAATACTGAGCCCATTCTAGGACTACTCTTCGGGGAAGACAAGGTCGTCCCGACCCCTAAACAGGAGTTAGTCAGCTTGATTCTCCGCAGCAGTAGGTTTGATCCAACCAAGCTGATCTTTGAAGTTGGTGCCAACACTGGAAAGAGAGCTTGGAGGAAGACAACTAAGTGGACCGACAGTCAGGGTCGAGTCTACAAGCTAACTACTGGTGAAAGAGATATGCATGCTATCGAATCTGAATCTGAGTCTGAGTCCGAGTCAGAGTCAGAGTCGGAGTCTGAGTCAAAGTCTAGAGGGTCCAGTACTAGGATCGAGTCTGTAACCCCTCTCCCTTCTTTAGCCACACCATCGGGAGCCCCGGAGTCTGTCCCGAGGGCTCTCCCTATCCCGCCTCTGACCAACGATCAGAGGGTAGCTCTCTTCGAGCTCTTTTCAAAATTTACTATCAATAATAACGATAACCGTTCTGCTTACGACTTGGCTTATTTTCAAAATGTTTTCAAAAATCTTACTTGCAATGACATTGAGAAACCCGACGAACAGGTACCATTGCCTCCGCATCTAATTGAGCAACTCGAACAAAGGGAGTCCCGAGATCCGGTAATCGAAGAAACCGATTCCATCAACGTAGGAACCCCTTTAGAACCTCAGGTGCTTAAGTTGGGCCTATCTTTAGATCCCGAGGAGAAACAACAATTCACAGATCTCCTCCAGGAATTCAAAGACGTCTTCGCATGGTCCTACAAGGACATGCCAGGAATAGACCGGGAGATAGCTGCATCAAAGATGGGTACAAGCCGGTAAAACAGAAACTCCGAAGAATGAGGCCCGAATGGTCTCTCAAAGTCAAGGAAGAAGTTGATAAACAATTCAAAGCGGGCTTTATCCAAGTATCTGAATATCCAAACTGGGTTGCAAACATAGTACCAGTACCCAAAAAGGATGGCAAAGTCCGAGTATGTGTAGATTTTCGGGACCTTAATAAGACCAGCCCAAAAGACGATTTTCCATTGCCGCACATCGACATACTGGTGGATAACACGGCCGACCATGCCCTTCTATCATTCATGGACGGGTATGCCGGATATAATCAGATCAAAATGGCGGAAGAAGACATGAGTAAGACCACCTTCATCACACCTTGGGGGACTTACTGCTATACCGTAATGCCATTTGGGCTTATTAACGCTGGAGCCACTTATCAACGGACCGCCACCACTTTATTGCATGACATGATGCATAAGGAAGTGGAGGTCTACGTCGACGACATGATTGTCAAATCCAAGGACCGAAACGGGCACATCGCAGCCCAAAGGAAGTTCTTCACCCGACTACGCAAGTACAACATGAGGTTAAACCCTCAAAAATGCAGTTTCGGGGTAACATCGGGCAAGTTACTGGGCCACATTGTCAGCCAACGTGGCATCAAAGTGGACCCAGCAAAGATCAAGGCCATCACCGAGATGCAACCGCCTAAAACCGAAAAGGAGATAAGGGGGTTTCTCGGGAAAGTCCAATATATAAGTCGGTTCATTTCAAAGCTAACCATGGTATGTGAGCCCATTTTCAAGAAACTGAAGATAGGAGAACGAACACTATGGGACGACAAATGTCAAATGGCTTTCGACAAGATCAAGGAGATTCTATCCTCTCCACCGGTGTTAATGCCACCTCAGCATGGTTTGCCTCTGTCACTATACTTAACAACGACCGAGACGGCCATGGGCGCTATGCCAGCCCAGACGGTCGATTCCGAAGAACGGGCTATTTACTACATCTGTAAAAAGTTCTTAGAATACGAATGCAAGTATACAATGCTCGAGAAGACGTGTCTAGCATTAGTATGGGCCACTAAAAAGCTCCGACACTACATGCTTAGTCACGAGGTACACGTGCTATCCAAAATGGATCCAATCAAGTATCTATTTGAAAAGCCCATCCTCAACGGTCGTATATCCAGATGGACTTTAATGCCAGCTGAGTTCGACCTCAAGTTCGTACCTTTAAAAGCCATTAAAGGACGGGTAGTAGCGGAATTCCTCGCCGATAGCCCGATATCTGAGGAAGAACACACCGACACCTGGGCCTTTCCAGATGAAGACATATTCCATACCGACACCGACACATGGGATCTGTATTTCGACGGAGCGTCCAATTTCCGAGGATTTGGTGTCGGGATCTTGCTAATCTCACCACAAGGGGAACACACCCCGTTATCCATCAAGCTAGATTTTGACGTGACTAAAAACGCAGCCGAGTACGAAGCATGCATTCACGGACTGCAAGCCGCCGCTGATTTAGGAGTAACAAACCTCCAGGTCCACGGTGACTCATCTTTAGTCATAAATCAAGCCTTACAAAAATGGAAGACTCGAAACGCAAATCTTGTGGCTTACCAAGCACGAGTAAGGGTTCTCGAAAAGCAATTCCAAAAGGTAGAGTACATTTATCTGCCCCGGGAAGAAAACCAGTTTGCAGATGCTCTCTCAAAATTAGCATCTTTACTGAATATCCCAGCACATCTAACCAGCATGCCCATTTGCGTCGAAAGGCGGTCAGAGCCGGCATATATCCACGTCATCCAAGATATTTAAATAACTGATCCAGAACCTTGGTATCAGGCTATTCTAACCTACTTAACGTCAGGGGAATATCCTCCGGGAGTTGAAAATCGGGCCAAGAAAGCTCTACGAAGATGGGCAACCCAGTTCATCCGCACGGACGATGGACAGTTATATAAGAAGACAGCACAGGGGGCTTTACTCCTATGCATTGACAAAACTCGAGCCGAAAGAGTCATGGCCGAGGTACATGATGGTGAAAACGGCCCACACATGAACGCCCATATGCTGGCCCGAAAGATCGCAAGACTCGGTTATTACTGGAATAGAATGGAAACTGACTGTCAGTTGTATGTTAAACACTGTCATAACTGTCAGATTTTCGCCAATGTTCAGCATATGCCTTCATCCCTATTATATACAATGACATCACCATGGCCATTCTCGACATGGGGAATTGATATAATCGGGAAAGTGAACCCTTCCGGGACAGGGGGCCACTGCTTCATCCTAGTGGCTATTGACTATTTCACTAAATGGGTCGAAGCCGAGTCATACCAGATCTTGAATGCCAAACACGTGGCTAAGTTCATCCAAAATAAGATTATATGTCGATACGGGATTCCGCACGAGTTCATCAGCGATCACGGGACCCATTTCCAAGCTGAAACTGCCACTTTGCTGGAAAAGTACAAGATCCAAAGGCATACATCATCACCTTACCGTCCCCAAACAAATGGAGCGGTGGAGGCGGCCAATAAAACAATTGTCACCATTCTTAAAAAGATGGCTGAGAACTACCGGGACTGGCCCGACAAGATACCTTTTGCCTTATGGGGATATCAGACATCAATTCGAACTGCAATCGGAGCAACTCCATACTATCTGACATATGGAATGGAAGCAGTCCAGCCAATCGAGCTAGAAGTACCATCCCTTAGGATTCTGCTCGAAAGTCAGGTACCAGAAGCAGATTGGGTCCAAGCCCGATATGACTCGCTAGTCCTCTTAGACGAACGGCGGTCCCGGGCTCTGAATAATATTCAGATATATCATAAGAGGATCCAACGGGCTTTTAACAAAAGGGTTAGGCCCAGGAACATCAAAGAGGGCGATCTAGTCCTAAAATCTGTTCGAGCTTTACTACCGGTTGACCCAAGGGGGAAGTTCAAACCCAATTGGGCTGGGCCGTATCTAGTAAAGAAGATCCTCTCGGGAGGAGCAGTAATGCTAACGGACTTGGACGGAAATGAGTTCGTCAACCCAACAAACTTGGATCAGTTGAAGCGTTACTATCCATAAACCCTATCTCAATGTCATTTGCAAAATTTATGAAAATTGTCTTTTTATGAATTTTCAAAAAAATTTAAGCAAGTCAATAAGCTAGGATTATTCATCCTACCGCTGCACATCTCGAATTAATAATCTTGATGTATTTCGAAAAATTGCAAAATTACTTCCGAACTACGGAAGGTTTGATTCCATTAATTCTGGATACATAGGCAACCCCTCAAAAGGGTACAACCATTGCAATAACGAAAAGACGGGAACGGTATTCACTAATATGTCTTTTTATTATTTCAAAAATACATCACAAAAAAAACACAAACAAAATCACACCACAAAAATAGTAGTAATACTTAAATAATAATTTAGGAGACTACTCGTACATTTTTCCTTTCCCCTTATCTTTCGGGTCACGTGGAGCCCGAGGCCGACGGGGTGGGGGCGAACGTTCCCTGATCACAAGGGGAATTTCTTTAGTTAGAACCCGCTTCTTCGATTTTGGGTCGTCCACCATTTGCACCGGTCCAAGCCGAGCCCTAACGGATTCGGGAAGCATGTCTCGAGGACCAAGTCGGTCCTTAGCCGCCAGGCTTGGGCCTAGTCTCCTTTCTAGTTCCGTCTGGGGGCTCACTTTCCCCCATGCACCCTTAGTACTGGACCCTTCAGTCTGAGTCCTAGATTTCCCTTTCTGACCTGTCGGAGTAGCTTCTTCGGCAAAGAAGCTTCTATTATCTTTAGCATGCTCCCGGCGTAACAGGTCATAGGCCTCATCAGTCTTCAAGGCAGCTCGGGTTTTAGCTGAATCAGCTCTTGTCCATCTCACATAAGAGTCAGTTACCCAAATCGAATGAGGATTTCTAGGAATGGGCCAAGTAACTCGTGTATACCACCTTTGCATCCAGGTGTCACACATTACATCCGTCAACTGTGTAGATTCACTCACGACTGCCTCAATTTCCGGGATTCTTTGCACCCGACCATATTGCCTAAGTATGCGATCGGGGAAGAGGTGAAGTGTCTGGCTAAAAGATAGGATTACCTGATATCTAGCCCTGTCTCGGGACTCCAAGCCGGTCCAAACGTAAATCGGCCACCATGGCACGGCCCAGCGGATCAATAAGCCTCCATGGAAGGATAGCACCTCATCCCAGTATTTCTGGGTGTTAAAGCGAGAAAAGGCAATAGCTCGTCTCCTCGCCATTACTTGCCTGGGTTGATACCGGCTCACGTCTAGGGGAAGATCCAAAATCGATAGCCTCTCAAACAGCCACAGCTGAAAAACCCGCAAAAAATCGAAATCGCAAAAAATCGTCAAAATCGCGTCCAAAAAAAAAACGCGAAAAACGTGAAAAACGCGAAAACCGCAGGAATCGGGAAAATCGGAAAAAAAACCGGAAAATCGGGAGAAGCCGAATAAAAAAATCAAAAACGACATACCTGTAGAAGACGGGTACTCCCAGTCAGCCGGACTGACGGATCCCTCTTGCGATTATCCAAACCCTGGATAATTTCTCCCGTAATCAACCAACCCGGGCTATCCTCCGTCTCCATCAGATCAGCCACCGTGAAAAGTCTAACGTGGCCCATGCAAGATAATAAATCCATATGCCCTTCGAAGGCATAGACATGGAGCATGCAAAAAGTAAAGGCCCTACGGCTGTGAACCGGCCTGACCCGGACGTCATCTGGGTTCATAAATTTTTCAGCTAAATCGATCAAGGAAACGGTATCCCCTTCTAGCATACGGGATACCTCCATATGAGAAAGCCCTAAAAATTCCCGTAGCTTCCTCCTTGGGTCAAGAACTGAAAAAGGAATAGCAGGACGAAGTATGGGATTCCATCTTCCTGCAGCAGCAATTTCCTCAGGAATAGGGCAAATCTCTCCTCGAGGAAAACCAACTACATGATAAGTGTCGTCCCAATAGGACAGGCAAGCATCCAAGAAGTGGCGATCTACTTGCATCTGACGGATCACGGACAATTGGGTAACGCCATTCTGATTTAGGATAGCCCTATCGGCATCTCTGAAATACTTGGACCATTCATGCAGCATTCCAACTAATCGGTCGATCCCCATAATTGATTTGCTAAGAGAAAGAATAAATTTTTCAGGGCTTATTCTTTTCTTTAAGGAATTGTGGGAATTGTGAAAATTTATGAAGCAAGGAGAGGGTATTTATAGCATAAAACCAATTTCTCCTCCTCACCTTAGAATTCCCAATCCCAGAGTATTTAGCATACAATCCTTATCCTAAGGCTAGCTAAGTCATCCCGAGCATTCCTATTCCTTTTCAGAGTCAAAATTCCCTAATTTTCAAAGACTCCTACAAACTCAAAAATTCAAACCTTTTCCCAAAAATTTTATTCGCCAGCACGAGTCATTTTTTCCTACAAATATTACATCCGAAACTTTGCTACTTTGCATAAATATGTACAGGACGACTCGAACAGGACCATGCAATTCATATAACTCCCCAGCGGCATTTAGCAAAATAAGCCCATATATAGGCCAATTTTAAGTCTTATGCGACGAGTTCAAACGCCCACGGAGTTATCATCAGCTCAGGTACATTTCTAGTCTACGGCCGGCGGGCCCTTTACGCAGGTATAATGGACCTTAAACGACCCGACCGGAAGCTACCGGGTTTTAATCCTTGATTGACCTGGTAGCTACTCTGACTTTCGCCCTGTCCAAGCCTCAGTCAGAGTGGGGGCTCTGTAGACACCCACATTTTGCTGCCAGGTGTCTATAGTAGTTTCCGACAAACACCCGATGATGATCGGACGCAAACGTGCTTTAACGTACTCGGAAATGGGCTCGAAACATGGATATTTAGCTTGGGCTTTTTAAGGAGTACAAATTTCACAAAACCAACCTCAAATTCAGGCCCAGTGGGTCATTTCGAGTGAAATAACACTAATTTGGGTCGAATTCGACACCAGGGGTAAAACCGTCTTTTAGCGACCGAGTCAAAACCCGGTCAAATATTTTCCCGAGACAGGTGAGTCAGCCGTGACACCTCACACGGCTGATTCTTACCCAAACTCTACAAAAAATCAGCTTCACAAAATAATAAACAATTCCGTTTAAGGATGGAATTCGATCTCAAGCAGGAATCCTATCCGAAAACTGATTCAAACACCCGACCGAGTGCAAACACTCGGCCGAGCAGCATAAACCAGCCGGGTTTCCTTTTCTTCCTTCACAAGAAAACGGAATTCTCGTTCTTCTCAGCTTCTTACCCAAGCGGTAATTCTAATTCAAGTGCACCTCTCTTAGCCAAGGTCGGGAATTCCTATAAATAGCCCCTTGCACAACACAATTTACACACATTATTCAGAGATGAATCAATCACACACACACAGAATTCCTGAGAGAGATCAGAAATATCACAACACACATCCATAAAGCTCCTTACACTTAGCATCGAGAAACCGATATTACATCCAAACCCGAAGGAAGCCGACTCCCTCGTACCCGTCACCTTCACCGATCCACCCTAGCCCGACCAACATCATCTCGACGCTCCCGTGCCTAGCCACATTCCGACGAGCCCCGATCCGAGTTAACAAAAGCATGTAGGTTGAGGGTGTAACCAAACCCGATTTCTCCTTTTCTTCTCTTCTCTTCCTTGTCGTCCGTCTTCCTTTTACGGGTCAAGCGTCGTCTTTTTTATTTTATTTCTAACATCGATATTAACAAAAAACTATTTTCATAACAAACATTTTTAAAAATATGATATCGATTCTCTATAATCGAATATTGTATCAAAAAGAATTATATTAAGATCTCGACGATATCAAAAATCGTTACATCTTTTCTCGTTCAAATTCCTTTTTTCAAACAATTTTATAAAACCTTTTCTAAATTCATTCTGAATATTCGATATCGATTTCATAATCGAATATCGGATACGACGAATATCGAAAGCATGAATCGAATACAAATTAATTCATATTTTGTACGCGATTCATCAAATTTAGCAATTTCGAACAAAAAATAAAAAGCCGGACAGACCCGCACGCGAGTCGCGCCACACCCAGGCGGCTCGCGCACGGGCCTGAAACCCGAACCTTCTTTTTTTTTAAAAAAAACTTTTTCGTTCGTTTTATTATTTATTCTACGAAACGATTTCTAAAGTTTACATCTTTTCTAAAACTATTCCAATTATTTGATATTGATTTCGTAGTCAACCGTCGAATATAACGAATGTCGAAAATATTAACTCGAGTACGGATCATGCAATAATCGTACGCGATTTAATCGAATTTCCAAAAAACCGCTCTCGAAACCAGCCCGACACGCGACTCGCCGGCATCCCGGGCGAGCCGCGCGGCCGGCTGCCTTGGCGCGCCTTTCTCGTTCTTTTTTTTATTATTTTTCGAACGTCATTTTTTATACAAAACAACGTCTTTTCAACAATATTTTTCAGATTTCGATTCATATTTATTTTTCTCGATCTCGCATATTTATTTGCTATATTATTATTCACAAATCGATACTAACTCGTTTGTTCATCTTGTAGCAAATTCGTTCTTTTTCATCATTTGTTTTATTATACTAAAACGAATCTCACATGCTAAATTCAACTTTGACGTTAATTTTCCATGCATTAAACGACTTAGCAACCCGTTCAATTCCTCACATGCTTAGGAAAACAATGTTTGCATATCATTCATCGTTCAACTAACGCGCGTATTAAAAAATCATTCGATATCCTAGTAGAGGCCGCTAATGTGCGGGCGGGGTTGGGTGTTCTTAGTGAACTTCCTAACACGTACCCTCACCCCTTACTCAGAACCGTGGTTTCCGGATGTCCGAAACCATTGGCAACGAGAGTCATTCAATATACGATTAACCGCTCAAGTCGGCATCTGTATCGAACTGCAAAGGGACGAGCCCAATAAACTCTGACATCGGAAATGGGCCGTATTTTGTACACGGCCCACTACGACATAGAGTGGGCTCGAACGGTTCCGAATAACCATAAAATTCGGTGGCGACTCCAACTTCGATTTAAATTTCAATTTGACCATCTCATATGGAGATTCATTCGTCTCCCCAAACCCGTGCGTGGCCGCGTCGGGGTGGACCTATGTCATGTCCACAGACGAACGACCCATAATAAATAGACCGACGACGACGCTAGGACGAGAAGAAAAAGACACGGAAAAGACGAGAGAAAGAAAGAGAGAAGAGAGAAATCGGGTTTGATTTTACACCCTCAACCTACATACTTTGTTTACTCGGATCGGGGCTCGTCGGAATGTGGCCAGGGCACGGGAGCGTCAAGTTAATGTCGGTGAGTTGAGGTGGTTGGTTGGGACGTGTAAAAGAGTATCGGGTTTAAGGGCCGGTTCCTTCGGGTCTCGGATGCACTATCGGTTTCTCGATGCTAAATGTAAGAATCTCGAGGTGAAAGATTATTTATGAATGTCGATGTGTACGAATAAGAAAGTTGATGTGAAGTTGTTGTATGATATATGATTCAAGTGTGTTAATTGTGTTGTGCAAGGGGCCTATTTATAGGAAAATTCTCAACCTTGGCTAGGAGAAGTGTTTGGGTTAGAACTACCGCTTAGGATAGGAAATGTAAGAAGCTGAGAGGAACGAGAATTCCACTTGCTTGGCGGAGAAGCAACGAACCCACCTGAAAACAGGCTGCTCGGCCGAGTGTCCTACACTCGGTCGAGTGTTTGATTCGGTTTTCGGATAGAAATCCTACTTGAGATCGAATTCCATCCTTAAACGGATTTGTTTAATTTTTTGTGTAGCTGATTTTTGTAGTATTCGAGTCAAGGCCGGACTCGTGAGGTATCACGGCTGGTCCGTGTGTCTCAAAAAAATTTCTCCGACCGGGTTTCAGCTCGGTCGTAAAAAGACGGTTTTGCCCCTGGTGTCGGATTCGACCCAAATTAGTCTTATTTGACTCGAAATGACCCAGTGGGCCCGAATTTAAGGTCTGTTTTATGAGATTTGTACCCCGTAAAAAGCCCAAGCCAAATGCCAATTATTTTGAGCCCGTTTTCGAGTATGTTAAAGCATGTTTGCGTCCGATCATCATCGGGTGTTTGTCGGAAACTGCTATGGACACCTGGCGGTCAAATGTGGGTGTCTACACTCTTACTCCTTTGTTTGAGCCTATGATTATATATGAAGATTGTATGACTCTTTTAGAGGAGTTTTTGTTGATTCTTGGTTTGTCACTTGATGATTCTTTGATTGGAACACTTGAGGATGGAGAGATGATTGAGACCCCTAATATGAGTGAAAATGGGAAGAATGATTGTGTGAGTGTCTCTCCTCTTGTGAATTTGGAATCGAGTGATAAATTTTGGGAATTTGAGTTCGATGATGCCTACCATATCCACAAACCCTTTATTACCACTCTTATCTCTTTGTTTTGTGGATCATCTTGCTTGCCTCACTATGACCATTTTGGTGAGGATTGTTCTAAAGCATATGACAAGTTAATGAGATCTTTGGTAGGGTATTTAGATGACCCACTTGTTTCATTTGTGTTTAGTGTATATATTTCTTTTTTGTGTGTGTTTTTGTGTTGTTTTCTTCTTGTGTGTAGGTGTCCACTTATGATTTTGAAGAAGGAACAACAAGATGATGGATTGAAGAGAAAAGATCAAGAATCATTCACCATGTGATGAAAGATCGAGCTTGAAATGGTAAATTCTTCACCCACCCTCTCTTTTCTCCCTCCCTATTCTTAAACATTGATCGAGGACAATGTTTTGCTTAAGTGTGGGGGAGTTTGTTACTTATTGGATCATACTTGGATTGATTTGGTGGAAGTTTTGGATTTGGTGGTGTGATTTTGTTGTAAATATGGATTTGTGTTGTGTTGGAATGTTTGAAGTAATTTGGTGATGTTAGTCCTTGTGATTTGTGAATATGTGTTGTGGATTTCTTTTATTTCTCTTTTGTGTGTTAGTTTTGTTTCTTGTTTTGTCGAAAAAAGTTTCAAAAACACTTAAAAATTTGAGAATTGAAAAATCCAAAAAGAAGTTTTTCATTATCCTAAGAGTTTAGTTGATTTTCTAGATTTCAACTTCGATGAAAAGAATGATTTGGAAATACTTAGTGTTGCATATTAGTATTGTGAATCGACTAATCTTTGCTTTAATTAGTGATTTGGGGTGTATACCATCATTATTGTTCCACATATTCATCTCATGGTGTGATATTTCCGTATGTTTATTTTGTCCTATGGTGACCGGATTCCGACCTGGTGACACTATTTCCATTACAAAATAACAAAAAAAAATCCCAAGAAAGCACAAAAACAAAGTGTTTAATAATTGCTCACATTTCAATTCAAAGTGACAAAATCAAAAATCAAAAGAAGAAAAGAGTCACTTCTCAAATAATTCGAAGTGTTTCAAAAAGAAAAGAAAAGAGAAAAATGAAAAATGAAAAAAAAGACAAATGAAAAAAACAAGAAAATCAAAAGAAAAAAAAATTGTTCAAATAAGTGAGCTTATGCATATTTGTTATTTCCTTGTCCATCTCACAAATAAATTTTGCTTCCTTTTTAGTCACAAAGTTGGTACCGGGACGATACGAACCTCTCATTATGTGAGAGGAGGGACTTTGTGTATCATTTTCGGTTATAACGTCATGTTAGTTCACCCATTTCTGCCATATACCCTATTTTGCTTACCGAAGTTACAGATTAGTCGATGTACAATAAGAATATGCAACTTGTGAAGTACTTCTTGGTCATCCTTTATGTCTTAGTTGGATTATAGAATTTTGATTATCGATTTGGGATTTGTTTAGTTGCCTTGTTGAGAGAGGTGACTCTTTTTGTTAGAGATGATCATTTTTTTTCGAGTTTTGTGCTTTAATGCTTGGTTGTCTCGCAATTTTGGCAAGACCTCACTTGCCTTGCAAGGGGATACCCTCCTCATAGTATCTCGTTGTGAGTTGAAGGGACGGAGCGAGCCCGTTTATTCTCTTGTATCGGCTAATATGTTTTATTTACTTATTTAATGAATAAATTGCTTTTGTCGTAGACTATTTGAGCTTACTCGAGGACGAGTAAGGTTTAAGTGTGGGAGTTGATAAACGTCATTTTAGTTATTATTTTACCCAAATTTATTTACTTATTCGGATCTATTTTGTGTGCTTAAACGTTATTATAGCTCACTATATTAGTTAATTAGTAATTAGTATATTTATTATAATTATTGTAATAATTGTTATTTTTCGAGAAATCGATACTGTTTTTTTCTAGTTTTATTTTGTAGGATTTGGAGCGAGGATTAACGGAAAGAAACGGGTTAGAGTCGAGTCAAGAAGCAAAACGGGTTGAGACGAATCGGAATTAAGGCGAAGTCAAGTCAAGGTCAAATTGACCTTTGACAAACTCAATTTTACTCCCCTCATCCTCTCCCAATTACAGTAAATCAATACTTAACCCATATCAACTTCCATCATCCTCAATCTACCATCAACTGTCAATCATCCTCCATCACCATAATTAATCAACCCACAAACATCATAATTCAAACCTCCATTATCATACTCTCAGCACAACCATCACCCCACCTCTGACCTCCGCCGCTCCTGCTCTTGTCCAGCCACCGTCATCTCGACCCAGCTCCGACCACCAGCACCGTGAGCTCCGGCCAGGTCCGACGTCTCCAGCCACGCACCAGACCACCACGACTGAAGCTTGACTCCGACGAAGCTCGACCAACGCGACAACCAGACCAACCCAGGCGCACCACCGTCAACACTACCGGCTGACTCGCTTCATTTCGTCCGACCACCACGACGAACCAACTCCGGCAGCCCAGTTCCGTCCACCGCGACGCGACCCCTTGCTCGGACCACCAGACCAGACCGCCATGGTCGTCTCCTCCATCTCTGGTGAACCAGTATCCCTGGGCTCATTCCGAGAACTAGACTGAGTCGGGCCTTGGACTAAATGAAAGCTAGAGCTGTTTTGAAGATTTAAGAAAAGAAGAGACGGAAAGACTATATTGCCCTTCATTTAATTGGGGTCGTTTCATTCAGTTTGGTGTTGTCGTTTTACTTTGGGGTCAACTGGCAAGAGTGAGTATGAAAGGGGATAAACCCTTCATTTCATGAGAAAAAAGGAGGAGCCCGAACTGTAGAATTTAGAGTGGCAATAGTAGGAGTTAGGTGTAATTCCCTAGAAATTATAACGCAATATAGTGGCGGAAACACTGTAGAAGTGAGATTATAACACACTGTAATTATGCCTTGATAAAATTTAAATGGTAAAGTCAAACATTAGACCTTAAATAAAATGACCAAAATTAAAACAATCCACAAGACAGAATTGTAAAAAAAAAATAATAACAGGATCCACAATGCCCGCTAGCCCACACCCGGAAACAGGCATACCTGCCATGTTATAACATAACAGCCACAATCAGTGGGGAGCAACGCCAACGTTCTCCCAGCCGTATAACAGGATTTTAAAACTGTAATTACTGCTATAGAAAAATAGTGAAAAGAAAAAACAGTAAAAGATCATATTAAAATAAGCTTTAGCGTAAAGCAAATTAAACAAAAGGGTTTCCGAAGAAACATAAAATATTTGTCAACCTGCAAACCAATTTATATCGATAATAAATAAAATAATCAAAATGACGTTATAGATAGAATTAGTGTCGACGGCTAGACTTTCACTAGGAGAATACTAAAACTAGCTTCGAGAACTTAGTTCAAACAAATCAAACTTCGATCTCTAACTAGGCTACTCAACCATAATAGGACGGCGACTTATAGATGCGTGACCCTAGTTTAAGATGACATGTACACCCCTCCCGAGCACCATAAATACTTAGTTCAACCCGACGGCGTCTTACACTGCGAGGCACGAGCTTAAGAAAATATACACACACTCCCGAACACCATATATGCTCGGTTCAACAACCAGTGTGCCCCATAAAGACACACCAGCCTTATAGTTTATGGCAAAATAAAACGTAAACCCCAGATTATATTACTCTAACCTCACACTTGTCCTTATTCCATAACTCCAAAACAAAGTCATTATCGATATTCAAAAGATATAATCATTATAAATAATAAGAGAACAAAAAGAAAATGATCACTTTCCTAAAGAGGAAACTTTTCTATTTTAGGAAACTTCTATTTTTAGAAACTTTACCCAAAATAGCATCATATCAAAATAGCAAAAATATTAGTTCATACTAATAACACATTTTTAGTAAACGATATAGATTTATAAAACTAGTACTTTCGGCCTTAACGATATTAATTCTTAAAACGAGAACATTTGAGTTAATGAAATTATTGAAACGTCATACAAGTGTTTATAAAATGATTTAGAAATGTTTTAAACACTTTAAATACTACTAATTAGGATGTTTCCAAAATTTACAAAGCTAAAATTCTCTAATTATTATTAGTTTCGACAATGCGATTATAAATAGGATTTTACGGCAAATGTCAAATTAAATCTTTTAACGTCTTTTATTTAATTAAACCATTGGATATATTTAGAATATGTTAAGGGATGATTTAACTTTTAAAGTTTCAGATTTAAATAATTTCAAAATTGCTGGAAAAATAATTCTTTTAGGTAAGACGAAGCATTTTAACGATAAATCTCAATTTTTCCAAATATCAATACTTATTAATTAAAGAGTTTAATAAATAGTACAAAAATTACGTAAAATAGTTAAAATATATTTATGGACATTCTGTCCAGAAAAGCAAATTTTCGAGAATCCTAAAACTCGGTTTTTAAAGGGTTTTCTCATTAATCGTCTAATCTCGACAATAACCATTAACAAAAATAGTAATTACAAAACGATTAAATTATTAATATCCAAAAATTATTATTAAACTTAAAAATCATGATTTTTCAGAATCTACCATTTTTTCAGATTTCCAAAAATTTCAGATTTAATAAATCCCGTCAAAACCGTCTTTAAAAGACGTTTTCACAATTAACGATTCTATTAATAAAACTTATCGTTCCTAACATTTTATTAAAGCACTAAAAATCATAAAATTACATTTTATTATGAAATCATCAGAATCATATTTTTTTCCAGATTTAAACCAAAGACCAGAAATCGAGAATTTAAACGACAAACACGGTTTTAACGATAAACGATGATTTAAAGTGATTAATTAATTCATCCACTTAACAATTCCAAAAAATTATGAAATAATTCATAAAATTCTATTTCATCAGAAAGTTTCACCAAGTCAAAAATCGGATTAAAATAAAATGTTTAAGTACTAGAACTAAAAATCGGCTTTTAATCATTTTTGTCCGTAAACGGTAATAATTCAATAATCGATAATTAAAATATCAAAAAAATACTAAATTATTAACAATCATCAAAAAATTCATTTTTACAGAATATAATCATATATTACAAGTTTAGGCCGAATATTACGATTTTACAAATTAATACAACGATTTAATCATTAATCTCGTAAAAGCGATAAAAAATACCGAAACATGCAAATTCTCAACTTTTAAAAATTTCCCAGATTATATGACATACATATATAGTCAAAAATAAAAAATATAAAAATATACATGCAATTACACAAATAAAATCTTGCAATACTGTGGACATGACATAGGTCCACCCCGACGCGGCTACGCGCGGGTTTGGGTAGGCGAATGAATCTCCATATGAGAATGGATCGAATTGAAATTTAGGTCGAAGTGGAGTCGCCACCGAATTTTGTGGTTATTCGGAACCATTCGAGCCCACTCTATGTCGTAGTGGTCCGTATACAAAATACGGCCCATTTCCGATGTCAGAGTTTATTGGGCTCGTCCCTTTGCATTTGATACCAATACCGACATTATCGGATATTGTGTATTGAATGACTCTCGTGCGCCAACGGTTTCGGGCATCCGGAAACCGAGGTTCTGAGTAAGGGGTGAGGGTACGTGTTGGGAAGCCCACAAAGGACACCCAACCCCGCCCGCACATTAGCGGCCTCTACTAAGAATTCGAGTGACTTACAATACGCGCGCTAGTTAAACGGGAAAATGATATGCAAAGATTATTTTCCCTAAACATGTGAATGGAATTGAAAAGGGTTTCTAAGTCGATTTAATGCAATTAATTCTACGTCAAAGTGGAATTTTAGCATGTGGGTTTATTTTAGTAAAATAAAATAAACGACAAAAATCGACAAAAGAAACAATCAAACCGTTAGTAACGATGTAACGAGTAATAAATTGAATAAAGATATAGATGTGATGAATGCATGATTTTGGAAAGAATAGTAGGTCACGTGATGGATTAACACGTGTTGACCGAGGTCAAGGAAAAATATATCGAGATCTAAAAAAAATGTTTTGTCTAAAAAAATGATGTTCGAAGAATAATAATAAAAAAAGAGCGAAATTGTTTTCTTCGGAAAATTGATGATTTTATTAAATCGCGTACAAATATTGCGTAATTTGCACTCGACTTAATATTTTCGATATTCGTCGTATTCAATATTCGATTATGAAATCGATATTAAATACTTGGAATAATTTATACTCGATTTTAATTTTGATGCTCGTCATATCCCATATCCGATTATGGAATCGATATGGAATACTAGAGTGAAAAAATAAAGAAAAAAATATAAGTCGTTTTAAATTAACTAGCACGATATAAATTTTCTCCGCGTTTATTAATGTCGTAATTAATTCAATTAAATTAGAGGACATCTATATTAGCATCAACGAAAATTGTGTTAATTAATTTATTTGACTAAATTATTAGATTCGACATCCAATTATGGAATTGGTATCGAATCTAATAGATCGATACTTTAATTAAAAAAAACTCGACTTGATTCCCTCCGCATCCCGACATCATAATTAATTCTTGCGAATTGTTTGATGTTGGATCCGCATCAACGAGTTTCGACCCTTATAATGCTTGTTTTTGGAAAATAATGTAAATATACGACTAATGATAATGATGCAAACGAAATAAAAGAAATTGTTTAAGTTAACTTATCTCAATAATCAAGTAATCGGGGTATTGGAACAAGCGACCATCAACGCTGTGTGCAGTACACTTGTATATTCGTGTTTCCTTATTCCGATACCCCTCTTATTCGACACAAATCGATAAGTATTTTAATGTTTTGTATTAGTATTATCGATATTATGATGCAATAAAAAATAAAAATAAAAAAAAAAAGTAAGAAAAAGCGAAGAAGATGACGAGAGGAAGGGAAGGAGAGAACGGGGTTTTGACACCCTCAACCTACATGTTCTTGTCTCGGATCGAACTCGTAACCGTGGCTTTAACACAAGAGTCTTCGAGGTTTTATGGAGGTTAAGTTATGGTGGCTCGGAATTGATTCCTAAAACTAGGTTTAGGGTTTTTTGCTAGTGTAGAATTGCTAGGGTTGGATTAGGGTTTGTAATAGATGTTGTATGTGTGTGTAGGGTTGCTCTAGGGTTTTTTTTCAATGTGTGAAAGTGTGTTGCATGGGGGTGTTTATATAGGCATGGTCATGCACTTTGGTGTCTAGGGTTTTGCCTTGACGGACTTGACCTGATGGCCCGTCTGAAGATGGACTGTTGGTTTTGCTTCTTGAGTTGGACTTTTGATGTTGTGAATGGTTGTTTTGTATGTCTCAGAAACGACCTTAACCAGGGTTGACCCAATCGCAAAAAGTCGGTTTTAATTCTGGTGTCGGTTTTGGCCCAAATTAGTCTTGTTTGGCTCGGAACGGTCCGCTGGGCCTGGATTCGAGGTTGATTTGTGAGATTTGTACTCTGTAAGTGTGTTAGCCAGCGATTAATGGATTTGAGCCCGTATCCGAGCGCATAGAAGCACGTTAGCGTCCGATCATCATCGGGTGTTTTTTGGAAACTGCCATAGACACCTGGCAGTCAAAATGCGGGTGTCTACAGAGCCCCCACTCTGACTGAGGCTTGGACAAGGCGAAAGTCAGAGTAGCCACCAGGCTAATCGAGGATTGAAACCTGGCGGACTTCCGGTCGGGTCGTTTATAGTCCATTAGACTCGCGTGAAGGGCTCGCCAGCCGTAAGCTAGAAGTCATACCTGAGCCGATAACTCCGTGGGGAATTGGACTTGTCGCATAAGTCCTGGGTGTGCCTGTATGTAGGCTCATCCTGTGAAATGCTGGGGAAGTGTAGCGGGTTGCACGTCCCTGTTTGAGTCATACCTGTATAAGTCACATAAAATGCATGCAACACGTAGGTAGTAAAATGACTTGCGCTGGGGAAGAATGATTTTTGAATTTTGGAAAGTTTGGATTTTTGAAATTTTGAAATTTTGAAATTTTGAAATTTTTGACTCCTAAAGAATTTTAGGAAAGAAATTTGCAGTTTAAATAGACCGAAATTTGACCTTGTCGAAAAGGATTTACTCAAATGGCTAAGTTTTGCAAATTTTAAAATGAGAATTTGGAGAGAGATATACTGACAGACTCGACTCTGGACGCGACAGGACGAGTTGACCGACACGGACTGGACTCTCTAAGGGTTGGACCGTGACTCGGTAGGAGATGGGCCACCTAAGATGACGAGACTCTCGAGTTGCGCTATTCCGTAGCCCAAGCGAGTGGCAACACGGTCGAACATCGAAATGGGATGGATATGCTATAGGGGACTTCAGTAGTTTGTAATGAGACTGTTTTAGTCTGGTGCTCTTCTGGATCTCTGATTTTAGGGTACAGTCCAAAATGGGTATAACTTCGAGTCCTGACAGATTCTTGTCTTCAACGGAGCCGAGTACTAGGACACACTACAGAAAGGAGGCTAGTTTTTGAAAGTATTTTGGATTTTGTGAGTGGAAGGAGAACTTCTGCCTAGGAGAAGCCCCCAGGATGACAAAGCTAGCTCTTGAGAACATGACGGTGTCGTGACCGGAATGATAGTGCCTTTTTAATGTGTGTCAATGTGAGTGGTTGTGCCTCTGTTGAAAGGCTGCCTACGTATTCACGTGTAGTGAAATCAAACCAAGCCGTAGTTCAGTGGACTGGAAGATGTATTATGACGCCTAGTTTATTAGGGCTTTGTGTGTAACTAGCCATAGCGATGGTGTAGGCTAGGTGCATTCCCAATGATGTCTTGATCAAAGGGCTAGAATGGTTAGGATGTTAATCCTGTGACTGTGAGCGTTCTCCGGGGTAGCCCCCAAAGGTGGTGTGAACTATTTGGGCATGTTCTATGCCGACTGCAAGTTGAGTTCCCGTGTTTGGGGTTGGCAACTGGTTTGGATGGGATTTTAACGAGTTTTGTTCTCGGGATTTTTAACGAGTTCTGCTCTCGGGATTTTTAACGAGTTCTGCTCTCGAGGAATTTTAACGAGTTTTGTTCTCGGGATTTTTAACGAGTTCTGCTCTCGGGATTTTTAACGAGTTTTGTTCTCGGGATTTTTAACGAGTTCTGCTCTCGGGGAATTTGATGTTTTTGGAAATGTGGTGCTAGGAAGTAAATGGCTTTGATGACTCGAAATCTGGAGCTCGGTTCTGTGGAGCTAAGGCTTCGAGGGCTGGTTTGATAATGTGGGATCTGGTTTTGATGACTCGAAATCTGGAGCTCGGTTCTGTGGAGCTAAGGCTTCGAGGGCTGGTATGATAATGCGGGATCTGGTTTCCATGTCTGGCCCTAATTGTTAGGGGTATCCTATGGAGCTTGAATCCTCAAAATTCCGGGCTGTCTCTGGCCTGGGTCTCGGGAAGGTCTTGAGGGTTGTAATGTGGGAAGGCTGAGTGTGGTGTTAGCTGACCAGCTTGATTGTTACTCCCCTATTGGATGGCATAGATAATTTTGAATTTGACCGTACCGCGGTCAAAGGATTTTCACTTGAGTTGACCGTTGACCACGGTCATGGGTATTTGATTTTTGATTGACCTCTTAGCCGCGGTCATGGGTTTTGATAATTTTGACCGTACCCTGGTCGTGGGGCTTTCCCTTGAATTGACCGTTGACCACGGTCATGGGTATTCTGAATTTTTTTTGATGATGGCCTGCTTTTTTTTTTGGCCTTTTGCTTTTTTCTCATGGACTTTCGATTTTTTTTTTTTTTTTTTTGAGCCTTTTTTGTTTTTTTGTCGGTCAGACTAACACCTAAGGTAGGGATTGGTCAGTCTTATCGGATGGGTGTTTTATTGTGGGAAATGGGCTTGCCTCCCGTCTTGAACCCAAACTAGGAGATTACCTAGATTTGTCATAGGATTCGATACCGCTCCTGCTACGGGTAGTCGTGTGGCTTTTCTATACCAGACACGGAATAGGTAAAAAGAAAACACGGGCTCGGTTTCCTGCAGTCATTATAGATGTGCCTATAATAGTCACGTGCGTGTGCTCACAGTGTATGATGGTGTTCATCATGTTCTCGGAGACACATAAGGAAAGTGTATATGAGAAATAGAATATTGAAAGCTGATTTTATTGGATTTTGAAAAGGAGGACAGAATACAATTGTTTCTGACTCTGACTTTGACTTTGACTTCGACTTTGAAGGGAATAGTACATCCTAGACTCGGACTCAGACTCGGACTCAAATCGGATCCGGACTCTCGGATAATGTTGTCATTAGTCGTCGGCTTCTAAGGACTCGAGTTGATGTCCAGTATAGCCTTTAGTATCAACTTCACCCATATCTTCATTATGTCGAAGATCGTCTTCAATCCTAATGCCCATTTCGGTAAGTACGACAAAGTTTGAAATGCCGGCATACCTAAGATGGACGCGGTAAGAAGGCAGGAGGTTGTTGACGAAGGCCTCCACTAGCGTCTTCTCGTTGGGCTTGTTTACCAACTTTACACTCTCGGCCCTCCATCTTTGAAGATATTTAGTGAACCCTTCTTTGGGCTCTTGGGCGATGACTTCCAGAGTACGCATTGTAGTCTGGATCTCGATATTATCGGCGTAGTTCCGAGCGAACTCTGTTGCCACATCATCCCAAGTCGGGTATTTCTTGGAATCGAGCCTGTAGTACCAGGCTTTGGGGTGCTTCTGGAGGGAGGAAGGGAATAAGTGCTTAAACATGGTGGACTTTACCCCTTTGACTGCCATGAAGTCTTTGAAGGCCCGGATATGATGGACCGGCTCTTCGGTACCCTCAAACATAGGAATTCCCGTCAAGTTGAGGTTGACCGATAGCTCGTTACTCAAAGGTGAATAAATGCGAGCATTTTCGGAGTGGATTGAGTTGCTTGTGGATAAGTGAACTTGCTCCTCGAGCCTGCGAACAACACTGACCAATTCGGCCATGGGCCCAGTGGACTCAGCTCCTTCAACTGGGACCGTCTTCTCTACAGTGCTCAGGCGAGTGTCCAAAGTTGCTTGGTTAGCAAGGATGGAGGTCAGTTGAGTCTCGATTTTGGTTAGGGCATCTTTCAATTCTTCCATCTTGCGTTGATATCGGGTTGCGGGTGGCCTGTCTGTAAGAGCACCACGTAATCAGAGAGGTTGCTTCGGAGCTCAAACTCACCAAGGCATAGGAAATAGCGTAAGAGGAGGGACGACCTCAGTTTGACTCGGGTTAGACTCCCCTAAGACAAATGTGTAGGGTACGATTCTCGGACTGACTGTGATTAATCACTCCGTCGGAGAATAGCCCCCAAGTGAGGCTAGGGACTCAGATGGTGTGGCATCTAAGTGACTTGAAAGTGGGTTATGTGAGACACGTGTAAGACATGGCCCTTAGAGCAACCGTGATTGATCGCCCTGCTAAGGGGTAATCCCCAAGTGGGATTGAAAATTTGTTAAGACTCGAGTGTGGGACGAGTGACCCTTAGACGTAAGGACCGTGAACCTTTTGTTATAGGGCTATGCCTTGTAAAAGGTTGACTCGGAAAAGACACCTAGACGGGTGACTCGTGAAAGGTGGGCCTTCCTTAGGATTCGGCTATGTGGGCCGAGTCCTGTTCGAAGGAAGGTCCACGTGAGACGTCCATAGACTTTTAGACTCGAGTGTGTAGACGGACCTTCCTTTGTAGGAGTATGTCCTACGTAGGTGGGCCTTGCCTTAGTCTAATAAGGCGAACTGGGATAGGGAAGAAACTCGTGATGTAAGATCGACGGAGTTTCGACGCTAAAGACCTTGACAACTTAAGACTCGACCCGACACTGCTAAATACGGGAAGTTCTAGAAGTGGAAGGTTTTGAAAATTGATGATTTTTGAAGAAATCCGAGAAAACTCGGTTGAGGGCCCAATTTTCGAGAAAAACGAAAGAGCGTTGGGCCGCGGGTTTTGAAAGTAATTTTGAGTTTTGAATTGGGCAGCATACCGTCGAGAAAATAGGCCATTTTGAGTAAAATCATAAGTCCTAAATTCGGTATGTGTCCCGGGTTTTGAAAATTGAATATCTTGAAAAGGAGGATGTAATTTTTGAAAAGTTGATATTTTTGAAAAAGACTCGGAAACCAAGTAGCACGTAGTCACACAAGCATTATAACGACGCCATGTATGCTCTATACTAAGTCTCGGTCGGTCTAAGAGGGTCTATACCAGTGTACATAGTCTAGACGTTGATCGGGACGGACTCTCTAAGTCGAATTGAGCTTAGAACATGCCGCGAAACCCACTCGAATCGACTATGGACACCTTTTGACATATCCATATTGGAGTACATCAATGGTATAGTGGGACGTCGGTCACCAGTACCGGCCCGGGAAAATATGGGTTATGCATGAACCGTAGAACTAACACGCGTATTGTATTTGTCAAACGATTTCTATTCGAGTCTCACCCTGAGGATGCCGATGGTAAGTCACGCATCAGTTAATCCCCAGCGGAGTCGCCAAATTGTGGACATGACATAGGTCCACCCCGACGCGGCCACGCGCGGGTTTGGGTAGGCGAATGAATCTCCATATGAGAATGGATCGAATTGAAATTTAGGTCGAAGTGGAGTCGCCACCGAATTTTGTGGTTATTCGGAACCATTCGAGCCCACTCTATGTCGTAGTGGTCCGTATACAAAATACGGCCCATTTCCGATGTCAGAGTTTATTGGGCTCGTCCCTTTGCATTTGATACCAATACCGACATTATCGGATATTGTGTATTGAATGACTCTCGTGCGCCAACGGTTTCGGGCATCCGGAAACCGAGGTTCTGAGTAAGGGGTGAGGGTACGTGTTGGGAAGCCCACAAAGGACACCCAACCCCGCCCGCACATTAGCGGCCTCTACTAAGAATTCGAGTGACTTACAATACGCGCGCTAGTTAAACGGGAAAATGATATTCAAAGATTATTTTCCCTAAACATGTGAATGGAATTGAAAAGGGTTTCTAAGTCGATTTAATGCAATTAATTCTACGTCAAAGTGGAATTTTAGCATGTGGGTTTATTTTAGTAAAATAAAATAAACGACAAAAATCGACAAAAGAAACAATCAAACCGTTAGTAACGATGTAACGAGTAATAAATTGAATAAAGATATAGATGTGATGAATGCATGATTTTGGAAAGAATAGTAGGTCACGTGATGGATTAACACGTGTTGACCGAGGTCAAGGAAAAATATATCGAGATCTAAAAAAAATGTTTTGTCTAAAAAAATGATGTTCGAAGAATAATAAAAAAAAAAGAGCGAAATTGTTTTCTTCGGAAAATTGATGATTTTATTAAATCGCGTACAAATATTGCGTAATTTGCACTCGACTTAATATTTTCGATATTCGTCGTATTCAATATTCGATTATGAAATCGATATTAAATACTTGGAATAATTTATACTCGATTTTAATTTTGATGCTCGTCATATCCCATATCCGATTATGGAATCGATATGGAATACTAGAGTGAAAAAATAAAGAAAAAAATATAAGTCGTTTTAAATTAACTAGCACGATATAAATTTTCTCCGCGTTTATTAATGTCGTAATTAATTCAATTAAATTAGAGGACATCTATATTAGCATCAACGAAAATTGTGTTAATTAATTTATTTGACTAAATTATTAGATTCGACATCCAATTATGGAATTGGTATCGAATCTAATAGATCGATACTTTAATTAAAAAAAACTCGACTTGATTCCCTCCGCATCCCGACATCATAATTAATTCTTGCGAATTGTTTGATGTCGGATCCGCATCAACGGGTTTCGACCCTTATAATGCTTGTTTTTGGAAAATAATGTAAATATACGACTAATGATAATGATGCAAACGAAATAAAAGAAATTGTTTAAGTTAACTTATCTCAATAATCAAGTAATCGGGGTATTGGAACAAGCGACCGTCAACGCTGTGTGCAGTACACTTGTATATTCGTGTTTCCTTATTCCGATACCCCTCTTATTCGACACAAATCGATAAGTATTTTAATGTTTTGTATTAGTATTATCGATATTATGATGCAATAAAAAATAAAAATAAAAAAAAAAGTAAGAAAAAGCGAAGAAGATGACGAGAGGAAGGGAAGGAGAGAACGGGGTTTTGACACCCCCAACCTACATATTCTTGTCTCGGATCGAACTCGTAACCGTGGCTTTAACACAAGAGTCTTCGAGGTTTTATGGAGGTTAAGTTATGGTGGCTCGGAATTGATTCCTAAAACTAGGTTTAGGGTTTTTTGCTAGTGTAGAATTGCTAGGGTTGGATTAGGGTTTGTAATAGATGTTGTATGTGTGTGTAGGGTTGCTCTAGGGTTTTTTTTCAATGTGTGAAAGTGTGTTGCATGGGGGTGTTTATATAGGCATGGTCATGCACTTTGGTGTCTAGGGTTTTGCCTTGACGGACTTGACCTGATGGCCCGTCTGAAGATGGACTGTTGGTTTTGCTTCTTGAGTTGGACTTTTGATGTTGTGAATGGTTGTTTTGTATGTCTCGGAAACGACCTTGACCAGGGTTGACCCAATCGCAAAAAGTCGGTTTTAATTCCGGTGTCGGTTTTGGCCCAAATTAGTCTTGTTTGGCTCGGAACGGTCCGCTGGGCCTGGATTCGAGGTTGATTTTGTGAGATTTGTACTCTGTAAGTGTGTTAGCCAGCGATTAATGGATTTGAGCCCGTATCCGAGCGCATAGAAGCACGTTAGCGTCCGATCATCATCGGGTGTTTTTTGGAAACTGCCATAGACACCTGGCAGTCAAAATGCGGGTGTCTACAAATACCGAGTAACATCGACGTTACCTCTAGTCCAAATCGGAATCGATAATATACTCGTCGGTCTCGGGATCGTCCACAAATCCTCAACACACAAAAATCATGGCAGAAAAAATACCATGAGAAAAACTATGAAAATCAAAGTGAATAACGATCGAAAACAACATCGATTATTACCTTAATGGAAGGATCGAAATAACGATTAATTTGACGATAAAAACGAGACAATTATGACTCAAATTGGAGCAAGAATCAGGCTAGGAATTCTGGAGTATGTCACGGTTTTGGGAAAGATGAAGGACTATTTTTTTTTGTTTATGAAAAAAATGAATGTAAGAAAATGGATTGTTTCTTAAGAATGAATGGAAATAAATGTTGATGAAAACAAGGTGGAACCATAGCCTAAATGAATCAGCCAAATGAAGAGAAGAGGAAGTATGAAAAGTTTGATCATAAAGCATCGAATAAATGAAAAGAAAAGAATTACGTAATTATGTTTTAACGTAATAAAATGGAACGTATTATGAAAACGTAGTAAGGGTGTGACAAGGAGGTGCGTCGGTCCAAAACATGGCCAAGGGGCCTCAAAATAATTTGTAAGTTGATAAAAAAAGAATCGTAAAATCGTTAAAGGTATTTCAAAGCAAATCGAGTAAATCTCGCGTTAGAAAACAATTATTTACGAAACTTCGTAATAAAATCTTTAATGGCTAAATTTCCATAAATAAAAATAATTATTAGTTGAAAATATTATGTAAATATATTTATACATTTTTAGGAAAAGAAATAACTTAAATCCGAGCTTTAAAACGTTAATTCGTAGAGAAGTTGAATTCCTCACGGAAAAATAATTAGTTTACAAAGAAAATCAATTAAATAGATTTAAAAGAATTAAAATCTTCAAAAATAAAAATAAGTATCATTAGACTCAAAAATGAAAATAAAGCTTGGGAAAAAAATGATGAAACATAGGGCCAAAAAGTGACAGAGTTATGACGAAGTCATAACGGTAAGGATAAAAATGCTAGGAAAAATAGCGGGTGTTACAATCCTCCTCACTAAAAGAAAGTTTCGTCCTCGAAACTAAGAATAAGCAGAAAGGACTCAAGATTACCCCACTCGAAAACATGAGGATACCAATTTCGAATAAAAATTTTGCTCTAAAAGAAAATTTTACAACTTCCAAAGTGACACGAAATTGAATGAATATATACATTCCAAGAGAAAATAGGGCTAAGCTACCCGAAGTTTAAAATCTCTTAATTAAAGAAATCGTAAAGTAAAGTTTATTTGATAAAATAACAACGTCAAATAACATTTGTAAACAAACTCGAAGGAAATGGGGTAACCAAAACTTTTTAAACTAAAAGTAAAACAATTTGATTAAGAAATTCGATAATGTTTATTTTTCTGAAGAAACAAAATTTAGTTTGGAGAAATCAAATTTTGTAGTTAGTAAATATCGAACCAGTTGTCAAACATTTTCAATAACAGATTCAAGAGTAGACCAACAAAAAAAACGAAGAATAATTTCAAAACGTTAAAATTTCGAAAATGTTATCAAAGTAATTATTAAAGTTTTCAAAAATATTATCAAACTTGAACATACAAAATATTTTCGACAATGTTAAAATGTTTTACATAATAATCCTATAGAAATTGAAATATTTGGAAATATGAAAGTCTTCATAAAATTTCGATTGCTTAAAAATCAAAAATTGAATTAATTTCGAAATAATATAAAATAAATTATTAGGGCATTTTTAAACAAATCTAAAAATAAATATCAACCAAAGATAAAACAAAAGTGAAGTATAAAGTTTTGAAATTATAATTCAAAAATGCTAAATTTAACGATATCTGAAAAGTTTAAGTTCGTCAAACTTTTTACAAAACAGGCAATTTCACAATTAGAAATTATTAACTCAAAATGTTAATATTTTACGCTAGTCAAACTTTTTATAAAAATAGGGAGTTCAAAAAATGGTTAACGGGTAAATAGAACAAGGATAAATAAATAAATTACAATAAGAGACTTCAAAATCGATAAAGGTCGAAGGGATTAGCAGCAGATGCGGTAACAGAATTCAAGAGAAGTAGAAAGGAAGACGGAGTTGAGAGTCGAAAAGAGCTCTCAAGGATTATAGAAGAAATTAACCATCTCGAGATTCCTAGCACGACTCTCAAAAACACGGGTTCCTAATTGGTCCATCAAATAACGCTAAATCCAATATCGGTACAGGGTGGTCCTACTCAATCTACAACCTCCAAAATCATCAACTACTATAGCCTCCAAAATTAAGCCTTACATACTTATATAATCTTTCAATTAGTATGGTAAGAATTTACAAATGATTTAGACTAATCCATTAATTAAGATTCCAACGGTCATCAAAACATACCCAAACTTGTAATCACTAAGGCTCGTAATTCAAAGCTCATAAGGTCTGAACTCGAGGTATACTTCAAATTTCTCGAGTAAGGAACACTAAATAAAATCCACCTATTAACAATGTTCGGGCACAGAATCCTCAGATTACCAACATGTTATAATGCCACAAGTAAAGAAGTTGGGGAAAGTATAACAAGTCCTCAAACACGATCAAACCTATTGGTAATGACGCAAACACTCACATCTTCAAACACGTCATTGGGCTAAGGTTTCTAAAAATTCCACCAAATTTCACATTGTATCAGTGAAACCACCAAAATTTTTATTAACTCAACGAAGCCACAATTTCGTTGGTCTAGGGTTATAACAGTCCCAACAAGATGATCCGTATAATAGTATTCCTCAAAACAGCACAATAAAACCAAACTGTGATTGTGCAAGATAGTTCTCTTCTCCAGGGACAACAACAATTTATCCAAGTTAGATCACTCAACTCCAAAGTTCATAGGTTACAACCTTAAACAACGATCAACGATCTAATCCTTAAGAAATACAGGTAATCTATGTCAACCAAAATTTACTAAGCATTAATGAGGACCTGAAATGGTACCACAACACTCAGGCTAACATCTTAAACAGTGATTTATGATCCCAAAATTTCACAATTAGTCCATTAAGTCAACATTAGGTAGGAATCCCAAGTAATATTATTATTTAAACTTGACTAGGTTCTATGTTGGGTATTAGGTATCCATCAAAATATGATATAATTCTCACTATCCAGAAATTTACTCAACTCTAAGTCCTCTATACGATCAAGTAATTCATAACCCATGCTTGATCAATCTCTAAGGTACAATCCTAATTCCGTTAATCAACTAATACCATTCAAATCAATTCCTCAAAAGCTCACTAGATTAGATAACAGAGCACAACTCTCAATCCTCAAACCGTTGGTAATAAGGAGTTAACTAAACCTCCAAAATATTTAACTTCTAAAAAGGGTTCACTAAGACAGAATACGGTCTAAGCAAAGAATCTTAAGAGAAAGATGGTAAAGTAGAATAATAGAAGAATGACTCACCAAGAATGAAGATGAGAATATAAGAGAAGAATTGGAAGAATCAGAGGGTGGAAGATGAAAGAAAAGACTCAATGATCCTATATAATTAAGATCTTAAACTAGAAGAGAATCTTCGGACCTCCGTAGATCACAAAGGAATCTAGCTGGATTTCTTCAACTTCAAGTAGAGGAACAAGCACACTAGTATTGGGTCGCTCCATTTGAATCCAAAGTGATTTCACATCTGAGTCTGCTGCATCGTGATGGAACTGGAATCTACTCTTGATCATCTAGCTGTATCTTGAGCAAACTGAATCGGAGCTGAAAAGTCACCATTGACATCTTTCTTGGAGCACCAAGTTGTCCACTCGAGTCAGCAGGTGATGAGAGTATTAAGTAAGGCCTGTCTCGATCTGGAGCAGCATCACGTCAGTATCTTGTCCACTTATCATCTTCTTCTTGGACATATAAAACAAATATTCAATGCTAATCATTGAGTTTCAGGAACATGAAAGCTAAACAAATAAGTCCTTAACTGTTTCTACCCATCTCTAATAATATTTTAATTTACTGTTTAAATAATTTACTGGTATTTTCCCAAATTTCAGGTGTAAGCGTTGGGAGCAGTGATGCTCTGATACCAATTGTAATCCCCTAGAAATTCTAACGCAATACAGTGGTGGAAACACTGTAGAAGTGGGATTATAACACACTGTAACTATGTCTTGATAAAATTTAAATGGTAAATTCAAACATTAGGCCTTAAATAAAATGGCCAAATGAAGAGAAGAGGGAGTATGAAAAGTTTGATCATAAAGCATCGAATAAATGAAAAGAAAATAATTACGTAATTATGTTTTAACGTATTAAAATGGAACGTATTATGAAAACGTAGTGAGGGTGTGACAAGGAGGTGCGTCGGTCCAAAACATGGGGAAGTGGCCTCAAATAATTTGTAAGTTGATAAAAAAGAATCGTAAAATCGTTAAAGGTATTTCAAAGCAAATCGAGTAAATCTCGCGTTAGAAAACAATTATTTACGAAACTTCGTAATAAAATCTTTAATGGCTAAATTTCCGTAAATAAAAATAATTATTAGTTGAAAATATTATATAAATGTATTTATACATTTGTAGGAAAAGAAATAACTTAAATCCGAGCTTTAAAACGTTAATTCGTAGAGAAGTAGAATTCCTCGCGGAAAAATAATTAGTTTACGAAAAAAATCAATTAAATAGATTTAAAAGAATAAAAATCTTCAAAAATAAAAATAAGTATCATTAGACTCAAAAATGAAAATAAAGCTTGGGAAAAAAATGATGAAACATAGGGCCGAAAAGTGACAGAGTTATGATGAAGGCATAACGGTAAGGATAAAAATGCTAGACTTTAATTAGTTAGGTTACAGTTAGGTTTCTCTTGCATTTTACATTTCATTTAGTCTTAATTAGTTTGTTTTAGACTAAGTTGATCTTTAATTAGTTGGGTTAATCTTGCACTCTATTTCTTCTTCATTTATGCAATTCTTCATTTCAAGATTGGTATTTTCTTCTCTTTTCATTATTGTTCATTTTTATTGTTTATTAGTTTTAGATTATTTTATTGCTTAATTAGTCTAAAGTTTCCATCTTTACTATCTATTCATGTTTATTAATATGATTAGAGTAGTGGGTAGTTTAATTAGTTTAGTTTTAATCATGTTCGAGTAGTTAATTTCTAGGGTTGAGGAAGACTTGGTTTTCTCGTTTTGTGGGTTTGTTGTGTGTTTATGGACTTTGTTGACTTATTGTTGGTATTCTCCATTGATTGTGATTTTTGTATGATTTACTTGTCTTGGCCGCGATGGGTGTATTATATTTTGTTAAGCTTTCTTTGGGGTGGGTCGACCTAGTAATAAGTGCGAGAGCCCGTTATTAGGACCGTCCCAGGTAGATAGAGACTCGAGAGAGACCCTTTATCTTCTCAATTACAGACCATAATCGATTCATTTGTGAACTCCGATAACTCCTTTGAGACTACCTCGTCGACCTTGACCCTAGCTCTTCTTACCGTATTTATTTCATTTGTTTGTTCGATTAGCTTAGCTCGCTAGTTTAGGCCTCCTTTCAAACCAAAATCTCTTCTCCTTTGACTAATTCCTTACCTAGACCGAGATCTTTTTTTTAACTTGACCGTCCCTACGGAATTCGACCCAACTTACCCTCGACTACACAAGTTTAGGATTAGTTGGTTTTTATTTTGATCGATCGGGATTCACGACAAATCCCCGTCCGTTAGTCTATATTTATCCGGATAGGTTAATGCGCCAAATGAGTAGGGCACAAACCGTTCCCGAGGTTGTCACTGATGTTGTCAAATGTCTAATGAATATTATGTGGGAGGAGGATAGTTTTAGGGAATTTGAAATGTCCTGGAGACAGATGATTATACATCGTGTTCCTCTAATGAATATTCGACGGACAACCCCCTCCTATGCTCGGCGGAATGTTTTTAAATATCCGATAGAGCGGGGCAAGTTAAGGACTGCGGAGATTGCGGTGCTACAAAATAAGGAGGCTACCCGAGTTAACGTCGTTAAACGCCCGATCAAAGACAGTGTTACTGATTTTACTACCGTCAGTTCGTCTAAATGGGTCAAGACTGACAAGACCCATATGAGGAAGAGATGTGGGATTGGTTGGGCCCACAATTGGCTGAAAAGGTGGATGCTTGCATTTGAGGGGCCCGTTGTGAGAGGCCCAAAGAAGCGCACCTGAGAGGTGATGGAAAAGAAAAGATGGACTGGTAGGGCCCAACCGACCGTTAGTAATATGTCATATTAATGTAATACTATGTAGCGTATTAGTACTAGTTTTTGTAGGATTTTTCTGACACGTTGTCTCGTTTCCGGAGTACTCGGGTAATGGATGTTTGATGTAAGGGTCTCGACAAAGGCTTGATTTGTTTAACTTGCATTAATGAGAAGCACACTTTTTTTTGTACTCTTTTTTTTTTGTGGTGGCTCGCAACTCGATTCTCATTTTACCCGGAGCGCCCTTTCGGGTTTTTGCTCCGTCCTCGGCTCACCTTTTTTCCTTTTTCTTTTTTTCTTTTTTTTACGGCGGTTCTTTATTTTGCCCAGAGCGCCCTTTCGGGTTTTCGCAACTGGTTTGGATGGTTTTGGAATGTGGAGCTAAGTAATAAGCGGTTTCAATGAATCAAAATCTGGAGTTGATTTTTGTAGAGTTAAGGCTATGAGGTTACGATTTTGGAACGTGGTACGAAAGGGAAAGTTGAGTAAAAATTACTTAAACTTCAATCGGGCGGGATATAAACTAAGTGGGATTTGGTTTCCATGTCTGGCTCTAATGGTTGGGATTTTCCCATTGAGCATGAATCCTCAAAATTCCGGACTATCTCCTAACAAGTGTCTCGGGATGGTCTTAAGGGTTGTAATATAAGAAGGTTAAAATTTGATGCAGAACAGACCAACGTTTTTGTTCGGACTTGTATTTGAAATTGAGTTGGATGATTGGATTTTGATTTTGACCATTGAGCTTGGTCTCGATTGTCTCGCATTATTGAATCGGGCCAGTTTGCTTGACCTTGGTTTCATTCTTTTCTTTGGTTCATTTTGGCCATTTTAGACTTCTTTTATTTTTTGTCAAACTAGCAGTTGTGGTAGGAATTGGTTAGTCTTTATTTGAGGGATGTTTGTTGTGGGAAATGGGTTTGCCTTTCATCTTTGATTACAAGCTAAGAGACTATCCAGATTCGTCATAGGGTTCAGTAATGGTCGTTCTAAAGGATGGTTATGTGGCCTCTATACCAGACATGGAATAGGTATGAGAGAACGCGGGATCTTGGTTCTTGTAATTCCTCGTTGTTTTGAGGAGTCGATAATTGCATGCCATGTTATCTAAACATGACGAGTCGTAAGCGAATGTATCTGTATTATTGTTCAAATCAAGCATTATCGAGGCTCGTAATGGAAAAGAAAGAATTGCATTTATTGATAGACTTCGAAGGGAGTAATGGTTGGATGGGACTAGAGAGGTTAGGACATGTCCTCCGTACCTCAGACTTAACATAACAATGACGCCATAAGGGAAATAAAAATACTATGACTCGACCCTACTATGACGTTGACCTGACTCAGGACCGTGACCGTCTTCTTAGTCTTAGATCCTTATGAAATCCTCCGGGACTGCAACCCGTTGGTAGTGCTCTGGACTTGTTTCTGTTGATAGACTGTCGAAGGGTTTGAAATAACTTGTGACAAACATCGATGTCACTATCTCTCCCTCGGTGTTCCTGAAAATGAAGTCTACTTTTTGTCGTTTATAGGGAGGGAATGTTCCTTCCTCAATCATGTTTTGGATAACGTGCTTAAGTGCAAAGCTTGTTTCGGTATCGTGTCCATTACCTTGATGAAATAGGCAATAGGCATTACAACACCATTTTTTTCTTCGTTTCTCGACTGGTGGGTCCGGAGTTGGACCCATGGACAAGATTAATCCTTGATCGACTAAGTGTTTGAGAATCTCGCTGTAAGACAAGTCAATTGGGATAAACTTCCTTCGCGACATCTCTACCTTGTTTTGTAACACCCCGTATTTTATAATAATATTTATTCAGAAAGTTATTTATTTAAAATAATTATTTTCGAGTTTTATAATAATATGCATTCTGTATTTTATTACCTCCATTGTCCGTTTTAAATAAATGTCTCGTTTTGACTCACTTTTAATGGGTTGAAATATCCGTACACGATATGACTATTTTTAAATGATACCCGCTTTTCCTTTGTTGTTTCTCCAAGCGTTTTATCATGATCCAACCCAATTTTTAATTGGATGATCCATTGGTTGAGATAATAGACCAAAAGCCCATTTATTAATCACCTTATAAAAAGGAGTTAACCTAGCAAGCAACTAAGTCAAAATTCATTTGGTTGTGCGTACAGTGCCGCGGCTCCCTCCTCTCTTCTTCTCTTTATTTTTCATTTTCTCCATTTAACTCCATTGTTATACATCAATCTTTCCTCCAATCTCATACATAAATTATATTTTCATAGTCTTGGCTCTTTCCTCTACAATATGTTCATCTCCAATTAATTTTATGAGATTCATTTTTATGAACATTTAGACCTACCTTTAGGGTCCCTAATTAAAGAAAAAGATATCATTCTTTTGGTCGTTTTGGAAGAGGATTTGTGTGGTACGATTTCCATCACATGTGTTTCGGCTTGTTTCTTCAAAGTCGATCTATGAGGATGGTGACACGTGTTGGAGACAAGATTTTGTTTGTCGCGTTCTTCATGGTGTTTCTTATTAATGTTTATCATTAATTGCTAAGAAGGTAACTAGATGTGTCTTTTAATCACGTTTATGATATGTGAATGTCATTAATATGATGAATGAATGTTTAATATGATATTGGATGTCATGTGGTATTATTATGCACGTTTATTATTTCGTTGATAGATTGCACGATTTAATTGTATCGTTAATTTTATCGTTAAGATGTTAATTACCGTTTTATGCGAATTAGAGAGTTCTGAGTCGTTTCGTAAGAGAACGCTAGGACGCGCATGAACCGACCGTGGCCTCCCTTGGTGGAGATGCTAGGGTGTTTCATCGATGCTTTTAGGGTTTCAAACCCTAGATTCAATGATGACTCAACCTACCATCACCCGGTGGTTGAGGTTAGGGTTGAGGTTAATATAACCTTATTTGAAGATAATGTAACTTCGTTGAGAAGTACTATGCAACTTCACTTGAGGTTAAGATAACTTCAACACGGGTTTATAATCTTGTCGAGGTTCCCGAACTTTGCAAGGTTATAGTCAAGGTTATTATAACCTTAACTTAGAGTTAAGGTTAGGGCGAATGTTAAGGTAACCTTAGCATGGAGTTAAGGTTATAACTAAGGTTAATATAACCTTAACAGGAGCTAATGTTATAGCCGAGGTTAATGTAACATTGATTGAAGTTAATGTACCTTCATTGAGAAGTTACTACACCACTTCACTTGAGGTTAATGTAATCTCGTTGTAACATCATAATCTTGTTGCAGTTAATGTAACTCCACGAGGTTATGGTTGAGGTTAGGTCAACTTCACCTTAGTAGACAAGGTTATAGACAGCGAACCTTAGCCTTGGATACTATTAGACATTAGATATGTGAGGTTAACTATAAGGTTATAGTTAGTTGTACTATCTATTATTCACGTATTGTTGAAAGGTTACTTCTACGTATGTTCTTCATAGTTCACTCAGTTATATTGTCCTATGTTTGAGACATGATTGGTATCTAATATAGTCGGTTATACTTATTGGATTGCAGTAACACTTGGTATAGTCAGTTACACTATCTAGGGCTTGATTTTCCCTGGTATAGTCAGTAACACTATACTAAGTCCAATTACTACCTTGTATAGTCAGTTATACTATACTAGGTTGGGTTGCCACTTAGTACAGTCGGTTATACAGTACTAGGATTGGAGTCGCGATGTTATTCCCGAGAGCCTTGTACAGTCAGTTATACTGTACAGTTACACGAAAGCTAGTGGTATAGATGACGTGCGGTATCAGTTATATACCAATCGGAATGAAAAAGCGCCAAATGCCAAAGGTCTATGTTCGGGCGTGCCTTGAGACGTCAGTTATACGCTCTAGGTCCCATGTGTCGTTCGGTGTACGGTTATTGCATCGAGAGCCCTAGCTAGGCTTAGACATATAGTTGTCAGTTATACGGCTATACATAGTACCGTGGAGTATCAGTTATATGCTCCACACCGATGGGAAGTCTGTTATACGACCCGTCCGTCAGAGTATCAGTTATATGCTCTGGCAGGTGAGAGTGTCAGTTATACACTCGAGCCGGTGTTCGCTCTATACCCTAGACGTAGTGTAAGAAGGTTAGTTGTGAGTAATCAGTCCGGTTTGGATATTGGAATTCCTTCGTAATTGTATGATCCTAATTGGTCGAGTATGATAATGCTTTCATGTATTCCCTATCCGTATTATTCATTGATTGCTGATTTTTAGTTGCTTTCATCCTATTGTAAAGACGACTGGGAGAGCATCTAGTTACTCCCCACTGACTGTGGACCCCCCCCCCCCCCCCTTTCAGGTCTTTCGGGATGTTGTTGACTGCTTCATTGTTGGGGAAGACCTGTGGAGAGAGAGAAGATTCATTTAAGTCTTTAATTTTCAGTTTGAACACCTTTGAATAATGTACTAGTTGAGTGTCATGATAGTGACGATTCGGATTCGGTCGGGTGTTTCCGCCACCCTTGACCTTATTATTTATACTATTTATATTATTAAAAGTTTCTAAAAATCCGGGTTGTTACATGTTTGAAATGACTTTACAAGGCCTTGAGGTTTCTCTTGTATTAGTCTTAGGAAGGTTTGATCATACGGAACATTCGGAGAACCCACTTAGAGTAAGCTCCCGGATGTTGTACTCGACTGAATTGGTATTTGCCTTGCTTTTCGTGTCTCTACTTTCTAGGAAATCTAGGCGATTGCTAATGTTGAGGACGGAAGAACTCAAATGGGTTACCGAGGCATGGACGTTGCGAACCAACTTGGTTAGGGTGTTGACATCGTTGCGGATGCTTTTGATGACGCTTGAATCCGAAGACATTATATGGAGTAACTCTACACGACGTGACTGAGAATGAGAGTGGACCCACCGGACGACGTAAGAGACTTGAGAGCGACTCATGGAATGCTCGTAGGCGAGCGACACGGAAATGAGACCATTGATTCACGCGTGTTTGCGGTCATCGAGTTTTGGGATTTCATGTGCTTTAGACATTTAGTGTATTCGGTGAGACGCCTAGTAGACTCGGATCTCTAAAACGAGATGATTTGACACAAATCTTAGGGCGAGATTTAGAGAGGACTCTCGAGATGAGATGACCCAAAACGTAAGACCTTGAACGGAGGTGATTTTAGTAACTAGCACAGATAGTTAATCACATGGTTGTACGACGTAAGGAATTAATCTCAATCCCGGCTCGGAATCAAAGAGTTTTGATGTTCTCAAAAATAGATGAATTTAAAAAGCGAGTTTACGAAAGTGGAAGTTTTGAAATCGACATCACAATGATTAAGTGACATCGTTTGTGACATGTCTGAAAGTGTTGTCATGCAGGTGTCAAGAGTCCATGAGTTGAAAATTTGACGATAGCATTGGTGTGAATTGTGATTTTGTAAAGAAATGGTCGAGAATGACCGGTTTTGACGATAGCATTAGTGTAGAAGGACCGGTTTTGAAGAGATGTGAAAATCGTGGGGTTGCATTGTTATCGAGACTTCTATTATTTAGGAGCTCGACGTTTGCGGTGTAAAGGGTGCTTTTTGAGAAAACACGGTGTCCGTGGTGGAGCTTTGAAAGTGTAGCCAAATTCTCGTTACGGGAATTTAGGTGGTGATAGCGGAACCAAAACCTTAAGGTGATGGTTGAGGTCCGTTTATATTCTATTACAATAGAATATAAACGGACCTCAACCATCACCTTAAGGTTTTGGTTGAGTTGGTTTCGTAACATGGTATCAGAGCCAGAGGTCATGAGTTTGAACTCTGGCAACCCCCCAATTCTCGAACTCTCAAGTGAAATCTTAGCACATGGTATGGGGGGGCATGGGCACTCTAACCACTCTTCAAGCCCGGTGAGAGAACGTAATAGAATATAAATGGACATCAACCATCGCCTTAAGGTTTTCATTTAGTTGGTTCCATAACATGGTAAGGTTTTGGTTGAGGTGAGTTTATATTCTATTAATAATGAACAGTGCGGCAATTAGGTTTAATTTTTTATTATAGAACAGTATACGTGTGTTTTGTTTATTTGACAATTAGGCGCCAGTCGAAATTTTGTTTCCTAATCAAGGAGTGCATATATTTTATAATTTGGGAGATAATGAGCGGTTTTTTTCTTGATTAGATTATAATAATTATATTTTACAGATCTTGACGTAAGAAAGGGTCGAGACTGAAAATAGGGTATGAAATAGGGTTGACGCTTATAAGTGTCTAGAAAGTAAGGAGATTGCAGTAGTGTTTGAGATACAACTGTCAGACTGTTAGTCTTCTTTTATGAAAATATTGGAGTTTCTACAGTTGCAAGAGCAGAGATCATACATGGCTTTGAAGAGAGGCCAACTGGTTGCAAAAGATAGCGGTCACAACAAAAACAAAATCCAAATAGATTTTCAAGCAATGGTCAACCTCATCAATAAAGATATTTCTCAACCCATAACTCATACCCATATGCTAAGAGTTTGTCGGTGCCTTCTGAAGGTTCCGAGATGGGATGTTGAAATCAAGCATGTTCACAGGGAAGGTAATAGTTGCGTAGACAGGCTAGTGAATATGGGGGTGAACCACAATCAACAACTCACGGTTCTTGAAGAAGAAGAAGAAGAAGAAATGTCAGACAAGTTGTTTAAATTCATACGGAATGACCTAGGCGGAGTATCATGGCCTAGAACTCTCCCATTTTATGTCTTTTAATTGTACCTCGAGTGTTCTTTCGGGATAAGCTCACATCCCTTCTACCAAAAAATATATATTCAACATTGTTACAACAATAATGTTTTTTCCAAGTTGTTAGTGAAATGAAATGTAACAATGAAGAAGGAATAAGTAAATGAAACTAGTTTCCTAGTGACGTGGTATGAGGATCACTATTTTAAAAACAATTTGAGCACGATCGTGGCGGGGATCACTTGTTGGCTAGTTGCTGGTAGTTCCTCAAAGATTTACACTACAACGCCTAGACTCGCCTACTAGAGACAGAGAGTTTTGGGACGACCAGAAAGCTTTTAACTTTATCCAGAATTTGGGGAGAAAAGAATAGACACCATAGGAGACAATGTTTTTTTGGTGCTTTAACTGACTGCAAAAGGCATCCTTTTCTAGCCAAAATCGGAGGTTAATCATGACAATAACTATGTAATCAATCAGTCGTTAATCGTGAATCATACATTTAGTATGTGATTAATGCCACGATTTGCTTAAGGCAAGGATGAACTTAGACAATGCAACTCTGTACGTTAATCGTGAATCATACATTTAGTATGTGATTAATGCCACGATTTGCTTAAGGCAAGGATGAACCTAGACAATGCAACTCTGTACGTACGGGCCCAAAAAGGTAGTCATAGCTCGACGCAGGTGATTGTCAAATTTCAAATACGGGCCAAGCTGGAGCGCGTATACATGTGCGAGCTGAATCAAACACCTCACAAGGCTCTAATAAGAAAATTCCTTAACCACTAGTGATAGGCGAGAGAGGCAGGGGCGGATACAGCCCATGGCTGTATGGGCTATAGCCCAAAAAAGATTTCAGGATATAAAAAATTATGTAACAAGTAATATAGTTGTGGAATGTTGTATAGGTGGTTAGGTCTATTGCAAATGGTTATGTTTGTCGCAGGTTCAAATCCCATTTAGAGCCTGTTCCCTCTTTTTTAGAGTACAACTTAATTTGCTTTAAATGTTCATTACTCCCTAATTACATTTTTGCCTTAAATGTTCATTAATTGATCTAGTACGAAAAATTTGTTTGCATTGTAGAAAATGTATTACGGAGTAAAAAAATTGACTTTACAATTTTATTTTTCAAAAAAAAATTACGGATTATTAAAATAGTGAGAATAGTACAGTAATATTTTATTTTTGTTTAGATTATGCAACATGAAGAGAAAGAGACTATCTCAAATTAAATTGTAACTTACGTTAACATCAATTTGAAACCGTCTCATTTCACAATTTTTGTTTACTATGAAAGTTAAACTTTACCCCAGCTATACTAATGAATTACTCCTCCGGTCACTATTTTTTGTCTCATTTCATTTAAATATATTCCTCACTAATATTCATAAAATGAAACAAAAAATAGTGACAGAGATAGTATTATTTTTAGTAGAATCAATCGCCTTTTATTCTTCTATTTTTAGTATATAATGTACTCCTAGTACATATTATATTATTTTATACTGTATGAGTGTAGATTTTGTAATATTTAGAGTATTTTTAAAAGTTAGTGATACAAATTTTGGAAAATTTTAATATCTCTTAGAAAAATCAGTTTCATGTATACACATGACAAAGTTGTCGACATCAATTTAGCCCTAGATACTTTCAATTCCTAGATCCGCCCCTGAAGGGATGACTATATATAAACTCAAAAAACACCACTTCCTCATCAATGTGGGATGAAGGAAAAAGATACTTCACATAAATATAAGTCCCTAATTCCAAAATAAAGCATGCTTAGTATTATTGTGTAGAAGTGTAGATTAATTAGGGTTCTTGTAAACAACTATTAATACAATCCTTCAATCCACAATAATGATGCGATTCTTAAACTTGTAACTGTTAAGACAATTACAATATCTTTAGTAAGCAAGGTTCGTATATACTTACATGAAAGGAATGTTATTACAAAGATGTTGATTGATGATGAAAGATAATTATATATTGAATTGATGATGAAGTAGCCTCTAATTAAGTTGAAAATCCTTATAAACCCTTACACCCGGGAAGATCAATCCATTGTAGTTGAAGCTCAACTTCCCCGCATTCAACGTTCTTTAATCTTAGGCAAAGATTCTGAAGGACCCTACCGTCTGTCCATATGATACGACTTTCTTCTGCTAGACAATTTTGCCTACATGGTTGAACTCTTGAAATTACAGTACCGGTTGGAAGACTATCCAAACTCATCTTTAGAGCGTCTATAAAAGGTTTGATGTCAAATTCTGCTTCACCCATTTTATCATCCTTGCTGAACATGTCATGGTCATAAACTGTCTACAATATTCCAATCAAATAACAAATAAGAAAACAATTAATCTCACATCTAACATCTTGGATGCCTCCTATAAATTGAATGTCCTTTTGCATACATGTTCCGTTAAATTGTGAATCATATATATACCACCCACCATATCCAACATTTTAGACATTTAGGCCTCGTTTTGTTATTCTCTTACTCCCTGGGAGGTGGGAGATCCAAAAGTGAAAAATTGGGAGAACTCAAACTTCCACCCTGAGTTGCACTTCTTGGATGATGTGTGGGAAGTTGCTCACCATCCCTCCTTTCGGTGAGTTGCACTTCTGACTTATACCAATGAATTTTATAATCATATTTCCCACTTTATAACCCTAATTTTTCACTCAACTCTCCATCTATTATTTTCCATTCAACTCTTCTTTATTGATTTTTCCGGAACAATGATGGTAATATAACTCGGAAAGTTTTTTAAAAATAATGTTCTTCTTTTTATGTTGATGATGTAATTTGCTTACGATTGCATATCATGAAGAAGACAATTTCATCTATTTCATAAGTTGCTGTAAAAAAAAATTACTCATATTTTATAAGTTTTATACTCTTGATCAATAAAGGGCATAATAGTCATTATAAACAAAATTATGGAAATTAGATTAAGACAATCGATGCAAGAATTCAATTTATGAAAAGTGTGAATTACACGATACGAACCAAACAAATATTGCAAATTTCCGAAAAGTTGACGTGGGAAGTAACATCATGAGAACTTCAACTTCCACCGAGAAATAAGTTCTCGATTGAACCAAACGAGGCCTTACTTATGCCATAGATTAATCATCAAATCTAAAATTATATCTTTCTATCATAGAATATTAATTACCTTGAGATTTGGTATCTTTATTCGGAGGATGATACCGATAATGTAAATTCTTATTTCTATATTATTTTTTAAACTAATACAAAAGTCGCGCCTACACACGTTACTAATTATTTTATTTTTTATAATAAAAATTTAGCTACATTAACTACTACTCGTATGACATAATTATTACGAAGTATTTCTTTAAGAAAAAATTATATCGGATCTCATGTATTAATTAATATTTCTTTAAGTTACATACATAAATTTATTTTAAGAATCGCATCTCAGATCATAATCTTACTAGTGTGTAATATCTAACTAGTGCATATCTAGCTCGTGCCTACACCCAATTTTTTAAAATTAATTTTTTATTTAGAAGTAAAGTTTAGTTATTGATATGATACAATTGCATTTTTACAAAAAAAAACATGTACTATGTTATAATGCGTTTGTTCTGTACCCACTTGTTTATTTCTTACTTCCTCCATATCGGTCATTTGTTTACCTTTGACTTAAATCATTCTCAAAAGTAATATAAAAAGAAACAAATAATCAAGACGAAAAAAAGTACGTAAATTAATATCATCAGAATAATATACGAACTCCATATAATTTTAATTGGATTACGGGAAGTCTATAAAGTCTTATTGTTTGGTTGTGACATTTTATGGTGTAAAAGAGTTACAAGAGAGGAATAATTACCCCATTGGGGGTAATGCATTACTTGGGGGGAGAGGGGAGTAATAATTCCTCCAAATAAGCTAGATTACTTTAATTTTTTCCATTTCCGCTTAGTATCATCACTACTTTTCGTCATTTTCTAGTTCATTTTTGCTCTATTACCCCCAGAATAATTACTCTCATCCCAAGCGAGTCCTTAGATTTAAAACTCACATCTCTTTTGTGCTTATATTATTATTTTTTTGCTATAGGTAGGGCGCCTTCTCAAAATAATATTTATTTCATTTAATCCGAGAATAATACGTATCATTGGACTAATTAACCCATAACCGTATTGGTGACTTTTTAACCGACTACATTAAGTAACCTAAGTCATTTTTAACTGATTTGATAAATTAACAGTCTAAAAATAATTGGTTGAAGATTAAGATGAAGAAAAAGGAGGAAGACAGTAATCGAGGATGAAGATTAAGTACTCCGTACACCGACAATAACGAAGGGAGTGACGGAATATGAAATTAAATAAAAGCAAAAATGAAAGATGGAGGAGTTCACTAGGTAATAAGTCAACAACACAGTTCTGGGTTAACTACCAATGATATATATTATTCTTAGATTAAATGAAATTGGTACGAGTATTATTTTAAGAAGACGTCCTATAGTTGATAATTATTCACGTTAATAACCCTATTTTTTTATAAGTGTACTTAATTTTACATTGAGATATTATACATTAACTACAATAATATGCTTTGATCAATGGTCTTTGAATGTTTTATACGCTTATACTTGATAAAATTGATCAATGATTAAAAATTTTATTGAATTATTGAACTTATTGTTAATACAATTAATTTTGCATCAAAATAGCAACATGTTATCTTGTTGTCCGTTTATATACTGAAACTCACAAATATGGGTTCGGGTTATATTTTTTACATGTCAGTGCAAATGATACTACTATGTCAGCATGTTCCAAACAAAGTAAGGTCATGTTTAAGCATGAAATTATACAATTTATTTAAAATGTTCCCGCGATTTCACGGGTAACAAAACTAGTTACTTAGTTATATCTCTACCGTCACAAAGCTACTAAAACTTTTAATAGCTTACAAATTTCTAAATATTCTTGTTTTAAGGTTTTATAAAATACTCTATGTAATAAGACATAGAGAGTAAATTTTTACATACTTATTTAAAATTTGCCATACATTTAACCGAAATGACATTTAAATTTATTTTTTTTACATTAATCGGTACACCATTTAAAAATTTAGGGTTATTTCGTGACAATAATCCAACTATAAGGAGGTTTCTTACATTAATTTCGCCTATACGTAATCTCATTTTAATATGAATTATGCCTTCGTTAATCTCACTTCGCTATGGACAAAATTATGACCTACTATTACCGGTAATATTGACCGGTTATAACTTTCTAGAGTTCTTGAGTGTTCCATCGTCGTTCATGAAAGTCCAAACAACAAGAAAATTAAAACATTTTTTTCATGACTTCTATAATACTAATCGGAAATAAAAAATGAAAGATAGAATTTTGGAAAGATTCAAAAAAAATTAAATAGCTGAAACTGAAGAGGAAGGTTCAACCGGTTTTTTTAGGTAACCGATCATCTATATCAATGAAGGATTAATGAAAGCATAGTTCATATTAAAACGAGATTACGTATAGTTGAGATTAATCTAAGAAACCTCCTTATAGTTGGAATTATTGTCATGAAATAACCCAAAAATTTATTCTCATTGCCAACCCATCCCCTTTATATAGTTGTTCACTTTTACGGGTCAAAATAATTATTTTCTGTAGGTAAATTAGGAGGTGCATCGTCGACAACAATGACTAATGTCTTAGATAGTGAGGAACTTCAAAAAAAAAGTCAAAACTTGCCCAAGAAAGTCACTCAATACCCGGTGACATGATTAGTGAATGATCACCACACTAAAATCAAATAATACTATAAAAACAATCCAAAATAGACCCTTAGAATGTGTTTGGATTAAAATATTTAAAGTAAAATAGATTAAATTTATTTGAAGGGAGAAGAAATGTTTTCTTTGGAAGGTCAAGGGATTTTTTTATTTTATTTTGAAACAAAAGGTCAAGGGATTTGGAGGAATAGGGAATACAAAATTGATTTTTCCCATTCCACTCTCCCCCTTCCCCTCTTCTTATCTCCCCCCATCCCCTTTCCTCCTCCCTCTTTTTCCTCCAATTTGGATATCTAAGTAGACCTTTAGACGACGTAAGACTATGTTTATCCATAGACTCATCTTTTTTTCTCAGACTCGGCCACCTCAGCTTTTCACTCACTTTTCATTCTTCAGACTCAGACTCAGACTCATTACAAAAATACACTTTATCCACAGACTCATCTCAGACTTTCTCACCTCACGTACCTTATTTTATATTATTTTTTCATTCATTTCACCTCAACTTTTTACCTACCTTATTTTATTTTATTATTTTTATATTTACCTCATTTCACCTCAAATCTACCTACCTTATTTTATTTTTTTATTTACCTCAATATCTACGTTTATTTTATAACTCGAATAATTACAATTAAATAATTAATTGTTAAATAAATATTGTGACATACGAATAATTTTACATCCAAGTGGTCCTTATTAAAGATGACAATCGGGCGGGTGGATCGAGTTCGGGTTGGGTTGTCGGTAGACCTGACAAACAAGTCAACCGGGTCGGGTTTGGGTCAGGTGACTATTGCGTTGACTTTAAGTCGGACCATATCATTTCGGGTTTGCTATTTTCATCTTTTTTAAAGGATATCGACTCGTTTTTTATAATAATAGTCGGGTCAATTTTGGGTTAGCTCGGGTCAATTCAGGTTACGAGTCAACCTCGAATCTTTAGTTTGGATATTAGATCGGGTTCGGGTTGGCTTATTCGGGTCCGATCGGGTCGAGCCAGTTTTGCCATGTTTAGTTGTCGGGTATGGGTCAGATGCGGATCATTTTTCGGGTCAGATCGTTGGGTCGGGTTTGGTCATGTTAAGGTTGAACTAGGTTTTGTTTGGTTTGGTCGTGTATAACCATCGATTCATTATCCGTTATTATTACTACGTGCCGTGTTATTTATCATTTATTATATGAATTTGGTTTTTATCATCTATACAACTATATCATCTAATACAAATTATTTTGGCCATGTTCTTTTGTACGGAAGTGAAATGAGATAAAATGGAATGAGTTGAACTGAACTAAGCTGAGCTGAACTAAAGTAGCCTGAAATACAGAAATAATAATAATAATAATAATAATAATAATAATAATAATAATAACAACAACAACAACAATAACAAGTTTACTTGTTACAAAAAAAATATTAATTACTATTTAAACAACAACAAATAATAATAATAATAATAATAATAATAATAATAATAATAACAACAAATAATGTCAATTATTGTATCAAAAAATATGAATTATTATTATATTAATTTTAATTTTAATAAAAATATTATTAATAAAAATATTTTATAATAATAATAATAATAATAATAATAATAATTATTATTATTATTATTATTATTATTATTATAACAATAGTAATAATAATAATTAATTAATAATAATATTATAATAATATTAATATTAATATTTATAATTAATATTAATAATTAATATTAATATTAATAATTAATATTAATATTAATATTTAATAGTAATAATATTAATAACAATAAAAAAAATATTAATTTTTATTATTATATTAATATTAATTATTATAAAAATGTCATTAATTTTAATATTTAATAATAATAATAATAATAATTAATAATATTAATAATAATAATAATAATAATTAATAATATTTAATAATAATAATAATAACAACTTATTTGAACTGAACAGAACTGAACTGAACTGAATGAACGAGTCTGAGATTGAGTCTTTGAAATCCAAGACTCAACTTCAGACTTATCTGAGTCTCAGACCGTCTCAACCACTTTAACCAGGTATGAGTCTCAGACTCAAAGAATCTGAGTCTCAGACTTTTGTTCAGACTCAACTTCAGACTCCCTTTAAACTTAGATCCGTCTGAGACTCAGACTCGTATAACCCTTTAAACTTAGTCTAAATATAACACTACATATGAATCAATGATGTTGACCTTACCAATTTAATAGGTAGAGTGGGATCTGATACTGAAAGGGTAAGATCTTCGTTCCATTCTGGATTAATATCTTTCTTGATCACTCGAGTCTTCAGTTTCTGTTGGAAAAAAAATCACTGACATAAAAAAGTTAACTACACCTATGATCTTAGTAGAATTCTACAAAGTCTTGATTAAGCAGCATATTCCATCTTGAACCTAAGACAAGCCAAATATGATGTAAGCAAAATATGATGTACAGTATAAGATTAAATCATGTTTCTAACTAGTCATTAAGAGAATATGTGTCTCATATATCTACATGACTACATAGGACCGATTTGACTCATTTTACTTTTAAGACAGTTATGTTCGTCACAAAAAAAGTCAAATGCTAGATAAAGCAAGCAATTTGGGCCGCGCCGCCGCCGGCCCGGTCCGGTACGTTTTTCTAGCCCGAGGCCAAAACTGTGCCAGGCTCGGCCCCCCATGCCTGGTTTCGTGCCTCGGCAGCGTTTTCGCTGTGAAGACGGGCCCAGCCCGCTGTAGGCACGGTTTCCGGCCCGATCGGGGTTGGCACGGCGGACCCAGGCGGCACGGCCCGGCCCGAGGCACGAAAAAATCCGTTGGGGGGTGACCGTTCGGGGGAAGGCTGACAGTGTAACGGTTTTTTTTCTTTAATTCCCTAAATCTATAAATACTCTACTCATTCAACTCAATTTTCACACAAATCATTCGAATCTACTTCTAATCCTCTATTCTTTCTAATCTTCTTATAATCTTATCAATATTCTATAATTCTATAATTCAACAATTCTACTATAATAATTATCAATTATTTCATAATCTTACTCTAAATCTTATACTAATCTTATAATATAACTTATACAAATTATTACTAATCTTATAAAAACTATTATATATAAAAAAATATACTACTAATTTCAATATAGTAATTTGTTTTAAGGTTATCGACGACTTTTCCGAGGCTTAATTACGGGATTGAAGTACCAATTTGAAGCATCGTATTTTTCGGCTTATTTGGATTTTTTGGCTATTAAATAAATTTTATCGAATATCGTTATTCGATTGCTATCTCCGGAATTCTCCACCCTTTGTTTGCATTTTCTAACTTAATCCCATTTACTTTATTTTTGATATTTATCGTTGATTTTATTAGTTAGCTTACGACTAATTTGTTAATAAAAAAATTGGTTAATTGAAAACAATTGTAATTGTTAATTAAGTCGTTAATTAAATTGATAATCTTAATTGTTTATTAACTTGGTAATCATATTGTTAATTATCTACTCAAATTGTTAATTGAATTGTTCAACCCGTTAAATAATATAAGTCATGTCGGAATCACGTCACACTGAGTCTGGGTCGAAAAGGAGTCGATCACGTCAAGGCAGCGTAGAACAACCACAAGCCTCCGGTTCACAAACACCACAATCGGAGGCACAAAGACCGACCCAATTCCCAACAATCGGAGACATCCCGGACAGGGTCCATAAATGACCCCACCGGGATTTAACCCGATCCCCAACCAATTGTGGTATCCCATCTCCTTACTTCCCCGGAAGCCAATACGGCACCCCGACCCCTTTCGGTTTCGATCAAACCGGCCAAGGGTCGTCCCACCAACCTTACCAATTTAATTTCGAGGACCAAGAAATCTTGGGCAAACCTCCGCTACCCCCGCTACCCCCGCTACCCCCGTCTTACACACAATTGTCGTTTACACCATTTATACCATTACATAGTCAATACACGTCCACACCCGACACATCTACACATAGCAGACCACAATTCACAACACAATCCCCACACATCCAATAAACAAGTGGAACTACTAAACAAACCAATACTGAGATAGAATGGACGACGGAAAAAGAAACTGTTGTAATAAATGCAAGGGCTACGACAAGTGTAGTATGACAAAGTTTTACTAAAAGTAAAGATAAAAAGGGACTCGTTGTAATGTATGCTGCAGTATTTTAAGTGCCACAAGCGCATCCGGTACCAGTCACCTAGCCCGGCACGCTAAAAAATGTGTTCGAAAAGAACAAGATCAAACATCTCTTGACCAATTTGTAAACCGACCCAATTCCCAACAAGACTACACCTATGATTATACATGTGCTGACGAATTATCTAGAATAATAATTCAAACAGAAAAATCTTTTGCTCTAGCTAAACACCCAACTTTTAACTGATATTTAAAAACCAACCAACCGGCTCATAAAGAAACGAGTCGTCCTAGCGTTAAAAATAAAGCAATGAAACAATACATGGAGTGGAAAATGGAGCTTATTTCCCAGTTACAAAATAATACATCTAGAATATCACTATCGGTTGATGGATAGGATTCCGGTTACGACTTTTCATATATATGCTTAACTGCTCACTGGCTGATGAGGATTGGGTTATGCAAAAAAGAATTATAGAGTTTGCTAAATTAAAATACCCGCATACCGCTTTAACTATACTAAACATTATTATGAAAGAGAAATGAATACAAAATTAGAGATAAAATTCACTGTTACTTTCGATAATGTCACATCTATGATTTCTTGCGCTAACATATTAAAGACTCATTTAGAAAATGTATTTTTAGATGGTAGTTTGTTACATGTTTGATGTGCTTGTCATGTTTTAAACTCATGTGTTCAGGAACGGTCTCGTGGGTCTAAAAGAATACCACGCTAAATTTAAAAGGATCGTTATGCACTTGAATAGTTGTCATTGGAGGCTTCAAGACTGGCGTAACTATTGAAGAGAAAACGGTATAAAATATAGAAAATTTCCCCCAAAAAATAACACGAGGTGGGATTCAATGTATACAATGTTGAGTGCTTGTTTAGCGTATAAGGATCATCTAACTATTTGGTGGAACCGAGTTGTCCCAACGACCAAATTTTTGATGATGATTGGTCAAAAATTGAAATGTGTATTGACCTCTTGTGCGCCTTTAGCGAGGTGACAAACACCTTCTCCCATGAATATAGACCTACTACCCCTTATTTCCTTTGTAATATTATTAGAATCGCCAATATTTTCAGAAAATATCAAGGCAAAGATATTTACGACACATTTTTACCCGCCATGGAGGAGAAGTGGCTAAAATATTGGTCCGATATTCCAATGGTCTATGTATTTACAACCATTTTAGACCCTAGATGAAAATTTCAGGATGCGATAGACTTTCTTCATGCTTATAAACAATTAATGAACATAGATTTTGACTTAAAAGAATATAAAACAGAGATTAGAAAAAAAAAAGTTATATTATTTAACATTTATGAGTCTATTTACAGTAACAACACTCAATCAGGTGCAGGTACTAGTAGCAGCAGTAGGGATAGATGCAGGCTTCGGCGACATCCTCGACATAATGTCTGGAATAATTCTGAGTAGAGGAGCTTCACGAACGGCTGATCTGCCGAGTACCATATGCACGACGCATATCAATATTTCGGCACTAACGAACGTACCTTAGTAGTTGACCTAGACCTTACAGTTTGGTGGAAACAACACACTAAACGTCTGCCAGTGATGTCCGCTATGGCGAAAGACTTTCTCGCCATTCGAGTTTCATCTGTTGTATCCGAACGTTGTTTCATTGCCACTAAGAGGGTGTTAGATGATAGACGTACATCTTTGAGTTTCGACATCCTCTGAATTTGCGTATGCTTTAAAGATTGGATATATGCACGAGACAGAAATAAGGTGAGGAGTTAAAAGATAGTGACAACGACTCCGACGAAACTACTACCGAATCCGTCAACGCTTAGTCAATTTGTATATTTTAGTTTCTGTTTGTACATTCTAGTTGTAACTTAAAAATTCTATTTAAAAATTTCAGTTACTTCTTCAATTATACATTGATTATTCCAGTATGACAGTATGTACTCGCAACCGATCTAAGTTGATTAATTAATAAATATTGAATTTCTTTTCTCTTGTTTATATTTCTGATTTATTTGCTCATTTTTTTAATAAATAACTACTAATGTTTTGTACAAATCTGGACGGAAAATCGCAACCGTATTTCATCGCAAAGATGCAAACGGGGAATTTTTTTTAAAAGAAGGAAAATTGGACCAGACACGACCCAGGCACGAAACCCGGCCTGGGCCTCGGGCCGTGCCTCGACGGGTTGATTCAAGTTCGGGTCGTGCCTGGCAGGGCACGGCCGGCCTGCCAAGCACGGCTGGACACGATTTTTTGGGGCACGAAGCACGGCCCAGCACGTCCGAACTGCCAGCTTTAATGCTAGATTAACGAGCATAATTAGTTAAGACAAAGCTTCATCATGTAATTTAGGTAAAGGAATTTATGGTCATATTTGTTAGAATTGTGGTTAAATCTAGAGGTTAAATTGAATTGTTATCTTAGGAAGATGGATTGTGGATGAATTGTGTTTGGTACCTGACGAGAATAATAGGTTGGTGGGTTTAGTAAAGAAGAGAGACAATGGGTTACTGCGTTATATGATGTTTATAAGTGTAACTGTGTAAGCATATGGCTGTGACTGTGAGTCTATGATAAGTTTCCCTTCTTATTCTCTTAGTAGTTATGACATTATTGAAATATTTTCTTGGATTATTTCATGGAAATAATATCAACTATGCAAGTGCTTCTTAAATTAATTCAAACTATGAATCTCTCTTATTCAACTCTTCCTGTAAGTCTTCTTCTGATTCACATTTCGTGTTGATTTTCGACCACTGTTTTTTTTTTATATTTTTTTTCTCTGAAAATTCATCTTCCATTTCTTTTTCAATTAGTCTTATAGATACTATTGAAAAAAATGTTTTTATTTTAATTTTGACTTTGATGATGACTGCAACGAACCTAATAAAACTCTACAAAGTTACAACAAGTCACTATGACCGGTAATAGCAGTCATAATTTCATACATACCGAAACGAAATTAATGAATGCATAGTTCATATTAAAATGAGATTACGCTTAGTTTGAATTAATTTAAGAAGCACACGCATACTTGAGATTATTCTCATGAAATAACCCTATTTTCTTTTGTACCTCTTAACTATTTGACTTTTTCTACTTATACGTTTACTTTTGAAAACAACCTTTGACCGGGAATAATTTGTAGACACGACTTCAGAGAAGGGTAAAACAAAATTTAAAACCAAACATCTCGTAGAGGACATTAATCAGGAAAAAATATCAGTTCTTTCAGAACATATATTCGATAATTCAGATCGGACAATGTTTATTTTGTAATTAAATTTTGACTGACTAGAATTTCTAAGTACGATTTCCTAAAAAAAGTTCTTTTTTTTTTTCACACCGAAGTTCTTGGAAAAATGATTAATATGAAAAAATTATCATTTTCGTTATACGTTGCTTAGAGTTATGCCCAGTCAAAGGGTTTTTTAACAGAAAGATAAATGGTAAAAGTGAGAAAATTACGTAGTGAAGGGGTATAAATGAGAAAGTCTTTGTTTTTTTTTTTATTATTTTATAAATTATCTCCTATATAAAAAGTATTAAGAGAAGAAATAATTTTCTACGAAAAATAATTTGACCAAGATAGTGAACTATATCTTAATGATCAATATTTATACTCCCTCCTATTATGAATACTAGATTAAAGCCCGTGCACTGCACGGATTAGTTGGCTTAATTACATTGATGATGTACATTCGTTAAATAAGAAACTTAATCAAACTATGTCATTACAATAAATAAGATGATCACAAGTAAACTTAACTTCAGTTTAATTTATAGTCTTAAGAGCTCATTTTAAAATTCAAGACAACACATGATTGTTCTTATTTACAATATAAAATTTCATCACCTTATTATAATTTTTTCGATGTTGAAATATTTTTACGTTTGTAGTCTTATTAAGAGATTTTCTAAGACTCAAAAGTTTTTTGATTGATATCTAAGAACGAATGAATTTTTTGATTGATATCTAAGAACGAAAGACTAATCTTATTTATAATATAAGATTTCATCGCCTCGTCATAATTTTTCTCGATGTAGGATAATTTACTCAAGGTTTATAGTCTTAAGATATGCTTTTAAGACCCAGAAAAAACGCACGATTACTCTTATTTATAATATAGAATAATTGCCTTATTTTAATATTTTCGATGTGGGATAATTTTAGGTTTGTAGTCTTTTAAAAGCTTTTTAAGACTCAAAAGATTTTTCGTTGATATTTAAAACCGAAAGATTACTTATTTATGTTATAGAATTTCATCACCTCATATAATTTTTCAATATGGTATAATTTACTTAATTAATATTTTGGTTTTAAGAACTACTTTTAAGACTTAAAAGAGTTTGTTTTTATATCTAAGTTAAAAAGGACAAACGATTACCCTTTATTTATATAATCGAATTTGATCATCTTATCATATATTTTGGACGAATGATTACTCTTGTTTATATAATAAAAAATTCGATGTGCGATAATTTTTACTTAAGTTTAGATATAATCTAATTAAGAACTTTTATTTATAGACGAATGATTACACTTATTTATAATATATAGAATTCTATTAACCCATCGAATTTTTTTTGTTGATATCTAAAGACGAATGATTGTCTTATTTATAATATAAAATTTCATCACCTCATCATATAATTTGGAGAAATGATTACTTTTATTTATAAAATAGAATTCAATCATCTTATTATGCTCCTTCTGGTCACTATTTTTTTATTTGAGATAATTTACTTAAGTTTATAGCCTTAAGAGTGTTTTAAGACTAAAAAAAGAAGGGGTATAATTTTTCAATGTGGGATAATTTACTTAAGGAGCCGTTTGGTTTGAGGCAATCAGGAAAGGGTAAGCGAATCAAAGATAATGATTCCCTTTGTTTATGTTTATTTTGTAAATTCAATCATTCACTTTACCCCTCAGTTTCTCCCAAACTCTTCTACCTTCTTACCCCTCACCCCCTAGGTAATCGATTCCCTTTCCCCGCTAATCAACCGAGTTACCACCATCATCATCACCACCACCACCACCACCACCACCAAGGTCCCCTTACCACCACTGGGACTAACCCCACACTTTTGGATCAGGCCAAATATGAGTCGGATTCGGGTCAAAATATTTTTTATACCTTAATTTATCAATTAAAAAGAACAAAATCATTTTTAAAAAAATTTATCTTGTAAAAATTATTATAATTACCGTATTTATAACTAAAAATTGTAAAAAAATATATTATTTCTCAAGTATTTTATTATTAAAAGATATAAAAGTTACGTAATTTTTTTTATTTTATAATTTAAATTAATATTTTTATTTCAAATATATTGTACAAATATTACGATGACACACCGCTAATGTTAAGGTTTGGGTGAAGGTTGGTTGTAATGCATTCCTCTTGAAACCAAACGACAACTTAAATCTGGGGTAATCCCATTATTTTCCTTCTATTTCCATTTGTTTATTTCATTCCCTTTCCCTTTGATGAACCAAACGCCCCCAAGTTTATAGTCTTAAGAGTTTTTTAAGACTCAAAAGACTTTGATTGATATCTAAGAACAAATAATCAGTCTTATTTATAAATATAAATCCATCGCCTTATTATAATTTGTCGATGTGGATAATTTAACTAAAATTTGTAGTCTTTTTATAATATAGAATCATCACTGTAACTTACTATAATTGTTTCGATATGGGATAATTTTAAGTTTGTAGTCTTATTAAGACATTTTTTAAACTCAAAAGTTTTTTAAAAACAAATAAAAAAATACGACTACAAATTCATGACCTCATCATAATTTAAAAAAACAATGATATAGTATTTCATCATAAAAAACAAAAGTTATTTTGTTGGTTGATATTTAAAAACAATTATTACTCTTATTTAGTAGAAATTCATAACCCCATCTTAGCTTTGTTAGACGATTTAGGTTCGGGCTTCTTTTTCTTTTTTGGGTCGTAGCCTATGTGGTTTTCGTAGGCTTTTGGTTTCTCTTCGGGTTTGGTAGGTTGCTGGTTCGACGGTTTGCTGTGTTGTTCTCCGTGGTCGGGTATGGGTCGGTCCTCTTGGTTTGTTGGTGTTGGGAGCATCTTGTTTTCGTTGTGTTTCTTTGTTCTTTCCTTGCGTTGTTGGCTAGGATGTCTTCGTTCGTGGACTCGGGCTTCTTTGGAGCTGGCTGTGGTGTTCTGATCTGCGCTATGATCGGAATGTGATTGTTTTTCGGATAGGTTGGACTAAGGTGTTGTGTGGTTCGGTTGTGGTGGTGGTTCTCCTTCTTTCGATGAAGTCTTTTAGTAATACTATGCTACTTTTTTCTTTTGTAATAATCTCCTTCTTGAGGAGAATGCTAAGTTCTTTTGTTTATTATGGGGGATTTATGAAGACCGTGGGCCCTATTAGTGTCGGCTTTCCTTTGGTGGTTACGGCTACGGATATGGTTGGCGGGTGTTCCTCGTTCTTTCTCATTGGTTGGTTTTCTCCCTTGGATTGTCAGCTTTTTGCTCGGTTAGTGCGATTACTAAGTTGCAGGAGTTGTATCTCCATCTAGGACAAGTCTTTTGACCTGTTTTTCTCCGTTTCCTTTCTACGTCCTTGTGACGTAAGTGCAACTAGTTCTTGTCACTTATCCGTTCAGAGGAGTATGCAGTCTATTGGAGTGATCAATCAAGAAGATGTGATGTGTGTTGAACCTTGTGCCCTTCCTACTGCTCATTACCAACAATTGACTCTTGGACGTGGTCTTAATTCCTCTTTTCTGTCATCAAAAGACTTTATTTATATGTTATTCTATATTGTTGTACGATCCCTTAACAAAAGAGCACATACGTTAATAGTTATGGTCGTAATAGGTAATAGTGTGGATTCAAACTTTGGCAAAAAAAAAATATTCACGAATAATAGTCTTTCATTTCCTCGTATCATCAAAATGTAAGTTTCGAGTGTGTAAAATCAATTTTCTTCTTCTTGTTTTTTCTTTATGTTAATTATTACTTTTTGTTTAAATTGCGCTATTTGAGACAAAAATCAATTACGATAGTTCAAAGATGAAAAGCTATCGACTACCATTTATTATATATCAAATTGTGCATATGTTGCCTCTTCTAAGACTTTCTCACCCCACCAGCCCACCAACCTTATTTTATATTATTTTTTTATTCACATCATCTCAATTTTCTGCCTACCTTATTTTTTTATTTACCTCACCCAACCTCAACTCTTTACCTATTTTATTTTATTTTATTTTTTATCTACCTCAATATCTACGTTTATTTTATAACCCGAATAATTACAATTAAATAATTAATCGTTACATAAAGTTTGTGACATACCAATAATTTTATTTCCGAGTGGTCATTATTAAAGGTGGCAATCAGACGGGTGGGTCGAGTTCTGGTTGGGTTATCGATAGACCTGAAAAACAAGTCAACCGGGTCGAGTTTGGGTCGGGTGAGTTTCGAGTTGACTTTGGGTCAGGCGTAATCATTTTGGGTTTGCTATTTTCAACTTTTTTAGTGACATCGACTCGTTTTTTATAATAATAGTCGGCTCAATTTCGGGTTAGCTCAGGTAAATTCAAGTTACGGGTCAACCTCAGATCTTTAGTTTAGGTGTCGGATCGGGTTCGGGTTGGCTTATTCGGGACGGGTCATTCGGGTCGAGTCAGTTTTGCCATGTCAAGTTTTCGGGTCTGGGTCAGATGCCAGTCATTTCCGGGTCAAGTATAACCATCAATTCATTATCCTTTTTTTACAGGAAGAGTAGACCTACTTTTTTTTAGTAGGTACAATATATTTATCATTTTTGTACGAATTTGGTTTTTATCATCTATACAACTATCACTACAAGAAAAACATGAGTTTGGGACCGACTTTTTGGGACCGACAATGAAAACGGTCCCAAATATTATTTTGGGACTGCCCACGGTCCCAAACTATCTAATGTAGTTGCGAATTTGAGACCGCATTATAAATAGTCCCAAATATAACTGGTCAGTTGCAAATTTGAGACTGCTTTTAATTTTTGGGACCAAAGTCGATCCCAATTTATTTTTTTATTTGGGACTGCCTTTTTTTTAGATATAACATGTATCAGTAACCAATATTAGTAAACTTTAACTCGAAAAATAATTTCCACTGCATTTCGTATTCTCCTTCATTTCTTAACCAATATTCTCCCAATATCCTTCGTTTCTTCGAGCAGCTCCCATGGAGGAACCCTAATTTTCGTCGTTGATCATGTTATGTGGATAACGCTCAGTCCTTCGTTCTTTCATTTCTTCGTCCTTCGTTCTCGTTCATTTCTGTCGATTTGCTTGTCGATTAGGGTTCGTCCTTCATCTTCTTCAGCTCCGTTTCTGATCTTCTTCGTTTTCCTTTATCTTCTTCGTTCTTCTTCGATTAATCAGGTAATCCCTAATTTCGTATACAACAGAATGTAATCCCTAATTTCTTCGATTATATTCTTCGATTACCTAATTTGATTCAACAACATGTCATCGACCTGCGTTTTTGTGCTTCGATTTTGTTTTTAATTGCTCGAATCTGTGATTTAATGGCGTAGATTCATGTTTGAGTGATTTTTTGCTAATCTTCGAGTATTTTGATCTGATTTCACACATTTTGATCTGTTGATGCTCTCCTTTTTTCAACCTCGTAAATCTCGATTTAAGGAGGTTTTGAGCTTAACTTCCATTGATTTCTCTCCGCGATCTCCAGTTAGAGGTATGATTTTAGCTCATTGTACTGTTTTTGCTGATGATTTTTGTGGAGGTATGTTGTTTTTTTAAGCTAGGGTTTAGGAATTGGGGGAAGTTGTTGCGGTAATGGCTGAAGTGCAGTTGAATTGAGGATTGCAGAGTTAGTATTGAGTGTCGAGTGATTGGTTGAATGATTAGTGATTGACTATCGATTGGAGCTCATTTATAAACTTGTCTAATCACATTTGTTAGTCTAATGAATAATAGGTCTCCGGGTTCCACTCAGACTCAGTTGGTAATTGCCTGTGTTTCATTAACCAAAGCTTTCTAGTTTAGTGCTCAATTGTGTTTTATTAATTACTCGTACTTGTTTGTTGAGTAATGAAGAAAAATTTATATACTAAACCTTTACTTACTTACTTATTAAATAGGTTGCGTTTCTAGTAGTGACGGATCTCAGTTACATGAGTCAAGCAACAATGCTTATTAATTAGCTGACTGATCTCGAGATATATCGATAAAATTTACATGTTTTTCTCAAAACTTGTATGGAAGCTCAGCTCCTTAAATAAGCAAAGTGATGATGAAAGGGAGTTTGTAAGAAATGAAGGAAATCAAAGCGAGTATATTCGGTTAGGATTCGAAAGGGAAATACAGAAAGATTGAAATGGAAATGCAAGGTAATGGTGTTGGTAATGATGGTGATAATGGTATTTTTATTATGTTTTTAAAAAGAGCAGGTAATAAAGGAAGTGTAAGATGCAACCAAACAGAAACTGAAACTGCATCAACTTTTAGGATAAGCTGAGGTTATACGAAGTTTGGTTGTTTTTTTGACAGGCTTGAATTGGATTACAATGTGTTGAAGGAAACCTCCAAATATATAATGCTCTTAAAGTAACAATAATAAAGGTGCATGCTAGGTTGGGTGATGACTGTGATGGCCTCCTGTCTGCCCAGACCTCCCGTACGGATTCTATCATTTCATTTGGATGCATACGGAGTACCATGCATCCAAATGAACATCCTCTGATAGGCGACCATTATAGGCGATAAGGCATGCTAAGAATGGAGAGAAAACAACCAAATGGAGTAAAACTCATTAGTCACACTCGGAGGGGAAACTACGTTGTTCCAAATCTCGAAAAAATAGTCAGTGTTATCATTTTCGCTACTTGAAAAATCCTTGAACTAACTAACATGCCTCACCTAATACTAACTCGTGTTAATTATTCACGACCTCGTTTGTTTTTAGTTGAAATTGTTATTCTGTGAAAGTGATTTTCACGATGCTATAATCGTTGTTGAAATTTTACAGGTTTGGCTTCAAACCATGAAGGACTATCATTGATTCATTGGTCTGGACTATCATTTCCTGTCATAAATTTTCATTTCTAAGTCCGTCCCGTGCCCTCATGGTAGGGGGTCAATTGTTGTCATATGAGCATCTTGGTCAACTTGTATAGGGCATAAATCCTGTCTTAGGTGTGAATAAGGATTATAAGTGAATATTAGGTTTATATGATCACCATTTCTCGACGTCGATATGTGTGCCCACGGAATGCTACTTTTTGTCTAGATTGTGGAATCATTTCGAAAAATATCCTAAATTTCCCAAAGTTAATTAATTACCATTTAATCATTTATGTACTTAGGTTTATGTCATGCAAAATAAAGCATACTGACATACTGTACTAGATTAAGAACAAAAAGGTAGTTGAAAATTTCTGATTAGCTTTTTGTGTTTTCTTTTAACAAGCATCTCTGTGCGAATACGTTTCATACTAGACTGTTTTTATCTGCCGGTCTTCTTAATCTGATACCCCGTACTTCACTTGGTTGTTGTCACGTGTCGACACACTGTCCTGTATCAACCGATCACGCCCCAATTGGGATTGGGTCGGATGGGTTTAGATGTGTATGAAAGGGGAAAAGACAAAGGTCATGTGGAGTTGTGGAGGTAAGAAAAAGGAAGGAGGTTCTTCAAGCACTGGAGTGCTAAGAAAGGAACAAAGTGACAGAAGTGGCTAAAAACAAGACCATGCCTTATCGCCTATCAATAAATCAAACAGAGGATTGGAAATCTTTTAAGTGGTCAAATTCTTGTTCTTGTATCCACAACTGCGAGTTTTGACTAGTCGTTAATGTCAACTGTATACCTACAGCAGCAGCAGCAAGTAATGGCGTACTGTATACCTGAAGTTCAAATCAAGATCGGTTAGGGCTACCAATAATAAGAAATAAAGTTTTGGCCGAGGATGGCGTTATTCCTTCAACTCACCATATGGGTTCTATATCAGCTATAAAGATCGCATTCAAAATGGTAAAACTCTAAACTTATACTGGTTTTGTTTGCTTGATCCAAAACTATGTTCAAAATGATATAGTTTTGATGCTTTCTTACTTTAATTTTGTCTATGCTTCTGTCTGTTTTGAATCTGGCCCATCTATCGTTCACAGGAAATGCTTCTAAGCTATGTTTCAAGATTGTAGTCCTACTTAGACGCCTATTGTCTTGTTTTTCTTTCTGTTTGGTTGAACTTCTAGTATGCTGTCACTGCTGTATGATTTTGATTCCATTTGGTCGGGAAAGATGAAAAGGGTTTAGGAGCTTGTTTTTCTTTTCTTGTTCTAAAACTCAATGCTTTGCAAAATTATACTCCGTATTTGTTTGTTGTATCTATATGTTGCTGATCCTGTCATGTATTTTGCGGATTGCAGAATGTTTAGTTATATATATACACTACTATTTTCTGTCTCGAAACTTAGACTGGTGAATGTTATCAGATGGTTTGCCTTTGACAGGTCTGGTTTCTTCTGTTTCTTTCCACTCCTTTTCAAACTCATTTCCCCCTTCAACAAATTTAGTGGCCTGAATTATTTTGGGGCTCAGCTAAGATACCTACCTGTTGTTATTGTGGGAAGATGAGACCAGTCAAAGCTGATACCATCTGAACAAGAAAATTTGGTGGAGACAAAACAAATGAAGTGGAGAAAGTGGTACAGTATTTAATCTTTGGCTCAAATTTAAAATCATCCCCATGCCATGTTCACCTCAGCTACATGTCCTAACCCAATCAATCTACCCTATCAATCAATAATCAATAATAGACTTATTTCACTGTCATGTACGGAGTATATAACATATCTTAAGATTTTCTTCTGTTTCTTCTGAAGAACAGTTTTCCATTGTAATGTATGTTTATTTTATGACATGAAAACCAAGGCAAGTTACATTTGTGGCCTAAATTATTCTTACTATACATATTTCAGACTAAGGAAAGCCAAGGCAAGTTACCTTCTGCTTCAGAAGTTTTCTACCGGGTTCATAGTGTTGAAGTCGAGGGTAGAAGAGAACTCAATTATAAGAAAGCCAAGGATGTTTTTGTGAGTACATGTTTGGTTTAATCAATTTTGTTTATCTCTTTAGCTCCGTTTTCATTTCTAAATTTTTTATACATTCGGTAATATTTCCTTTATAGGAGAAATACAATACAAAATTGAAGGACTCCGGGGAGAATGTGGGAGAAAATGAAGTCTTTTTCGATGTTGTTGGTGGGCGAAAAAAAGGAAAGGTGTATGGAATTGGTAATGCCGACGAGTTGTTTTTCGAGAAGAAGTTCAAAAGTAAATCTTCGAATTCTACGGCTACTTCTTATTGTCCCGGGGTTATGATTCAACTTGAAGAAAGACTTCAACAATCGGAGAAGACACGTGAAGATGAACGATTACTCATGGAACAACAAATGGAACAACAAATAGAACAACAAATAGAAGCAAGATTGGCCGCACAAAAGGAGCAAATGATGAAGGAAATGGAACAACAAATAGAGGCTCGATTTCTTAAGATACAACAACAGTTCAATTGTCACAACAACTTCTCTTCTAATTCTCGACCCGATGAAGATCCATTTGGTGGTACCGGTGGTGGTTTAAGTGGTTTAAATGTGATGAGACTTTAGTCATGTGTTGAAGTTTATTCTTAGTGTGTGGATTGTAGTGACATTTTCTATGTGTGTGGGTTGTATGAATATTTGTTTTATTAATTATAAATTGAGACTTTTCGATTAGCATTTGGAGATTGTGATTGGTGTCATGTTATTTGGTTTATATGCAGGTTAAAATTTAATTGGTGGGTAGCCCGATAATATAATTATTATATAATTAATTCTGGAATTTTTGGGACCGCCTAGGAAATTTTGGGACCGACTTCGGTCCCAAAATTGGGACCGCCGAGGCAGTTTTGGGACCGACTTCGGTCTCAAATTTGGGACCGCCGAGGCATTTTTGGGACCGACAACGGTCCCAAATTTGGGACCGCCGAGACATTTTTGGGACCGACTTCGGTCCCGATTTTGGGACCACTTAACACAATAGTCGGTCCCAAATTTGAGATCGAAAATAAGATTTGAGACCGCTTGCGACGGTCACAAAGTTGGGACCGATTTGCTTTTCGGTCCCAAAATTTGTGTTTTGTTACCAGATTTTGCAACCGCTCAAAAGCGGTCTCAAAGTCCCAAAGTCGGTCCCAAAACTGAGATTTGAGACCGTTTTTTCAGTTTTGGGACCGATTTTGGCGGACCCAAAATGACTTTTCTCTTGTAGTGTATATCATCTGATACAAATTATTTTGGCCATGTCCTTTTGAATCGAAGTGAACCGAACTGAGTTAAAGTGAAGTGAGTTGAACTGAACTGAGCTGAAATGAACTAAAGTAGGCTAAAATACAGAAATAATAATAATAGTAACAACAATAATAACAAGAAGTTTATTTGTTACAAAAAATATAAAAAAATATAGAATTAATAATTGATACAGTGATAATAGTATTAATAACAATAGTAATAATAATTGTAATAATAATTATTAATATTATGATAATATTAGTATTAGTATTAATATTACTTATAATAATAATAATAATAATAATACTAATAATAATATAAATATAAATAGTGATGAGAGCTTTGGATAAATTTGCTGCTGAAGCAGGTTTAAGGGCTAATAGAGAAAAGTCGGATATTTATGAGTTCATTAAGAAAATTGTCTGAGATAATAATTAATGAATCTAAGACGTTGGTTAAAGTAAGGGAAGTATAATTGTTGTCATACCCAAACTTGTTCCCAAGTTTAGATTAGGTACGATTTTATTAGTCATTAATGTAATGACAAATATATGACATTGGTAGATAGCTTTCTAGGAGTGTCTAGAAAATCTGCAAATTAATAGAAGTATGACTTCAGGTGTATATGTTACTGGAGTAATTGTTAGTTGCATTCTACTATTTTGGTATAAGATACCAAATGCAACTATTACATTGTAGATGTGATGGTTCAAAGAGAGTGGAATAATGAATAAAGTGAGCGTTTTATGATTGAAATGTACAAACGTTGTTGTTTCAGTTCATAAAAGAAAATCACTTGATTTTATTTTAAAGCTTAATACTGGGATTGAATAATTGTTATTATTCTTGTACTAGTCATAAGCAAGGACATTGAATCTGTTTCATGTATGGATATGAAAAGTTTTGATAAAATTAGAACAATTGTTGCTATATACCTTGCAAGAATATGAGGTACAGTAAGGCTAACATAATTGTTGAGCTCTACATTCCTAGTAGTGAATGCTTTTATTTGTAACATAACGACCAAAAGGTTCAACTCCCTCGACCTGAGTTTTACCCATCATGACATTGTCCTTAATCCATGAGACAAGAAACATAAGAATAAGTTTCATAATAATGAAATTATAAACCTTATTGATAAGGATCAACCGAGATAAATGAATCTTGTTTAGATAGATAAAGACATTAGAAGTGACTCCTATTAATTGTAGTGGGAGGGTACTTGACTTGTTGGATCACACATATAAAGATATGTGTGAGTTTAACTATTGATGTTGCAAAAATTGGTAACACGTATGTTCATTTGATGAAATTTAAATATGAATGCATTGAATTGTTCAAGGAAATTCAGATAAAAGTACAAGATCAACTTGATAATTCTGTACAAGTTGTTCGATATGATTGAAACAGGGAGGAATTGAACTAAAAGATTGTGATAATCTTAGAAGTATGTTTCAAACTACATCGAACCATATTTGATATGATTTGGTCTATGATGAGTCATATGCAGATTTTATTGACGCTTTAGAAGCTTGTGCACTATAAAAATCTTTGTACAATGTTGATGAGATTGTCCATGTAAGTCGGAGAATAGACACCATATGAGATATGGATTGAAAATGTTCTCAAATAGTCTTTTCTTAATTATCAAGTCTTAAAATTTAGAGAAAATCGTTTTCTAGAGCTTAGACTCAATTGTGACATGTGTTTTATTAGAGGTATTATGTTAATTCTACAAACCATCCAAAGAACAAAACTGTTTTGTTGCATGGAGTGGTATGTTTCTTTTTCAGAGATGTGATTTCTAATAGAAACAGTGGGAGTAGAATCAACCTTGAAATGTTCAAGATTAACAGGTGTTCTCTACAACTGTTGAAGAGGATATTGATGCATCCATGAAAAGTCATGATCATCTTAACTGTAAAGTATTACCCTACATAGATTTGACCTATGATGAAACAATAATGGGCAAAGACTCCAAAAGTCACATAAAATCTAAGAGATTCTCTATATACCATAACTACCAAGTATAGACTTTGGTTAAATGGGTCTTATGAAGAATAGTCTTCAATATAAAGACGATGTAGATTGATATAAGAGTATCTATGAAGCATAGTTGGTAGTTAAGGATTAATCTCATAGTAATAACTATGGAAAAACCTTTTTACAACATTATGCTTAAGTCTATTAAGAACGATTTAGCATTTTGATTGTCATCACTCATTTTATGAGTTTTGGACATATATGTGTGAAATACATTTCTTGAAAGAGATGTAATATGATGTGTGTGCGACTCATCGTATAAATTTCATATCAAAATTGCTAGACAAACGTGAATTATCCAATTTGATTGGAGCAAGTACTATGGAGTAATATATTCGTTCTCAACGGGTAATTCAAATATGTTTGTTTATCATTGAGACGAAGAGATACAAAGTGTGTACAAGAGGCTAGTGGGAGTGCATTTATCATTATGATTTGGTATGTAAGTGACATACTTCTCTAACTAAATGACATTTGGTTGCTTTAGTCCATGAGACTTGGCAAGAAAGTTGTTTATTGTGTGCTCGTGTGATGAGTAGATACTAATCTGGTGAGTGTCACTAGAATGTTATCTAAGAACTGTTCCTTTGCGCTTAAGAAGCAAAAGGGGAATTATTTAAGCGATGCGCATGATGTGATAAGCGAATTATTGTCAACAAGTTACAACGATTCATATTTCCAAATAGACAAAGATGACATGAGATTGTAATCTCAGTATATTTTATTTTGGATAAGAAGTTGTGTATTGGAACGGTTCCAAATGACAACTTTGTGACTAGTATTATGACTAGAGTGAGTGTTCTATTGCTTTTGAGGCAAAGAGAGAAACGTTTGATTACGAATCAAGCACACACTCAACTTTAAAGTTTATGAAGCAATTTGTTGCTTATGAAACTAACATTTTACCTTATCGAGAGAAGGTAGTTTGATCATATGCTTGTAAATAACCGATACAAATGTTGTATGTCCCGAAACCTCCTCTACATAAAGATCATATTGGTTATGATCGGTATAAGACGTATGGGCGAGTGGTCTTAGTACTTTTAGAGGTGTTTGGTTTAGTGGGAGTTATTTCGATAATTGATATATTTATGACATATTGTCATTTGGTTAATGTAACCGAGTTTTGTCCCTAAATAATTTACATTGATGAAATAGATCACTAAGTACGTGACTTAGTCTTGGAACTCTATTTGGATGATGTAATTATTTTGTCTCTAGTTAGGGTATTGTGTTAAGACATTTGAATACTCTTAAATGACTGGGTGTATGAGTTGGTTGATGACTAAGTTCCTTGAGTCATAGGTATTGAGATACTAAACCAGGCACACATGTGTATGTTGAGAACATGCATTAGACAGACCCGTCGAAAAGAATTTTACTAAGATTCGCTTAGTGTCAGTAAAGTTCTATACAAGTTATGAACTTGAATGGTCTTTAGACCTGAGTCTTTGACTAATTTGTACATGTGATGTGTATGCTTTGATGCTATTCCTCGTCAGCTGTGAAAGGGGGCTATGGATGGTTATTGGGCATGCATGGATCATGTGATAGGATGTGGTTAGACAAAAGGGGATTTGCTCTACCTTTATTGAAGAGAATTTATTGTTTCTTGGCCGCTCAAGAAGAGTGACTTGTGTAAATGCGTGGTCACCCTCAGATAGGATGATTGTCATCTATCTGCTCTTTTAACAAGTCAACTCAAATATTCGAGTAAAAGATTGAGACATGCGAGGATGACACTTCTTCTTACCCCATTCTCAATTGGAGACAATAGTAGCAAAGAGACTTAACGCCGTTCTTGAGAGGACATGTACAAGTGGGAGACTGAAGGAGTTATGTCCACTGTCCTACGGATTAACCCACTTAAGTCTATATATCCGATATGCCTTGCTAGAGGTCGATTTCGGGTTGACATGTAAATAGGTTACGTGTCTGGTAGTCTTAAGTGGGTCCATTGGGTCACACACAATGTGTACGAGATATTATTAATATATATCGATATATTAAATATATCGGGTCAGTAGTAATACAGACCCAGTTGCGTTGTCGAGTTATGTTAATTAGAGTTATACTAATAATCTAATTATGGTAATTAGAGTTATGAAAATAACCTAATTCTATCTTCTCATCTTCTATATAAGGAGGTTCATATGATGAACCAAGATATGAAATTTAGAGTATTGACTCACAATATATATTCTTCTTATAAAGAGTTATAAGAAAGATACAGAGATCAATAGAAGTTATAAGAAAGATACAGAGATCAATAGAAGTTGTGAGACGGTCTCACAAACCCTTATACTAGCATATACGTCGCAGTTCCGTACCCGTGTGGATACCAAAGGAAGCATCACGTTTGAGGTATTTTATACTGTCCGTGAGAATTATACTTTTGTCTTTTTTATTAATACTACTTGGGTTTAAGGGTTTTAATCCTACATAAACCTCAATTACGTTTAGTAATCTTCAATATATTTGTTTTTAATATTTTAAATTATTTTTCTCACTAAAACTTTTTAATAGTGATATTTTACCAAAAAAATTGCAAATAGAATTTCGGAAAATCAAAAACTTTGAATCCAAGGGTATGGATATGAGAAACCCATACTAGGAGGTTTGAGATATGGGTATCGAACTACTAATATTGTCAACCAAACATGGGGCATAAGTTTTGACAAGTCCAAACCCATACCTCATACCTAGATTAGCTAAACCAAACGGCCCCAAAAAGAGGTAGTTGGCATAATTATAAGGGATTAATAGAGTAAGGAATGCGGTTTTGATAAGTATCATGAGTCAAGAGGATGAAGAATATATAGAGGTCAAAGGAGCGAAGTTGATGTCGTACATGCGCCTAATCGAAGTAGATCCGCAACCTCATCCATCAACCCCCACCTGTAGGGTTTAGCATTAAGGATCATTTGAAGATGCATTTATGCTCAATAGATAAGGCTAACTCATGCGCAAAGTCGTTATTAACTCTACTGTAGCAAACGACCAAGTAACCAATCAAACGCATTATAAATAATAGCAACGTCATCGAGAATTAAATAAAAAGATACCTCCCAATGAAACAGGCTTTAATTTTTGAGTGTTTTTGTTTAATTTGTGGAATGTGACTTGATGTTTTATTAATTTTGAAGGGATTTAGGCCCTATTTTTTTAGTTGAAACAGGGCTGAGCTGAGCTGGTCAGATAGGAACTGAGCTGGGCTGAATTAAAAGAAGCTGAAACTAATAACTAATCATATAAATTATCTAATAATATTTTGAAAAATGTAAATAAAATAAAATTCTACTCCCTCCGATTCTTTTATTTCTTCTTACTACTTTTTTCACAACTTTTAAGATACTAATAAAATAATGGAAATAAAATAAGTGAAGTGAAGTGTACTACCACTTCTTAAATAATGGCAAATAAGTGGTTATTTTGCTGGTTTCATAAAGTTCATAAGGGCAATCTGGTAAAAACATATTGAAAAAGGGAACTAAAGTAGAAAAGAATGAGAAATGAGAAGAAAAAAAAAAGAATTTGCCTAAAATGGTAAGTGGGAAGAAATAAAAGAATCGGAGGGAGTAACACCAAATAAAAATAAAAATTAATTAATTAATTAATTAACAACAACATAGTACTTCTCCAATTCATTTTGATTTCTACTCCATTTTTTTTCATACTTGGCAATAGAAAATTTGTTACTCCCTCCCATTCATTTGATTTCTATTTTTATTTTTTTTCATACTTACAATAAAAATTTGTTTTGTATATATCTTTGATTACGTAATAAACAAAATTTTAAAATTTGATATTCTTAAATCTTAATATAATACAAATAATACTCATGTGTTAGGGTATATTGTATGGTGTATATATATACTCCCTCCGAGTTTTAGTGTTCTTCCCTCTTTCTTATTGGGCTGAGATTGATCTTCTTTACTATTTCCATTTATGGAAAAACTTTTTCACACACTTTATCATCTTTAATTAATATAATATTCATCTCTCATACTTTTCTATCAATATTATCTCATTTAATTAATATAATATTTATTTCTCCTTCTCCCCTTTTAATAATATAATCCTCCCTCCTTATTTTTCACCCAAAAAGAAAGGGGAAGAACATAGGAACTCGGAGGGAGTATTAGATATTCTATTCATTCAAAAATAGTGTAAAAAAAACGTAAATTAATCGCAATGGCATTGAGACAAAGTTGTAAATAGTTTAATGAAATATCTATTTCAAGACCTCAAAATATTATGAAGTGCATAATAATATTAATTAATAATTATTATAATAACAATGACGATAAAAAAATAGAAAATAATAATAATGATAATGATAACAATGACGATGATGACGACGACAACAACGATGACGATGATAATAATAATTTGTTGTTGTTATTATTATTATTACTGTATTATTGTTTTTATTATTATTATTATTATTATTATTATTATTAAGAGATATGAGTAATAAAAATAACAACAACAACAATAATATCATTATTATTATTTTTTTATGAAAAGAAACTTGCATTAATATCGAAATGCAATAACAACAACAACAACAACAACAACAACAATAATGACTTGTTGTAATTTGTTTCGATCTTAATGCAACTTCCGTTTCATATAAATAAATAAATAAATAAATAATAACAGTTTTTCTAACGTGTGCCCACTGGGCACACCTTAATAAGCTGATTAAGGTAACAAATCACATTGATATTGTGTAAGTATGGTAAATATGATTTAATATTTCATTTTCTCATGATAATGTGAATGTGGTTCTTACCTTAATCGGCTTATTAACGTGTGCTCAGTGGGCACACGTTAGAAAAACCATAATAATAATAATAGTAATAATATTATGAACTTGTATTAATAACGAAACAAATTACAAGAAGTTAATGGGTAGCCGAGATACTATCTGGACACCTACTCCCATATTATTATTATTATTATTATTATTATACCCGTATTTTATTATTATTATTATTATTATTATTATTATTATCAATATTATTATTATTGAAATATTATTTTAGGAGCTGAAAATATTGAAACTGGACTGAAAATATTAGAGCTGAGCTTATAAGAGCTGGGCTGAGCTGATAAGAGCTGGGCTGAGTTGATAGAAGCTGAGCTGGTCTGAAACGGATTGAAAATAAGCTGAAAAGAACAAAGCCTTAGTTGTGTTTTGATATTGGTGTATTCCACTGAATATTATTTTCTACCAGTTTGCATATGTGCGGAAGCATTTGGTTGCTCACATCCACCACTATGCATTTTCTTTAATGTATATTCTACACCATCCAACGAGGTTAAAGTTCTTGCAAGATAACGTAATGCGTTGATTATATTATTCAACTAGCTCGGTATTTATACCGAAGGCTTACAACGAGATACATCGAATGTGTCTCGGGAATAACTATACTAAATGATATACTAATGAGGGAATGTAAAGGGACTCTACTAATTACTACTATCAACTACAATGTATTATTATTGTCTAATACACCCCTCAGTCAAAACGGTAGTTTACGGATGCTTTGACTGGACCAAAAGATAATTGTAGATGTCGCTAAAGATGAACCAAGTCGACCTTTTGACGTCGGAACCGCAACTATGTGCCTTGAACGTATGTCTCGAACTTTCGCGCATGCCGAAAATAAAATAAAAACGCTAATAAAACTAATGGTGCACGAGGCCGAAACGGCAGGTCGTGACACAAATAAAAAAGAAAACGGTGTACGGGCGCGTGGCAACCCGTAAGGCACCACAAACTGGAGCAAAGCTCAACAATATATAAAAAAAGGGAAAAAAATGGTGTACGGGAGCGTGACAACCCGTAAAGCACCACAAACTGGAGCAAAGCTCAACAGTATAAATTAAAAAGAAAAAAAACTAAACCGAAACATAAAACACCCGACCGGGCTCTTCGATCCAGTGTCGGCTGGTTGGCCATGCGGGTCGTAGCCGGCAAAGTCAGACCACCCGGCCCGTGGGATAGGGGTGGTTGCTGGGGCGAACCTGAGATGGACACGGAGAAGGCGATGATGGGATGGGGTGGAGGTTTAGTACGGTCGGCGGCTGTCGAAACAACGACAAGGTTAGGAGCGGTATTGGCGAGGATCAACGGAGAACACTCCCGAGGGACAAAGACAAAGTATACTAGGTTGGATGGGGTGCATTTTTATTTATGATTATTCCTATAATAATAATAATAATATTGGTTAGTGATCAACTTAGCATCACGTAACCATTTGTAGGAAACCATGGGGTAGAAGATCAGTCACTAATCATCACAACCATTACTATTATAGCTATAAACCAATTACTATGATATGCAATTACTATGATATGCAAAGTATTATTGAATATGTATTACTGTATTAGTAGGATAACGCTAGTATGAGGCCAATAATTACCCGCCGGAGATGGAAAAAAAAAAGATGGCCATCTCCGGCCGGCGACTAAGTCACGAAGTTGTAGCAAACGGAAGGAATTTTGAGGGGATCGATTTAGGCTGATACCATGTAAGATAACGTAATGCGTTGATAATATTATTCAACTAGCTCGGTATTTATACCGAAGGCTTACAACGAGATACATCAAATGTGTCTCGGGAATAACTATACTAAATGATATACTAATGAGGGAATGTAAAGGGACTCTACTAATTACTATTATTAACTACAATATATTATTATTGTCTAATAGTTCTATATTATTATTTTTAATTCAATCTCAATCTTTATTTGGAATTTTTTTTAGAATGGTCGTAAATAAGACACTTGAGTACGTATATCTTCGCTAATCTTATTCGAAATCACAAAAAAGTACTCGTATTACAAAGCTAAGTTTGCATTTGACACAGCGGCTTGTCATTAGGCCTGCATCAAACGCAAAAGATGATGTATACCCATTTTATATAAAAATTGAATACGTTTAGACAAACCTGTTTTCCCATCTTTATGACTACGTAAGGATCACTTGTACGAACATCCCTTATAGCAAGATTGATCCCTCTTATAACCTTTACCCTTAATAGCCCTAACAGATTTTCCATTAATGAAGATCCGGGTGAATAACGCCCACTGCTTGGTGGCGTCCTTGGTGGTGATTCCATCTTATTTTAATTGATGATCTCCTTTGATTCCCAGTTTTGTATAATTTTAAAAACTAAAATTCTTTCCCCTGTATAAAAAACTTGAATGTTCTTCTATACTGGAAACAATAAAAAAATTTATATCAAGTAAATCTTAATCAAATATACTATTCATGTCAAATTTCCAGTAATGAACATATATAAAATAAACACAACGATGATGACGACGACGATGTAAAATTGAAATGGCGTATATGATTATAATTCATACCTGAGATAATGTAGGAGATAATATTGTTCTTTAATTTTTATAAATTTAATTTTAAGAAAAAAAAAATAGAATCTAATATTTTTGAGACAAAAGCTTAATTGAGATGAGAAGAAGAAGGAAAACTATTAACCAAAAAAAGTAACGATCTTATCATGTTAGTAATGTGGATAGTCACCGATTAATATGGATGCATTTATGCTGTAGTAATTACTTTCATTTATGTTCGCTACAGTTACTTCATTTATACAACCCGGTTTCTATACAAGAGATCAAATAAGGAATGGAAATTCTCACTTATATCCTCTAAGTTTTCACTTTTCCCAGTGCGTATAAGCAATTCTCAGCTGTACCTAGGGGCGGATCTAGGGTTGCGCATAGCACCCCACGTGCGCACCCTTCGATTTTCATTTTTTCTTTATTAATAAAACCTGAAGCAATGTACTTGTACACTTTACCTGAGTGATAACTAGCCGTGGATGCTATGGCTCAGTGGTAAGAAGCTTCCTGTTTTGCAGAGTTGGTGGGGGTTCAAATCCCCTTGAGAACATTAATTCCAACCTTTTTTTCCATTTATTATTGGTCCATTCGTCTTCCTCCTCCGTATTTCCTTTCAAATTTAAGTGCATTTTTCACTCGGATTCTCAATTCCTCGTACCAATTTCTCCATTTATTATTCGTCCATTCGTCTTCCTCTTCCGTATTTCCTTTCAAATTTAAGTGCATTTTTTCACTCGGATTCTCAATTCCTCGTACCAATTTCGAATTCCAATCTCATAGTTAGATAATATATCGGGTACTTTTTATGTCAATTTTGGGTTTTGTTTTGTTAATGTCAATTACTTGTTAATTAACTACTCCCTCCGTCCCAATGAATTGTTTGCTTATTTCATATTGGAACGTCTCAGTGAATTGTTTGCCTTTCTATTTTAGGAATGTTTTTTATATGCAATTTGACCATTCTCATGAGTTTTGCTCCACATGTCACTTTCTTATTGGATCCCTTACCCTTCGTGCTAAAACGAAAGGCAAACAATTCATTGGAACGGAGGGAGTATATATTATTCTTAATTGTGGAACCATAATTTTGAATATGTCATGTCATTTACGGAATATTTGTTGTTTTACCATTTTTTCTTCATTTGGGTTATAAAGCTCACAATGTTTTCCTATTTCAAATTAGTTACGGGTTCATAGTTACAAGAAAAAAAAACCAATTTCGGTAATTAGTGACTATTAACAATTTTATATGCATGTTCTTTAATCAAACTCGTATGAATTTGATAAATTATATGGGTCGTATAGTTAGAATCAGAGAAATCAATGATGATAATAGAACAAATTCAACGATTTATATGGTTATAATAGAGAGATTTGAGGAGTAATACAATTAAAATATGTGCAAAAGTATTGCGTCGAGTGAAATTAATACTACGAAAAATAACTACGAGTACGTTTTTTTTTAAAAGTGAACCCCCTCTCTTAAATTCCTACGTCCGCCAATAGCTGTACCCTTGAACTCTATAAATTACTCTCAACCGTGACTAAACCACAATTAGCCGTTAAGTTTGGCTGTTAAGTGCCAACTTGCAGTCCTAATCTAATGAAATGGCTAGTGACATGTCGGTCTACTTGGCTTTTGACCTCATTTATCCCTAATTCACCATTTCCCCCAATTTTTCCCTCCAGTTCTCAATTTTTCCCCTCCCAATTTCTTTCCTATTTATTATCATCTTACTCTTACTTATTTACCTCTACAAACACTTCTCTTTCTTCCTTTCTCTCTCTCTCTCTCTCTCTCTCTCACACTCTCTCATTTATTTCTCTCTTGTTTTGCATCATGTCATCTTCATCTACAAATTGGGTAAGAAATAACCCCATTGAAGGACTTGAATTTCGAAATCAAGTTTGCAATATTTGTAGGAGAAATGCGGCACTAAAGATATCTAGTTGGGTCGACATCGAACCCACAAAAAGCATACTTCAAATGTGTTGATTGCAACAATTTTGTGATGTGGTTAGGTAAGGAGTATGTTATATTCGGTGAAAGTTTCAAAAAATAGAATAACTATGAAGATGAAAACATTTTAGCAAGTCTTGAAGCTATTAGTGATGAATTTCTAGGATTGAAGATGCAATTGAAAGAATTGATGTCATCTATGAAGGGTTTGAAGTATTTTAATGTTGCATTACTCATATTTGTTGTAGTACTTAGCTTTGTTAAAATTGTAATGGGAAAATATGAATGAATTGTAATTGGGAAAACATGCTTGAGGAAGTAATGAAATTTAGTTGCATAAGCAAAAACTTATTTCATATCTCGTACTTAAAGTTGTTACGAAATGAAATTACTGCAACATTTGAGCAGCAGATGCACGAAACAGCAGAATTTCAGTACCACGAACACGAAAAATCAGCAGTACGAACACGAAAAAAATAGTAGCAGTTGAGCAAGCAAAACAGCAGCAATAGCAGCCACAAAAACGCATCAGTTTTTTGGTTCCAAAACAGCAGCAACAACAGCCACTTAACACGCATTAATCATCCAAAATACATCAATTTTTGGTTAAAAAACAGCAGCAGTAGTAGTCACAAAAAACCCAAACTAATCATCCGAAATACATCAATTTTAGTGATCATTAGCATAAGTTTTTGGTCTTCAATTTTTGGTTCAAAAACAGTATCAATAAGAGCCACATAATGCACATTAATCGTCCAAAATACATTAGTTTTTGGTTAAAAAAACAGCAGCAGCAACAGCCAAAAGTACGAATTAAGTAAGTAGCATCAGTTTCTGTTCTTCCTTTTTATGCCCCTTTTGGGTTGCTGCGAAGGACCTACTTGATTGGTATTTTCCAGCCCCTCTAAGTCATTTAGTGAGCTGAAATGACTGATCTCAGTAGTGTCTTCAGTTCTTCGGCTCGATTGAGTGTTAACTCGGGTATCCTGTTCCCTCTCCCTAGTAGTCAAGCCTCCTTTGCATGTCTTAAGAGTTATGACCAAAGCATTGACACTTCTTGCATCTAACTGTGAATGATCTCTTCCCCTTTCTCTTCTCACCCGACTCTCTCCTTCTATTTCATGAGGTCTGCCTACTGCTCTCCTCAAAGTTGGAGGCTCCAAGGTGGGCAAATCATACTGAGGCCACTACTCTGAACCGAGGATTGGCTTTATGCATAGACCATAAGCAGTCTTGTACCTTCTCACATTGAACCACTCACTTACATAATCAACCGGGTCTTTATTAGCAGTTCTAATGGCCCTAATGGCATGTTTGCATGGAATTCCAGAAATTTGCCATTGACCACATTTGCAAGTCCTATTGTTCAAAGACACGGGTAAATGAGACCTCCCATCATGCCCTTCGTACTCATACCTAGAGTTTGATGCATACGCTTGGACCATCCTAGAGTCCTTTGTAAGGACTCTCAGCCTACTCAAAATGTTTGGACATACTCCATTATCAGACCATGATTCAGCAACTTATTGCCTTGTCGCATGTCTGACCATTGTCATTCTTCTTATGCCTGGACATCAACATTATCAACATCAAAAACATGATCTTATGTAGCAAATGGTCATTAAAACTGTGAACGAAGGAAGCAAACGACCATAAAAACCATGAACTTAGTAAATAATTAGATTACCTTCAAGAAGTGTAAGAACTGAGTTGCACCTGTGAGAACCCAAAGTGTTGTTGAAGATTTCAACGAAGTTGGAAGTATTTTTCATCGTTTGAAACAATTAGGTCAAACTTATACTTAGCCTAATAGTCGTGGTCCCCTAGGTTTGAGAACCATCTACTCACAACTAGCCCAACATGTCTCACAAGCAGCTCCATAGCCTTCTTGAAAGTGAATTCAGAATATGAATTCACTAACCTCCAGAAGAGCTTATGCATCAATAGTCCTAGGTACTTCTTCACAAAATTCTTGCATAAATGTCTAGCGTAGTATCTCCTTTTTGAGGTTGGCCAAACTTCCTCCAATGCAGGTTCAATACCCTACAAGTTCAATGAAAATAAAGGATTATACTTCAAACAATGAAAGTAGATTAAATAAAGTGACAATTAAGGGAGTTTATGGTACCTTTTGTCTGTCAGATATGATTGTCCAATTATCTCTACCACTTCTAGTCACAACTTGCTTAAGGTGCCAAAAAAATTGACACCAGTTCTCCTTATCCTTAGCCTCCACCACACCAAAAGCAATTGGAAAAATCTCATTATTGCCATCAACTGCTATGGCAGACAACAGCACACCACCATGGTTCCCCTTCAAGTATGTTCCATCAACTCCTATCAAACTTCTACACCCTTCAATTAAACCTGTAAACATTGCATTGAAGGACACAAAAAATCTCTTGAACTGCAATGGCATTTCTGGAGTGTCCATAGCAGCCCACATCCAATGAGCAAAACTTCCTGGATTTGTCTCTTTAATGACCTCACAATAGGTTGGCAGTAGGGCATAAGACTCATCGTGCCCCCCATTAATTAAGTTCAAAGCCTTCTCTCTCATTCTGTACATGGTTGAAGACCTCATTTGAAGTCCGTACCTATCCATCAACAACTTCTGAATAGCAGCACCTGGAATATAGATCAATCATTAACATGGTGTAATTACATACATTAACACGGTGAAATTACATACATTAACATCAGCAACTTTTGAGTAGCAATACCTGGAATGGAAGGATTCGCTCTTACGTCCTCCAATAGTTTCTTAGCTGCCCAATCCGCATTTGCCATTGGGTTATGGTCCCTCACACCGGAACAAGCGTGGTCTACATTTCTTATTGATTTAATAGCCCATGTTGTTCCATCTTGCAACACACTAGCATGTATCCTCCAATCACAGTCCACTAATGCACATTCTGGTGTGTACCTAAACTGCTCAGCCTTCGTTACAATTACATAAAACCCCTCTTGAATACAGAAGTCCTTTAACGTGTCTTTGAAATGTTCTCTATCCATAAAAAGCATCCAAGGCCTCAAATTTATCGCTCCAAACTCTTTGTCATCATAAATCTCACCATTTTGTAACATCTTTGATGTAAACCCATCTTCTACATCCACAGACCACTCGGTAGTGACGTATGGGTCATAACCGTCATCAATCATCTCAAGATTGCTTAGGATATTGTTGTCCTCATCTTCAATACTAGAAATGTCCCCCTCATCATTAATTTCATCAGTATCAGATGGCATGTAAGACCCATCAGACTCAGAACTATCACCAAAATCACCGTCATCATCATACTCAACCATTATCCTTCTAGTTTGTACTTTATTACTCACCCACCTGAAGTGTCTACTGTTTTTCTCAACTTCGGAACAAAGACGCCCTTCAATTTTGCGGTGGACTTGGACAACTTGAACCTAGGTGGAGGAACGGGTCCATTTTGGGTGGTTTCTGGTTCATTTAGGGTAGTTTCAGGTTCATTTTGGGTGGTTTCCAGTAGTGATGTTTCATTTGGAGTAGGTTGTCTAAACCTAGGACTTCTTCTAAGGGAGAGTTGTTGCGAATCTTGTTGTCTCCAGTCCCTTTTGGGTGGTGATGCTTGGTCTATGGTCACATGGTCAATGGTTACATGGTCTATGTGTGACTCACTTGCATTATGTGAGAGCTCTGCTAAACCCTTATGCATGATTATATCATCAATATTATCAGATTCTTGGCTTAGTCTAGCACTCTTTCTTGGTGAAAAAATAGGAGTAGGGGATGTAGTGTTGGCATTAACAGTAGGAGTAGTGATAGCAGTACTCCTCCTACATTAAAGTTTATTCCTAGGTTGAGGTCTTCCTATAAGAGGAGGGGCAACAAATGTGGCAGAGGAAGAGGCATCATTATTTTTCTGGGTTTGCCTAAGTCTCTTAACTAGTAAGAGAACATTTGATGGGTTACTCCCACATCCAATCCATATGTCAATCTCACTTTTACCCTCAAACCTACTAAACATCTGCACAAGATCCTTGTCTCCCAGCAATTCATGAGACTTCATAGCGTAACAATATGAAATAGTAGGATATGTGGGTAGAGGCATCTTACTTGTCTCTGCTTCATCATATAAATCGTTGATGACATCCAAAAGCAAGCATTTGTTCGTAACTTCAACGTTCACGTAAACAAAGTGGCCTCAAAAATTCATTTTCAGCTTGAATTTCTCCATTCTGCATATGTATTAACAACAAAATAATAAGAACAGAGTATCAGAAGATAACCTTACCAACTTTCAGTCAACTTAATAACAAACATAGACAATCAGAATTGATTAAGAACCACAAGAATCGACTACAAATAGAGCTGGATGCATACATCAACAGTGATGTGTAACGTAGACAAATGATAAGACGAATGGAGTATAGAGTTAAATCCATCGATAAGAGGTTACGTAAACAACCAAGTAATAAACCTGTAACACTTGAGCTCAAAACAATCATCAAGAGATCTGTCAAAGCATATAAAATCAAGCATAACTACATACAACATACAAACAGTCTTCATGAAATGATAAAATTGCAATCTACAAGTTATTAATCACTTCAGCTCAAAAAAATCATCAATACAACAATCAAAGCACATAAAACAATTCCACAAAAAAAACATTGAACTAAAAGAAAAGGAATTAAATTAGCTTAAACTCAAATTAATTGGAAGAAACACAAAGCATATTCAAGGAAAAATCATTTCTACAGAAAATTTAAAAAGTAACAAATTAAAATGACGCACCGAATCAGAACGGAGAACAATTCACGATGATGAACTAATTGCTGAAAAAATTGATGAAAAACAGAGATTGAATGAATTAAAAAAGAGGGAGATTGATTAGGGCGAAGTTAGGGGAGGGTTAATAGAAAAAGGAAGAGAGGGAGGATGGAACTTGATTTTGAAGAGTCTGTATAGAGGGTTAATAGAAAAAGGAAGAGAGGGAGGATGGAACTTGATTTTGAAGAGTCTGTATAATGATGGAACTTGATTTTGCTCACTTTGAAGAGTTGTATATTGAAACTCGTTTTATCATACAAAAGAGCTAAAAGTATAGATGAACCCTAAAGAGAGAATGTTTCAGTCGTTTTCTCTAGGGATCTGCACTTCGCGATTTTGATTTCTGCAATTATGGCTAGAACTCATCAAAAATCACAAAAAAAGTCATCTCAATCTTCAAATAATAGAAATAAAAATAATCGGACTAACTCCAATAATAAGAAGGAGTCTCTTGCTAAAGGAAAGGGGCCTGCTATATCGGTTGCTCGTAAAGACAAAGATATCCATGAAATACTGGGTATTCCTACTCTAAATCTGGAAAATATGTTGGATGAGCAGGATGATGAAAACTGGATTGTGCAACAAAGCAGACGGACTAGGAGAAACCTGGAAATTATTGAAGAGGAGCCAGAGGAATTATTACAGTTTACAGTGGAGGACATACAGAAAGAAGTTAATTACTGGAAAAATGCAGTTTACTGTTTCATATTGGGTGCTAATCCTCCATGGGAGGTTATTGATGGATTTATTAAACGTATCTGGGCTAAACATGGAATCTCTAAGATTTCCTTTCATCCTTTGGGTGTTTTTCTCGTGCTTTTTGAGACTACAGAAGCGAAGGAACAGGTATTACAACATGGCCATTTTCTCTTTGATAATAAGCCACTGATTGTCCGCTCCTGGAATGATGCAGTAGAATTGGAAAAACACGCTGTTATGAGTGTTCCTATTTGGATTCGATTACACAACTTACATCTTAAATTTTGGGGGAACTGTATTCCAAAAATTGCTGGACTAATTGGGGAATACGTTAGAAGTGATGTGGCTACGGAGGAGAAAACTCGGTTGGGGTATGCTCGGGTTATGATTGACTATGAAATTGGTAAGCCAATGCCTGAAACTGTTAAATTTCTGGATGAAATGGGATTGACTGTCACCATTCCTGTGGAGTTTGAATGGAAACTAATTGTGTGTCAGGAGTGCAAAGGAATGGGTCATAGTAAGGATATGTGTAGAAGGGCAAAGGATGGCAAACAGGGGAAGGGGAAGAAATGGGAGGTCTGGCGGCCTAAGGAACCTGTACATGTAGTTCAGGCATCTGCTGTTCAGACTCAACCAGTGGCACAAGATCCACCACAACGACCTGTTACTGTCATACACACCCCTGCTGCAGCAAATGTTATAGTTACCCCTGGAGTTCAGCAAGCTATTCCCGCTACCTCTCGGGGTTTCACTCCTACCAGGGCTATTATAAGACTTAACAGGCATGAGCTCAATGATGGAGTGGCTGTGACTAGGCGATTTGGGGATTCTACCTTCTTAGAGGCCCTTAATAGTATTTCGACTCCCAAAGAAGGTATTGGGACAAGTGGTAGTGCATTACCCCTTGTGGGTAATGCATAGCTTCGGATTTTGGAATGTTAGGGGCCTAAATAGAACTCGAAAACAACGTCATATTAAATGGTTCATTCAAATGAATAACATTGGCTTATTTGGGCTCCTTGAGACAAAGATTAATAATTTGTCTCAAAATGGTCTTGGAAACTTAATTAATGATGGGTGGTGTTTATCTACAAATAATAGGTGGAGTAAGGGTGGTAGAGTGTGGATTGTGTGGAATCCAACTCTATTTGATGTTCAATTTATAGAATGATGAAACTAAATTGATGACCAATTGCTTGTTGTAATGTTATTTATAAATGCCTCTCGAAGCTCATTTCTAATCGGCTTGCCATTGTGTTACCCGACCTCATTAATCCTTGTCAAGGGGGATTTGTGCTTGGGCGGAACATTATTGAGAATATTTTGGTTTGTCAGAACTTGGTGAAACTTTATAATAGGCGGAGTTCTTCTTCAAGATGTATGTTTAAGATTGACCTCATGAAAGCGCATGACTCTGTGAGTTGGGACTTTGTGGCTGACATGCTCAGGGCCTTGAACTTCCCACCTCAAATTCAGGAGCTTATTATGATGTGCATTACATCGGCCAGCTTTTCTTTATCTATTAATGGTGACCTGTTTGGTTTTTTTGAAGGAAAAAGAGGAATTCGGCAAGGGGATCCTATCTCCCCCTTGATTTTTACTCTTTGTATGGAATATTTAAGTCGAATTTTGGATGTTGCCACTGTTAAAATGAGATTCAGGTATCACCCTCTTTGTCAGCCACTGAAGCTTACACATCTTATGTTTGCCGATGACCTTTTAATGTTTTGTAAGGGTGATGCAACTTCTATTATGGTCATTTTAAGAGCTTTTTCTACCTTTTCTCATGCCTCGGGACTGCATATGAATGTAAGTAAGTCTAATGCTTATTTTAGTGGTATGAGTAAGGAGCTTTGTCGGGACATATTAAAGATCTCTGGCTTTAAACAAGGGCATCTACCTTTTAAATATTTGGGGGTTCCCATTACTGCTGGTAGAATTACGAAATCTGATTGTGCTATTCTGATTGGTAAGATTGTTGAGAGAATTAGAGATATTAGTGCTAAGAGGTTGACTTATATGAGGAGATTGATTCTTATCAACTCGGTCTTTACATCCATGTACTCTTACTGGGCAGGAATCTTTGTTTTGCCTAAGTATGTTATTAAGAGAGTTGATGCCATCTGTTGTAACTTTTTGTGGGAAGAAAAAGCCGAGTATGGTAGAGTTCCTCTTATGGCATGGGAAAAAGTGTGTTTGCCTAGAGCTGAGGGAGGGCTAGGGATTAGACAGAGCTCAGTTTGGAACATGGCGGTCATGGGGAAACTAGTTTGGTGGATTACTGCTAGCCCTGATAAGCTTTGGGTCAAGTGGATCCATCATCTTTATTTTAAGGATCGTAATTGGATTGAATACGCTCCAGAATCTGGGTGCAGCTGGTACTGAAAGTGTATTTGCAAAGTCAAAGACATTATTCAATCGGGCATAATTGAGCAGCAATGGGTTCATAGGCCTAATGGTATGTATACTACTTCCTCTTGCTATGAAATTCTTCGTAATAGGGCTGCTAATGTTATTTGGCATAAAAGTGTGTGGAACCGAGTCGTTATTCCTAAGCATAGATTTATTGGCTGGTTAGTGGTGAATAAAAAACTACTTCTCAGAGATCATTTGGAGCGATTGGGTATTGTTGTGGATGTTGTCTGTTGTATTTGCCAACAACAGAGGGAGACTCATGAACATTTGTTGGGTGAGTGTGAATATGTGACGCAAGTGAGGCGAAATTTGGCCATATGTTGTCTGTTGTATTTGCCAACAAGAGAGGGAGACTCATGAACATTTGTTGGGTGAGTGTGAATATGTGACGCAAGTGAGGCGAAATTTGGCCATATTGGCTGGTTAGTGGTGAATAAAAAACTACTTCTCAGAGATCATTTGGAGCGATTGGGTATTGTTGTGGATGTTGTCTGTTGTATTTGCCAACAACAGAAGGAGACTCATGAACATTTGTTGGGTGAGTGTGAATATGTGACGAAAGTGAGGCGAAATTTGGCCAAATGGTTGAAGTGTCAGGAGCAGGACCTAGTTAGCACGGTTACTGTACAACAGACCAGGAGAACAAAGTTGCAGAAATTGGTTATGAATGCTACTATGTTGGCGCTTTGGTATGTTGTTTGGAAACAAAGGAATGAAGTTAGACTTAATCTTGTCATTAAGAGACCTCATGTAATAGCTAATAAAATTAAAGATAGTATTAAGAAAGTAATTGTTGGTCATTTCCATCATCCTCACTCTCGGGATAAGGAATGGATGGAGATGTTGTAAGCTATTATTTGTGATGTGGTAAGGGTATGCCCTTATGGTGCCTTGTAATTTGGTTTGAGCTTAATATAAACTTAACTTTACCAATAAAAAAAAAGAGAGGGAGGATGAAGATGAAGAAGAAGATGGAGAAGAAGATGAGGAGAGTAAAGAGGAGGTTAGGGATGGTGACATAACCCTGACTTCTTCCTTTCTTCTCCTCCCCGATGACGAGTTTCCCTTTCGAACTCTTGTTTTAAGATTCTTATTTTACTGAACAACTCGTAATGAACTGTGAGTTGTACAGTTTGTTTACTGCAAATAGAATATTCAAAAATACCCCCCAAAATTCAACAAAAATTGATAAATTTTGCAACAAATGAATAAAAATAGGTGGAAGAACAGAAGGGTAGCTAGGAGCATAACACCTTCGTAAATTTCGAATGCCCTAAATCACCCAGATTTCAGAAACCCTAAACCCTAATCGGAGTTTTCAGAACACCGTCGTAAATTTCGAATGCCTACATAAATTAATCACAAGACACACATGAATTATTACTGTAAAAGAACCCTAATTTTGATAAATGCTTTCAAAAAAAACGAAACCATTGTTGGGATGACATAGAAGATAGAAGAACATATCTTAATCAATTGGTCACTTGAATCAGAATTTGACTGATCCACTTTGACATAAGAAGAAATGGCGGACAAGGCCGACAATGTTGTCGTTTGAACAGAGGAAGGAAGAAAGGAAGAAGAAGAAGGGTTTGGGGTTTTAATTTTTTGAAATGATAAAGAATTGAGTTTAGGGGAGTACGTTTAATGCCATGTCATTAAGTTATGAGTGTCATGTTGGCACTTAACAACCAAAATTAGCGTTTAAGTGAACTTTAATCATGGTTTGTATTAATTAAAGAAGTTCAGGGGTACAGCTGGGAATTGCTTTTACGCAGGGCTACAACTGGGAAAAGTGAAAACTTAGAGGGTACAAGTGAGAATTTCCCAATAAGGAAATAATTTTTTAATACAAGTATTTATTAGATTGATATATGTGTAATTTGAGTTTAAATCTCTATATTTTTACTAAGTATGGAAGATTTTAGTTGCTAAGGATTGTACATTGAATTACTTTAATTTTAAAAGTATGGAAAATCCATACGGTTATTTAGTATTACCCTTAATTTTATGCAATACTTATATTTCTTGGAGTTACTTTACAGTTTTTTGTCTAATACGTATTAAGTTGTTCTTTCATGCTAAATAGGATTTGACTTTTTTTATGCGCGAAAGTGGTGATTAGTCACCTTAAGTTTGATCAATCGTGAGATCGATCCCTTTAAGTTTCAATTGTAGTAATTAAGCCTCATAACTTTGGGTAAAAGTGAAATTAAATCTAAGTTTTTTATTTTTTCAATTAAAATTTCACCTTAAAAACAAAAACTCCCTTTATTTATACACTTTCTCAGCATATGATAAAAATAATTATATATTTATAATATGTATGCAATTTTTACATATTTTGGAAAAAAAAATATTTGAAAGAATGACATAAAATTGAAAATCTGTAACTTAATCTCATAGATTATATAAATTACGGAGTATATTAAAATGATTAAAAAAATTCTAAAAATTATGTTAATAAATTAGTTAATTGCGTTTATTATATTAATAATTATTCAGTGTACATTGAGTTTGTATATAACATGATTTAATGATATAATTTATGTTGATAATAAAAATTGAATCGAATTTCACTTCTACTCAAAGTTATGACGCCTAATTACAACATTTGAAACCTATGGGGTTTAATCTGACAATTGCCCGAAGTTAAGGGGGTTAATTAACACTTTCGCACTTTTTTTATGTTGACTACTCACTCCGTTTCAATGAATTGTTTGTCTTTAATTTTGGCACCAAGGGAAAGAGTTCCAATGAGAAAGTGACATGTGGAGTCAAACTCATGAGAAAGGTTAAATTACATGGAAATATCTTTCCTAAAATAGAAAGACAAACAATTCATTGACACACCCGAATATGAAATAGTCAAACAATTCATTGGGACGGAGGGAGTATAATATAAGAAACAACAATTTCAAATAGAGAAACTATGAACTGATTTAATAGAGCACTAGTGGTTAACCTCATGCAGATTACATGGCTTTATTTTTAAAATACACCAACCAAAAGCAATATACATTGTTTAATAATCCGTACTTGATTACATATCTTTTTTTATATAAAAGAAGACACCAAGCTCAATGAGGTGTCTCAACCACAATGCTCAATTTTGAAATAAGTCTCATTTTTTAGTGTTTTAGATTAGTTTAGTTAATTAAGTTAGTAGAGTGGAAATGAGATTGTTTAGAACAAGGTTAGCAATGGATTTGGACTTAATCCATAGGGTGGATGGATTGAAAATGATGATACATCCATGGATTCTCAATCCTTGGTGGAGGATTGAGAAAAAATATCCACTTTGACGGATTGAGGAAAAGAGGAAAGATTAAGCAATTAGTGATTAGGTTGCCTTAATGTATTATATGCAAAAATGTGATCAACGACTATTTTGTTACATTTGTGTTATAAATATATTTACTTCTACCATTTCTTATTAATTCATCTCATCTTAATAAAATTAACCTTCTACTATTCATTCAAATAACTCTCAAGGTCTTGTAACGTATTTTAATCGAAGTGTGGCCAATGTTTTTTATATATAATCTCTAATTTTATAATTTATAAAAATCTTCCCGTTTTTAGTTCCGAATTATATTTGAAATCTATATAGCGGCATTAATTCTCCGTTATTTAAAATGTATTAAATTAGATTTACAAAAAATAATAAAATATTTAAATTACGAAAAAAAAATTAAGTCAAATACTCGTTTTATAAATTGTCGCTTTTATTAAAAAAAACTTCAAAATTTACGGATTATAATATAATCGTAATTTATAAAATGAAATATAAAAAAATGAGTAAAACTTAAATGGAGAAGGCATGATAAATGTTGTGAGATGAGTGGACCCCCTATGGAGAGAAAAAATGAATCCATTGAAGTAGGAGTATTTTATAAGAGAGAGAAAATGAGGTATAAAAAGTGAGGTGGAAGAAGTGAGGTCCTCTATGGAGAGAAATTGTATCCATTGATAACCATGGTCTTAGGGGAGAAGTAATCTCCACCATCATTTAAGGCTACACTTAAATTTACCTCGAAAATTAGTCCGCAATAGAGAAGTAAATGGGGTTAAGGCTTGCATTGGAAAATAGAGAGAGTAAAGAACTCTCCCTTTCCCATGTTTCCAACTCTTCATTCCAATAATAATTAAACAGGGCATGCACATATCTCATCTCACTTTATTCACACTTCTACTAACCTTTCATTCTTTCAATATTCAGAACCTTCAATCTACGATTATTCAAAATATTTGCATGAGTCCAAATATTTTCAATATTATTAAATCTACAATTATTCAATATGAGTCCTATTTGGGTAGCAAACAATCGTAGGTCTCCGACCGGATGCGGTCGGCGATCTCTTTCTTCTTCCTTAGTCAGCTCTATGCTCTGAGCCTGCACAAGGAGCACACAAGGGCCTCAGAGGACGTCCGAGGTTGCCTCTTCGATGCTCAAATCAGTGAACAGGATTAAGAAGTCGATTTAGAGTGATGTAGGATGTTACTTAGCTTTTTAGAGAGATGAAGTCTTTTGTGTACTTTTGGTCCCCTTGGTTGTGGTGGTTCTCTCAGTATTTATAGAGCTTGATCGTACGGATTCGTTGCCCGCCCCGAGCAAGCCGGCACACCTTCTCACTTGGGGGGCCGGCTGATAAGTGTGGTTTGTAGTGCTTATTTCTTGTGTTTGGTTCCGGTTTCTCTTGTGGAATCGATCTTCGGAGCGGTTTTCGAGGCTAATTACGCTTCTTCTAGCTTGTTTTAGGTTCCTATGGCCTATCTTGGAGAAACGGAATGATTCCGACTCGTTTCCGATGAATATGGAGCCAACGAAGAGAAGTGACGATGACTCGGTGACTTAGACTCGATCCCGAGTCCCTTGGAGCCCATTCCCGAGCACCGAGAGTCATAAGAAGCCTAAGAAGAGCAAGTAGGGACCTATGTGACCATATTTGAAGCCTACATGACCCATCCTGGTCGGGACCATCATCCATCACGACCGGGATGAGATGCAAGGAAAGACGCACTTCTGATAAGCCATCCCGGTCGGGACCGACATCATCCCGACCGGGAAGAGCATAACACCGCCCGGTATTATGCATAACACCGCCCATTGTTATGCACCATCCCGACCGGGATCACTTCCTTCCCGGCCGGGAAGGGCCCAGTTCAGCTCGATTTTCATTGTTTCGCCCCCTTGCTTATGTAACCCTATATATACCCCACTCTTGTATTGTTTTAAGGACCATTCATTACCCACAAAACCCTAGACTACATTAGGTTAGATTAACTTAGATTAGTGTAGATTATTCCTTAATTACTCCTTAATCTAGTTATTCTTGTATTATTGGATCTCTTAAAGAATCTATCAAGATTGACAACCTTGGTGGAATTATTTGGGTTTTCTTCTATACAAGTGTTCATCTTTTCCTCTCTTCTAGTTGGTATAATATTTCTTCTCTCTTTTCCTTTAATACTTCATAGTTAGTAAAGTTTGCATCTTTGTATCTTGTTTATTGTTTATCCTTGTTTTCCATTATGAATGTTCTTGTTTGTGTTGGTTTCTCTTGCTTGTGTTGGTTTTAGTTTAGATATGTGTGAGTAGTTATCCCCTAGGGTTAGTAGGGGGATTGAGTGTAATTAGGGATGATTAGGGTGATATGGGTGGTATTAGTTGTTGTTTTTGTTGTTTTCTATTTACCTTGCACTCTACATGTTTGATGAAATGCTTGTGAGACTTGAGATGATCATTCCTTGTTTTTCTTGACTCTTCTCTTGCATGTGTTTGTTTGGTTGATAGGTTTGGTTCCCTCATTAGTAGCTAGAGCGTGGTGAGAATGACCCCTAGGCCGTTTAAGTAGCGAGAGCCTGAACTTAACCTAGGCTACGAAAACGTGCTAGCACCCCCGTATTTCTCCTTTTGATCTCCTAGTTTCCTTTTTATTGATTTACTTAGCTTCCCTTTATCACTAGTTGTTGGTTTTGCCTTCTTATTTCTTGTTATAGACTCTAGTTTAGTCATTAGTCAACCTTAGCCATCACCTTAGTTTAGTTTCTCTCGAACCTAGTCTTGGACCGTAGCTCACTCTAGTCCGACTCCCCTTCCCTAAGGATCTCGACCCGACTTGCCCTAGCTACCCAGCTTAGGTTCGTTGGTTATTATTTTGATCGGTAGGATAGATGACAAATCCTTACCATCAAATTGGCGCCGTTGCCGGGGACGGCGTAGTTTAGACTTTTGTGTGCTTAGTTTTAGACTTTGTTCTTGATTTTTGTGTTTTCTTCTCCTTGTGTATCTCCGTTCTTTCATTGTGTGCTTATTTCTCTCTTCCTAGTTCCTCAAAAGCACTAGGCTTCTAACGTTTGCTCAAGTACTTCTAGTTCATTCAATGTATCAAGGCAACGTTATGACAGTGGCGCATCCAAGCTACCATCAATCGTCATGGGACAATCATGGGACAAATTGCCAAGACCCACAATTTTACCAACTAGATCAATCTCATCAACAATATTATGAACCCCCTTCATATGGCTACCATGAAAGTTGTCAAGGATCATTCCAACATCCTAACAACTACCAAATACCCTCACATAACCCACAACCAAAAATCCTCAACTTTGAGCTTTGTCAAATGATGATTCAATTGCAAAAGAGTCAACAAGAGATGATGATTCAAATGCAAAAGAGTCAACAAGAGATGATGATTCAAATGCAAAGGGACAAAGAGGATTTCATGGCCAAAAAAAAGAGGTGCAAGATGCTCGAATCAATGCACTCATGGCTCGTTACACGATGTTGGCCACTCGAGCTCCACAACTTGTTGAGGAAAGTTCATTTGGGCAAGAAGATCGGTTGTCTCCACAAGGAAATGAACCCGATTATGAAGTCACGAATGAAGAAGAGAGGGTCAACCAAGGGATCATTGTTGAGAGTTGCTTGGATGGTGATGCTATGGGAATAATGGAGGAAATTGAAGCTTCAAGGTTTTACAATGAGGAGGAAGTTGAACATGGTTCTCAAAGTAACTCTAGGGAAGTCAATGTATTGGCTATTAAATTGGATTTGTATGACTTTCTTCGTGATGAACCGGATCTTGACAATCCAAAGCCAATTGAAGAGAAGACTCCTCTAGGCCAACTCGACAAGGTGAGTGAAAAGGAAGGTAATACTTGGGAGAAAGAGATAGATGCCTTAGAACTTGCCTTGAATGGGAAATTGGAGGAGCCGATTAGGGGATTTGGAGATGCTATGCTAGACCAAACCGTCGAAGAAATTGAGGCCGCCATCAAAGGCCTTAAGTTTCTTCATGGTGAGAATTCTAGTAAGGACAACGATGAGGTCTCCTCTAAAGCCTCCGAAGAAGAAAACTTGATGCCTTCACCTCCTTTGTCCCACTTAATTTCGAGTCCCTTGTCTCTTGAGATGGTTGATGAAGTGGATCCTTGTCGGGCGGCGGAAAAGAGTTTCACTCTTGACCCCGTAGAAGAAGCAACACCCTTAGGGTGTGATCTCCCAAACCATGACACCAAGCATGACCCTAGACCACTATACCCACCGGATAATCATAAGAGTCGTATTGGTTGGAAAGACCCGGAAGATCACGAGAAACCCGAGCTTAATGGATTAGATGATTGCTCCTTGCCTCCGACTTGGAAGCTTGTGATGATAGCTTGGCTCGGCCACATGAGCCTTAGTGAAGATGTTGCTAGAGCATTTGACTTACTTCTCCGAGCTCTTGATGGCTATGGGGGCGTAAATGGTGAGAGTACCATGTTGTAAATATCTTTTTCCTTTTATTTTGAGTTTTCGTATTTGTATTTGTATGATTGCATAGTTTGGTTTTTAGAATTTGTAGGTTTGTGTGGAATTCTTGTAATTTGGAATTTTTCTTGAGTGATGTGAGCGAGGGATTCTTGATGGAAGTTTTGAGCTTACTTGCTAGGTTTGAAGTGAAGATGAAGAGTCTTGAAAAGATATGGATGATAGAAGCTTTAAAGCTTGGTGGAGGTAGTCGGTTTTTGAGCTTGGTTCAAGCTTTTGGGGACGGGATTTTGGATCCCGAAGTATTATTTATCATGAGGGTGGAAGACTTGGTAGAATCTAGGGGAATGAAGAGCTAGAGAAGCATCCCGCTCGAGATAGGTGTCTTCCCGACCGGGACGAGTTGTGCTCCAAAGAACAGCTCACTGTAAGGCCATCCCGCTCGAGAAGGAAGAGCTTCCCGACCGGGAAGGCATGATCCCGACCGGGAAGGGTTGTTCCCCGGGAAGGAGAGCCTTAAGTAGTTTTCGCTTTCTTTTCTTCATTTAAGCCCCACCCCACCGCTTTATACCCCTCCCAACCTCCCTACTCACCTTTGTCACTATCATTTCACCCTTACACTTCAATTATACACCTTCATTTCATCTTCTAACCTCTATACACCGAGTTTCCCCCTAAATCCCAACCCCATTACACCATTGCAAGCCCGATACTTGAGACTACATTGAGGAAGAGGAGGAATATCGATGAGGACAAGCAAGGTACCAAGAAAGATCATTGAGACGATGAAGTTAGTTGAGTTGCTAACCGTTTGGTAAGGCAACTCTCCTTTCTTTTCCGTCCTTTGTTGCTTACTCTTTGTGTGTTCCCCTTCTTTTTATGCATTTGGTGTCATGGCGGCCCTCGGGGCCTTTGTGATCATTGCTCCCGATTCTCGATGATGTGATTACATCGAGAATCATTTGAAAAATCCAAATTGACAAGTCTTTTAACTTTTTCTTTAGTTTTATTTCTCTTTTTGGTAGAATTTGGTCGAAATCGGGCGGAATCAGGGCTAGGTGACTTGATTACACCTAGCCCTCCCCTCCCATTTCCTTTTATTTTCTTCTTTTTATTTCTTCCCCCATCCATATCTTTTCTCGTCTCGGCCCTTGGTGACTTGACTACACCCCGGCCGACACATTCTACCCTTTCTTCCCTTTCATTTTTGAATTTTAGCCTTATTTTCCATTTTTCTCTTCTTTTGGTGTCTCCGCACACTACCAATCGAGCATGAGGACATTGTTTGCTTTAAGTGTGGGGGAGCGATATCTTAGCCTAGATTAGTTTCATTTTCATAGATTTTTCGAAAAATCTTAAAAATCCCTAAAATTTTAAAAATTTCACAAAAAACCAAAAAGATTTTCTTTTGTGTCATTTTTTTGTGTGTTTTTGTGTCGTATATTTGTTGTGTTGTGTGTGTTTTGCCTCCCCATTTCCTTGTAGGTTGCTTGATCGCCGTGAGTTTCGGAAAGCTCTCGTCATTCGATAATAACCTCCTATCTCTTTCTCCTTTTCCCATTTCGGTGTTTGGAGGAGATTTTGGGGTGGTGTGTGCTCGGGTGGAGCTTTTTGGAATTTGTGGATTGATATGGTTGCTTGCTTGGAAGTTTCAGGGTGGTGTTTGTTTATTTCTTTGTGTGTTTGTTTTCTTTTGTCTTCGTTTTGTCTTGTTTTGTTTGTGTATTGTGTAGAAAAGGTTTTCGAAAACCCGATTTTGAGGCTAGTGCGCAAGTGTTTACTTTTCTTTTCTAGTGATATGAATTGATTCTTGGACTTTGGTCTAGCAGAATGACTTTAAATCAATAGTTTCATTGGTTCTTTACCTTGAGTCCACCAAGTCTACTAGGGATTTACTGCGGGATTTGCATTTTGACCACCTTGACCACCCACGGTGTGAAAAGGCCTTGGTTCCCGAGTCCCGTCTCTTAGGTGACCGTGTTCAAAATTGTTTGATTAGTCCAAGTTTCCTCTTTTTTGTGGGTTTGAAGGGAAAGCGCGCTCCCGACATACCCATTTCCCTACCTTCTACACATTTTCCACAAATAAGTTGCAATTTTTTGAAGTTTCTTATTTGGTTTCAAGAATTGCCTACAATACAAGATTTATCCAAAAGGCAAACCAAGTCAAAAAGAGAAAGAAAAAGAAAGAAAAAAGAAAGAAAATAAAGAAAAAAAAGAAAAGAAAAGAAAAAAAAGAAAAAAAGGAAAAGGCACAACAAGTCAAAAACAAAATAGAAAAGAAGAAAAAAAATGGCATAGCAAATCAAAGCAAAATACAAAAGAAAGATGCCAAAGAAAATCATTTCACAAAAAAAATTCTCACCCGCTAAAAAATAAGCCTTTTATCGACTGTTATCGTGAAGAGCCTATCAAAGGACCGAGTCCCTAGGTAGGATGATAGCGGTAATGGTCGGTCTTCCCTCACTTTGCAACCATATTTACCTTTTTCTTGGGCTAGTTAGGCTATTTTTGAGCATGGGACGACCCTTTTGGCTCATCGCTAAAGAGGGCGGGGTTTCACTTTACCTACAGTGTCGACTAACCCCGTGGTTTATCCTTTTTCCATCCCGCCTATCGTTCCGTAGTACGTTCTTAGAAGTTTAGGAGGACCTAGGTAAGTTACCAACGTTTTTGTTGCTTTGTTGTCATACTATTAGGATTTTGTTCATTTCGGTTTGTATTACTAGCTTGGGAACGTTGTTACTTGCCTTGTCCTTAACCGGTGTTTCTTTCTCCGCTTTGTTGAGGGAAGCGGTATTTGTTTCTTTTTGGATGCAACCGTTTGTTTGTTTGTTTGTTTGTTTGTGTGTTTATGTGTTTTCGTGTTCGGTTGTATCCACAGTTTTGTCGCAAGACCTCACTTGCCTTGCAGAGAGCACTTTTCCTCTAAGTGTTCTTGCGTGAGTTGAAAGGGCGTAGGGTGCGTTAATACCCGCTCGGTTAGTAGTCTAGTTTCTTTTAGTTTTTAGTTAATTTGTGCTTACTCGAGGGCAAGTAAGGGTTAAGTCTGGGGGAGTGAATAAGTGTGGTTTGTAGTGCTTATTTCTTGTGTTTCGTCCCGGTTTCTCTTGTGGAATCGCTCTTTGGAGCTGTTTTCGAGGCTACTTACGCTTCTTCTAGCTTGTTTTAGGTTCCTAGGGCCTATCTTGGAGAAACGGAACGATTCCGACTCGTTTCGGATGCATATGGAGCCAACGAAGAGAAGTGACGATGACTCGGTGACTTAGACTCGATCCTGAGTCCCTTGGAGCTCATTCCCGAACACCGAGAGTCGATAAGAAGCCTAAGAAGAGCAAGTAGGGACCTATGTGACCATATTTAAAGCCTACATGACCCATCCCGGTCGGGATCATCATCCATCATGACCGGGATGAGATAAAAGGAAAGACGCACTTCTGACAGGCCATCCCGGTCGGGACCGACATCATCCCGACCGGGAAGAGCATAACACCGCCCGGTATTGTGCATAGCACCGCCGGTGTTATGCACCAACCCGACCGGGATCACTTCCTTCCCGGCCGGGAAGGGCCCAGTTCAACTTGATTTTCATTGTTTCGTCCCCCTTGCTTATGTAACCCTATATATACCCCACTCTTGTATTGTTTTAAGGACCATTCATTACCCACAAAACCCTAGACTACTTTAGGTTAGATTAGCTTAGATTAGTGTAGATTAGTCCTTAATTACTCCTTAATCTAGTTAGTTATTCTTGTATTATTGGATCTCTTGAAGAACCTATCAAGATTGACAACCTTGGTGGAATTATTTGGGTTTTCTTCTATACAAGTGTTCATCTTTTCCTCTCTTCTAGTTGGTATAATATTTCTTCTCTCTTTTCCTTTAATCCTTCATAGTTAGTAAAGTTTGCATCTTTGTATCTTGTTTATTGTTTATCCTCGTTTTCCATTATGAATGTTCTTGTTTGTGTTGGTTTCTCTTGTTTGTGTTGGTTTCTCTTGTTTGTGTTGTTTTTAGTTTAGATATGTGTGAGTAGTTATCCCCTAGGGTTAGTAGGGGGATGGAGTGTAATTAGGGATGATTAGGGTGATATGGGTGGTAATAGTTGTTGTTTTTGTTGTTTTCTATTTACCTTGCACTCTACATGTTTGATGAAATGCTTGTGAGACTTGAGATGATCATTCCTTGTTTTTCTTGCCTCTTTTCTTGCATGTGTTTGTTTGGTTGGTAGGTTTGGTTCCCTCATTAGTAGTGAGAGCGTGGGGAGGATGACCCCTAGGCCGTTTAAGTAGCGAGAGCCCGAAAGTAACCTAGGCTACGAAAACATGCTAGCACCCCCGTTTTTCTCCTTTTGATCTCCTTGACATCCATGAACCCGACCTAGCCCTAGTTTCCTTATTGATTTACTTAGCTTCCCTTTTTCACTAGTTGCTGGTTTTGCCTTCTTATTTCGTGTTATAGACTTTAGTTTCGTCATTAGTCAACCTTAGCCATCACCTTAGTTTAGTTTCTCTTGAATCTAATCTTGGATCGTAGCTCACCCTTGTCCGATTCCCCTTCCCTGAGGATCTCGACCGACTTGCCCTAGCTACCCAGGTTAGGTTCGTTGGTTATTATTTTGATCGGTAGGATAGACGACAAATCCTTACCATCACCGGCGTGGATTGACTGCTAGATGGAGGGATTTTCATGTGACCGGCTACCGGTGACCTGTGGTGCCGACCCCCATCAATTGCCCCATCGCTGGCTGTCTGTCAAGGGCTATCGTTGGCCGTCATTAGCGATCATACTTGGGCGAGGTATTACAGGGTTGCTGGTGCTCGACGGGGAGTCTGTTCGCCTTCCCCTATCCGTACCTAAGGTGCCCTAGAGGTAATGATGACCTTTTCCCTTCCCTAGGTGGTTGGGTAGTTGTGTGCATTAAATGGGGCGCATGCATGGTTGTGCTTCCCAATATAATGCCCCCATTCTTTTCCACTTTTGGTATCATTTTCCCACTTCAACCCCACAAACTTAACTCAGTCATGTCTTCCTCTGGTAGCAATTCTTCTCAGCCTTTAGTGCCTCCCCATGTCCCCGCCAGGCGTAGACGACGTCTTTCTTCTCCAGAGCCCTTGAGGTCTCAGAGAAGGCGTCAGGTTACTCGCGGGGCCCAGTCGTGGCCATCTAGGAATGCTGTCGTGGTTCCTCCGCCCTCTGCTCCTACTTGGGGGCCTGTTAGGCTTTCCTTCGGTGCTATTTGTCCTCGCCGTCGTCGGAGGGGTCGGGTTCACTTTGGTGTGTCCGAGCCGGACATCGATTCAGATTGCCCGTCCTCGGGTGGTTCTTCTGGCTCTTCTTCTTCCTTGGGCAGCGGCTCGACGGGGCCGTCATGGATGGCCGGGCCCTTGTGCCCTTGTCATTCCAACGATGAGGTGGAGGAGGGCTTTGGCATCCTTCGCGGGATTCGCGCCCCTCCTCCCTCTCCTGCTTCCTAGTGGTCCCACAGACCAACTCGAGTCCTTTCCAGCACATTTTGTCCTCACTCATGCGCATCCCGGAAACCTTCCCAGGAGGTCACCCATCCTAAGATTGCTCCCAGTCAAGCACGCATAACTGCAGAGTTCTTATCATGGGCAAACCAGAAAAGAAAGTGCACTTTGTTGATATGAGTAGTACTTCAAATCCCTTTAAGCAAAGCTCATAAATAGGACATCTTCAATCAATGTGGGGTGTTTCAATCACTCCCACTTGAAGAACGCAACGTCCTCGTTGCGACTGGCAGCATAACTGCTGACCCAAAATCCACCCCCGCTAGGTGCCAAATGCACGGTCGCAGGGTTGCTCTGATACCATTTATAACACCCCGGCCCAATCCTAGGACCGGAAATGTTAACTGCGGTAGCCCGCCAGGCTTTGTACTGGTCCCACAGACCAACACGAGTCATTTCCAGCACATTTTGTCCTCACTCATGCGCATCCCGGAAACCTTCCCAGGAGGTCACCCATCCTAAGATTGCTCTCATTCAAGCACGCTTAACTGCAGAGTTCTTATCATGGGCAAACCAGAAAAGAAAGTGCATTTGTTGATATGAGTAGTACTTCAAATCCCTTTAAGCAAAGCTCATAAGTAGGACATCTTCAATCAATGTGGGGTGTTTCATCCTTGTCCCCTACTGCCAGCTCAGGCTCTCCCCCTCCTCAGGAGGATACTGACAAGGAGGAGAGGGACTAGGGTCCCAGGCTCGGTTGGGCCTCGTTTTGCTGGTTGAGGTCAACAGAAGGGGGGAAAAGGCGGTCTGCTTTTGGTGGCTTAGCGTGCTGATGGTGCTTTGTGGATGATCCTCATCCTTTTTTGTCGCTCTTTGGTTTATTTTAGGTAGCTATCTAGCCGGATTATGTAAAATGGGGGGTACCGGCCCCCTCTGGTTTTATTTCCTTGTTTCCGGTTCTTGTGTATTGGGGTGACGGTCCCCTTGGCTATGTTGTTGGCAATTTTGGATGTAGACCGGTTGATTATTAAATGTGCCTCTTCGTGTTTTGCGTCAACATTGCTCTTTTAATTTGTCTGCCCCTATTTCCCGTACTGTCTTTTCGTAATCTAAAATTTCAAGTTGCATTGAATGTCATTTGTCCCTTGTCAGATTTCTTGCGGGTGGCCCGAGGTAGTTCCCTTTGTACAAATAGGGGCTCCCCCTCTCACGTAGGTTTCATTTGCCCCTTTGATTTCTCTCACTAAATGAACAACGCAAACATCTTTTCGCCTCCTTCCTCTTTGGTCATTGTCAGGTCGTCGTCTCTTGCAGCGAGAGCCCTAGTGTTGCCGGCATAACTTAGTAGGTTACTTCCCTATCTCCTTTTTTTTTTAAATCTTTCCTTACTTCCGAGTCATGTCCACCCGTTCCCGTCGTGTCCGATTTGAGGATGAGGGTGATGAGGCAATGTCGGCCTATGACGGGGCCCAATCCTGTGGATCTAGGGAAGACGCCGACGACGCCCCGTCCGACGCATCTGTAGAGGTAGTAGAGCCCGTAAAAGCGGTCCCTGTTCAAAGTTTGTGCATTTCTACCCGCGGAGCCCCTCGAGGGGGGTGACTTCTCTTTCCGGTAGAGATGGGGGAGATGTGGCGAAGGGCAGTTCGTTGGTCCTACGCCATCGTCGTCGGAAGGGTTCCCCTGTTGTGGAAAAAGCGTCCTCCAACCACATGGTTCCTGCTTCCAGGCCAGCGAAAGGGCAATTGGAGAGTGTTGAGGGTGATGACGACCCTCTCCGTCGCGCCCATACCATGGTGGACGAGGATTGGCTCCGTAAGGCGTTGAAGACTGAGGGTCTTGACGTCGCCCGGGAACTTTATCCCCTGGGGGAGGGTTACGATTATGTGATACCGGAGGTGGGTCAATCAATTTGTTCCCCTCCTGAAGGTTGTGTGGGGGTGTCAGTAGAGTCTTTGAAGTTTGGTTTGCGTTTTCCCCTTGACCCCTTCATAGAGGAGGTGTTTTGTCGTATGAATCTGGCATTGGGTCAGCTAACTCCCCAGACTTTTCGCGCCATCATCTACTATTGTTGGGTGTGCCGGTTTAGGAGGTGGAAACCCTCGGTAGAGGCGTTCAGATTTATGGCATTCCTCAAGGTTGTGCTGGCGTCAAACTATTGGGCTTTGGGTCGGCAAATTCGTGACATCCTACCCCACACTTTCCAACTGCCATGGTTGGAGGGGCGCCTTTCTGTACGTGCGCTCGGCTCAACCGTTGTCTGTCCCCTGGGTGTTTCAGTCTGACGTGCGTGTCAACATGGAGAGTGACGAGGAGTTGGGGCGTTATTTGGACATGAGGGAGTCAGGTCTGAGTCCGCTGGATAGGGAGATTGTCCGCGCCTTTCCTGCTGCTACGAGGTTGGTTGGCAAGGAGAGAGTGGCTCTACCCACAGTTTGGCTACCCCCATTCGATCTGATTTCTAGTAATGAGTACTAGAAACGGGTGGGCATGAGCGTCCCTGTCGCCGGCCCAGGTACCTGGGGACCAACCTATTCACTTGTGCCGTCCTCCTATTTTCATAGCAAACAACATCTCAACCCTTTGCTCCTTTTTCTGCCTGTTTTTGCAGGTAGCAGGCCAACGCATTTTTGGCCGCCTGGGGAGCTTGCTTTATTGGGGTTGGACTCTCTACTTCGCCCGCTCTCTGCTGAACCGCCGTTACCTCCCGTAGACCGTCTCACGATCATGACGCACCGAAGGTCGAGGTTTTCCAGGATGAGGAAGGATGCCGTGACCTCGAATTTTGGGGCTCTTCCTCCTCCCAAGAGGCAAGCTGTAGAGTCCCCTCTGTCGCCCATGAGGCAGCCATGAGCATAGCCGGTGTGCAAACTGATTTTGGGGCATCTGAGGTCGTCACCTCCCCAAGGCAGGTAATTTCGCCTACTATTACTGTGGCCGCCCTTCCTATTTCGGCAGAGGCGACTGTGCCGCCTTCTGATCTACGTGAGACGGTGGCCCACCTAGAGGCTTCCAGGGACAAAGCCACCATGCGTAACGTCGCCGCCACAGTGGATACGTCCCTCCCCTCTCTGTCTGACCTTGATCTTTTCTGAATGTTGGAGGGGGATGTTTCGTCTATCGACCGGCCTCAGACCCCCGCCCTGCTGGAGGCTTTCTACCGTAGCGTGGGAGAGGGCCTCTTCAGGTCTACTCAGTCTATAATTGTGATCAAGAAGTCGGTGGAGGAAGGTATGAACTTGAGGTCTCAGCTGCAGGAGGGGGAATTGAGGATGGAGACTGAGGAGAGGATGGCGGCTAGTCGGGCGGAGCTAGAGGCTCTTTAGGGCGTCCATTCCTTGTGTGAGCCGTCCAGGAAAGTTTTGGCGGACAAGTTGGAGTCCGCACTTGCTGAGGTGCAATCTCTTCAGTCGAAGCTAGTGACGTCTGAAGGTGCTTTGAAGGAAAAATATGGAGAATATGCCGAGATGGAGAAGGAGGCCGGCGAAGCTTACGCAAAGGGGATGAATGCAGTGATCGAGCTGACGTCTGTAGCTCTTTGTGAGTACGACCCCAGCTTTGATTTCAATCAGTATAACCTGATTTACTAGCGCCTTCGTGCCGAGGAGGATGAACGTGGGGATAGGCTGCCGGCGGCCGCGTCTCCAACCTCCCTTAAATAGGAAATCGGGTCGTCCTCCTCCTGTGCCTCGTGTACTCTCAGGGAGGGAGAGGAGGGGGCGGCACTAGGGCCGGCTGACACCGCTCACTCTTCTGCCCCTTCTTGAGGCTTTTTGTGGATCTCCTCGCACCTACCCTTGAGGGTCAGGCATAGGCTTGCCCTCCATGCTTCATTGTTTTTGCTTTTTGTAGTGTTTGTAGGCGGCGCTTGATCCTTTGGGGACGGCTACCGATCTTGTAATAGTCGTAGCTTTATTTTGACTTTAACTTCTGTAACCGACATTTGGCGCTTCCGACACCTTTCACTTTCTTATTTTCTTGTTATTTTGATGTGCTTTCCTGCTTTGCTAGCTTTTACATGTCGGTCGCCTGAATGCCTCCCATGACCTCGGTCTTTTGTTGCCCCAAACGAACTTGGGGTTATGCTCCCATAACTGCGGATGGGGGACCCCAGCTATGCTGCCGCCTGGGGCTCATGGCACCCAGGTGGATCCGGGGTTATGCCCCCATAACTGTGGATGGGGGACCCCATCCATGTTGGTGCCTGGGGCTTATGGCACCCAGGTGAATATGGGATTATGTCCCCATAACTGTGGATGGGGGACCCCAATCATGTTGGCGCCTGGAGCTGATTGCACCCAGGCGAACATGGGGCTATGCCCCCATAACTGTGGATGGGGGACCCCAACCATGTTGGCGCCTAGGGCTGATGGCACCCAGGCGAACTTGGGGTTACGGCCCCACAACTGTGGATGGGGGATCCCAACCATGTTGGCGTCTGGGGCTGATGGCACCAAGGCGAACTTGGGGTTATGCCTCCATAACTGTGGATGGGGGACCCCAACCATGTTGGTGCCTGGGGCTTATGGTACTCAGGCGAACTTGGGCTTATGCTTCCATAACTGTGGATGGGGGACCCCAACCATGTTTCCCCCTTGGGCTGTGGCACCCAGACAGTCTTGGGCTTATGCCCCCATAACTGTGGATGGGGGACCCTAGCCATGTTGCCACTTGGGGTTGTGGCACCCAGACGGTCTTGGGCTTATGCCCCCATAATTTTGGATGGGGGACCCTAGCCATTTTTGGTGGGGTATCCATTTCCTATGCTAAGTGAATAAGGGCTCCCCCCCCTTATTGCCCCTTGCTTGCTGCTCGAGAAGGTAGAGAACGGGGAGCAAGTAGATTAGCAAAGAAAATGCCCTACTCTTCAAAATGATTACAATTTCTAGAGGCAGGGTCGTCGACAGGTCCGATCGTACCCTGCCGGAAATCAAAATAAAAGTTGGCCTATACGCCACCTAGACATAGTATCTTCTGACAATGTCTGCGTTCTAGTGCGACGACAAAACTCGCCCTTCGTCGTCTTTGAGTTTGTAGGTGCTTGGTCCTATGACCTTGGTAATTTCATACGGACCCTCTCAGTTGGCGCTGAGTTTTCAGTGTTCGTTTGCTTTGCCGACTGCCGCCGACTTTCTGAGGACGAGGTCCCCTACCTGGAATTTTCGGTGGTTGACCCTTCGGTTGTATGCTTTCTTCATACGCTGTTGGTATGCAACTAGGTTCACTTGTGCCTCTTCTCTTGTTTCTTCTACCAAGTTCAGGGCTTCCGCCATGGCGGCCTCATTCGTGTCTCCCTGGTAATACTTGCTGCGGGAGGATGGGACGCGTGCCTCTATGGGGAGCAGAGCTTCTGCTCCGTAGACGAGGCCAAACGGCGAATGGCCGGTAGCGGCCTTGTGCATTGTTCTTAATGACCAGAGCACACTTGGCAGTTCATCCGCCCACCTTCCTTTGAGGTCTTCCAGCATCTTCTTCAGTCCGTTGAGGATCTGCTTGTTGGCCGCTTCAGCCTAGCCGTTGGTTTGAGCATGGCAGACGACAAAATATGCTACGGCGATTCCAAATCCTTCCGGCCTCTCCCTTATGGGAGGGTTATCGAACTGACGGCCGTGGTCGAAGACTAGCACCGTTGATACTCCAAAGCGGGTTATCACATTGCGTCAGATTACTTTGCGCACCGCCGGCTCGGTGATGTTTGGGATGGCCTCTGCTTCTATCCAATTTGAGAAGTAGTCTACGACCACTATCATGAATTTTCTGCCCTCGGTCTCGGTCACGAAGGGTCCTAAGATGTCCGTTCCCCATTGGGCGAAGGGGATAGGGCTCAGGATTGGTTGAAGCTCTCTGGCCGGCGCGTGGATTATATGTGAGTGAATTTGGCAATTGCGGCATCTTTTGGTTAAGGCAGAGCACGGATCGGATATCCGATCCGAATCAGATTTTCGGATCGGATATCCGATCCGAATCAGATTTTCGGATCGGATATCCGATCCGAATCAGATTTTCGGATCGGATATCCGATCCAAAAATCCGAAAATTTTAATATCTAATATCCGATCCGAATCACTTCGGATATCCGAATTTTGATATCCGAAAATTTCGGACCGGATATCCAAAATATCCGATATTCGATTTAGATGAGATTTTTGGTCAAATAAAATTCTAAATGAAGTTCAATTCAACTAGAAAAATCCTAATCTTAATTAATCTAGTATTTTACGGAGCATATTATTCTATATATTAAGGCAATACAAAAATGTCATCAGGCTTAATGTAAACTAGATTAAATTATAACCTACTTACCTTAGAATACACTAACCAATAAAAAAAATTACTCATTTTTCGGATCGGATCGGATATCCGAAAAAATTATTTTGGATATCCGAATCCGATCCGATATCCGAAATTTTCGGATCGGATATACGATCCGAATTCATTTTTTCGGATTGAATATCCGGTTTTTCGGATCGAATACGAATCGGATAACAGATTGGATTCGGATAGTCGGATAATTTGCTCAGCCCTACTTTTGGTTAGTTCCCTGGAGTCGTGCAGGATGGTCGGCCAGTAGTAGCCGGCTCGGGCTGCCTTTTGTGCCAGGTTTCTTCCACCTATATGGTGCCCGCACATTCCTGAGTGAATGTCGTCCAGCACTTCCGCTGCCTCTCTTGGCCTCAAGAATTTTAGGATTGGCGCCGCGGTTCCTTTCTTATACAGCTAGTCGTTTATTATCATATACCTGGATGCCGTCGTTGGCATTCGCTTAGCTTTTGCCGGTTCCTCCGGCAACTGTTTGGTAAGAATATACTTAGCAATAGGTGCCCGCCAATCGCTGTCGTCGTCGCACTCTATGCTGTGGATGCCATTCTGGTCTTCTTCGCTTGTTGTGATGCTCTTCTTTTGCCTGACGTCTACCCAGACTGACCGTCGGATATCCTGTAGACTACTAGAATTATGGAGGATTTACTAAGATTACTATAGAATTGTTTACTAATGGACGCCTTTCACTTCTTCCCTCCTTAGCTTAATGGAGAGGTAATAGGCAGCTAACCAAGGTAGTTGTATATATAGTAATGTCTTAATGGGTTGTTAACCTAAAGCCCAAATCCAACTTTTACTCCATTAGTGAGACAATCACCCTTTAATCTTCACATGAGGTGGAACTTCGCCCTGTCGTGCATGGACCAACACCGTCGGGTGAAATTTCACTCTGTGGTTTCACCCGGTGGACTTTTTCCAGTTTCGCGATTTTCGACACTTTCACCATTGGGCGAAATTTCACCCAGAGGGCGAAATTTCGCCCGGACATTTTTGCCCGGTGGAGAAGCTCGGAAAATCTTCGGGGAGGCACATTTACCGTCGGGCGAAATTTCACCCGGTGGTACTTCATCGGGTGAAATTTCACCCGGTCATATTTCTGGCCTCTTTTCTTGTCTCATTCTTCGTCGATTGATTGGATGACTTTGAACTTTAAGTTGTGTGCTTTACTCTTTGGATGGTGTTCCCTTCTCTTGTGCTCGTGGAAGCTCGATTGTGATTTCGGTGCCAAATTCTATTAAAATTGATAGAAAAACTACCAAAAACACGTAAAACGCACAAGAGGGACGCTAATGCGAGAAGTACTCAAAATATGGCGATAATCGCACTCTAAACTCGCAATACGAGGAGAAAATGGGTCTAAATGGGATGAAAAACGGTCTAAATTTAGCACACAACACCCGTATCTCGAAGCATTTGACATGTAGGTTGAGGGTGTCCAAATCCCCATTCTGAACACTAAACTCTTTTTATTATCGCGTATTAACATTTTATTATCGCGTACTAACACTTTATTATTCGCATCTAACATTTTATTTTTCGTTTTTAATTCCTAGCTACTAACTTTTCGACGCTAAAATGCTCGTTTTTCACATATCGAATACTAAGGATGATGAAATAAGAAAATCAAATACAAAAGTATGGCACTCGCGTCGCTGGTCGCTTATCTTGTCACCCCGTGTATTTGGTTATCTAAGACAAGTCAACCCTTAAAACGCTTTTACGCTTTCGTTCTATTAATACCGTGTATATATAATCAAAACTATTTTAATACAACTCGAGTGAGCGTCCGATGACGGTATCAATATTGTAGATCTCAACGATCAAATAGTGATGTCGAGATACTTAGGACCTAATGCCTACGAGGACAAGTTGTTTTCAATTCGGAGTAAACATCATGTGACGCCAATTCGCACATCATGAACCCATGGTCCGATGTCGATGTCGAATAGTGCAAAGGGTTTAGTTCGGGTTGATCATTTTCAAAACGAATTCGTTCAACGAAAGTTTCTGCCCAAAGTCCGCATAACCACCAGATAGGACGCAAGGGTGATCGGGCCTCACGCTTGAGCCGCGCCTTCCCTGGCGTCTGAGGGTCAGGGCGCCACAAGGCATGCGCCTGACCCTTGGGTTATGATGTGATTGTGGAATCCTTTATTGTCGTACTTTTTTGATGTCATTTATAATCGTCACTCTGAAATGCTCGATGTCACTTTCGTATTCGAATGTCGCAAATAAAGAGACATCGAGAATATAACTTATACGAAACCTAATGACGCCAATCCGAGCGTCATGCGGTCCACAAGACTCGATAAAGAGGTCATAATGTGGAAGGCTCCGATACTCGTATTTAGTCGATAAATGAAGACAATACCATAAATCAAGACAATATAAGGACAAGTACCCAATTAAGGGCAAAACGAGGTATCATGGACTTTCAAATTAATTAGTTAAATAACGATACAAGTTTCACCTAGGGAATTACACTTGTGACATAAGTCAATGCGTGTCAATCTATCACGTATTTCCTCTCAAGGTCCACGTCTCATATCAATTTTCAATCTATTATCGTTTTCCCTTTACGACTTCGAGTGAATACCTCGCAATATTAATCCTATATCGACGACTTTCTAGTCAGACTCGATATTCGATAAATCAATGCAACCAAATTTCATTAGGATAAGTCAGGACGAGACTTCGAGGCCTCGGGATCAAGCTAGTTTAAGGTTTGGTCATGTACACCGCTGATTCAGGCGCGCTAGTGCGCGCACCTGAATACTAACTTGCCGAGCACCAGGCGCCTAAATTACAGGACGTGCGGCCTCACGCGCCTGACCCCCTCTCCACTGATCAATACCCAATATAATGCGTAGCTGATCAGAATATGTCAAGCATTTTGATTCGTAGTTTCTGTTTACGTTTTCTATTCGCGAGTCCATTTACAGTTGACGTTTACTGTTTCCAATTCAATATTACAATTGCTTGTCGTGCTGTGAATTCCGGGTTGTATTTCGCTTGTGTAACTTATAATCTACATTTCAAGTTTGTTTACTTTATTTGCGTGGCATTTATCGCTTTTAAATGAACCCATATGCTAAATTCAACTCTGACAAATCCTAAAGATGTATTAAACGACGTAGTGAATACGTAATTCGCATGTGTAGCTTAAAACAATGTTTGTCATACATTTTCATCATCTTACTAACGCGCCTAGTTAAAGACCAATCGATATCTTAGTAGAGGCCGTTATGTTCAAGCGGGGTTGGGTAGCCTTCGTGGGCTTCCCAACACGTACCTTCACCCCTTACTCAGAACCTTTGGTTTCCAAATGCCCGAAACCATTGGAAACGAGAGTCATTCGATATACGATACTCGATAATTCGACATCGGTATATGCAAAGGGGCAAATCCCACAAGCTCTAGTACTATAAGGCAAGCCGTGCTTTGTGCATGATACGCCTAAGTATAGAGTGAGTTCGAATGGGTCCGAACTCCCACAAAGTTCAGTGGCGACTCCAACTTCGATTTAAATTTCGATTCGAGAACAATCTTACCACGAGATTCATTCGCCTATCAAAACCCGCGCGTGGCCGCGTTGAGGTGGACCTATGTTATGTCCACAGGTGTTGACTTATTTTCCGCCATGTCCCAGACTACGACTATATGCGACTAAGAACATAGCGGAGCAAATGAGCTGGCACCATAAAAATCACGGTTAAGCGTAAGTGGTACCATGACGCACCCTAGCGACGACGAGGGTTAGAAAACGTCTGACCTTAAACATCCAGAATTTTCAAAAGAGTCGCGCAACATTCCATTAGGTTTGTGCACCGACAGGTTTTCTCCTTACGGACAATTTGATAAATCTTACTCTTGTTGGCCAGTGATGGTAACACACTACAACCTTGCGACAAGATATTGCGGCGGACGCTGTACGTCGGAGGTTCCGCCGCAAATGCTTTTTTGCGACGGATTTAAGGGATCAGAGGCGGATTTTTCCGCCGCAAAATGACATGCATTTTTGTAGTGAGTATTGGTGATATTTTAATCGGCTACACTAGGTAACCTAACTCATTTTTAACCGATTAAATGAATTAACGGTCTGAAAGTGATTGGTTGAAGATGAAGACGAAGAAAGAGGAGGAAGATATTAACGGAGGATGAAGATTAAGTGCTCCGTATACCGACAATAATGAAGAGAGTGATGAAATATGAAATTAAATAAAAGCAAAAATGGAAGTTGGACGGATTCACTAGTTAACAAGTCACAGATACTATTCTTGGTTAACTAGTCCAATGATACGTATTTTTCTCGGATTAGATAAAATGATATTATTTTGAAAAGACGTCATATACTTGATATTATTCTTGTTAACTAACCCATTATTTAATGATTATCAGTTGTAATTACAGTATATAATTATTAAATATAATAATTAAAAAACTAATTATTAATTTAAAGATTTAAGTACAATAAAATAATAATTAATTTAACCTTCAAGTCAAATCTTTAACTAAAAATATAAGTTCCTAGTAAAGTACTCCCTCTGTTTCATTGATATCTTCCACATTTTTTTTCAACCATTTCTATGATTTCTTCCACTTTTGTTTTTTTTTTCTATTACAATTCTCTCTTACTGTTTTGGTAAAAATTTACCGGGTCTAAGATTTCAGTTGCGGGTCAAAGCGATCGTCCTATAACTATGGTTGACGAAATTGAATCAGTTCTAGCGAACGAAAAAACCAACGAAAGGAAAAAGAACACACACGAAGTTTTGGTGACGCGGAAACCCGATGTGGGAAAAACCGCGGGGGGAGTCGGAATCCCGCCAAAATTCAACTATGAATGAGAAAGAGTGAAGAAAGGAGTACAAATACAAAGAATTTGACTATAATTGTGACTTATGATTGATGGTGGGTATTTATTGTGATGTATGCTTGGAATGGGTGTGCTTGAATGACCCAATCCTTCTCCCTCTCCTTTCCTTTTATACTGCTGCCTTCCTCTGGCGTCTTTATTGCCCCTTAATGTGGAGCAATTATTGCCCTTCATTGCCCATTGACTGTTATGGCTGTTACAGTCAACCCCTCATTCTTCTCCTTCTCCTCCTAATATGTAGAAGGGTTTCATGATTTGTAGCTGTTGCCCTCATTCTTCCTTACTTTGTCTGTTGGGCCAGTTTTGTTGTGCGGCCCACTGTTTGGTTCACTCTTGTGATTGGCTCGGCCCGTCGTTGTGTATTACTCCGGGTCTGTTTGACTTGACGATCTTGACTGTTTTTGACTTCCGTTCTTTAGTCTTCGATTTTGACTTTTATCCAAGGACTTACTCTTTTGTCGTTGACCTTTGACTTCTGACTTTTTGACTGTCCATTCGTACTTTGCCACGTGGTACTCCGGAGGCGCAAATTTTTGGCACGAACAAATGCCCCCAAATTTCCGACTAAACTCATTTTAGGCGGGAATTTACGTTGTTCTGCAGATAACTTCTGGTGTCGATCAATCGACTGCCTTTCAAAAAACTGATGCCCCCATCTCCCCAATTAATGCTTTGTTCCTATCCTTCCATCATTACTTGTCTTTTCAACTCACCCTTCCCAATTACTTTTTACCCCTTCTTACTCCAATTACTCTATCCTTATCTTTCAAAATTCAAAAAGACACCCCTTATCCCTTTCGCTCGTTGCTGCTTCGGTGACAAGTTCCGTACTCTTTGTCCCGATTTTCGGGTGATTCTCTTCTTCGTAGTGACTTCCTTCCTGCTTTTTTTATTTTGATGGTTCCCAAGTTTGATCGTTCGAAATGTCCAACCCTTATTTCGTCGTCATCGGTTAATTCATCCTCCATAATGTTATTTCCTTCTACACTTACCCTTAGTCCTCCCCACTCGTGTAACTCTTGCTATACTGAAAGAGATCTTCCTATCATTAGAGGGATTTTTGGCTTCCATGAGAGTGTAACCATTCACGTTCCCCTTCGTGATCAGAAGGCGGATTTTTTCCGTTCTGGATGGACTTGCCTCTACGCTTATCCCTTTCGTCTAGGCCTTAGGTTTCCTTTTCCTGCGCTGATTCGTGATTTTCTGTCCTTCCATCGCCTTGCCCCCTACCAACTGATGCCGCATGCATGGCGTCTCTTGTTATGTTTCTGCGCTATGAATCATCGATACCAAAGAGGCATTACCTTGGGTGATGTCTCTTCCATCTAACGGGCCAGATCTGTTGGGAATGGCCTGGTGACCCTTCGTCTGCAGGAGGGTAGGGAATCCTGCATTTCCTTCCCTGCTAACCCTCCAGACGACAAATGGTATCGGTATTTTATTTTTGTGAAGATTGATAGTATCTCCCCTCGTGCTGCCAGCTATCTCTTCTCTCCTTGGAAGCCCGTTGAAGGTACAAGTATCTTCCCTATCTCTTGATTTTCTTTGCAGGCTCACTCTTCTTACTGAAACTATGGTGCAGACTTGGAGGAACCCCACTTTGATTATGAAGATCCAGATTCTTTGTCTCGCCTCTTTGGTCTGGAGCCTGAGTTTCAGTCCTTCTACCATCTGGTGAGCCCTCTTGGGGATAATCTTTCTTCCTTTGTCTCTTCGGGGGAATATTCTTCCGACACCATGTCTTCAGGTATACTTTGTTTTTACTCTTGGCTAGAATGCTTCGTTTTTACCGTAATTTTGAGGTTTGTCTTTTTTTCTTAGGGAATCCTAAGCCTCGCATGACTTTGAACCAACTGACCGCTTCTAGGAGGAAGAAAATGGCCGCTAGTTCCTTAACCAAGGAGAAATCCAGCTCCACTCCCTCTGCTTCTCCTGGAGCCAAAAGAAAGCGTGCCTCTTCTCGATCTCCTGGAGACACCTCTGTTGGGAAATCCCCGGTAGCTGGCACTTCTGCTCCTGTTTCTGACTCTGCCCCCTAGTCAGCAGACAACACGGCTCCCGAGTTAACACTTAAGTTCCCCAGCGACTTTGGCTTCCTTAAATCTCCGGAGGATTGGGTTGCTTTGGATCAATTACTATTCCCTCGCCCTGAGACTGCTATGGACAGGAGTTCTCTGGGAAGCTGACTGACCTCTTAACAGGGCAGACCTTTGAGGTACTTATTTCCTTGTCTTACTGTTGGGCGTGATTTCCCTGACTGTGCCTTGACTTGTTGTGGTCCTGCTTAGGTCTTGCAATTGGGTTTATATTTGCGCAATGTCGTGCCCCGGCTGGCGAACGAGGTGGACTTTCTCAGGGATCAAAGGGACGGTCTGCGGAGCACGGTTGATGGAACCAAGGAGGAGGTTTTCAAACTGGAGGGGGAGCTAGAGCAGGTCAGGAAGTTGCTGGCGCAGGAGAAGAGCCGCCGTGAGGTTGTTGTGGGCGAACTCTCTCGGGTTCAGGAAGTCAATTCTTCTCTAAGGGAGAAGAACTCCAAGTTGAAGCGGATGTTGACGGATGCTTTCAGTTGGGTATCTCTGCAAACTCGAGTGGAGATGATGGAAGCTTACTCGATGGGAGAACATGAATCCTGGGATTTATCAGTCGAGAAAGAAGAACTGGCGGAGTAGTTTCCTGTGGCACCTGACTTGGATGTCCTTGCTGACGAAGAGGGGGAAGTTGAGGGTGAGCCAGTTGCTTCTCTTCTCCCAGATCAGAGAGTTGAGAGGGCTAATGGAGCTGGTCAGGGGCATGCTGCTACTTCTGCCGTCGTGGAACGTTCCGTCTCCCTGTCCCCAGAAGGAGCTGGTGTCTAGGCTCCTTTCTTTTCGTCTGTTGAATCTGTTCGTTGCCCCGTGTGGCACAAAAAACACTTTTTAGTTTCAAACTTCGTATCTGAATTTTCTCTGCTTTTGCTCAAGGGGAAAAGTATTTGTTTGAATACTTTGTGGTACTTTGTATTTAACTGTTGATCACGACTGTTTGCTTTTGACTGTAATCGTTTGTTGTAGTTTTGTCTGACTACCTTCTGTTGTATGCATGCCTTATGTTTGTATGGTCGACCTTTGATATAGTGGTGGCCTGGGGTTTAGTTTGCCCACTCAGTCGGAAGTGCCACGCTTTGCGTGGGTGCTAAGTGGCGCAGGAGACTGTAATGTCCCGGTTGTAGGCACTTAGTCACAAGACACACGCCTCTGTAGAAATTGTACACTCCACCAGATTAGTCACCAGCTCTTAGTTTGGGAAAACTGACAAAAAATTGGCAAAGATGGGGGACGGAATATTTGAAGACATATGCGGAGAAAAATCGAATTTCGAAAGCGTATGAAGAGAAAAAATCAAATTTCGAAAATGTATGCAATAAGAAAATCAAATTTTTGATGCAAAAGAAAATTGAATTTTGACGATGCGTGTAAAAAGGAAATCAAAATTTTATCTGAAAATTTTGAATTTTGCGAAAAAAAAGTAAAGTAGATGGACAGGAAAATTTGAATATATGTTTGCTAGGTTTAAAAAGATTAAACCTGGGTTCTGGTGGAGGTGCACCTGGCAGAATAGATGCCACGTTTCTGGCGGCTGTAGCCCATGTTTCTGACGGCAGTGGCCCAGATTGCTGGCGGCTGTGGCCCACTTAGAAGAAGTATTTCTTTAGGTGTAAGATGTTCCATGGTTTTTGGATGCTCTTCCTCTCCATGGTCATAAGTCGGTAGGCTCCATTCCCAACTACTTTCTCTATTTGGTAGGGCCCTTCCCAATTGTAGGCGAATTTTCCTGCTCGCTGGTTCCTGGTGTTCTGGAAGACTTTCCTAAGGACTAGATCTCCTTCCTGCTGGACTCTTACTCTGACATTCCTGTTGTAGCTTCTGGCGACTGTTTGCCTGTAGGAGGCCATCCTTACTTGAGCATCAGTCCTGAGCTCATCTATAGTATCCAACCTGCTTGCCATCTCCACCTGATTCCTGTCTTCTGTTATGCAACCGTATCTGTGGGTAGGCACTCTCACTTCTGAGGGGATGACAGCCTCAGCACCAAAGACCAAGCTGAAAGGGGTTTGGCCTGTAGCCACCTTGGGTGTAGTTCTATCAGACCATAGCACCAAGGGGAGTTCCTCTGCCCATCTGCCTCCTCCAGGCTTCTCTTCAGGTTGTCTATCACAATTTTGTTGCTAGACTTCGCCTGATCATTAGACTGAGGGTTCCCGGGGGTAGACTTGCTTAGTGTGATATTCCACCTGGCGCAGTAGGCCTCCATCTTTAGGAAGGATATAACCTGTTTTTCAGTCACCTGAGGGAATGCTTCTACTTCTATCCACTTGGAGAAGTAGTCCGTCATGGCCAACATGAAGACTTTGTTTCCCGGAGCTCTTGGTAACTTGCCAACAATATTCATCCCCCACTTCATGAAAGGCCAAGGAGAGATTACTGGATGCAATGGCTCTGCTGGCTGGTGGTTGACTGGTGCGTGTCTTTGGCAGGCGTCACATTTATTGACATACTCTTATAGTATCTTTGCGCATTGTTGGCCAATAGTAGCCCTGGCGAAGTGCTTTGTTGGATAGACTCCTGCCCCCTGCATGATTTCCACATTCACCACTGTGGAGGTCATGCATAACGACTCCTACCTCCTGCTGACCCAAGCACCTCAGGTATGGTCCAGCAGCTGACCTTTTGAACATGACACCGTCAATGAGGGTGAACCTAGACGCCTTCATTCTAAAGCTCCTAGCTTCCTTCTTATTTGCTGGCAGAACATCATTCTGCAGCCACTCTTGGTAGGGTTTTCTCCAATCTGAGATTTCTCCTTGTTCTGTTGTGATGCTGCAGATTCCTGCTTCTTGTAACCACTGCAACCCCTGGTCTGATGAATTTTCCCCTTCTCCAGGCATCTTGTGTTCCTGTGTATCCTTCCAAACTGCTGGCTCCAGGACGTGGACAATGGGTATGGTGGAGACTACTCCAGGTTTGAATGTCGCCCCCAGGGTGGCTAGGGCGTTTGCTTCTGCATTCTTGTCTCTCGGGATTTGGCTAATTGAGAAGGCTACGAATCTGAGGGATAGATCCTTCGCCATTTCAAGGTAGGCCATCATCTTGAAATCCTTTGCGGCATACGAACCATTCACGTGATTTACTATCAACTGGAATCGTTGTATACCTCCAGATGCTTGATTTTGAGGTCTAGGGCTAGCTGGAGACCTAAGATCAAAGCTTCATATTCTGCCTCATTGTTTGTTGTTCGGAATTCGCACCGTACTGCTTGGACTATGAAATCCCCTTGAGGTGACTTGAGAACTATTCCTGCTCCAGATCCTCTCATGTTGGAAGCGCCATCTACATTTAGCTTCCATACCTGTTCACCCTTGTCTTCTTCCAGGAAGAGGATGTCTTTCTCTGCCTGGGTCTGCAGTGCTGGGCTGAAGTCGGATACGAAATCTGCCAACGCCTGGGACTTTATTGCTTTTCTGGGGACAAATTTCAGGTCGAAGTCGCTCAAGTGCATGGACCACTTGGCCATCCTTCCTGAGAACTCAGGTTTTCTCATAATAGTTTTGAGCGGGTAATTTGTTATTACGGAAATAACATGTGATTCAAAATAAGGCCGCAGTTTATATGATGCCGTAACAAGTGCAAGTACGAGTTTTTCAAGAGATGTGTACCTGGTCTCTGCAGGAAGCAGAGACTTACTCACATAATAGACTCGATACTGCGCTCCCTCGTGTTCCCTCACCAGTACTGCACTAACTGCTACCTCGGTTACTGACAGGTATAGGAAGAGAGGTTCTCCAAGCTCTGGCTTTGACAGGAGTGGTGGAGTACTCAGGTAGTGCTTCAGCTCATTGAATGCTTTCTCATGCTCCTCTGTCCAATCAAACCTTTGTGCCTTCTTCAGGATGTCATAGAACAGCCGACATCTATCTGAAGATCTGGAGATAAATCTGTTAAGAGCAGCAATTCTTCTAGTCAGCCGTTGCACGTCTTTTGGCCTCTGTGGGGACTCCAGCTGGAGGATGGCTTTAATCTGCTCTGTGCTGGCTTCAATTCCCCTCTGGGTCATCATGTACCCCAGAAAATTCCCACATGACACTCCAAACGTGCACTTTGAAGGATTTAACTTCATCTTGTATTCCCTCAAGGTGTTGAAGGTATCCTCCAAGTGTGTTGTATGTTGCGAAGCTTGCTTTGACTTGACGACCATCTCGTCAATATATACCTCCATTGTGTCCCCAATCTGCCTCTTGAACATCTTATTGACTAGTCTCTAGTAGGTGGAACCTACATTCTTCAGACCAAAAGGCATTACATTGTAACAATATATACCTCTCTCAGACCTGAAGGTTGTCTTCTCCTGGTCTGCTGGATGCATCTTGATCTGGTTGTACTCACTCCATGCATCAAGAAAGGTTAACATCTCGTGGCCTGCTGTAGCATCTACCATAGCGTCTATATGTGGTAGGGGGAATGGATCTTTCGGGCATGCTTTGTTCAAGTTGGTGAAATCGACGCACACCCTCCACTTGCCATTCTTCTCTGGGACCACCACCACATTAGACAACCACTCCGGGTACTTCACCTCCCTGATTTTTCCCGCAGCCAGCAGACTGTCTACCTCCTGATTTATGACTTGATTTCTTTCTGGGGCAAACTTTCTCCTCTTCTGCTGGACTGGCTTGTAGCTGGGATCCACACTTAGCCTATGGGTTATAATGCTGGGGTCTATACCTACCATATCATCATGTGACCAAGCAAAACAATCCATGTTAGTTCTTAGTAATTCAATGTGGTTTTGGCGGATACTACCTGTACACTCTGATCCGATCAACACTTTTCGCTCCGGGTGTCGCTTTTCCAAATTGACTTCATCTACTTCCACCTGAGGTGGTTCGATGTACCCCTGCAGAGGCAGGTGAAGGTTCTGTAATTGCTATGCTGGGGGACTCGCTGTCTTCTTAAGGGCCACCTTGTAGCAATCCTTCGCCTCTCCCTGGTCTCCACTTATCTTCTGCACTCCCCAGGGTGTAGGGAACTTCAGACATTGGTGGTAGGTGGAGGTGATTGCCTTCATTTCATGGATCCAAGGTCTTCCTAGAATCACGTTGTAGGTGGAGGGCCCATCAATGACTAGGTACCGCACTTGCTTATTCACTCCTCCAGCGTAGGTTGGAATGATGATCTCTCCTAGGGAGTGTTTGGTTTCACCACTGAAACCTACCAAGGGAACCGCCTTCCTAGTTAGGTCCTTCTCACTGAACCCCATATTTTGGAGAGTTTCCAACATGATGAGGTTGACTGAACTCCCGGTGTCCACCAGAATCTTTCTTCACGGTGCAGTTCCTTATGGAGAGAGTGATTATTAAGGCGTCATGGTGCATTTCTGGGGCAGATTCTGCATCAGTTTCATCAAAGGTGACGGCTGGGAGGTCTTTGCAACTGATTTTGCAGGAGTGCTCTGGCTTGTCTCCTCTGGCGTGAGAGGCATGTCTCTTGGCTGCTGAGTAAGTTAACCCACATAATTCTGACCCTCCTGTGATCACATTGACAATTCTGGTACATACTGTAGGTGGAGAAGGCAATACTTGATCTGCTGCATTTATCCTACTGGAGTTTCTGGACACGAGATGGTCCAGGTTCCCCTGATCATACTGGAACTTAACCTCTCTCCTGAGCTTGACACACTCATCGGTATGGTGTCCGATGTCGTCATGGAATTCGCACCTCTTGCTGGCATCCCTTCGGTCATTGGTGTACTCCTGTCTTCTGGGCCACCTGACTCTGCGCCCTAACTCCCTCAGAGCCTTGAGCACCCCAACAAGGTTGGTAGAGAAACCATACTCACCGACTTTGGGTGGCAATCCTGGATTGTCCTTCCAGTCTTTCTCCTCGGAAACCTTGCTTCCGTTCCTGGAGTAGGGCTTTGGTCTCTCACCCCTTTTTTCTGTTGGCGCCTTTCTGGTGACATGCTCAGAACCATACGTAGCCCTTCTGGGGCCTGAATCTTCTTCCAGTCTGATGCCTGCCATTGCCTTGGTCTGTACATCCTCAAACGTGATACACGGGTATTTTGTGAGATCCTTGTACAGATCCGAGTCCTGGTGGAGCCCTTGGCGGAAGGCTTCTATGGCGGTGGGCACATCACATCTGGGGATGGTTACTTTCTCCTTGTTGAATCTGTTGAGGAAGTCACGTGTAGATTCTTCGAACCTTTGCACCACTCGATACAAATCACTGGTCTGCTTCTCTGATTTTCTGGTGGTGGCGAACTGCTGGTTGAAGGTGTAACACCCCGTATTTTTAACAACGTTTTAGAAATACTTCCTACTTTACGTTCTATTTTATTGAATTTTAAAAACTACCAGACCCTCTTCCATGGGATGGATAGAATATTCATATTTGATTTCTATAAATTTTTTTTTGATTTTATCATTTCCTTTGAAATTTTCAACATATTATTTTAATTTTTATTGTTTTACTATTAATTATATTAGATTTTTCAACCTAGCTTAAAGACAACTTAAGTCGATCATAACTCTTTTATTAATACTTATACTTGCACACTCCAATATACATTTTGAAGATGAGAATTAGTACTGTGACTTCCCAGAAGAAGTCAGGGACAAATAAAGCATACAAATATTAATATTACGTTATCAATTAATGAATAGTTTATATATTACGTTATTTTCGACTATACACATTTCCTTATTAACCTAAACAACGTCCGACAACAACCATTTTCTACATATTATGATTGGGGGTGGGCAGCCTGACAGTCAACCGCCTGCTATGCAGGCCCCGGGGCAATTCCTGTCGGAGAGTCGAAAGACCAGCCCCCGGCAAGAACCAAGAATAAAGCATGAAAACGTTAAGTTGGCCGTCAGCCGCCGAGAGCACCGGCCAATGCAGCCTGCCAAGGCTCGGCAGCCCCCCACTTGGAGACTGTCTGCCCTGGGGAAATCCCTGGCCGACAGGGCCATAAACCCCAGGGGCCCTCCTGTCATTTTGCCTAAGGTAATTGGGAATGGATGGATGGGAAGCCGCCACTTGTCACTCTCCCATCCAACCATTCCTCTTCCTCTTCTCTCTCTTGTGGGAAGGTATAAATACCTCCCCATTTCCCACATGAGAGGGGTTGGATTTTCTCTCTCTAGACTCTTACTCCTAAAACGCCACCTAGTTCCTCACGAGCTAGGTTCGTCAAGGCATTTCACGGACTGACTTAGGCATCGGAGAGGGTTTCCTCGGACAACCTCCGAGGCCCTGTGCGTTCATTGTGCAGGGAGCAGGCCATTTCCGCCGGGAAGGTCCGATCTAAGGAGTGAGAGAAAGGGGAGACCAAGGGAAATCAAACGATCAGTTGTTCGCAATTAACCCGATTGTACAGCCCGGATCCTAGGCCGGGTGAATTGTTTCCGTGACCGGAACAATTTGGCGCCGTCTGTGGGGACCTTACGGTTGTGCTCACGAGTTACCCACTAAAATCAACCACTCATAACCACAAAATTAAACACAAACATGCCAGAAATTGTCGATGATAGTGCAGGAGCGGGTCCGACGGTCCCTCCGGTGACCCCCCTGTACGGAATGCCGCTGTCGGAGAGGGTCCCTCCTGCCACAATCCTTGGGGTAGAGGGAACCAATCCCCTCGGTAGATCTAACGCCGCTGCGACACCCGAGCTGGGGGCACGCCCTGGACGTGCTCTCAACCTGACCCCAGCTCAGATGGCGCAGGCGGCTGCGTTCTTCTCGGCGATGTTGGATCAGGAGTTCACACCTGAGGACTTGGTAGGCAGGGTCGCATCGGCTCCTAGGCAACCGTCCCCAGTCAGCAGGGACGAGGCCGGGGGCACGAGGCGGACCGCCGCCAGAAACGCTCAGAGAAAAACAAGAACAGCCCAAATATATGCACATGTGCAGAGGCGCATTACCGCCGACAAACCAGAACCACCTGTCCAGCAGGCGTTCTCTATTCACACGACAGAATCAGCGTCTGGAGGGCAGGGAGGCTTATCTCAAGGATTACAGGAGCGCATGAGGCCCAGGGAGCCCATGTCAAAACGCTTAGGGGAAAGGCCGGGCGGAGTTTTCTCCAGGCTAACTCCTGCAGCCAAGGAACAGTCAGCCCCTGGCCTATCCCAAAGTTTGCAGTCCAGGCTCAACCGAGGGCAACCGCTCGAATCCAGATATCATCAGGGTGAAAACCTCTGCCACTCCCAGAGGAAGAGGCCCAGACAGACCCCCTCGGGAACAGAGGATGAAGCAGCTAGCAGGCCGCCGCCGAGGCACCGCTCCCCCAGTACGAGGAAACCAACCCATAAACAATGGGAATCTCATGGTAACCAGTCTGGGGAGAGCAGGTCACGACTGGTGGGCAGGCCTACGAAAACCCCGTTGCACCCTGAGGTACAGGAGTACCCCATTCCAAAAATCAAAATGCCCACCATCAAATTTGACGGGACGACGGACCCTGAAGACCACCTGGCAGCCTTTGAGAGCCACATGGGAATGTACGATGTAGATGACGCCATCTGGTGCAAAGTTTTCCCTACCACCCTGGTAGGACTTGCGCAGGGGTGGTTCAGAGATCTCCGCCAGGGGTCAATCAGGTTCTTCCTAGAGTTAGCTGAGATCTTCCTTGAGCAGTATGCTGGAAACAAAAGAAGACGTCTCACCCGTTTCGACCTCATGACCTTGAAACAAAAGAAGGGCGAAAGTGTGAGAGAATACATGAGAAGATTCGATCTATCCTACCAGCAGGTTAGGGAGATCGACGATTCCACCGCCGCCTACGCCCTGACAATCTCCCTACTTCCAGGGGAAATGAAAAATCAGATGATCAGGGCTCAGCCGGAAAACTTGGCCATGGCCAGAAAAATCGCCGAGGGGTTCATTCTGCAGGAGGAGTTCCACGGCCTGACGGACACCCCAGCAGGCCAAGTAAAGCCTCAAGGGGGACCGCAGGGTGGAAAGGGCAGAGGTGAACCAGGCAAGCAAAAAGAGGAGGGAGACACTCCCAAGAGAGAACGCCCAGTCTACCAACCCAGATTCGATAGTTACACCGCTCTGAACAAGTCCAGGGCGGAAATATTCGAACTGGAAAAAGAAACTGCCAAATGGAACCGTCCAAGCAAACCTCGCAGCCCAAAAGGCGACCCAAAGAAATTCTGCACCTTCCACGACTGTATTGGCCACACCACTGAAGAATGCCGTCACCTGAAGGATGAAATTGAGAAATTAATCAGGAACGGATGGTTGGCCAACTACGCAGCTAAAAACAAGTCTCAGAAAGAAGTGCCTGAAAAACCCGAGGGGTCTACGCAGAACCGGATGATAATCCACGTGATTTCAGGGGGCACTGAGGGCCAGCTCAGCCGAAGAAGTCAAAAAAGGCAAATGCGCGAGCTGAGAAACCAAATCTGCTACGCTGAGAAAGAAGGGAGCCCAAAGGGAGTGACACTAAGCATCACCCCTGATGATGCAGGGCGGGTGATATATCCACACAGTGATCCTCTGGTGCTGTCTCTGGAAATCAGCAACCATATTGTGCGAAGATGTATGGTAGACACTGGCGCATATACCAACCTTTTGTACAAGGATGCTTTCGAAAAAATGGGCCTAGAAAAAAGGCATCTACGGCCTGCTCCCGGATCCCTGTATGGATTCAGTGGGGCCGGCGTGATGCCCATGGGCGTCATTGACTTGCCCGTAACCTTCGGAGAGGGTTCCACAGCAAGAAATGTCAGGGCAACCTTTGTTGTTGTGGACGCAAGGTCTGCCTATAATGCCCTGATTGGCAGGGCCACGCTGGATGAAATCGAGGCCGCAATCTCCATCAGAGCTCTCACCATTGCATATGTCACAGACTTCGGGCTGGAAGGAAAGATACGTGGGGACCAGGAGTCAGCTAGACAATGCTACTCCGTGGCCCTACAAGAACACGAGAAGGACAGGAAAGGAAAAAGAAAAGCTGACAGTTCCCCCTGCAGGGAAGGCGAAGTCCCAGTTGAGCACCCGATTCCCGACCGCCTGGAACCGGGAGGCGACAGCATGCTGGTGGACTTAGAACCAGGAAGACAGGTCCTGGTAGGAACAGGCTTGGAGGAATCCTACCAGGCCGAACTGATCAAACTTCTGAGAGAAAACAAGGACGTGTTTGCCTATTCCGCAGACGAAATGCCCGGCGTTGACCCCTCATGCATCGTTCACAAGCTGAACGTAAGCACGGAGGCTCGTCCCGTAAAGCAGAAGAAACGAAATATGTCTGCAGAAAAAGACGCAGCAATCAAGGAGGAGATCAATAAGCTCCTGAAAGCAGACTTCATTGAAGTCTGCGACTACCCAGAATGGCTGGCAAATGTTGTTATGGTCAAAAAGTCGTCTGGAGCATGGAGAATGTGCGTCGACTTTACGAACCTGAACAAAGCCTGCCCGAAGGACTGCTATCCGCTCCCTCGGATCGATCAATTGGTAGACGCCACTAGTGGCTACACCATGCTAAGCTTCTTGGACGCCTTTTCAGGCTACCATCAAGTGTACTTATGGCGGCCAGACAGGGTGAAGTGCGCGTTCATCACTAGTTCGGGCACGTACATGTACAAGATGATGCCCTTCGGGCTCAAAAATGCGGGGGCTACGTACCAGCGTCTAGTTGATAAAGTGTTTGAGAAGCAGAAAGGTAGAAACATCGAGGCTTATGTTGACGATGCCATCGTAAAAAGCAGGGAAGACAAGGAACACCTGACAGACTTGCAGGAAACCTTCAGCTCTCTGCGTGCTTACAAAATGAAACTGAATCCGAAAAAGTGCACGTTTGGAGTCCGCTCCGGAAAATTCCTAGGTTTCTTGGTCAGTTCTCGGGGTATTGATGCCAACCCTGAAAAAGTTCAGGCGGTCTTAGACCTCCCTGAACCCAAGACCATCAGGGACATCCAGCGCCTGACAGGACGAATGGCCGCCTTGGCACGATTTATTGCCCGATCAGCAGACAGAGCCACTCCTTTTTTCAAAATTCTGGAAGGAAACAAACAGTTCAAATGGGAAAGCGAGCAGAGAGAAGCCTTCGAGCAACTGAAAGACCATCTTAAGAGTCTCCCTACCTTGGCAAGACCAGTAGCAGGAGAGAAACTTTTTCTCTACATCGCGGTAACTAACATAACTGTCAGCGCAGTCATCCTGCGGGAAGAAGCAAGCACCCAACAGCCTATATACTTTGTGAGTCATGCGCTGGGGGCAGCTGAGAAGAATTATCCCATGGTTGAAAAGGCTGCCTACGCGGTCATAATTGCAGCCCGGAAGCTCAGACCTTATTTTGACGCGCATCCAGTCATTGTCCTCACCGATCAACCCCTGGAAAAGGTGTTGGAAAAATTCGAAAAATCGGGAAGGTTGTTAAAATGGGCAATTGAGCTGAGTGGGCTGGGTATATCTTACCAGCCAAGAACAGCCATCAAGGCCCAAGCCCTGGCAGACTTTTTGGCTGAGTGCTCCCATTCAGGGGAAGAGGAAGCCCCTGCCCAGGAGTGGGTCGTGCACACTGATGGGTCCTCCACGGCCAGCGGCGCAGGCGCAGGCGTAGTATTAACCAGCCCAGAGGGAGCCGACTTTGAACATGCTCTCAGGTTCGTCTTCCCAGCATCAAACAATGAGACAGAGTACGAAGCAGTACTCGCAGGCGTCAGGTTAGCTAAGGCTGCAGGGGCGGAGCGAATTATCTTGGCGACAGATTCCCAACTCATCGCCAACCAGATTAATGGGGAATACGAAGCCAGAGACCAAACAATGGCCTCATACCTAGAAATGGTAAAAAGAGAACTATCCAGCCTGAAATCATACGAGATCAAACAAATTCCCCGATCCCAGAACAACAGAGCAGACGCCCTGTCAAAACTGGCAAGCTCCAGTCTGCAGGACATCCGGAGGTCGGTATGGGTGAACGTTTTACACGAAAGGTCTACTAATCCTGGTCAAGAGATTAATACCATGGAAGAAGAGCCAGAAAGCTGGATGACCCCTTTCGTCCAGTATAAGAGGCACGGTGCCCTACCACCAGATCCATTGCAAAGAAGGAAGGTACAGGCTAAAGCAGCCTGGTTCATATTCGTTAATGGAGAACTCTACAAAAAATCCTTTACTTATCCCCTGCTTAAATGCCTACGGGCGGATCAGGCCGCTGAAGTGTTGGATGATATCCATTCAGGAATTTGTGGACATCACATCGGCGGGAGGTCGCTGGCCCACAAGGCCCTCAGGGCAGGCTACTACTGGCCTACCATGCTGGCAGATGCCAGGAGCCTGGCCCAGAAATGCAGAAAATGTCAACTCTTCGCCCCGTCGATCCATGCCCCGGCCCAGGAGCTCAGGCCAATCCTATCTCCCATTCCCTTTGCTCAATGGGGGATGGACATTCTAGGGCCCTTCACAGTGGCCACAGGGGGCAGAAAATTTTTGATAGTCGCCATAGACTACTTCACCAAATGGGTGGAGGCTGAAGCAGTGCCCAACATCACTGAGCCGGCTGTCCGAAAGGTAATCTGGCGGAATGTCATTACCCGGTTCGGTGTACCGAAGATGCTAGTGTTCGACCACGGCAGGCAGTTCGATAATGACCCACTAAGGATCTGGCTAGAAAGCCATAACATCTCAGTCGCCTACTCAGCAGTCTGTCACCCTCAAACCAATGGACAGGCAGAAGCAGCCAACAAACAAATTCTGAATGGCCTGAAGAAAATGGTGGATGACTGCAAGGGTAGGTGGGCTGATGAACTCCCCAGCATACTCTGGTCCATCCGAACTACCAGGAAGGAGTCTACGGGCCAGACCCCATTTGGCTTGGTGTACGGAGCAGAGGCTTTATTGCCGATTGAGACAAGGATTCCCTCTCTGCGTTCCCAACTGTACAACCAGGCTGAGAATGAAGCCGTGATGGTCGAGGCCCTGGACCTGGTAAGTGAGCTAAGAGAGGAAGCCGGTACAAATATCGCTGCCTACCAGCAGCGAATGAGGAAAGCCTTCAATAGCAAAGTCCGGCAGAGGAGCTTTCAGGTAGGCGAGCTAGTCCTAAGAAAAACACAGGCAACTGGAAAATCAAGAGAGCATGGGAAACTAAGTGCCAATTGGGAGGGCCCATACCAAATAACTCAGGTTTTGGGTCCAGGCACGTACAGGATATCCAATCTAGAGGGACAGGAGCTGAGCGCTCATTGGAATGCAGATACGCTAAAAAAATACTACGTCTAAACAGAATCGTAGGCAGTTTTCACTTTTACAGTAAAAAGGCGGAGGACGATCAAAAAATGTCGACGGCTCCGACCACCCCAATGTCAAAGGAATTTTTAAAGAAATGAGAAGATACAAATTTATACTCGTTGTCTGTTCACACTTTCACAAACAAACGAGCAGGGGGCAATAGGGGGAGGCCCCCCTGTTGCCAAAATCAGGAAAAGTGAACCCCCCAACGCAAGCCACCCTGCTTGCCTCTGGGCAGACAGGGGACAGGCCCCCTGGACTTTGAACGAAAAGCCAGGGTCAGGCCGTATCAACAAGGACTGGGGGCAGGCCCCCCAACCTTGTATAAAAAACGCAAATGCTACCCTGCTTGCCTCTGGGCAGACAGGGGGCAGGCCCCCTGGACTTTGGACGAAAAGCCAGGGTCAGGCCGTATCAACAAGGACTGGGGGCAGGCCCCCCAACCTTGTATAAAAAACGCAAATGCTACCCTGCTTGCCTCTGGGCAGACAGGGGGCAGGCCCCCTGGACTTTGGACGAAAAGCCAGGGTCAGGCCGTATCAACAAGGACTGGGGGCAGGCCCTCCAACCTTGTATAAAAAACGCAAATGCTACCCTGCTTGCCTCTGGGCAGACGGGGGGCAGGCCCCCAGGACTTTGAACGAAAAGCCAGGGTCAGGCCGTACCAACAAGGACTGGGGGCAAGCCCCCCAACCTTGTATAAAAACGCAAATGCTACCCTGCTTGCCTCTGGGCAGACAGGGGACAGGCCCCCTGGACTTTGAACGAAAAGCCAGGGTCAGGCCGTACCAACAAGGACTGGGGGCAAGCCCCCCAACCTTGTATAAAAACGCAAATACCACCCTGCTCGCCTCTGGGCAGACAGGGGGCAGGCCCCCTGGACTTTGAACGAAAAACCAGAGAGAGGCCATGACAGGCGCAATCAAACATACGAGAAAAAGGTCCTTAAAACAGTAATGCCATAGGAAGCAAAGGAAAATATCCTACAAACAACCCGTGGAGGGTGGAAAAATTTTACAAAGTCAGAAGAACTGAGTAGCAAAATATTACAAGAAAAACCATGAAACACTGGTTCAAGAAAATGCAGAGTTTTTATAAAAGAGAAGGGGCATCATGCGGCATCCTGGCGGGCGTTGGCGTCTGCTTCAGGCTGCCTAGTCACCCGGGCTTCGTCCTTAGCAGAGTACAGGCTCCGGAAAGCGTCCTCGTCAAAAGAAGGGAACATCTCCCCTATCACTTCCATGACCAATACCAGAGAGGAATTGGCGCCACTCACAAAGCTGGCACCCACCGCTTCCTCGTTCTCCGCAGCCAAAGACTCTTTCTCCTTTGCCCATTCTCCCTTGGCCTGATCAAAAGCCGACTGTGCCTGGTCAAAAGCCGACTTTGCCTGTAACAGCTGCTCCTCCAAAACAGCCACCCTTCCCTTCAAATGCCCCATCTCAGCCAAAGATATGTTAGCACGGTCCAATGATTGTCGGCTCTCCTGCAGGTCGGCCCCCAGCTTGGCAACTTCCTTCACAGCCATCTCCCCCTGCACCCTCCAGTTATCAGCCTGCCTCTTGGCCTCCTCCAGTTTGTCCTTCAAGGAGCTTATCAAGGCAGCGTCCCTCTCTACCATAGCCAGGCGGTCAGGAGGAGGAGCCCCAGGGGTAACTGTTAGCTCTTCATCGCTCAGACGGCTGAGAGCTGCCAGTTCTGCAGAGGCCAACATAACCTTGGAGGTGCGTTGGATATATTGAAGCACTTGGTGGGAAGTAGAAGTTACCATCTTTGTAAGGCGGTCAGCCAGGACAGCCCCAGAGTCAGAAAGTAGGCCCGAAACGTCCACGCTATCCCCAGCCGTGTAGTGAAACTCCACATTCTCCTCTGGGAAGGGAACGCTCGAAGGCTCACGAGCAGGGCGTTTTGCATCCGGGGTAGAGACATCTGCCTCCAAATCCACCACATCAGCGCTGGGGGGCTCCCTCTCTCTTTTTCTCCTCACTTCCAAGGGAGTACTCTCCCCGGTCCCCTCCGAGTCTCCAGGCTGCGTTCCCTGCGAGATCCGAGGGCCAGCTGAAGAAGCACCCTGCTTCTGGCCAGGGGAAGGAGTAGCCCCTGAGGTAACCTCCGCTTCCCCCTCATGAATGCTGGGAGTAGGAGTCGCCGGCTTCGATGAAGGCAGCCGGGGAGGAAGAGGCAATCTTCGACCTGCAGCGAAGTCTTTCACGAGCTTCATCAAGGCCTTACTTCCTTTCTTAAAGTTTGGCGGAAGAGAAGGGCGCTTTGAAAGAACGTGCAATTCCTCGCTCAGGCCTAACCTTCTGACCTGCTTCTTGGTCCAGGTCCAAGAATAGGAATCTGCAGAAAAGGAGAGGTGATCATTTAAAAAGCAGGGAGAGATAAAATCCCTGGAAAACCGCGACAACAAGAAAACCCTAGAACTACCTTCAAGGCCACGAATCAGGCCCATGGGAAGCAGGTACTCGTCAGTAGTGATAAGCTCCGCGTGAGGGAGCCAGAAAACAGGGCAAAAGTTCCCATGTTTGTCCGCCACGATCTCAAATTTTTCAATCAGAATCTTCTCCTTGTTGGTCAGCCTGACCTCCAGAGCCTTCCCCCCGACGCGAGGATGATACTCCTCACGCGTCTCCATGCGAGTGTGGACATGATTCCTAAAGTGTCTGGGAATCTTCCACCCCGTCGCACTGTGGACGTATATGAAGTTGTTTTTCCAATCCTTGAGACTGCTCAGGGGTGGCCATACCAGGGCGTATTTTTTCTGTCTCAGCAGAGACCAATAACCAGGGGAGCCATCCCCCCCTGATGAAGACACCATTTGAAGGCCAACCATGAAGCAAAGGGCGTCGATGTAGGGCCCCTCACCATGGAACAGGCAAGTCCAAGTGTAAGCCACTAAAGCCCTAATGGCTGTTGCAGTCAGCTGAGCTATGGCGACATTCATCCTCCTGAAAGTGTCTTCCAGGAAGGGATGCAATGGAAATCGCAGGCCAAACTCTAGGGCCTTATGAAAGACAGCTACACACCCATCTGGGGGACAACATACTGTGTCCCTTTCCCCAGGGATCACTACAGTGTACCCCTCCCCAAAGTTGTAAAATTGCTCGATGGCCCTAGCTGCGTCGCATTCCAAGAGCAAGTCCCTATTTTTGGCCTCGGGGTAGGTCTGTAAGGGAATCACGTACTTCTCCTTGTCTAAAAAATAGGTCCTCCCTCTCTCCCTGCGGATGAGAGGACCGGCCACCCTGGCGGGGTCAACCTCCAGGGCTTCATCGTCGGAATCGATCACATCAAAGGGAGCTGGGTTAGGTGACTCAGCCCCCTCCCCCCTATAATCATCTCCCTCCCGGGGGCCAACCCTGGAGGAAGAAGCTACATCACGACGACCACCGTCGCCGCCGCTAATCCCTCCGAGCAAAGAATCGAAAGAAAGGGGGCGGGCTCGTGACATCTAGGCTATGGAAGGGAAGAAAAGAAGCAAAAGATTCAAAAAAGGAAAAAAGGGTTCTAACCTAAAAACGCCGGTGAGGTTATCAAAGATGGCGACAAGAGATGATCCTTGCTCCTCCAAGAAAGAAACGCTTGATCGATGAAGGGAATTCAAAAAGTGTTAGGGGGGGTAAGAGTATCAAGAAGAGTAAAAGAAGATAATGAAGGGAGAGATGGGTTTTTATATAAGGGCCCAAAGAAGTTCGAAAGGCTGAACCCATGACAAAACCTGCGAAGATTTTCCACGTGTCACGCGCTGAACACCGACTGCTCACCTTTTTCAAGAAGGGCCTCGGTAAACGGAAACGTCAGAAAGACAAGTCAATCAATGACTCCATTCAAAAAAAAAAAAAAAAAAAAAAAAAAAAAAAAAAAAATTTCAAATGCGCAAAATATCCATTTCATTGAAAACACCGCAAGCGGAAAATACATCATAAGGCATACATGAAAGAAAAATTACATAAGGCTTGGAAAAATTCCAGCCTGACAGAAATTAAAGGCCCTGCCGCGCAGGCCTAGTCGTCCCCCAAATCTGGAGAGTAATCTCCAGGACTGCCTGGGCTCCCGAGAGCCGAACCCCAGTCCCAACTTGGGGAATCCAGAAAGGGGTCAGTTGCAGCCCCATCCTCGTCCCTATCGCTCAGGCAGCCGAGGCCTTCACTGTCGTCGGAATCACGGCTGCTGTCTTCCCAATCCCTTCCAAAAGGGACGGCTCGAGAATCGTCGCAAGAACGACAGCCTGTTTTCTTTACAGGCGAAGAAGGGCCCGACTCCAGGGAAGAGTCGGTATCGGAATTAGGGCCGAATTGTTCAGGGTGCAGCCATGGAAAACACTCATGGCACCCCCTGTCATAGCAGCCCCCTCCCTGGGGGCAACGCCTAAATCTAGGCACGGCAGGAGGAGAGGACCTCCTAGGGCGCTTGCCCATCCTGATAGAGGCCTTCCCTCTCCTCCGGCGAAGGCGAAGTCGGGAGCAACGGCTCCGGCGAACCGCTAAATAGGCAGCTCGTGCATATCTAAGTCGCCAAAACCCCCTGAAGATAAAGGAAACATGTTTGACTCCACGGCGCACCACACTTTTCTTAATCCAAGCCATGTTTAAAAGTGAAGAAAATGGAGAGATGGAAAGTGGAATGAAGCACAAGTGATCAAGAAAGCTGAAGATTTTATACTAAGGTGAACTCCGCATTAATAAGCGCTCCAACCACCCTGGGAGGAGAACCGCCAATCAGGAACTCCACACGTTTCCCCAAAATCCGCCCAGAAGAAAAGAGCAATCATTACGGGAGTATTCTTGCCTCTTTGCATTCCTGACAGGAACAGTACAAAGTTCCATGGGGAAGGCGCGAAGCATTAAATGCTGCGACAGACATGGAAGTCAACCCCCCCTCCAAGCAAGGATCGCCAGCAGAGGAAAAGTCTCACTTCCCTCCTACTGACGAGGGCCAATTGATTGGGGGTGGGCAGCCTGACAGTCAACCGCCTGCTATGCAGGCCCCGGGGCAATTCCTGTCGGAGAGTCGAAAGACCAGCCCCCGGCAAGAACCAAGAATAAAGCATGAAAACGTTAAGTTGGCCGTCAGCCGCCGAGAGCACCGGCCAATGCAGCCTGCCAAGGCTCGGCAGCCCCCCACTTGGAGACTGTCTGCCCTGGGGAAATCCCTGGCCGACAGGGCCATAAACCCCAGGGGCCCTCCTGTCATTTTGCCTAAGGTAATTGGGAATGGATGGATGGGAAGCCGCCACTTGTCACTCTCCCATCCAACCATTCCTCTTCCTTTTCTCTCTCTTGTGGGAAGGTATAAATACCTCCCCATTTCCCACATGAGAGGGGTTGGATTTTCTCTCTCTAGACTCTTACTCCTAAAACGCCACCTAGTTCCTCACGAGCTAGGTTCGTCAAGGCATTTCACGGACTGACTTAGGCATCGGAGAGGGTTTCCTCGGACAACCTCCGAGGCCCTGTGCGTTCATTGTGCAGGGAGCAGGCCATTTCCGCCGGGAAGGTCCGATCTAAGGAGTGAGAGAAAGGGGAGACCAAGGGAAATCAAACGATCAGTTGTTCGCAATTAACCCGATTGTACAGCCCGGATCCTAGGCCGGGTGAATTGTTTCCGTGACCGGAACATATTATATTAACATACTACGTAGGATACTTCGTCTTAGTAGTACGTACTAGTTATATACTAATACTACTCCATATTACGCACATGATTAGTATAACTCGTGACAGGACTTAACTAGCTAAAAGTTATATCTATCCGGTCACACTACATGCGTGCTATTTTCACATTACTAATAAGTAGTATCGGTAATACGCGATTAAAATGAACTTGTGATCAGACTCAGTTGGCTAGATTATTCTAGTAACATATATTCATTTACCCCAACCATATTATAAAAATTCAATCCCATTCAAATTTTCATTTATAAGATTGTTATAAAACTAAGTCGATTATAAAACGGAGTAAGACCCAAGTATTAAGACCCACCCACACTTGGGCTCTCAACAATGAGCCACGTCCCCCTCATTCTTTATAACTGAGCTCCTCCATGCGTTTTGTCTTCCTCCTTACTCCTTATACTATCATACTGTATATGTCCATTTCCCATAAAATAGAGAAATCTAATCCTCTCCTTGTTCCTTTGACAAAGCCGACTCAATATCGATGATACCGAATCCAATCCAACTATCAAAGCCGTCCCCTACTCCTCTGAAACGTAAAATCCAAGGAGTAAGTGTTCTACTTTCAAATCATGATCGTGATCTCTTAATGAGATGATCGAGGACGCATCCAAGGAGGAGCCGGAATACGGCGAAACCGGGTTGAGCGACCTGTAGGAGCTTTTCAAACTCATCCGATCCAGCACAAGAACATAATTATCCTCTTAACCCTTTAATTAGGGTGGGTAAATTGTCAAACCTTTATAAAATAAATTCTTAGTAAAATTTATTTGCTTGATAATAATTTTAATCTGTATGCATGCTTATTAATTGGTAAAATTGGTTGCATTTTGGATTTTACTATTCATGTAGATTAGATGATTAAATGTTTTCTTTTTGTTTTGTTAATGCATGCGTTTAATGCTATCACCATATCATTTTTCCTTATCACTAAAATCATAATGAGTCTAAATTGATACTTTTAGGATGTCGGCCAGATAAGACAAGCTAGCATTATATTTATTATTTTTTTTTCTTTCTTTAAAAAAAATTAAGTAGTAATACACAATATATTTCTTTCTTTTTCTCATGTTAAAAGTCTCGTAACTTAATGTATTATCATGATGGGGAGGGAAATAACCGAGAGATTTAAGTGTTACCTGCGAGACTTGACCAATGCTACCCCAAAATGATGTAATTTCAAGTCCTAGCTTTACTCTCACGATAGATTAGAACTTTAGGACCATGAAAATCGTTAGGTCCGACTCACGATACCACCTAAATAGTTTTAGGGGGTTTCTTTAAATAAATGTTTTTATTTTATTTTGACACTTTGAAAAGGATATTTAATTATGAGACACAATTTGAGTTTTTAGCAAGTAAAAATAAAATGAACTTTACCAACTTTTTAAGGACTTTATCAAAACTGTCAATTATGTTTAACTTTTTAATCAACTTCTCAAAAGTCGGGACATATTTTTCAGAGGATAATCGTTTAACAATAAATAATTTGATTACCAATTTTTCAGTTGTTACTAAATGGTAAATTTCAAATGGTCCTTTAAATGTCACATATTTTGTAAACAGGAGCTTTCGAGACAAATTTATTTTTAAATCTTCGCTCCTTATACTTTAGTTTCACGTTTTGGGCTTATAAGTTAGTTAACTAAAAGAACTAAGGGTGATTTCTATTCAATTGGCTACTCAGGGAAAGAAAATCATCCCTTAGTTTTTATTGATTAAAACTTAGTTGGACTATGTTAAATGATCATACTAATCATTTGACTTATTAACCAAGTTCGTGAGCCAAATCCCGGCTTACAAATAGGGACAACCCCGTAAGGATATCTTTATTTGACTACATGCTACTTGCCTATTGTTACTTCGTATCTAATTATAAGAGAAGGAATTTTCTATCGAATTTGAGTTGGATAACACATAATGTTTTCAAAATATATTTCAAAAGATTGTATATTTTATTGGGCATTTTAAGTCTTTATTAGAAATCTCTTTGAGCGGGAAAGCAGGTTGTCTCTATTGTGTACGAGAAATCTTGGAAGAATAGTGCTTAGCTTAACCGTATAAAACCGTCCGTAGCGTACGAAGGGTCTTGGCTGTACTGACATTGACTCGAGAGTAGGCGGGAGTGTGGCCATACTTTAGGTGGGGACCTGATCAGTCCCGTACGTGTTAGGTGGGTCGCACCCGGGTTTCCGTGAGTCGACGATTGGAGCGTGGCTGCGGGGATAACCAGCCGGGTAGTGAGTAGTCCATGGTGCGGGTAACAACCCCACGTACCGGCATTCGACCCTGGAGATTAGAGGACGAATTTTGTTTTAAACGTGTTTATGTCACCACGGTAAACAGGGGTAATAATGTAAGCCCCCTGGTATCGGTGTGATTGACGGTATATTATTATTGTACAAGTATCGAATACAAAATTTATTTGGAACTTGTACAATAATTGGCCGTTATATCGTGATAAAAATTTTCTAAAATAATACGACACTTAAAATATTTCTTACAATTTCTAAAATTATGTGTTATCAGTTGTGCATTATGTACTGTTATGTGATCTATGTTTGATTTAATATTTTATTCATATTAAATTTTGATAATTTACCCACCTGACGATTTGTTTTTCTATGAAATTATTTTAAAAATATTTTAATCGTCAGAGTAAGGGAGACTGACCATTCCTCAGACGGGCAAGGTTGGAGATAGCTCAAGATGGAATTCAAATGTATTTCTATTTCTTCATAAATGGTTACAATTTAATGTAATATTTAAGTACTTTCATAATTATTGTAAGGTAATCGAATTAGTTGAGAATAGTAATGATTCGGATATGTATCATGTCTTCCGCTGTTTCCTATTATAGACTTATTTATAAAGTCGGGAAAATCCGGGTTGTTACAGTTGGTATCAGAGCCTGGTTTGATGACTTATCTGCTCTAGAGCTTTAAAGCTCCCGACTAGTTGGTAATAGAGTCTTATACTCCCAACTCACTTGGCTAGCGGAATCGAGTCATCTATTTTCTAGGATAATAAACTAAAATAACTAGATCACTTAAAAGAAAAAGTAAAAGGGTAGAAACAACTAAGGACCGACCTAGTTTTAGGAACCCGTAGCTTTTGTTTTATCGTTACTTGTTTTTGACTTATGTGACTTACATTGTAATGTGTACCTATGTGTATGTTATATAGCTATAAGCTTATTATAAAGTCCTTAATAGTATTATCAAAATATATGTTATAATATTATATATATTTGTCTAATATACTATATAAGTTATAAGAAACTATATATCCCTTAATAGTAATTTTGTTTACGCGTATATACAACTAAATTCATCATTATGAAGACCCGTCAGAATCAAGTGAGGATTATCACGATGCTATGATGAAGGAAGGTCAATTGAGGCATCAACTACTTTTAGAAGGCATATAGTAAATTCAGAATGCAATATTTTTAACTTAGGTTATAATAACATGTGTATTGATCCGTGTTGGTGGGTTAACTCCCTACCATACTAACTTGATTACTTTGGTTGCAGGGTATAAATAACGTACCTAAATTATTAATTAAATATGTCAAATAGTTAACGTCGTAGATCAAGTATCGAAGACACCTTTATTTAATAACAAAATTGAAAATCTTCACATACCGTGTTTCATGTCAAAATTTTGTCAATTTATTAATTCTCTCATCATCCTACCTACAATTCGTCATAGTATTAAATAAATTTTCGGAAAGATGTATGTTTTCTTCGTTTCTTTTAATTCGCGATAAATTTTTATACCACCATCTACTTGTCGATCGCATTTTCGGATTCTCACTTTATTGCTTGAACTTTTCTCCGTCTTTCCCAAATTCAGTTCAACTTGTTACCTTTACTTTCACTTCATTAGAATTTCTAATACATATCTACTATTTTTGGAAGAAAGTTTATTGACTCTCTTATTCATCTATTTAGGGAATACGAGAGACCTATCTTACCAGACTACACATTCATCCTATCATATTCATGCTCACATTGATCCCTTACATCTCAGTCTAGCGAAGTTTATTTGATTATTAATTTTTACATCACCTTTTCTTCTGATGTTTCTTTCAATCCAAGTATGGTGAAATGCAACTGCTAAAGTATTGCACCATTTATGTTTCTAATGTTTTCCTTGCTGCTTTGTTGCACTCCATTTCAAATTCAATATTCAAAGCATCGGTTTCTCCTTTAAATTTCGTCCATTGTTTTAGCTTCTTCCACATTTTCTTTGCATGAGGACACTTTTGATGGATAAGTGTGAGCGATTTTCAGCATCATGTTCGCAGAAAATACATCTACTAGTTATTAGAAAACTTTGTTTTCTGCATATTGTCTGGTGTTACAAGCTTCTTTTGTCTTGTCCTTTACGTTACGAATTCATGCTTTGGAATCATCTTTTATCCCTTATCACCCTGACCCATCACCTTTTACATTGCTTTCACCTTAAGCAATCATATACCAATTCAGCCTAGAACTTATCATTTCCTGCAAACTTTGTGCTGACCTTATATTATTTGCCTTACTTCCCATCCTCTTAACTTTTAATGCTTGAGGTGTTTTCATGATTGAAGTATATTGTTCCATCTCTTTATCTCTCGAATTGTCTTTGCTCCTAGGATGTAATATTGAGTCCAGCTGTTCTAAATGCCTCTTTTACCATTGACGAACTTCTAAAACCATTGATTGACCACTACTTTGTTCCATGTTGTAAGATCCTTAAATTGAACCCTCCTTCGTTCTAATGAAACACTTATTCCCTCATAATATTTACAAGACACGCTTTTCTTATCAGTAATATCATTCCAAAGGTAAATTCAGTATAACTTATGTTGTCTCTGTGCATAATATTCTTTTGATTAGTATTTGATTTTTATAATCCTTAATACTTTATTTTTAAAATCATTCTCACCTTGATCTAAATAGTAGGTCTTATTCACTCTTAACTTAATTTGGATTTTGTTTTTAAGTGAAAATTTTATTTAAAATGTATTCATTTTGTTTTTCTTTTTAATCTTAACTATACTCTTTATTTGAAAGTCGATTCTATCTTGACCTTTAAAATATAATTCTTTCAAAATTTATTCTCCTACAAACTTTGAATTTTAAGAATTTCTGACCCTCCTACAGTCCTACCCCATTTAGAACCTTATTTGAGATGTGACATTAATGGATGAATAATAGAGGGTGATATAATCATTTTTCAAATGGAGAGATGATATTCTTCGAGGAGTACTTGAGCAATAGTCTAAAGGTAAATAGGTAATAAGATGTGGTACTGTTTTATGGATATTAGTTTGTAAAATCACTATTTAAGGATATTTTAGGTTTTTCTGAATATAGGTTCTTGAATGGGTCAAGATCATATTTGATTATTGAGAATAACTTCATTATGGATTGATATTAACCTTGGAAGAACGGTGATAAATTAAAATGATGGTCTCTAGAATGTTTAGGGGATTAACAGTTATATTAATTTGGAGAAAATAGGAAACATGAGATGTGGAATGGTGTCGTTAGGATACTTGTGTTTTTGTCAGGCAATTGTGGTATATAGAGGTAAAAGCCAATAAAAATAATTGTGGACAAAACTACATTTTAGGCTAATGAAATTAGTAGAAGAGATAGGAGGTTTTGGACGTATTGAATATAGTTTTGATGATGATAAGGCATTCTTCTAAGGCTTATATTATGGAATAAAATGTGAAAGTTTGGAACCAAAATTTTGAGGAAATAGAAGGTGAGATAATCATGTACGTGTAAGTATGAGAAGGTTGTAAGGAGATCATGCGATTATATGGTTAAGATGACTATTTAAAATGTATCGAGGCAGATATGTTTTATAGTTCTACGGATTTTATGGATTAAGTTGACAGTTGAAATGACTTGGTAAACTCGAGGATATAGTACATCATCGTATAAGGAACTAGATTCACATAAAATATAAGACAGACAATAATTTATAGGATGTACATGAAGTAAAGATGAATTTTGAGAATTTTGGAAATAATCTAGGTCAAAGGACGAGGGAATATTATATTCGAGAGAGTTGAAATGTTATACTCGAGGAAATGTTATACATGGAGATATATTGAGGCTAAATTATTATTTGGATTTTGTGGGTCATGATCTGGTAAGGATATTTATAATACATTTAAGGATACGACCATATCGTCTGATAATGGATTAGACTCATGTATAGTATGATTGTTAATTTCGTGGGACTAAGGCATCCAGTAGGAAACCTATATCATCCTCGATAATTTTCGTACCTTACAAGTTTCGAGGACGAAACTTTTTGTTAGGGAGTAAGACTGTAACACCCCGTATTTTTAACAACGTTTTAGAAATACTTCCTACTTTACGTTCTATTTTATTGAATTTTAAAAACTACCAGACCCTCTTCCGTGGGATGGATAGAGTATTCATATTTGATTTCTACAAATTTTTTTTTGATTTTATCATTTCCTTTGAAATTTTCAACATATTATTTTAATTTTTATTGTTTTACTATTAATTATATTAGATTTTTCAACCTAGCTTAAAGACAACTTAAGTCGATCATAACTCTTTTATTAATACTTATACTTGCACACTCCAATATACATTTTGAAGATGAGAATGAGTACTGTGACTTCCCAGAAGAAGTCAGGGACAAATTCAGCATACAAATATTAATATTACGTTATCAATTAGTGAATAGTTTATATATTACGTTATTTTCGACTATACACATTTCCTTATTAACCTAAACAACGTCCGACAACAACCATTTTCTACATATTATATTAACATACTACGTAGGATACTTCGTCTTAGTAGTACGTACTAGTTATATACTAATACTACTCCATATTACGCACATGATTAGTATAACTCGTGACAGGACTTAACTAGCTAAAAGTTTTATCTATCCAGTCACACTACATGTGTGCTATTTTCACATTACTAATAAGTAGTATCGGTAATACGCGATTAAAATGAACTTGTGATCAGACTCAGTTGGCTAGATTATTCTAGTAACATATATTCATTTACCCCAACCATATTATAAAAATTCAATACCATTCAAATTTTCATTTATAAGATTGTTATAAAACTAAGTCGATTATAAAACGGAGTAAGACCCAAGTATTAAGACCCACCCACACTTGGGCTCTCAACAATGAGCCACGTCCCCCTCATTCTTTATAACTGAGCTCCTCCATTCGTTTTGTCTTCCTCCTTACTCCTTATAGTATCATACTGTATATGTCCATTTCCCATAAAATAGAGAAATCTAATCCTCTCCTTGTTCCTTTGACAAAGCCGACTCAATATTGATGATACCGAATCCAATCCAACTATCAAAGCCGTCCCCTACTCCTCTGAAACGTAAAATCCAAGGAGTAAGTGTTCTACTTTCAAATCATGATCTTGATCTCTTAATGAGATGATCGAGGACGCATCCAAGGAGGAGCCGGAATACGGCGAAACCGGGTTGAGCGACCTGTAGGAGCTTTTCAAACTCATCCCATCCAGCACAAGAACATAATTATCCTCTTAACCCTTTAATTAGGGTGGGTAAATCGTCAAACCTTTATAAAATAAATTATTAGTAAAATTTATTTGCTTGATAATAATTTTAATCTGCATGCATGCTTATTAATTGGTAAAATTGGTTGCATTTTGGATTTTACTATTCATGTAGATTAGATGATTAAATGTTTTTTTTTGTTTTGTTAATGCATGCGTTTAATGCTATCACCATATCATTTTTCTTTATCACTAAAATCATAATGAGTCTAAATTGATACTTTTAGGATGTCGGCCAGATAAAACAAGCTAGCATTATATTTATTATTTTTTTTTCTTTCTTTAAAAAAAATTAAGTAGTAATACACAATATATTTCTTTCTTTTTCTCATGTTAAAAGTCTCGTAACTTAATGTATTGTCATGATGGGGAGGGAAATAACCGAGAGATTTAAGTGTTACCTGCGAGACTTGACCAATGCTACCCCAAAATGATGTAATTTCAAGTCCTAGCTTTACTCTCACGATAGATTAGAACTTTAGGACCATGAAAATCGTTTAGGTCCGACTCACGATACCACCTATATAGTTTTAGGGAGTTTCTTTAAATAAATGTTTTTATTTTATTTTGACACTTTGAAAAGGATATTTAATTATGAGACACAATTTGAGTTTTTAGCAAGTAAAAATAAAATGAACTTTACCAACTTTTTAAGGACTTTATCAAAACTGTCAATTATGTTTAACTTTTTAATCAACTTCTCAAAAGTCGGGACACATTTTTTAGATGATAATCGTTTAACAATAAATAATTTGATTACCAATTTTTCAGTTGTTACTAAATGGTAAATTTCAAATGGTCCTTTAAATGTCACATATTTTGTAAACAGGAGCTTTCGAGACAAATTTATTTTTAAATCTTCGCTCCTTATACTTTAGTTTCACGTTTTGGGCATATAAGTTAGTTAACTAAAAGAACTAAGGGTGATTTCTATTCAATTGGCTACTCAGGGAAAAGAAAATCATCCCTTAGTTTTTATTGATTAAAACTTAGTTAGACTATGTTAAATGATCATACTAATCATTTGACTTATTAACCAAGTTCGTGAGCCAAATCCCGGCCTACAAATAGGGATAACCCCGTAAGGAGACCTTTATTTGACTACATGCTACTTGCCTATTGTTACTTCGTATCTAATTATAAGAGAAGGAATTTTCTATCGAATTTGAGTTGGATAACACATAATGTTTTCAAAATATATTTCAAAAGATTGTATATTTTATTGGGCATTTTTAGGACTTTATTCGAAATCTTTTTGAGCGGGAAAGCAGGTTGTCTCTATTGTGTACGAGATAACTTGGAAGAATAGCGCTTAGCTTAACCATATAAAACCGTCCGTAGCGTACGAAGGGTCTTTGGCTGTACTGACATTGACTCGAGAGTAGGCGGGAGTGTGGCCATATATACTTTAGGTGGGGACCTGATCAGATCAGTCCCGTACGTGTTAGGTGGATCGCACCCGGGTTTCCGTGAGTCGACGATTGGAGCGTGGCTGCGGGGATAACCAGCCGGGTGGTGAGTAGTCCATGGTGCGGGTAACAACCCCACGTACCGGCATTCGACCTTGGAGATGAGAGGACGAATTTTGTTTTAAACGTGTTTATGTCACCACGGTAAACAGGGGTAATAATGTAAGCCCCCTGGTATCGGTGTGATTGACGGTATATTATTATTGTACAAGTATCGAATACGAAACTTATTTGGAACTTGTACAATAATTGGCCGGTATATCGTGATAAAAATTTTCTAAAATAATACGGCACTTAAAATATTTCTTACAATTTCTAAAGTTATGTGTTATCAGTTGTGCATTATGTACTGTTATGTGATCTATGTTTGATTTAATATTTTATTCATATTAAATTTTGATAATTTACCCACCTGACGATTTGTTTTTCTATGAAATTATTTTAAAAATATTTTAATCGTCAGATTAAGGGAGACTGACCATTCCTCAGACGGGCAAGGTTGGAGATAGCTCAAGATGGAATTCAAATGTATTTCTATTTCTTCATAAATGGTTACAATTTAATGTAATATTTAAGTACTTTCATAATTATTGTAAGGTAATCGAATTAGTTGAGAATAGTAATGACTCGGATATGTATCATGTCTTCCGCTATTTCCTATTATAGACTTATTTATAAAGTCGGGAAAATCCGGGTTGTTACAGAAGGCATTGACCAGGTCAGCGAAGGAGGTGATGCTTCGGTTAGGCAGACCGACGAACCAATGGAGGGCTGCTCCTGACAGAGTGGAGCTAAACCCCTTGCACATGCAAGCTTCCTTCAGGGGCCCCGTAGCGGTCACCACCATCATCTTCTGTTTGTACTGGTTGATGTGGTCTAGGGGGTCTGCAGTGCCATCATAAGCGTCATGGCTGGTGGCACGAAGCCCTTGGGTACAGCAACACAGGCTAAATCATCGGTGAAGGGTGAATCTGCATAGCTGTCTCTAGCTGCTCTTTCCAGGGGACGTGGCATTCCAGGAATCTTGTTGATCAGGTCTCTTAATTCCTTCAGTTCCTGGTACTACTGATCTGTTGTGCTGACTGCTCCTGCAAGAGGGTTAGAAACAGGAGGAGATCAGAAAAGCTGAAAGGAGTACTCCCTACATGAGGTCCTCCAGGGTGTTGACTGCTAGGAGGAGGAGGCAAAGGTATTGCTGCTGTCGTGGATCCAGGCTGCCATTCTGACGCCTGCTGGTTGAGAGTATGCGTTGTCCACACTCCTCCAGAGGGATGGTTGTTGGATAAGGTGGTCATCCCCGGTGGAGTTACAAATTGCCATCCTGGCGCCTAGTGGACAGGGGTGCCTGCAAAAGATAGTGAGTTAGTTTCTCGACTTTCGATGTTGGAGAGGAGGTTACCTGCGGTAGGAGATCTGCTGGGTGTGGGGCTGTAGGTCAGGTAACCCAACCCTTGGGGTTCAATGACTGGGCCTGGTGGAGCCAATCCTAGTTCCAGTCTGGTGACCAACTCTGAGGAGACTTCTCTGGTGGTCTTCCTGCTGGTCATTGACTCCCTGCGGGTGCTGGGCTCTCCCCTAGGCATCAAGGGCAGCATCTCTGGTGACGGCTGGACCGATGCAACTGGAGTCTTGTTTGCTGCCGAGATCCGAGCCTTGATATCTTGGTTGTCCTTCTGCAGGGTTTCTACTGCCTGGCGCAGAGCATTGATTCCCTGGAGCATACTCTGCATCAGGTCTGGTGACCCTGCTCCACTGGAAGCTTCTCCTACGAATCCTCCTGGAGTCAAGGTTCTAGTTGGTACGTTTTCCTTCCTGGCCTTGGAGGAGCTGGTGACTCTAGAGGTTTTAGGCGTCGGAGGGGGCCTAGACGCCGACAACGTGGGTTTCACCGTCTGGCTGGTAGGAATTGCCAAGGTAAGGGGCGTGAAAACTGGATCCGCTGCTCCTGGGGACGATTCTCCTCCAATGGGTTGAGTGGATGCTCCTTGATTGCTGGAAGAACTGTGGCCGGATCCGGTCATGACGACGTGAGATTGCTTCACGGTAGGGTTTGGCTTATAGGAAATGATCACTTTGCCCCACGATGGGCGCCAAATTGTTTTGGTAAAAATTTACCGGATCTAAGATTTCGGTTGCGGGTCAAAGCGATCGTCCTATAACTATGGTTGACGAAATTGAATCGGTTCTAGCAAACGAAAAAAAACAACGAAAGGAAAAGGAACACACACGAAGTTTTGGTGACGCGGAAACCCGATGTGGGAAAAACCGCGGGGGGTGATACGTGTCGTTTCCGCACTAAAATTAATAATTTATAACCTTACTCTTATCACACTAACGATATTAAAAATTAAGTAGTATAGTATAATTAAGGGTCGATCCCACGGAGGGACGATTTATTCATTAACTAGTCCACTACATATTTACGATAATAATATTACCAATATTAACAAGTATATATACGGAATGGGGGGTTTAATTAATTGTTTCGAATAATTTAAACTAATGAACTACTCCAAAATAAACTATACTAATATCCTAAACCTAATATATACAAGTGAAACAAGCATAATAATTCGGCTCATATATTTCTTATACTTAGTTACCCATTCAGTTACTAAATTGACTCGTCGTACCCGTATTATTTTATTACTAGATTAATTGTAGCGAATTTAGCCGCTAAATCTCCCTATCCTTCCTTACTTATACTCAGTGTCGAGCCGCTCGACCACCAATAGTAACTAATTAATTATTACGTAAGTTTCGACGCTCCGTAAGTTAACTAGTCGCATTAAGGACAAGAAAGACATCATTAATCCTAGTCAATTAAAATTAACTAGATCAAATTATACTCCTAGATTAATCTAGTGACAATTCGCAGTCCTAAATTAATATAGTTGCTACTCGGTTGTATAATTTAACGCCGCGCCAAATAATACAACTAGATATTGAACAATAAAGATGAGTATAAAATTGAATACTAATAAAATAATATTGATAAAACAAATTGATTTTATAACTGAACGATTAAGTCATATAAGATCCAAGACAAAATTAATAACTGAAATTAACAAGTATTAAAGAGTAGAGAACTTAATATCTAGAGCCGAAAGACTCCTCCTTGATTTGGTTTCGACACCTCCACAAGTAGTACTTCCGTCTTCCCTCGAGTTGAAGTCGCTTCACCCGACGGACTGCTCCGAGCTCCAGAAAACCGTTAACTTCAATTGCTAATAGGGTTTTGTATTTTTATGTTTGCTTGCTTGAGTTATTCATGATGGTAAACCGGGTATTTGTAGTTTCCTTGGGTTGAATTTTTGGAAAGATTTGGAGTATAATTTTTGAGTGGAAATATGAAAAACTGATGAGAATAAGAGATATGAGGGATTTCGGGTTTCCATAATTCCATCATTGTCGATGGTTCGTATCTTTTCCAATTTCAGCTGCATCTTGTACTCTTCTTATTTTCGGCAACTTCTTGTCCTGCATTATATTTTCTCCCCCAAGACTTCTCATTATCATTCCAGATGATTCATGTGAATCATATCAAGTGGCTGCGTATTTCTTTCCTTGCTTAAGATTTTCTTACTATTACGTTTTATCATTCCCACTTAGCCCACGTGAGTCCTCTCCTTTGCTTGATTATTGCTTGTTTGATCCAGTTCGGGTCATTATTTAACCCGAGCCCAACGATTTTGTACCCATAAATCTCAGCCTGACTCACATATTATCTGGTCATCACCTGTTAATCCAAACGTACATGAATTAATCCCTTTAGTATGAAAAGTGACAAACAACGTGATCAAATCCCGAAATTAGTAAAAGTGTTATAAATAATAAAAATAATGTAATAGACGACCGTAAAATAATATAATAACGGGGTACAAATATGAGTAAATATCGACTTATCAAATTCTCCCACACTTAGCTTTTTGTCGTCCTCGACAATGACAAAACCTTAGATACAATTAGATAGATCAACCTAAGCGTTTTTCGGACAACCAAAACAAGATTACCGACGACAAACTAAATAATTTTAAGTTAGACGAGTCAGTTAACTAAGTTAGAGAAGTCAATAAAAATATTTTAGTTAGATTAGGAAGCATATATATTAAACCTTTCCTCCACTTGAAACTATTCAACTAATTAACTTGACAATATATAATATTTTAGACGCTTCTAAATATAAATTATAAATGAACTCATTTTTTTTCACACTCATTGAACTACCAAAAAAAATTGTATAAAAATTGACTCGAAAAGACGAGTTTCGGCAATTTAAGGTCTTGGGGGAAGGGGATTTACTTTCCGTACATTCCTATTACCAGTTCAGTACGAGGATCGTTCTGCCGAGCACGTAGGCAAATTAAACACCTCATCTCACTTTTTTCCATAATTATTATTTTATTATTATTATTATTATTATTATTATTATTATTATTCTTTCGATTTCTTTTCTTTTTCCCTTTTTTTTTTGCCCGATCAAGTGACCCATGTAGCAAGCTTTCAATCAATGACTCCCGCCCTTCCGGACAAGGCATTAGGCATTCTCCCAATCCCATTAGGACTAGGTTCCCCTCGGATTTACTAACTCGAGCCACAAGAACAACTCACTCACTCTTGAGGTGTCTAATCTTCCTTAGCCCTAATTAGGAGTCACCTAGGAAAGCAAATTAATTTAACAAGACCGGCTTACTTTTCGTACCTCTAGAGTCAATAAAAAAATAAGTAGTGAAGGTAATACAAATAAGTGTTATTCTTTATAATTCACTTATAACTCAAATTTAAAAGAGACTTAAAATATCATCTACTATCAAATTAATTAATCCAAGCTCGATCGGGAGGAAAAATAATTGTATATATAACTTCAAAACTTTTTTTTAATATTAGTAATAGAAATTATAAAAGTTAGTAATTTTTTGAAAAAATTGTTAGATTAGAGCTTGTTGTCGATTCTCTTATTTTAGTTAGCCTAAAAACACAAAGGTTGTATCCAGCATAATCAACACAAATCATTTCCACTAAGAGACTTAATACCACCCAAAATATCCTAGAAGCATAACAGTGCATGGAACTTATCACTTATTAACTACCAACCCAATTTATCAAACACGGATGTCTCATTAACTCTCCCCCACATTTAAAATCGACGTTGTCCACAATGTCAAAAATAAAATAAAAATAATATATGGACATCGAGATAAAAATTCAGCCTATATAGGAGAGGATAAAAGCACTTAGCGGATTGGTTATGGGGCATTGGTGAGCGAATGTTGTAAGTGAATCCCATCATAATCAATCCGTCAATGTATCAGCCGCAATGCCAATAGTATGAGGAAATCTGACATCCTGGAATAGTATAATCCTGAAAAATAAAAGCACCCCCAAGCAAGTAAGCTACAATATACCCGAAAAAATTCCCAACAATTAAATGTTGTCTATAGTTTATTCTATCTGATACTAAATATTTTTGTGCAACCGACACTATCAACATCCCCTTACAAAGGTTGCGAAACTCAGGGAGGCACTTAAGCCGACTCAACTAAATAAAAACAATTAAAATAATACAATACAATTAAGCATGGGTTGCCTCCCAAGAAGCGCCTAATTTAACGTCTTTGGCTCGACCGAGTTCAGAGAGTGGATTATGGTTCCTCAAGAACCACGTCTTCTATCACCTTTACCTCGCACCGTTCGTAGAAGGGTTTCAACCTGTAACCATTTACCTTGAACACTTGGTTAGTATCAATACTCTTTATTTCAACGGCTCCATGCGGAAAACCCTTCGTAACAATATACGGGCCAAGCCATCGCGATCGAAGCTTACCTGGAAACAACTTCAAACGAGAGTTAAATAATAATACTTTCTGTCCTACCCTAAATGATTTCCTATTTATGTTCTGATCATGAAAAGCCTTGGTTCTTTCCTATTGATTTCTAGCATTCTCATAAGATTCTAACCTTAATTCTTCTAATTCCTGCAATTGTATTTTCCTCTCCATCCCGGCTAACTCATAGTCTAACTTACACTGTTTCACAGCCCATTCAGATTTATGCTCGAGTTCAACAGGTAAATGACTTGCTTTCCCAAAAATTAATCTATACGGTGACATTCCAATGGGTGTTTTGTAAGCTGTTCTATATGCCCAAGCTGCATCATCAACCCGAAGACTCCAATCTTTCCTATTTGGGTTAACCATCTTCTCCAAAATCGACTTAATTTCCCTATTGGAAACTTCAGCCTGATCGTTACTTTGCGGGTGGTAGGCAGTGGCAATTTTGTGGATAACCTGGTACTTACTAAGCAATGCAGCTAATACACAGTTACAAAAGTGAGTCCCGCGGTCGCTAATGAGTGCCTTAGGAATTCCGAACCTATTAAAAATTCGACTTTTAACAAATTTCACTACGGTCTTAGCAGCATCACATTTAGTAGCCTTAACTTCGACCCATTTGGACACGTAATCTACAGCCAACAAAATGTACAAATAACCATGCGACCCGGGAAAAGGACCCATAAAGTCGATACCCCATATATCAAATATTTCACATGCAAGAATTCCATGTTGAGGCATTTCAGCTTTCCTAGTTAAATTACCAGTTTTCTGAAATTGGACACAAGATTTGCAAAAAGAATACGCATCTCGGTGTAATGTGGGCCAATAAAACCCGCACTCTAAAACCTTATGTGATGTCCATTTAGGACCAAAGTGTCCTCCTGTTTCTAAACTATGACAGAAATTGAGAATATATTGCGCCTCAGACTCATCGACCCATCTCCTAATAATATTATCACTACAACACTTCCAAAGATATGGGTCATCCCAAATATAATGTTTTGCCTCACTTCTAATCTTATCTCGTTGCGCTTTTGATAATGTAGAGGGAAAGGAAGTGGTTACTAAGTAGTTAACCATGTCAGCATACCAAGGAGTCGATTCCAGATACATAGAATACAAGTGTTCATCGGGGAAAAACTCAGTCATACGAGGCCAATCCTCTCTAGGGACTATTCTACTTAAGTGGTCAGCTACAAGGTTCTCTGCCCCTTTTTTGTTTCTAATTTCTAGATCAAACTCTTGTAATAAAAGCATCCATCGTAATAATCGCGACTTAGACTCTTTCTTTTTCAATAGAAATTTTAAGGCCGAGTGATCAGAGTAAACTATGACAAGGGCACCAAGCAAATAAGTTCTAAACTTCTCAAGAGCAAATATTACAGCATACATTTCTTTCTCAGAAACTGTGTAGTTACACTGTGCAGGATCGAGTGATCTAGAAGCATAATGGATTACATAAGACTATTAACCTTTTGACCAAGTACTGCACCTACTGCCCTATCACTAGCGTCACACATAATTTCAAATGGCAAATTCCAGTCAGGTGCACGCATAATAGGGGCTGAAGTCAGTTTGCTCTTCAAAGTGTCAAAAGCTACTTTACAAGCATCATCAAATACAAATTTCACATCTTTCCCCAACAAAGAACATAGTGGAGCTGAGATTTTAGAAAAATCCTTTATGAAGCGTCTATAAAAACCCGCACGACCCAAAAAAGATCTGATCTCACGCACATTCGTAGGGTCGGGCAAAGAGCTTATGACATCTATTTTAGCCTTGTCCACTTCTAGTCCTCTAGAACTCACCACATGACCTAAAACCACCCCTTGTTCTATCTTGAAATGACACTTTTCAAAATTTAAAACAAGGTTCGTCTCACGACATCTCTTAAGAACAAGTGATAAATTATGAAGACAGAAGTCAAACGAATCACCAAAGACAGTAAAATCATCCATAAATATTTCCATACAACTATCAATTAAGTTAGAAAAAATACTCATCATACACCTTTGGAACGTACCTGGAGCATTACAGAGGCCAAACAGCATTCGTCTAAATGCAAACGTACCAAAGGGACCGGTGAAAGTAGTTTTATCCTGATCTTCGGGTGCTATAGCCAATTGAGTATAACCTGAATATCCATCTAGAAAATAGAAATAAGACCTTCCAGCAAGTTTTTCTAACATTGGGTCGATAAAAGGCAAGGGAAAATGGTCTTTTCTTGTGGCATTGTTCAGTTTTCTATAGTCGATACAGACTCGCCAACCATTAGACATTCTCGTAGGCACTAGCTCACCCTTTGCATTTTCCACTACAGTGATACCCGATTTTTTTGGGACAACATGAATCGGGCTAACCCACTCAGAATCCGAGATAGGATATATGACACCGACATCTCTCTATTTTATCATCTCTTTCTTGACTACTTCTAACATCGAAGGGTTTAATCTACGTTGTGGCTCTCTAGTAGGTTTAGCATCTTTTTCTAGGAATATTCTATGCATGCAAAGAGTAGGACTAATTCTCTTAATATCTGCTAATGTCCATCCTATGGCCTCTTTATTTTCTCCAAGTACCCATAACAACTTGGTTTCCTGATGATCTGAAAGTGAGCTTGAAATAATTACTGGTAATGTTTTATTTTCACCAATAAAAGCATACTTCAAATGATTAGGAAGAGGTTTGAGTTCAAGTTCGGGGTGCCTTAATAATGGATGGAATAAGTGTTGAGGTCTCTTGGGGCAAGGAACTTGACATGAAGCTTTTACGAGAATCAACGAGGTTAGCATTACAAACATTAGTAACATCAGGTGCTATAAAAAGACTTGACTCGTTCAAAGCATATTTTGCATATTCATTATCAAAGACTTCTTGTACGATCCAATCAATGACATCGATATAATCTACAGCACACACACTATTAATATTGTCAGAATACTTCATAGCCTCGAAGATATTAAATGTCATAGTTTCACCATCAAATTCAAAGGACAGAATACCATTATGCACATCAATTTTAGCTCTCGAAGTTTGAAGGAAAGGTCTACATAGCAATAAAGGTACATCATATGCATCTCGAGACCGACCCATATCAATAATATAAAAGTCGGCTGGAAAAACAAAATCACCTACTTGAACTAGAACATCTTCCAAAACTCCTAATGGGTGTGCATACGATCTATCAGCTAATTGGATCATCACATCAGTCTCGGCAAGCTTAGCTCCGTGCAAAGTATCATAAACAGATTTTGGCATAACGTTTATAGACGCACCCAAATCTAACATGCATCTCTCAAATTTAGATGAACCAATAGTACACGGAATGGAAAACATCCCTGGATCATGACATTTCGGTGGAACTTTTCTTTGAAGAACAGCGGACACATTTTCTCCCATACTTACCTTTTCTCCATTTTTGAATTTTCTTTTGTTAGTACAAAGTTCTTTTAGAAATTTAGCATATTTAGGGACTTGCTTTATGGCATCAAGTAAAGGTATATTCACTTCTACTTTCTTAAAGGTGTCAAGAATTTCCTTTTCTAGCTCGATTTTCTTTGTTTTAGCAAACCTAGATGGAAATGGGGGAGGATCCTTAAAGCTAACGACTTCCGAATCATGGTTTAGATCTTTATTCTTAGTGGTCGCATGTTCTCTCAGTTCCTCTCGTACACTTACAGGCTTAACTTCAAGCTCCTTCTGAATTTTACTCTTGTTCTGATCAGCTAGGACCTTACCACTCCTAAGCGTTATAGCTTGTGCACTCTGGTTAGGGTTAGGTATAGGTTGGGCTGGTAATGCTCCTCCTAAAGTGGTTTGAATACTACTTAGGGTAGTGCAGATTTGTCCCATTTGAGAGTCTAGTTGTTGTAAATGAGAATCGGTCTTTTGTTGATAAGAGACACCCTGGTTGTGAACCTTACTAATTGTATCAGTCAATTGCTTAATCATGTCCTCAAGCGACATAGAATAAGGTGGAGGGGCGGCAGGTCTAATATTATTCTGATTAGGTCTCGGTCCTGACCCATATCTGAAATTATGGTGATCCTTCCATCCCTCATTATAAGTGTTTGAGTAAGGGTCATATTTCCTATTCTAGTTCCCATTAAAACCACCCAAAGCATTGACCTCTTCCTGCATACAAGGCTGTCCAGCCCCATTAACTAACATATTCTTAGAGTTTACAGCAAACAAGGTTTGTTTTGATTGATCTGAAACCAGTTTAGAAACGAGAGTGGTTAAAGTAGCTATTTGTTGGGCATTTTCTTGCATTTGATCCCTTAAACCATTAATAGCAGCACTAATCATCCCATTCACTTCTCCTACATCCTTCCGAGAACTAAATTGTTGAGTATTTAAGGCCATGTTATTTAGTAGTTTCCTAGCCTCGGTCAGTGTTTTATCAGCCAACATTCCCCCACTCGCAGCATCAATGTATTGTCTATCCTTACTTAAAAGACCCTCGTAAAAATAAAACAATAGCAGTTGCTCAGTTATTTGGTGTTGAGGACACGATGCACAAAGCCTATTAAATCTTTCCCAATACTCACATAAGGACTCATCATACCCCTGTTTAATACCACTTATTTCCTTCCTAATAGAAGCGACTCTACTAGCGGGTTGAAATTTTTCTAGAAAAGCAATTTTTAATGTATCCCAACTAGAAATAGAATTCGGTGGTAAGTAAAATAACCATTGTTTAGCAGCCCCCTCTAACGAGAATGGAAAAGCCCGCAATTTAATGTCCTCCGGTTTAACCCCCTCACATTCCATAGAAGAACAAGTTAAATCAAAAGCAACCAGATGCATATTAGGCAATTCATCTGATTTACCGTAAAACTTAGAAAGTAAACTAAGAAAACCAGAATTTAACTTTAAAGGTTTTTCAAGAGTAGGAAATACGATACTCAATGGAGTGGTTGTCACATCTGGTGTAGCCAATTGCTTTAATGTCTTTTCAGCCATCTCTACTTCTTCCTCTTCAATAAAAAACTTGTCGAGTTCTAACGGTTCCTCTTCTTTTTTCTTCAAAAATTCTTTCCTTATCCTCCTTGCAGTCCTTTCGATTTCGGGATTGAAAATTGTAGCCCCCTTGGATCGACGAGTGTTATGCTTATGCATACACTTATAAGAAGAGGAAAAGAAACAGAGATTAGTATAGTGGAATAAAATGCTTCACATACTAATTGATTAAAGAATTGGATTTTCCGTAAACATTATGAAATTATGTCATACAGGCAAACATGGCAGAATGTTATTCACATGTGATTGGGTTAGTTAGTAGAATGCTATAGATTAGTGGCGATATGAAAGAAATTGTTATACAGGCAGGGACGTGTTTATGTAAAACCCCACTTGGAGTTTGATAAAAATTATACTCCGAAAAATTACTATACTAATCATAAAAAATTTCCATAAAAAAATTACCATATGAATATAATCTGATACTCCGAAAAATTATAATCGTCGCACCACTTGGAGATTGACTCTACTAGTGGGTTACCATGAAAGTTATATTCACACACCATTAGCAGAGGAAACGTAATACTCCTTTCCTTTATGACATTAGCAGTAAGATTTCTTCAATTACATAACCCACTAGTTCAATTTAAGCCCACGTTGTATAAGCATCAATAATAGCACAAAAATTGACCCTATTTAGCTATTTACAACTGGTACTCACATCAAAAGATAATACTCCATAGTACATAATAATCCAACATAAAATCGGAATATACGATATCAGACAACATAATCGTATGTGCAAACTTAAGTGAATAATTTTACAATCTCCCCGGCAACGGCGCCAAAATTTGATATGTGTCGTTTCCGCACTCAAATTAATAATTTATAACCTTACCCTTATCACACTAACGATATTAAAAAGTACGTAGTATAGTATAAGTAAGGGTCGATCCCACGGAGAGACGATTTATTAATTAACTAGTCCACTACATATTTACGGTAATAATATTAACAATATTAACAAGTATATATACGGAATGGGGGGTTTAATTAATTGTTTCGAATAATTTAAACTAATGAACTACTCCAAAATAAACTATACTAATATCCTAAACCTAATATATACAAGTGAAACAAGCATAATAATTCGGCTCATATATTTCTTATACTTAGTTACCCATTCAGTTACTAAATCGACTCCTCGTACCCGTATTATTTTATTACTAGATTAATTGTAGAGAATTTAGCCGCTAAATCTCCCTATCCTTCATTACTTATTATACTCGCCTACCAATAGTAACTAATTAATTATTACGTAAGTTTCGACGCTCCGTAAGTTAACTAGTCGCATTAAGGACAAGAAAGACATCATTAATCCTAGTCAATTAAAATTAACTAGATCAAATTATACTCCTAGATTAATCTAGTGACAATTTGCAGTCCTAAATTAATATAGTTGCTACTCGGTTGTATAATTTAACGCTGCGCCAATTAATACAACTAGCTATTGAACAATAAAGACGAGTATAAAATTGAATACTAATAAAATAATATTGATAAAACAAATTGATTTTATAACTGAACGATTAAGTCATATAAGATCCAAGACAAAATTAATAACTGAAATTAACAAGTATTAAGGAGTAGAGAACTTAATATCTAGAACCGAAAGACTCCTCCTTGATTTGGTTTCGACACCTCCACAAGTAGTACTTCCATCTTCCCTCGAGTTGAAGCCGCTTCACCCGACGAACTGCTCCGAGCTCCAGAAAACCGTTAACTTCAATTACAAATAGGGTTTGGTATTTTTGTGTTTGCTTGCTTGAGTTATTCATGATGGTGAACCGGGTATTTATAGTTTCCTTGGGTCGAATTTTTGGAAAGATTTGGAGTGTAATTTTTGAGTGGAAATATGAAAAACTGATGAGAATAAGAGATATGAGGGATTTCGGGTTTCCATAATTCCATCATTGTCGATGGTTCGTATCTTTTCCATAATTCCATCATTTTCTTACTATTGCTTTCATTAATCATACTTATTACTTCTCTTTTGTCGTTGACCTTTGACTTCTGACTTTTTGACTGCCCATTCGTACTTTGCCACGTGGTACTCTGGAGGCGCAAATTTTTGGCACGAACACTTACCTTGGTGGCTCACTTCCTTTACTCACTCTACTTTTACTTATTTTACTGTTTTTCTTAAGAAATGTGCCACTTTTAGGGTGTGTTTGGATAGAGGATTTGGAGGCAAAGGAAAGGGAGGGAAAGGGGAGAGAACAAGTTCCATTGTTTGGTTGAAAAAATGGGTGGAGTGATTTGGAGGGGGAGGGGAAATTGATCCCTCCATTTCCCTCCTCCAAGACAAAATATTTCCGCTCCAAAATAGGCAAGATTTGGAGGGAAAATGGTTCATCTCCATTCTCCCTCCCCTCCCCTTCCTTCCCTTTCTCTTCCCTCCTTCTCCCTCCCCTCCCTTTCCCTTTTATTTTGCTATCCAAACACACCCTTAAGGTGGAAGAAATCAGGGAGTATGATATTGCGCCATGTCACACACTTAGAAAGCATAAATTGTTGTTGCTTCTATATAGAGAGGTTGTGGAAATATGGGAGAGTCAAATAGATTTAAATGAAAATAAGAATAATAGTACAAGTTCGTATAGAGGAGTTACGTGCACGTACAAAAATCGATATATTGCCCCATCTATGATATGTAAGGAACGATTACGCTAAATACTTCTCCAATTTTTCTACCTCCTCCAAGCTTCCAATGTAGAGTGGTACACGCTGATGAATCTGCAATTATAATCATTAATATAAGCATTAGATAATTTGATGACAAATGTGTTATTAAAGAGTTAGTCCCTATTTTTCTTAGTCTCATTTTCCTTTTACGATTTTTATTTTTTAGCATCATTTCTCCTCGATGAAATTTTTTGTTAGTATTTCTATCTCATCACCTCGACCATCAACAATACTCTATTACTTTCCACTTTTCTTAAAACCTTGTGTCAAACTCATATGGTGCTGATTAAAATATATATTGTATGTGTATGTGTACCTCTGTTGGTTGGATGTCAAGTACTCTCTGATGGCCATCAGATCCTTTCCCACCAGCTTGTTCAACAATGAAACTCATAGGTGCACATTCATATAGCAACCTTAACTTCCCATTCTTGCTCTTCTTGTCCCTCGGGTACCCGTAAATACCCCCATATAGGAGGGTCCTATGGAAGTCCCCAACTAAACTTCCTATGTACCGTGCAGAATATGGCTTTCCATCCACACCAGGATCTTTCAAGTTGTCCATATAGCTCTTCAACTTATCATCCCACAACTGATAATTTCCTTCGTTGAACGAATATATTTTTCCGGCTTTTGGAATTTTTATGTTCTCTTGTGTGAGCACAAATTCTCCATACATTGGGTCTAATGTGAATGAATAAACCCCTTTACCAATCGTGAGTACAAAGATAACGGAGCTAGAGTACATACAATACCCAGCTGCGAGAAGATTACTTCCTGGTTGACAAACGTTAACTACACACCTTTGCTCTTCCGTGCTTAGCTGCACAATTAAACCACGACGTTAATTTTTATAATTCTATTTTCTTTTACATTTTTCGGTACAATCTTTTGGATTATTTTGGGTCAATCTACCTGCACATGGTTCGATCAACTTTGGGCTTTTTCTAAATAAAATTGGAGTTTTAATTCGTTTTTTCCTCAATGTTCAAAGTAATTAAAACCAGATTGCTAATCCCGTTACTACTCCCTAAATAGTTATACCTCTAACCCTTAAGATAGCGATTTGCGTAATCGTTTATCTTGAATCTGTTTTAAGTCATGTTAGTGGTATATTGATCCTTGTCTCGCGCTAATGAATACTCCGTTATTTGTTTTTGATGATCATAGGAAAGGTTCCATAGAGTTTATAATCTTTACGTAGTACTCCGTACTAGTTTTTGGGCCCAGTAATGCTGGACCATAACGTCCGAGTTTTTATCGAACCAGATTTTCACGATGAGCATCTTCTAATGATGTTGGTATATATATATATACAATAATGAAACTTGATTTTCACCTTCGATGTGTTTCTTACCTTATTAAACATGTAGTTATTGTTTTCATGAATACGTACATTATTTGTTATGCAGATATAGATAAAATGACGTGTGATAACTTATTAAAAGACAAATATTTCCAATTAAGAAAGAATTAGCCTATTACTCTATACTTTATTATCAATGAAAACAAAGAGAAATTAATGTTCATAATTGTGTAACTTCGAAACATGAGTATATCTATATTGCAGCACAAATAAAAATTGGTATAATGAGTAATACATACTACGTAGAATAGCAAATATGGAGTAACAAATAATTGGAACGGATCGATACAACGACTCATGCATGTGTGAAAGGTAAATTAACCCAGTACTTATAATCGTAATTGTCATTGTCCAGCGACTAAGACGAAGGTGCTATACTACAATAGTAGCTAGATAGTGTGTTTCGCAGGATTAAAAAACAATATCTACTCCGTATAATTCTATAAATGATAACCAAGAACAATGTTTTGAATGGCCTTTAGTTTTGATGGAAATATATATTGCATACATTTATATATGTTTCATTTTATTTGTATTCTTTTCTCGACTCTTTATAAATTGTTACTATCCATTTTGTTACGGAGTATCATATATTTTTATAGTGTCTTTTGTTAAAACATTTTTTTACATACATTATTTATCGTGGATAAACTTTTAAGAAATCATGATTCAAAACCGTGAAACGATAATTTTTAAATTAATCCACATTGCAATATACTCCATCTGTCTCAACCATTTATTTAACTTTGATTAAAATATAACAATTAATATAAAAGATTAAAAGGTAAACAAATGACTGAAACGAAATATAGTATTTTCGATTCAATAAGTGCCTACCATTGTTTTGTGGTAAGTATTTTTACCCAACGTTAACAACTAAATGTAATACTCGTGTTACGTAAATTAATTTGATCAATGCATTCATTAATCTAGCTTCGGTATGGACATAATTATGACCTGCTATTATCGGTAGTAGTGATCTGTTATAATTTTATAGGGTGCTTGAGGGTTGCGTCGTCGTTCATGAAAGCCAAAACAACAAAAAATATTAAAGTTTTTTTTGTCATGGCTTCTACACTAGTACACTACTAATCGAAAAAAATGAAAGATTAATTTTGGAAAGTTTCAAATTTTTTTTTTACCAATAGTCAGATTTGAAGAGGAAATGCAAAATGTTTGAAATAAGTTGAATATGGGAGGTTCAACCGGTTTTATATATAACTGGTCACCCATATCAAGGAGAGATTAATGAAGACATTGAACATATTAATTTGAGATTACGTAAGATATGGATTAATTTAAGAAAGATAACAATAGTGGAGATTATTCTCATGAAATAACCCAAAATAATAACCTACCAAATAAGAAAAGCGGGATAATAAATAGTGACCGAGGGAGTATATTTTATCGTAAATTAATGATAAATGAGTACTTACAATTAAAATAGTGTAAAGTATGACAAGTGAGGTAATTCTTATGGAAAGTAAGGATTAGTGGGGTAGTTTTCAATCAAAATAATACGGAGTATAAAATAATGTCAAATATGGAAAGTTAGAAATGGGAGGAACAAATTGATACGGACTATGTACTAAAAAAATATGGGAGGAAAATTACGATATAAAGAGAGTATGAAATTTTAGAGGCTGTTTGGTTGGATAAATTAAGCTATAAGGTATGGGTATGAAAGGGTTTAAACCCATACTTTGTGTTTGGTTAGCACTCTTGGTATGTTATACCCATACCTCAAGCCCACAAGGTAGGGTGGAGGTGGGTATGAGTCATACTAAAGTCTTAGGTATCAAAAAAAATATACTTCAATCATTCTCGTTCTCTTCTCCACCGTCAATTGTAAGTCATAGTATAACACTCACATGAAAATCATCTTTATCTCCACCTTCATCTTCTTATTTCATCGTTTAATCCATGTAAAAAAAATTGTAATGTTCAGTACAGTAACTTTTTTTTCTTCTGAATTATTAAAATTTCTATTGTATCCTTATTGTGGAACAATAATTGAAATTTGGATCTTTATTGAATTACACTCCAAATTCGTTTTATATTGAATCTTATCTGAATTGTTTTTTATTTTATTTTAGAAATTTTATAATTTGAATTCTACTTTAGTATTTTATTTTCTCAATACTATCATTAATCCTCCAATTTGTTATTTTATTTTTAATTAATATATGGATTGTTCTAATTAATAAAGTCGTATTAGATCTCAAAAGAAAATAAAGTCGTAAGAAAACTGATTCCTCGTTCCACTAGTTTTTTTTATCCAAGTACAAGGTAAGAAGATGAAATTGATTCCAGAAATGACCCAAACACCATATATCAGGTATCAAATTTCAACCCCATACCACCCAGGTTTGATTCCTGATTCTAACCCCATACCTTTTTGCGAACCAAACGGACCCTTAAGGGATTGAAGGTGCAATGAGGTAGAAACATGGACGATGATACAACAAATAGTGCTTAAGACCACGTTTCACATGGTGATGGACTGATGGTGATCATTAATCCGAGATAAATCATCAAGAAGCCACCCGGATCCAATTACGCATCATCAAGCTTTCATCCCAATATCAACTCCGGGACTATATACAACATAGATGATATGGTGTAGCTAGAGAGCATCATGTATGTATGCATGTATAAAGTCGTCTCACATGGAAAAGTAAGGGAGGAGATATTATTGTTATTATTAATCTACTGTAGTTTAAAAGCCATATATAGATGAAAAAAACTAAGAAAAAGATACCTCAGTTTCGGTATCGGAGTCTACTACAATGCATTCATCATTTGGACTGTAAATTCCAAAAATAGAACCAGTGGAGACGGCGGCGTCTATGTTTGATGAACCATCAAGTGGATCAAAAACAACAATGTAGTTGCCTGAGTAACTCTCTTCCACTGCTACTGGCACATCCTCTTCTTCCGATGCTATTATCCCTGTTCGTCCACTTGATCTTAAGCAGTTTGAAAACACCTGTATGTAACCCATGAACATATACATACATACATACATTTTCAACTCCTTCATCCAAATCCACTGAATGAATATAGTAGTATAATAAGGTAGGGTAGGCTACCTCATTGGAGACGACGTCAAGCTTCTTTTGATCCTCCCCCTGGATATTGGTAGCACCTTGGACGCCGGTGAGGTTAGAAATACCAGCTCTCTGTACCAAAGAAGCAATCTGCTTACAAGCCAAGGATATACTTGAGAGAACAATTGTTAGCTCAGCATCGATCACGCCTGATTGCTCCTGCTTCAGCAACCATCCTGTTAGTGTTTGTAGCTCAAACTTGCTACTACTCTTCTTCTTCTTAGTTTCAATCTCCGCAGCAGCAGCGGCCTCTGAAACCGCACTTAATCGATGACGTCGTCTAGTAGCAAGCTGGGGATTATTATTATGAGGCTTACTGTTGGACTGACTGATACAAAGGTGACGTGGTGTACTGCTGGGACATTTCGAGGGATTAAAACTCGAGAAAAGCTGTTTTATTGAGCTACTGGTTGTTGCAGCTCCTACACTTGCCATTGACTGATTTTTTTTATTTTTAATTTCTTAGTTGAGGAAGTAACGCATGCATATGGGAGGGAGTGATAGGTAGCGAGCAGTATTGGGCAATTGAAAGGCTGGAAACAGATTGCTTATGTGTTTGTGGCTCCCACTTATCCTCCATTGAATATCCTCCTAGATTTTGCGATCATTATTTGTTCTTTCACAAAGCCTATTTTCCAAAATCCTGGATATTTATTATTTGTATTTAGTCAGGGAATTCGCAGGGTAGGGCGGTAAGCCACTCACCAGTCACCATTAGTTGATCATCACCACCTTATTCGGGTCTAAACACTACGAGAAAATAGGACACGGGCGACAGCTGTCGGAGACCATCTTCAGTCGCAACGAAAAGGCGGGCGGCCGATATGGGTCGCCAAGAGGTGGTCGACCTGGGCGGTCTCTTAAATAGGAAGCAGGCGACCAATGACGGTCTCCTAACAAAGATGCGCGACGGACAAGTGGACGACCAATACAGCGACTGACTAAGTGACTAGTGGCCGATATCAGTCGCTAATACCAAAACTTTGCGACCGATATCGGTCGCCCTGCCCTTGAGCTGAACCTGTCCTACCCCCCATGTGGCGTCCGCCTTAGTCGCCCCGTAGTTGACTGAATGAACCCTGTTTACTTGTCGTAGCTACTGCCAGGAGACGAATATCGGTCGCCAATGAAGCTGTCACTAGCCGATTCAATTAATTTCATTTCTAGCCAAAATCTGCACACAAAAAAAGCATACAACAATGACAATACGCGACCAATGTCGCATGCGAACACATTCCAAACACCACGTATATCGTCCACATAATGTCAAATTCACGCTTCCACGCACAATTGTCAACCAAGATAATGAAATTGCATAAACAAACTAAATTCAGAATCATATTACAAACTTCCAGAATAAACATTCAGAAACTATCAGGTTTTTTTAACTACAAGTACCAACAAGTTATAATATGCTAACAGGGGAGCTAGCACTGGCACCACTCTCACCCCCATTGAAGGGGTCTCTAGGGTCTGGGGGTCGGGGAGAGGGTCCAGAGTTGCAGTTAGGATGAAGGGTCCTCATGCGGGCGAGTTCTTATTGTATTTGCCTTGTTACCTCATTAGTTTGCTTGATTTGTTCAGTAAGCTCCGCACGAGCCGCCTTTTCTTCATCAAGTTATGACCTGATTTAAGCCATGGCGGACGGTACGTACTCATTTTGGGTTGAGCCACCTCCTCGAGGATTTGGTGGGGTGACGTATAGTGGATGAGGGCTCCCCGTGCCATACACCCCTCCCTTGCAGTACCCATGGACAACATCGAACCATATCTCTTTCGGGTCTTTACCGGTAGATTCACTGCTAGATGTGGTTTCCACATATAAATCCTAAATAATAACGATTTGATGATTAGGTAATCTTTAATACAGAAAATTACAATATAAAACACCAGATAGATTTTCTTAAGAACTCTCCCAAATTTCTCTATCCCTCTTGGTAATGAAGCAACTCACCCCATTACAATCCGATATTCTTCGTGTCTACACAAACAACTCCGCAGCCTCGGGCAATTTTCCCGTTTCGTTTTGAATCTATTAAGAATATATAATTTTTTTGTTAATCATCACAATGAAAACATAAAATATGATTCCAAAAAAATAAAGGTTCAAAATACTTACGTTCAATGCGCGCTGAAAGGAGGATTGTGACCCCCAATAATGTATCGGCTCAACTTCATTCTCCATGCTTTCCCGCCTCTTTTTTCTTTTTTTCTTGGGCGGATCTCTTGAGGAATTTAGGGGAGGACATGGCTTTATTAAACTGCTCCAATGCGGGGCCTACAATCCCCTTTCCACTAACCAAATGACAATCCTCCAATTTTTCCCGCACAATCCTCCAATTTTTCCCGCCTAAAGTTATCCACTACAAAAAATAAAAAGAATTAGTAAAGCAAGTTATATGCAAATCGAACCCTTGACCTTAAATATGTAATACTTATTCTCTACCACTACACCACAACATCTCACTGTTTCAATTATCACTAAATTAATCCTAAAGCTATACACTCCAATAATTTAATTAAGGAAAATTAAGAAAATAATCCGTTTTTACAGTATTAAATTACTCCGTATTAATTAACCAAAATATAACCAAATTATTCATTATTAATCAATCCTCAAACTAGAATATGTTTGTTTAAAACTTCAATATATGAATACCAACGAAAATACATTTTATTTTTGTAATAATCATGACTGATATAACACTGTAATTAAATATTGTAATCCTTTATTAGCTACTAAGAGAATAAAAATTCTCAAAACTTTTTCCCAAATGAATTTTAAGCACTTAATCTTGATAAAATCAATATAACAAATAAGAAAAGAATCACACTCAATTATGAATCATATCATATAAAGAATATTTACAAGTTACGTATTTAAAAACTAATGATGGGTCTATCTTTGAAAATAAATTGCAGAAATATAGTTGCTTGAATCTCGAACAACAACTATGAACTTTTATGAACAAATGATATATACTGAGATCATAGAGAATAACTACTCTTTCCGTTTCATTCATTTGTTTGTCTTTTATATTTATTATGAGTAGTATTTTAATTAAAGGCAAACAAACGAGACGGAGTGAGTACATCTAAACATCAAGAGTAGAAAATTATATACTCTATTTTAAAATAAATTTAAAGTGAATATACATTTCACAATTTATTCATATATTATAATAAAAAATATTTAAACGAGAAATGATTGTAATAATAATTTTTTGGACTACATATTTCATGATATTAGTCGAGGTCGTTATTTTGATTAATTATGCAATTTCAAATTATTTTATTATATCCAAAAACAAAGATAGAAAAAATGAAAAATTATCAGATTGTTAATTAAAATCCATTTTGAATAAATAATTAACTAAAAATATATAAATTTCTATAAATACCTTGCATACATGCACGGGGTCTATACTAGAAATGAAATTTTGGTTAATTGAGTCTATACTAGAAGATATTATTATAATTAGTTCTACACGATATAATTGTATATCTTTTTTATTTAAAATCAATCTTTTAATTATAGAAGACGATCAATCTTTTGATTTTGTATATAACTGACAGGATTTGTGTGATTGGTTTAGATAGACTTTTTTAATTGGATACTATCATATACGGAGTATAATATATACTCATATAGAATATAGAATATAACTATTATTTGATTGGTATACTACTATCATATATAATCATATACTCCCTCCGATTTTTAATAATCTTCTCCTTTGTTTAATATATGTGAGGTATAATTTAATCAAAGAGGAAGATAAAAAAAGATTGGAGGAGGTATAATTCAAGAATATTACCACATTCGAGAATAAATTCGAGATACTACCACATTTGTAGATGATCATAAATATAGAATATTCTTCCAAATTATGCCATATATGTATGGTGCATAATATTGATTATATAATATATATAGTAATAAAGTGATATAAAATAATATAATATTATATAATTTGACTCAATTTTGTAAAATGATTGATACGGATTTATGATGATGTATGATTTATGATTGCTTATCTAATGAATAATATTGTTACTAATTATCTAGATTAGAGAAAACAATACCAAGTTCGTAGATGATAATTATTATGAGATATACTACCAAATTCATTTTTGTTAATTGATTGATTGATTTATTAATTGCGCAAATATAGTTGATTGATTGACTGATTGATTGATTGATTAGATTATATTCTATATAATTAAAACTTACCTAACTCATTCGTCGTATATTTAATCCGTGCACATTTCACATACAAACATCATTCTACCTTCTCTTCTATAGTATACTTAATAGTCTATGAATTTTCTTATCTTTTTATTTTATTTACACTATTCCCAAAAAATGGCTCCCTCTCAGTCCCGACGTTTCAATATGGTCGGTGACATTAATGACACCAAGGAGACATGGAGAATCAGGGTAAGAGTCATTAGGATGTATTCCGTACCGGCTTGGAATAATCCAAATGAATTTAGTCGGTTTGAAATGATTCTGCTTGATGAGAAGGTATAAATTGCGTGTAACACGTTTTCAACATTTATATTTTCAAATATTGACTACACATTAACTTATCTTATGATTTGACTCCTCACAGAATCTCAAGATACAAGCTTCTTTCCGAGATAGACTAATAAGACAGTTCCAACCTCAGATTCGTGAGGGAAATCTCTACAACATTTCTAATTTTGTTGTGCAAGAAAACGAGGATAATCACAAAATTTCATTCAATTCAATTCATATTTTAATCTCTACAAAATTTCAACGATAATCAAGATATAATCGTGTAATCTCATTCAATTCATATTTTAATATTTTAATGAATATGTTTTTTACAAAGCTAATAACAAAAATTTATAGTAATTTTTACTTGATTATTTAATTAAAGTTTTTTTTTTCTTCACAAAACCAATATTCGCAATTCAAAATTCGTTCTTTTATATATTGAGGTCATTTATAAATTTAATTAACAAATTATAAGATAGCATAATACTTCAAATATTATTAGATAAAAAAATAACTCCAAATATTTACATATTAAAATCAAAATGTCAAAGTATTTTATATACTCCGTAATTTTTTCCATCGTCAAGATTTTATATTTGTTTACAATACGTAGACTTCATAAAATATGAGACACTTATATTTTGTCACAAAAATAAATAAATTATGTCATAGATATATACAAAGTATATTTTTTAATATATAGCTAATACATACGGAGCGCATGATAATTTTATTTATTGAATAGTTTTTCTTCTAATTTTACATAAATATTGACTTTGACTTGAATTTGGATTAAATGTGGTAATTGTTTCCTTATTTGAGTGAATTTATTTGTTTTCTTATTAAATGTAGTAATTTTATTTGTTTTCTTATACTAAGTATAGACCCCGTGCATATGCACGGTATATATGCAAATTCATTTTATAGATATTCTAAGATTGTTATAAATTTTAGTATACACGTGTAGTTGATAGTATTTTATAGATATTCTTTTAGTAAGTGCATTTGTCGTACATTTTGATTTACAACAAAGTAATTTTGCATTAAATGTAGTAATTTTACATAAATATGGTCATATCCTCAAATCTTTTATTTGTTTCCTTATTTAAGTGATAATAATTTGGAGGTAAAAAATTTCATGAGAAGTTGACACCTCATCAATTTCATTTTTGTTATACCATAAAATAGTATAAATCTTTTTCTATATATCATTCCCTATATACTAAAAGAATAATAACTTTCCAAAATTTTTCCTCCAAAATGCATTATTTCTAAAGATGGAAGTTAAACAAAGAATACTTTAAAATAAATTGGTAACCCATAACATTTCATGGATGATGATAAAATCATCAAAATGGTAAATTTATAGTATAGTCATTCTTAGCTTCACACTAGAAAAATATATTGACTTCTTTTTTTTAAATAACAATTTTGTTTTTCGAGTTGAATCTCCAAACATTAATTTTTATAAAAATGTGGAAATAGTCCAATTTCTATTTCATATAATTAGTATGCTACAAAGTAAATTTTATGTATACCGTGCATTTATGCACGGGGTCTACACTAGTTTATATTGAGAGAGGAATTAAGAGAAAAACAAACTTTCTATTCAAGTAAGGACATTAATTGAGTAATAAAACCTTAAACCACTTTATCCGCCTTGTTCTCGTTTGCCAATTTCCACATGTTATCTTTAAAGCGCTTCTTAGCATCCGCCATATAGCGCTCTCGTGCTGAAACCTCAGGGCTTGGATCCCAATAAAATTGTAACTAGAAAAATGTTTGTTGTTACTTGTTAGTAGTTTATTAATGAGTTTTTTTTGTGAGAAGACACCTAACATTTAAATACTATGTAAAAAATGCACCTATAGTTTTATTTTTTTGCCCAAAAGCACCTTAACTTTCCATTATTTTGTCTAAAGGCAACAAAGCCCAAATTCTGTCAAAAAATGTTAGATTTAACGGTTGTTTATTTTTTTATTCATAATCACCTTATTGCCTTAATCAAACCAATTAATCCTTCAACCCATTTATTCCCTCATACCCACATTTGGCTGCCAGGTGTCTATAGCAGCTTCCGACAAACACCCGATTATGATTGGACGCAAACGTGCTTTAACATACTCGAATATGGGCTCAAAATCGTTAGTATTTGGCTTGGTCTTTTTACGGAGTATAAATCTCACAAAACCGACCCCAAGGTCAGGCCCAGTGGGTCATTTCCATTAAATAAGATTAATTTGGGGCAAAACCGACACCAAGGGTAAAACTGCCTTTTAGCGACCGGGTCAAACCCCGGTCAAAGGCATTTCCGAGACATAGAAATCAGTCACAAAGTCTGATTCGAAGTCAAAAACTACAAAAATCAGCTACAAAGAAGATCCAAGCAACTAGACCTCTCCGTTAGAGATAAAACTCTATCTCTAAAGAAACTTCCCACCCAACCAGACCCACTCCATCGAGTGGACCAGCCCACTCGGTCGAGTAGGCTCATAAAACTCACGAGAACCGGCGTCAGACCAGGCACTCGATCGAGTGCTATGCACCACTCGATCGAGTGACTCCTTTTGTATCCAAAACCGGACTCCTCTTCTATCCGAAACCGGACTCCTTTTCTATCCAAAGCCGTGTACCTTTCCTATCCAAAGTCGGGGTATTTTCCTATAAATACACCCCTTTGCAACCTTCAAAAAACACCATCAACAACCCAAAGTTTCAGCGATCCTAGGTGATACAATCCCATACAATCCCACACACAATTAACATCCTAGAATTTCAGCAATCTTAGGCAAACTATACACACATACAACCCCAATCTTTCCTCTAGAAATCCTTTAGGAAACCCGAGAGCAAAACTCGTCAAATCCCTTCCCACTTATACACACCATAACTCTCCTATATACATTTCAACGCTCCCGTGCCTAGGCCACTACTATACGAGTCTGTTTACGAGATAATTAAACATGTAGGTTGAGGGTGTTAACTAAAATCCCAATTCTCTTCTTACTCTCTTCTTCATCTCGTTTTCTTCATCTTCTTTTTTTATTTAATTTTTTTTCATCAATACCGTTTTTATCATCATCAACGGCGCACATATATCGATTTTCTTAAACATATTCGATTCTTTTTTTTTCAAGGTTAAAACGAACCCTTTGATGCCGAATTAATCGTCACGCGATCCGAAAAGATCAATCACGACATTATAACGCGGAGGGAATAATTTCGTTCTAGTCAAATTCAAATCGATTTTATAACACTTTTTCTAAAATTCCTGATACCGGTCTCGTAATCATAAAATACATATTACGAGCATCAAAAACCGAGTTGAATACAAATTATCTCATATTTTTATTTGGCTCGGTTGGCTATCAATTTTCAAAATCAATAAAAATCGGATTCATCATCATCCGAGCTCGAGTAATCCCTCGAACAGGGGGCACTCGATCGAGTGCCATGGGCCACTCGATCGAGTGACACCCCAAAAATTGGGCAGAAAGTTTTTTCGAGGGACACTCGACAGAGTCCTTCCTATGACTCGGCCGAGTGGCCCCGATTATGCCTAAAGTAACGAGCCTACTACACATAACAAGTCTCGACAAATCTTTTTTAACGACTTCGGTCGTCACGTGCTAAGTCCATCACGTGTTCATCTTTTAAAAACCATGAATCGTATCATATTTGCATCATCTAATTTATTTATGCTCCGTTATTATCGCAATTGTCGCATATTGTCGTTTGTTGTATTGTATTTCCGGGTGGTATGCCGCTCGCATGTTTGTAATCTACTTTCACGCTTTTATTTTCGTTGTTCGTTTTATTGTACTAAAATGAACCTCGCATGCTAAATAACTTTGACGTTAGTTTAGATGCATTAAATCGACGTAGCAACTTATTCAATTTCTATATCTCGTAAAACATTGTTTGCATATCATTCAACCATCAAACTAACGTGCGTACACGAAAAACGAACGATATCTAAGTAGAGGCTGCTAAGTGCGGGCGGGGTTGGGTGTTCTTTGTGAACTTTCCAACACGTACCCTCACCCCTTACTCAGAACCGTGGTTTCCGGATGTCCGAAACCGTTGGCATACGAGAGTCATTCAATATACGATTTTCGATAATGTTGGTATCAGTATCGCAATGCAAAGAGACGAACCCCATAAACTCTGTAATTGGAATGGGCCGTACTCTGTGCACGGCCCACCAAGATATAGAGTGGGTTCGAATGGGCCCAAACTCCCATAAAGTTCGGTGGCGACTCCTATTAGATTTAAATTTCAATCCGAGATCCATCTCACATGAGATTCATTTGCCTCCCCAAACCCGCGCGTGGCCGAGTTGGGGTGGACCTATGTCATGTCCAGAATAAGACTCCATTTTTTCTCCAATAACTCTTTAATCTCTCTACTTAATTAAATCTCACATTTTTTTGTCTAATGACATGCGACTAATACAAATATGTATGTACGTTTTTACATTTGTTAATTGTTATATGAGATGGTTCTATATCATACGACTGCAACGACAAAACTTAACTTTGATAACTCCCTGCAGTATTTTTATTGCTGAAATAAAAGGGTAGACAATACCTTAATGAGCTAACCTTGAACAATAGGAGATCCAAAACCAATAGTTTGATCGCAGTAAGCAAGGCCAAAAGGAGATACATTATTGAATTCACAAGCACTCCCCTTCCCCTCCACTGCCTCAACTAATAACAACTTGTTTGGAATCAAACCTGGCCTCCTCCACTTATTAGTAGTAGTATTATGCCAATATTACTAACTCATTTTCCAATTCATTATCTTCTTCCAACATTATTAACCCACTTTGGGCATTCATTATTCCGTCGCAAACTTGATCTATTTGTGCTGATTCTCTTTTTAGGATGACTAACACTTCCCTTCTCATTTTTGTTTGGGGTGGAGAAAAGTAAAAAACTATAGGATATGCAACTGAAGTCATTGTCAGTTTGTCACCACATCAATTATTCAATAAGAAATCATCAATTTTAACATCCTCTAACACTAATAACACGCATATCACAACAATTACAGGTTAGAGTTTGGGGTTTATATTGGGTTTGCATCAACCGGGATGCCCATTCATAATGGACACGTCTAATTAATCACGTGTCATTAGACAAATAAATGTGAGATTTAATTAAGTAGAGAGATAAAATAGGTCTTGGAGAAAAAATGGAGTATTATGAGGGAATAACAAATGGGATAAAAGGACTAATATGTTTGATTAGGAAATGAAGGTGATTAAGAGGAATAAAAATAAAGGTTCCGTTAAATCTAACATTTTTTTGACGGGATTTGGGCTTCGGTGTCTTTAGACAAAGAAATGGAAATATAAGTTGCTTTTGGGCAAAAAAAATGTAGATGCCTTTTGACAATAAACCCTTTATTAATCCATAAACGATTAATTAATGAGGTAATATAACTTATAAACAAAAAAAACAACGTACTTTGAAGTTGTTGTACCACTGTTCTTGTTTCCACAATGGCACCTTAGTCCAGCTGGTGTAACCTCCACTCATGTTACTCTTGGAACTCTGTGTGACACAATTGAGAACGGGGCGATGCCAAAACCTACACCATTTACAAAAATATATATAACATTGAAACAAAATATTTTAAAACCGTAACCAGTAACAAAGTAGCTAATATGTTGTTTTACTAAGTGTTGTCGAGACCTAGAATAATATGCCAGTCATCTTCCCTACGCTAAATCACTTGAGCCTGCTGTTGATTTTATTTTTGTGCCTCCTCACTAGCAACCTCCTCATTTTCCGCATGTTGCTCTTGTGATACCTGCTGCTCCTGTGACATTTGTCTGCTCCTGCTTCTGCTCCCAACCCTCATACGATTGCCAAACGCCATCTCCGTTGTCAAAGATAAAAAGGTTAGAAATCAAAACAATTAATAGTCATATAATAACACCATTGGCTTGAGTAAAAAAACATTTAGTTTAATATTTAAATAATACAAACTATACCCATCTAGTAATCATCCTCGCTATTGTTGTCTTCTCCCACCTGGCCACTAGCACCACCTACAACCTCCTCCTCGTCATCAACCTCAAAATCATCGTTGTTCTCCACTTCGCAATCGTCTGCCTCCTCAACCATCTTCCCAACATTCATTACACCATCCTCGTCGTCCTCACCAGCTTCTTCATTTTGTGAGTCCTCCCCCACCACCTGATTATCATTCTCACTTGCAAAATAGTTTCATCAATTAGATACAATCATGTACCACTAGAAACAACCTCTTCCTGAAAAAGACTATTGTCAATTTGCCCCCGTGGCTTAGTTTTAAACACCGTCCACCACTGATTTTGATTTCTATCATTTTTCGTGGTTGGATAAGGAGCAAAATACACTTGGTGTGCTTGATGTGCAAGTATAAATGGATCATACTTAGAGTATTTTCTGGTATGATTAACTTCAACTAATTTGTACCGTTCGTGTACTCTTGTACCAAGCACTGAGTTGTCCTTCCGTTCGCATCTGAATATCACAACTCTATACCCACGGTCACTTCCAGCATAACACAACTTAAAGATGTCCTCCAATAGACTGCAGTAGTCAACACCATCAAGAGAAGAAACAGTCACATCAAAATTACATCTACCCTTATTTTTGCCATGGTTAAATGTATGGAAATTATAACCATTAACCAAATACCGGTTTAAAGTTCTAACCTTTCACAAAGAACCAAATGCCAAACTCCTAACCAAATCATCCTAGATATCTAAAACAATTACATGATTCTTAAGCCAATTGGGGAAATGTTCCTCATGCTTATTCCAAACATCATCGGCATTCACATTTGGATTAGTAGCGACAAATTCTGTTACAAACTGCTTCTCATAAGGCTCCAAAACCTCACAATTTGATAATAAGTAAAGGTGAGCATAATTGTACTCTTTTTCATCTAGCATCCTCAATCCCCAACCGATGTAGATCTTTCATCAACCTTACTTTGAAAAAACTCTAGTATGTTGGGATCAATCATCTCGGGTTATTATAGGTGAAGATTCTTGGCTTTGGTATTGGTGTGTTTCTCAAAATACAGAGAGCAAAAGTTGGCAATCTCCGTTAGATAAGCATTACATATGGAGCCCTCGACCTTGACCTTGTTACCATTTTTTTCTTCAAATGGTTAAGAAATCTATAATAATTAAGCAATTATATTAATAAGTAATTACATTATTAAGCATTGGTATTTCAATAAGTATTTAGAAGTATTGTTTATCAATAAATTACCTTTCAAATGCATGGGTACATCCACCTGTATTGGACGGGTCCACAAACTTTTGCTTCGTAGGGCAAGTGGACCGGTAGATGCTTCATTGAATTAATGAAGGATGGTAGAAAGATCATCTCAAGTTTACACAGTATCTAAGGAATTTGATCCTCGAAACGAGTTATGTCGTCAATTTAAACTGTCGATGAACACAAATCTCGAAAACACTGAGATATATCTGTAATAGGATTCCAAACCCCTTGTGGCAGAAGTTGCTTCAATGAAACAAGTATGCAGTCATGACTCTTTAAACCTTGCAACTTCTGATTCTTAATATCAACACTTCAACTCAAATCGGAGGCGTACCCATCAGGGAACTTCAATTTCCCTAACCACTATAACAATGTCTTTCTCTTAGTCTTTTCAAGGCTAAACAAGGCTCTCAGCTTGGACTCATCCCGCTTGATGTTCAATTTCGGACGGTCACTGATTTTCTTAGGATCTTTTTGAGAGCATGTTCTGTCACAAGTTTTACCATTTACATCCATCACGGTGTGAATCAATTGCTCAAATAAGTTCTTCTCAATGTGCATCACATCCAAATTATGTCGGAGTAATAATATACTCCAATATGGAAGGTCAAAGAAAATGTTTCTTTTAAACCAACCATTTTTTAACTTCTTTAGTTCCTTGAACTCTTGATCGGTGCCATCAATAGTAGATGGAAACTCTGAAATCACCTTCCATATATCATCACCCCGGAGACGAATCAGTGCATCATCAAACATCAACCCACCCTTTTTGAAAGCTCTCTTGTTTTTCCTATATGGGTGACCCTCCGATAGAAATTATCTATGACAATCAAACCAACTAGTCTTACTAGAATTTGGAAGTCAAAATGCTTTGCTTTCATCCTTACAACAGGGGCATGCTTTTTGGCCCGCCGTATACCAACCAGACAACATACTGTATGTAGGGAAATTATTTATAGTCCACAAAAGCGATGCTCTAAGCTGAAAATTCTGTTTCAAGGACACATCATATCTTTCCAACGCTACTTCCCACAAGTGTTTCAATTCCTTTATCATTGGTTGTAAATAAACGTCCAAATGTTTTTTTGGATTTTTTGGACCGGGAACAATAAAAGAAAGAAAGATGAACGGTGGTTTCAGACACAACTATGAGGTAAGTTGTATGATGTGACTATCACAAGCCAGCAAGAGTACGACTTACCGAACTGACCGAAAGGGACAAACCCATCCGCACACAACCCAAGCCGCACATTGCGGGGTTCCTAGGCAAAATTAGGTTAAATTCTATCAAAGCACTTCCACTCCTCGCCGTCACTAGGATGACACATCTTTCCCTCTACACGAGTTTGTTCTTTACGCCACCTAATTTGTTTGGTAATGGTTTTGGTTGCATATAATTTTTGAAGTCTAGGGTGCGATGAGAAAGTAAGTAAGTCGACTAAGTGGTACAGGTTTCTTATCCGTCACATCACTCTTTCTTTTTTACCCCTCAAAACAATATTCCCATCAACACTTGTATATCTACCCTTACCACATTTCTTACATTTCTCAAGTAGAGCATCATCCTTCAAAAGAGCATGCATCCATCGGGACAAGCATCAATCTTTTGATGCAATAGTTGAAAACCTTTTACTACTTTTTTGGTAGTATACAATGATCGGGTCATGATGTTTTCTTTTGGGAGAACATCCCCAAGCAAGGAAGCAAAACCATCTATACAACCAAACGGTAGTGATGGGGGTCGACTTCTGGCCGACTAGCCCTAGCCGGCCACCTCCCCCATCTCGGACCTTACCGGCTGCCCATGGGCCCCAGTACCTGTGGGTCTCGTTTGGATCTCGTCGGCCGAGGTAGTGCATCTGGACAGTAAGCCTGTTATTTGAGCTAAAGGACACCTTCACATGCCTATAAATACAAGACCACATGCCACTAACCAAGGGTTCACAAAATAAGCACAAAAGAGCTTTTATCTCACTAGAATAGAGGTAAAGACTCATACTTAGAGTCAATCCCATCCAAAATCCAATCATTGACTTGAGCGTCGGAGTGGCAACCTAGGACACCCTCCGAGGCCCTTGTGTGTTGCTTGTGCAGCGTTCAGACGGCAAGCTACTCAAGGAAGTGAATTAGGGAGCACCCAGCCGGCCAACACCGGCTGGGAAGAAGGAGTGTTTAGATCCCCAAACAATTTGGTGCCGTTTGTGGGGATTTTGAACAAAAAAGTTTCCTACTTTCGAAATCAATCAAGACATCGGAAGATGACTGACCAAGGTGCAACTAGCACCCCTCGAGAAGCCGGCATAGGCGCCAATCATGAGCCAATAAATATTTCCTCCCCTTGTGCGCAACCAAGAAGCACCGACAAAGGGAAGAAACCAATGGCAGAGACTTCCACGCCAGTCGTGGTAGCTTCAGCCTAGGCGCCAGCGGACATGTTTACCCCCGAGCAATTGACAGTCGCCAAGCACCTCTTTGCCGCATTCCTGAAGGCGTCATCACCCACGGCCACTGCCACCATACACTCGGTCAGGACAGGCCCTGAGACCATCGTCAGAGCCCCCCAGAGGGCAAACGTCTCGCCTAGGGAGTTATTCCCTGAACCGCTGACCTTCGAAGAAAGGAAGCACCATTACCGGGAGAGGTGTGAGCGCTTGGCCACAAAGAGGATCGAGCGAAATAAGAGGAAACAAGGATACGTGTCCTGCGGGCCATCACCCCACCACCTGGGGGCAGGACAAGGTGTCTTGACGCCCGTCGTCAACACAAGAAGAAGGGTCATCGACTCTTATCCATAGAAGAGGAGGCAGGAGAGAAGCAGAAGCCACACCCTCACAATGCGCCATAGGCTGGGTCCCGGCTTCTGAAAGGCCATGAAAAGCCATAGCTCCTAGAGGACGGTTCACCATCGCCTTGGTTAGAGGGAAAGGGATGGAAGACCCACGAGAACTCAGAGGGATCGTGTGGACATGACGTAGGTCCACCCCGACGCGGCCACGCGCGGGTTTGGGTAGGCGAATGAATCTTGTGGTGAGATTGTTCTCGCGTTGAAATTTAAGTCAAAGTTGGAGTCGCCACCGAATTTTGTGGGAATTCGGACCCATTCGAGCCCACTCTATGTCATCGTGGACCGTACACAAAGTACGGCCCGTTTTGATTTCAGAGTTTATGGGGCTCGTCCCTTTGCATTGCGATACCGATACCGTCACTACCGATTATCGTGTATAGAATGACTCTCGTGCGCCAACGGTTTCGGGCATCTGGAAACCGAGGTTCTGACTAAGAGGTGAGGGTACGTGTTGGGAAGCCCACTAAGGACACCCAACCCCGACCGCACTTAGCGGCCTCTACTAAGACATCGTTCGTGTTCGTGTACGCGCGCTAGTAAAATGATTAAATGATATGCAAACAACGTTTTCGGCTAAGCATGCGAATTAAATGTGAGCTACGTCATTTTAATGCATCTTGATTCACGTCAAAGTGATTTAGCATGTGATGTTCATTTAAATAAACAAATGGCAAACATCGAAAATAGAAAACTCGTAAATAAATTACAAATTACACGAGCGGAATACAACTCGGAATTCACAATACAACGAGCAATAAAATAGAATAATCGAATCAGGAAACGGTAAATAGTAAATATAAGCTAGACCGTAAATTGAATAAATGGACGAACTCCGATTAAATGCACATTATGTTGTGCATTAAACGGAGGACGGAGATATGGAACCTAGACGTGGTGCTAACCCGATCCCGAATCTCGATGCCTTGTCCCGACTTATCACATCGAAAATTGGCGTCTGGATTAGTCATGTATCGGATACGACTTAAAGAGTCGTCGACACAAAACTAATCGTAAAAGACGTCGATCAAAGTAGTGAGAGTGAATTATAATGCGTGAATATTGGAAAATAGGATCACGTGATTGACTTTGCACGCGACGACTAAGTCGTAAAAAAAGACGAGGCTCGAATGATGCACTAAAGCTCTCGGTTTTCTGGGCTACAAGACCCACTCGATCGAGTCATGGCATGGACTCGGTCGAGTGCACCTTTGGAGTGGCTACTGCCCAGTTTTTGGGGTGCTACTCGATCGAGTGGCCCATGGCACTCGGTCGAGTGGCCCCTGTACGAGGCATAACTCGTTTCGGAAAAGGGGTGGCCATTCCGATTTATTTATTTTTAAATCGATGGTTGGCCGAGTTGGATAAAAATATTGCATGATTTAAATCCAACTTGACTTCCGGTGTTATAATCGTGTAGTATACGATTATAATACCGTCATCGGAAATTTGTGAAAAATGTTATTATGGGATTGAAAAATTTGATTAGCGACGAAATGAAGTTCCTCCGCGTCACAACATCGAAACTAATCCTAGCGGATTATGTGATGTCGGTTTTCGCATCAACGTTCAACTTAGATCGACCACGATCACATTACGCCCTTGAGTACATTGGGGCGGCGCTCCTCAAAAGGGTGCCACCTCCGTCGTGACTCGTAAAGGGATTAAACGGACTTTAGATGGCCGTCATAGTCGAACGGGTTCGAACCCGATTTTATTATTATGTACTTATACGCGGTAAATAAATGTTAAATGTTAGAATGCGAAGAAATAAAAAGTTATTAACGAAATTGAAAAGTTAGTAAACGATAACTAAAATGTTAATGTTAGTGTCAGTATACATAAAATTAAAAGTTAGTGTGTTAGTAATAATAATAGTAATAGTAAATACATAAATATATAAACATAAAAATAATAAGAAGAGGGGAGAAAGGATGTCGGAGTTTGAATTACACCCTCAACCTACATGCTTAATGGCCTTGGAAACGAACTCGTAATAGCGACGGGAGCGCGGGAGTGTCGAGATATGTAGGGTGAGTTATGGTGTGTGTCTTTGACGAGTTTTGATCTCGGGATTTTGAATGTATTTGTGTGTGTGTGTGTGTGTGTATGAGTGCCTAGAACTCAAGGGTGATGAATGTTTGAAGGTTGAAGATGTAGTGTAAAATGTGACTGATTTTGGGTTGCCAAAATGTTGTAAGTGTAAGGTGATTAGGGTTGGAAAAGGTTATGTAAAAAAGTTGTAGTGTCAAAAAGTTGTTTTTTTGTGATGGGTGATGACGGGGTATTTATAGGACAAATACCCCGGTTCAGGGTCACTCGATCGAGTGGCACGGGTGCACTCGACCGAGTGCCCGGTCTGGGTCTGGATCGACCGGTTTATGGCCTTACTCGACTGAGTGGATGTGAGCCACTCGATCGAGTGGATCGGGAAGGAAGGAGTGTAAATAGGGCATGATTTGTTGCCTATTTTTGAATGAGATTTGGTTGATTTGGTTGTTGAGTCTTGATTCATTTTGTGTATTTGGACATAATGTGAGGCTGGTTCGTCTCAGGATTCGACCTTGACCGGGTTTTGACTCGGTCGCTAAAAGACGGTTTTATTTTCGGTGACTGTTTTGACCCAAATTAGTCTCATTTTACTTGGGACGACCCATTGGGCCTAAATTTGAGGTTGGTTTTGAGAGATTTGTACTCCGCTAAAAGCCCACGTCGGATACTATTGATTCCGAGTCCGTATTCGAGCGTATTAAGTCAAGTTTACGTCCGATCATCATCGGGTGTTTTATCGGGAACTGCTATAGACACTAGCAGGAAAAATGCGGGTGTCTACAGAGCCCCCACTCTGACTGAGGCTTGGACAAGGCGAAAGTCAGAGTAGCTACCAGGCCAATCGAGGATTACGACCTGGCAGCCTTCCGGTCGAGTCGTTTATAGTCCATTAGACTTGCGTGAAGGGCTCGCCAGCCATAAGCAGAGGGTCATACCTGTCCTGATGATGATAGTCCCGTGGGGAGTCGAACTTGCCTTTGAAGTCATAGGTGTACCCGTATGCCGACACATCACATTTTGGATGTAGCGTTCCAGGAGAAACACCGACTCACGCTGGGGAGTAAAGTAGTTGCACGGGACTTGCTTCTGAAGTCTTGGGTGTACCCGTATGCTGACACATGACAACTTGCATGTAGAATTCCAGGAGAAACACCGCTTTTGATGTTCCGTCGGGAAGCACTAGCTGGTACCTGAATTGTTAGATACATAGGCAGAAATAGCAGGCATAGCAGATAGCAAGATAGCACATAGGAAATGCAGTTAGCATCTATAGACTAGCTTGCGTTGGGGAAAATGGCTTTTGCTTCATTTTGAAATCGAAGTCCTGAAAGCAACTCACGTGCTAGGAGATAGGTTTTCAAAATTGAAAGGGGTAGAAAAGAAATTTGCAGTTTAAATAGACTGAAATTTGACCTTGTCGAAAAGGATTTTATCAAATGGCTAAGTTTTGCAAAATTTGAAGTGAAAATTTGAGGAGGGAGGTACCGACAGACTCGACTCTGGACGTGACAGGACGACGAGTTGACAAACACGACTTGGACTCTCGAGGGGTTGGACTGTGACTCGGTAGGGGGATGGGACACCTAAGATGACAAGACTCTTAAGTTGCGCTATTCCGTAGCTTAGCCGAGTGGCAACACGGTCGAACATACATCGAAATGGGAAGGATGTGTCATAGTCTGTAATGAGACCGCTTCTGCAGTGGCAATGTTGTAGTCTAGTGCTCTTTGAATGTTTGGTTTTGGGGTACATTCCCAAAGTGGGTGTCGCTTCGAGTCCCTGACGGATTCTCGTCTTCGACTGAGCCGAGTACTAGGACACTCTATAGAAAGGAGGCTAGATTTTGAAAGTCTTTGGATTTTGTGAGTGGATGGAGATCTTCTGTCTAAGAGAAGACTTCTGGACGACAAAGCTAACTGTTGAGAACATGACAGTGTCGTGACTGGAATGATGGTGCTTTTTGAACGTGTGTTGACGTGGGTGGTTGTGCCCTTGTTGAAAGGCTGCATACATATTCACGTGAAGTGAAATCAAACCAAGCCGTAGTTCAGTGGATTGGAAGATATATTATGGTGCCTAGTTTATTAGGGCTTTGTGTGTAACTAGCCATAGAGATGGTGTAGGCTAGGTGAATTCCCAATGATGTCTTGATCAAAGGGCTAGAACAGTTAGGATGTTGATCCCGTGACTGTGAGCGTTCTCCGGGGTAGTCCCCAGAGGTGGTGTGAACTATTTGGGCATGTTCTATGCCGACCGCTGGTTGAGTTCCCGTGTTTGGGGTTGGTAACTGGTTTGGATGTTTTTGGAAATGTGGTGCCAGGTAGAAATTGGCTTTGATGTTTTGAAATCTGGAGCTCGATTTTGTGGAGCTAAAGCTTCGAGGGTAAGGTATTATAATGTGGTAGGAAAGGGGGAAGTCGAGTAAAAATAACTCGAACTTCAATCGCGGTAGGTTGATAATGCGGGATCTGATTTCCATGTTTGGCCCTAATGGTTAGGGGTATCCTATGGAGCTTGCTTGAATCCTCAAAATTCCGGGCTGTCTCTTAGCCTAGGTCTCGGGAAGGTCTTGAAGGTTGTAATGTGGGAAGGCTAAGTGTGGTGTTAGCTAACCAGCTTGATTGTCTCTCCCCTTTTTTATGGTATGGGTATCGATAATTTTTGAATTGACCGTACCCCGGTCAAGGAGCTTTCACTTGAGTTGACCGTTAAACATGGTCATGGGTTTTTGAATTTTTTTGTTTTTGGTTGACCTCTTAGCCCCGGTCGTGGAATTCTTTATTTGAGTTGACCGTGCCCCGGTCAAGGGTGCCTCTTTTTGATGATGGCCTACTTTTTTTGTTTTAGCCTTTTGCTTTTTCCTTGGACTTTTGATTTTTTTTAGCTATCCTCCCCTATGGTGTTGTGGGTGGATATTGGGGTGGGCCCATCGGTTAGATTAGGCTTGTGGAGCTAAACCTTTGTAAGATGTAAGCCTAGTTGGTGTTTGTGTGAGTGCAACTCGCGATGGAGTACTCTACGGTAAGCATGGTGATTTGGATCTTGGTATAGTCATCATAATTCCGAGAAGGCTTGGTGGAAGTATCGTCCCGAGCTGGGCATAGAGTCACGATGCTTCTTTTTTTTGCTTCTGGTCAGACTAACGCCTAAGGTAGGGATTGGTCAGTTTTATTGGAGGGGTGTTTATTGTGGGGAGATGGGCTTGCCTCCCGTCTTGAACCCAAATTACGAGATTACCTAGATTTGTCATAGGATTCGAGACCGCTCCTGCTAAGGGTGGTTTTGTGGCTTTCTATACCAGACATGGAACAGGTAAAGGAAAACACGAGCCTCGGTTCCTGCAGTCATTATAGATGTGCATATAATAGTCACGTGCATGTGCTCACAGTGTATGATGGTGTTCATCATGTTCTCGGAAACACATAAGGGAAGCATATATGAGAAATAGAAAAGATGATTTTATTGAATTTTGAAAAGAGGACAGAATACAGTTGACTCTGACTTTGAAATGAGGATATAGGATATCCTAGACTCGGATTCGGACTTAGACTCGAATCGAATCCGGACTTTCGGATACTTGGTTGGTCGTTTCTTTTTGGTAAGGTCCTTGATTGGTGGAAACGACAGGTGCCACGACTCGCCTAAACTCGACTTTGCGCGAATGCAAGAGAGGGAGTCAAACTAGACATGGCCCGGGGTGACGGGTCGACAAAGACTCTTGGACCGGGATACTCGAACGTTGACCTAGACGAGGTAATAACCCTGGCTTGGACTCGACGATGAGACTCAAGATGCACGAGGGTAAGTCCAAAAATGGGGCGACCGTGTTTGACCGCGTCGTGTGTTTGGACCAACCGTGGCGACCTAAACCTTTAGGGGACTCAGGTGTTCGTAGCATAGGTACGACTCGAAGAAGACATCATAAGGACGCCGGTGTATGATGAACGTAAGGTACCCCTTAAGGTGACTGTGGTCGCATGCTCGGGTGGAGCACAGCCCCCAAGTGAGACTGAAGACTTTGATAGGACTCAGATGGTGCGACATCTGAATGACTCGAAAGTGACACACGTGAGACACCACGTGTAGGACATGACCCTTAGAGCAACCGTGATTGATCGCTCTGCTGAAGGGTAGCCCCCGAGTGAGATTGTAGGTTTTGCTAAGACTCGCGTGTCGGACGAGTGACCCTTAGATGTAAGGACCACAAACCTTTTGTTATAGGGTTATGCCTTGTAAAAGGTTGACTCGGCCTCGAGGAAAGGCGGACGGGGTAAGGGAAGAAACTTGCGATGTAAGATCGGCATAGTTTCGACGCTAGAGACCCTTGACTTGACTCGAATAAGGGTGGCCCTGTGACTAGGGTAGACCCTTAAGTTAAAGGACTTGAATTGGGATGACTCGACTAACGGATTGAAAGACGGGAAAAGTTCCCCTAGGAAAGGTCGTGGGGACCGTCCTGTCGGAGGGAAAGATCGCGTGTGACTTTCTAGTTAGGACTCGAGCGTTCAGACAAACCTTCCATTTACGAGTGTATGACTCGTGTTGGTCGGTTATGCCTTTAGGAAAAGGCGGACTAGGATGGGGAAGAAACCCGTGATGTAGGATCGACGGAGTTTCGACTCTAAAGACCTTCGACGTATTACGAAAAGACCCGACACACGAATTACGGTAGGTCCTATAATAAGGAAGGTTTTTGAAAAATGATTGAATTTTGAAAATTGGGAGGACAGTCCTGAAATTGGCAGTGGGCCAATAGGACAGGGCATTTTGAAATATTCGAATGGTTGCGAGTAATTTCGCATTTTGAAAATTGAGGAGGCGATCCCGTCTTTTGAAATTGGCAGCATGCCGACAGGGCCGAGTTTTTTTTTTGATAAGTTGAATATTTGGAATTTTGAAAATTTGAATATCGAAAATAAATTTCCGAAAATTTGAAAATCGAAAATAAGATCCCGAAGATTTGAAAATCGAAAACGGCATCTCGGAGATTTGAAGATCGAGTATCGCATCTCGAGGATTTGAAAAAAAAAATCGAAATGGAATTTTGAAATTTGAAAATCGAAGTTGAATTTTGAAAATTTGAAAGTCGAAAGGGAGTCGAAAATTCGAAATTTGAAATGGGAAGCATGCCGGCTAAAAATAGGCTATTTTGAGTCAAATCGTAAGTCTAAATTTCGGCAGCATTCCGAGTTTTTGAAATTGGATATTTTGAAGAGACGGGTCCTGAAACGGACAATATTTCGGGTTTTTCAAAATTTGGTATTTTTGGGAAGATGCATTTTTTGAAATGACGGTTTTTGAAAAATGACACGGAAACCAAGTAGCACGTAGTCAAACGAGCATTATAACGACGCTTATGTATGCTTTACGCTAAGTCTCGGTCGGTCAAAATTGGGTCTATACCAACAAAGATGGCATTCTCGTAAATCAGGACGGACTCCCTAAGCCGAGTTGGTCTTAGGACATGCCGCAAAACCCATACGAGTTCCGCCATTGAAGTCTTTAGCGCACCCATGTAGGAATGCACCGCGGTATAGTGGGACGTCGGTCACAAGTAACCGGCCCGGGCAAAAATTTGGGTTATGCATGAATCATTAAACTAATGCGCGTACACTAATATACGAACGATTTCTCTTCGAGTCTCACCCTAGGAACCCCGATGACATGTGGTACATCAGGTATCCCCAGCGGAGTCGCCAAATTGTGGACATGACGTAGGTCCACCCCGACGCGGCCACGCGCGGGTTTGGGTAGGCGAATGAATCTCGTGATGAGATTGTTCTTGGGTTGAAATTTAAGTCAAAGTTGGAGTCGCCACCGAACTTTGTGGGAATTCGTACCCATTCGAGCCCACTCTATGTCGTCGTGGACCGTACACAAAGTACGACCCGTTTCGATTTCAGAGTTTATGGGGCTCATCCCTTTGCATTGCGATACCGATACCGTCACTACCGGTTATCGTGTATAGAATGACTCTTGTGCGCCAACGATTTCGGGCATCCGGAAACCAAGGTTCTGAGTAAGAGGTGAGGGTACGTGTTGGGAAGCCCACTAAGGACACCCAACCCCGCCCGCACTTAGCGGCCTCTTGTGGACATGACATAGGTCCACCCCGACGCGGCCACGCGCGGGTTTGGGGAGGCGAATGAATCTCCATATGAGAATGGATCGAATTGAAATTTAAATCAAAGTTGGAGTCGCCACCGAACTTTGTGGGAGTTCGGGCCCGTTCGAACCCACTCTATGTCGTAGTGGGCCGTGTACAAAATACGGCCCATTTCCGATGTCAGAGTTTAGTGGGTTCGTCCTTTAGCATTTGATACCGATACGGATATCGTGTATTGAATGACTCTCGCTGCCAATGGTTTCGGACATCCGGAAACCGAGGTTCTGAGTAAGGGGTGAGGGTACGTGTTGGGAAGTTCACAAAGAACACCCAACCCCGCCCGCACATTTGCGGCCTCTACTAAGATATCGAATGACTTTTGAATACGCGCGTTAGTAATACGATGAATGATATGCAAACATTGTTTTCCCTAAACATGCGAGAATTGAATGGGTTGCTAAGTCGGTTTAATGCAACTAAAATTAACTTCAAAGTTGTATTTTAGCATTTGAGGTTCGTTTTAGTCTAATAAAACAAATAATGAAAAGAGTTGCTAAGAAGATGAACAAACGTGTTAGTAACGAGTTATAAATCGAATAAAAGACGCAAATATGACGATATGCATGATTATGAAAAAGTTTATGACACGTGATGGATTAACACGTGTTGACCGAGGTCAAGGAAAAAATATATCGAGATCTGAAGTATGTCTAAAAACTCGCTGTTTTGTCTAAAAAACGATGCTCGAAGAATAAAAAATAAAAATAAAATTGTGCCGCACTTCCCGACGGTCGCGCGACTCGCCTGGGACGCCGGCGGGTCGCGTGACAGGCTGCCTCGGGATTTTTTGGAAAGTCGATAATTTTATTAAACCGCATACAAATATTGCATAATTTATACTCGACTTAATCTCGTGATATCCGTTATATTCGATATTCGATTATGAAATCGATATCGAATATTCGGAATGAAATTTGAGAAAAGAATGAAAAAAAGTGTTTAATAAATCGTTTCGAAAATTGAACTAAAAAAAATAATGTCGATTCTCTCCGCGTTAAAATCGTCGTATTTTATTAAAAAAAGATGTAACGATTTTTTAGCATCAACGAGAGTTAATTTAGTTCTTGTTAGATACGATATTCGATTAGAGAATCGATATCGTATTTTAAGAACGTGTCGTTTTATAAAAATAATTTTGTAGTATCGATATTAGAAATAAAAAAATGCGACGAACGACCCATAATAAAAAAAGACCGAAGACGACGCTAGGACAAGAAAAAGACGAGGGAAAGACGAGAGAAGAGAAGAGAGAAATCGGGTTTGATTTTACACCCTCAACCTACATGCTTTGTTAACTCGGATTGGGGCTCGTCGGAATGTGGCTAAGGCACGGGAGCGTCGGGTTAATGTCGGTGAGTTGTGGTGGTTTTGGTTTGGACGTGAAGGGTGACGGATCTAAGGCCGGTTTTTTGTAGTCTCGGGTTACACTATCGGTTTCTCGATGCTAAGTGTGAGAGTCTCGAGGTGTATGAATAATTGGTTGATGTGTTGAATGTGTATGAATATTGTGTGTGTCGGGGATTGTATGAATTAATCGTGAGTGTATAATGTGTATGCAAAGGGTCCTATTTATAGGAGAAGAAGGTGAAGAGAGGTATCTTGCTTGTACGACAAGAAATACCAATCGGGATAGGAAATGTATGAAGTTGTGAGGAACGAGAATTCCATTACTTGGCAAAGAAATCTACCTTTAACGGAATTGTTTAATATTTGTGTAGCTGATTTTTTGTGGAGTTTGAGCTCGAATCAGCCACGTGAGGTGACACGGCTAACTCACCCGTCTTGAGAAAATATCTTTGACCGGGTTTGACTCGGTCGCTAAAAGACGGTTTTACCCCCGGTGTCAGATTCGACCCAAATTAGTCTTATTTGACTCGAAACGACCCACTGGGCCTGAATTTGAGGTTGGTTTTGTGAAATTTGTACACCGTAAAAAGCCCAAGCCAAATATCCATGACTTCGAGCCCATTTCCGAGTACGTTAAAGCACGTTTGCGTCCGATCATCATCGGGTGTTTGTCGGAAACTGCTATAGACACCTGGCGGTCAAAATGTGGGTGTCTACAGAGCCCCCACTCTGACTGAGGCTTGGACAAGGCGAAAGTCAGAGTAGCTACCAGGCCAATCAAAGATTAAGACCTGACAGACTTCCGGTCGGGTCGTTTAAAGTCCATTAGACCTGCGTGAAGGGCCCGCCGGCCATGGATTAGAAATGTACCTGAACTGATGATGATAACTCCGTGGGGAATTGGACTTGTCGTATAACACTTAGGTGCGCCTATATATGGGCTCATCCTATTAAATGTCGCTGGGGAGTTATGTGAATAGCGCTGTCGTTATTTGTACCTGTATAAGTTACATAAAATTTTGCATGCAACACGTAGGCAAAACAAATATGACTCGCGCTGGGGAATGAAAATGATTTTTGCTGCATTTTGAAATCGAAGTCCTGAAAGCAACTCCCGTGCTAGAAGATGGGTTTCCAAAATTGAAAGAGGTGGAGAAGAAATTTGCAGTTTAAGTAGACTGAAATTTGACCTTGTCGAAAAGATTTTTTTTCAAATGGCAAAGTTTTGCAAATTTTGAAGTAAGAATTTGAAGAGAGGTCTACTGACAGACTCGACTCTGGACGCGACCGGACGAGTTGACAGATATGACTGGACTCTTGAGGGGTTGGACCGTGACTCGGTAGGGGGTGGGCCACCTAACAAGACTCTTAAATTGCGCTATTCCATAGCCTAGGCGAGTAGCAACACGGTCGTACATCGAAATGAGAAGGATGCGTTATAGGGGAATTGCAGTAGTCTGTAATGAGACTGTTTTTGCAGGACTTAGCAGAGGAATGTTGTAGACTAGTGCTCTTTTGAATCCTTTTTGATTTTAGGGTACATTTCCAAAGTGGGCATTGCCTCGAGTCCTGATAGATTCTTGTCCTCGAGTTAGCCGAGTACTAGGACACACTGTAGAAAGGTGGCTAGATTTTTGAAATTATTTGGATTATGTGAATGGATGAAGAACTTCTGCCTAGGAGAAGCCCCCAGAATGACAAAGCTAACTGTCGAGAACATGACAGTGTCGTGACCGGAATGATGGTGTTTTTTGAATGTGTGTCAATGTGGGTGGTTGTGTCTCTGTTGAAAGGCTGCCTACGTATTCACATGTGGTGAAATCAAACCAAGTTGTGGTTCAGTGGATTATGGTGCCTAGTTTATTAGGGCTTTGTGTGTAGCTAGCCATAGCGATGGTGTAGGCTAGGTGCATTCCCAGTGATGTCTTGATCAAAGGGCTAGAATGGTTAGGATATTGATCCTGTGATTGTGAGCGTTCTCCGGGATAGCCCCCAGAGGTGGTGTGCACTATTTGGGCATGTTCAATGCCGACCGCAAGTTGAGTTCCCGTGTTCGGAGTTGGTAACTGGTTTGAATGAGAAGAATTGGGATGGGATTTTAACGAGTTCTGCTCTTGGGGATTTTAACGAGTTCTGTTCTCGGGGATTTTGATGAGTTTTGCTCTCGGGGATTTTAAAGAGTTTTGCTCTCGGGGATTTTAACGAGTTTTGCTCTCGGGGGGATTTGATGAGTTTTGCTCTCGAGGGGTTTTGACGAGTTTTGATCTCGGGGGATTTGACGAGTTTTGCTCTCGGGGATAGTTTATGATTAGGTAAGGGATTTGAGAAGTTGTGCTCTCGGGTCTTTGACGAGTTTTGATCTCGGGTCTTTGACGAGTTTTGAACTCGGGTGTTTGTATGGTGATTGTGAATTTTGTTATGTAAAGGGGAAGCCGAGTAGAATGGCTCGAACTTTGATCGGGATAGGTTTTGATAATGCGAGATCTGATTTCCATGTCTGGCCCTAATGGTTAGGGGTATCTTATGGAGCTTGAATCCTCAAAATTCCGGGCTATCTCTAGCCTGGTTCTCGGGAAGGTCTTGAGGGTTTTAATGTAGGAAGGTTAAATGTGGTGTTAGTTGACCACCTCGATTATCTCTCCCTTATTTGATGGTATGAATTTTGACTGTACCCTGGTCATGGGGCTTTCACTTGAATTGACCGTTGATCATGGTCATGGGTTTTTGGGGGTTCTTTTATGATCATGGCCAGCTCTTTTGTTTTGGGCCATTTGCTTTTTCTTGGACTTTTTTCTTTTTTTTGGCCTTTTAATCCCGGTCATGGGTGCTTCTTTTTATTTTGGCTTTTGCTTTTTCTGGGACTATTTTTTTGTCCAACTTTTTCTTTTTTTTGTTGGTCAGACTAACACCTAAGGTAGGGATTGGTTGATCTTATTGGATGGGTGTTTATTGTGGGAAATGGGCTTGCCTCCTGTCTTTAACCCAAACTAGGAGATTACCTAGATTTGTCATAGGATTCGATACCGCTCCTGCTAAGGGTAGTTATGTGGCCTTCTATACCAGACATGGAATAGGTAAAAGGAAAACACGAGCTCAGTTTCTTGCAGTCATTATAGATGTGCCTATAATAGTCACGTGCGTGTGCTCACAGTGTATGACGGTGTTCATCATGTTCTCGGAAACACATAAGGAGAGTATATATGAGAAATAGAAAAGCTGATTTTATTGAATTTTGAAAAAGAGGAAAGAATACAATTGACTCTGACTCTGACTTTGAAGTTGAAATAAATAGTATATCCTAGACTCGGACTCAGACTTGGACTTAAATCAAATCCGAACTCTTGGATGCATAAGAGGTAGATTGGATGCTTTGGTCATCGGGCCCTGTATAGTCCATGAGGGGCTTTGCAAGTGACAAAGTTTCCAAAACGGGAGTCTTCCCGGCATCGAGAAAGTCTTGAATGAGGTGTTTCAGTTTCCAGCACTGTTCTGTATCGTGTCCCCTCCCTCTGTGGAATTTGCAGTAATGCTCGGCGTTCCATGCTTTGGAGCGTTTTTCCAAAGGTGGGCCGGCTGTTGGGCCTATAGGTAGTATTAGGCCCTTCGGAACCAACCTCTGGAAAGCGACGGTGTAGGACATATCTAAGTGGGTAAATGTCCTTTCCTTTGACTGGTTCTTGATTTTTGGAGAGGTGAGTTGAGGGTTACCTCTCTCGGCCTTGCCATCTTGAGGGTACCAGACAGTTTCGTAAGAGTGTTCACCCTTCAAATGGCTCAGTTGGGTGATAGGCTGTCTTACCCGCTCTAGTTGTGTTAGACGGGCTTGGGTTCTTACAAGGTATTCTTCGATGGTGGTCACCCTGGCATTTAGGTTATCTAGGGCGGTATTGATTTTTGAGAAGATATTGTTAATGGAGCAAGACAGCATAAGCATACTCCCCTGGATATCCCCTTTCTCGACGGTGCGAGATTTGTTGTGGTTTGGTAGTGTCTCGTTCATAGGGTCCCTGATCGGAAGAAACGACAGGTGTTAGAACTCGCCTAAGCTCGGTTTTGTGCAAATGCAAGAGAGAGAGTCAAACTAGGTACGGCCCAGGGCGGGAATGACTAAGATTCTATGACCGAGCTACTTAAACGTTAATCCAGACAAAGTAACGACTGTGACCTAGACTCGACCACGAGACTCGAGCTGTACAAGGATAAGTCCGAAAATGGGGCGACCGTATTTGACTGTGCCGCGTGATTGGACCAACCGTGGTGACCTAACCCTAGGTGACCCGAGTATTCGTAGCGTGGGTACGACTCGAAGAAGGCATCATAAGGTCGCAGGTGTAGGATGAACGTAGGGTACTCTCTAGGGTAACCGTGGTTGACTGCTCGGGTGGAGGACAGCCCCCTGAGTAAGGCTAGAGACTCAGATGGTGTGACATCTAAGTGACTCGAAAGTGGGATACGTGAGACAACACGTGCAAGACATGACCCTTGAGCAACCGTGATTGATCACTCTGCTGAAGGGTAGCCCCCCGAGTGGGGAAAAGCATGAAAAGGAAATGACTCGGAAAGGACACCTAGACGGGTGACTCGTGAAAGGTGGGTCTCCTTTAGGATCCAGCTGTGTGGGCCGGGCCCTGTTTGAAAGGAGGTTTACGTGAGACATTCCCCAGACTATGGACTCGATAATTGTGTAGACGGGCCAACCTTCGTAGGAGTATGTCCTACGTAGATGGGCTTTGCCTTAGTCAAATAAGGCGGACTGGGATAGGGAGGAAACTCGTGATATAAGATCGACGGAGTTTCGACGCTAAAGACTTTGACGACTTATGACACGACCCGACACTGCTAAATACGGGAAGTCCTAAGAAAAGGAAGTTTTGAAATATGATTTTTTTGAAAAGCCCGAAAAATTCGGGGAGAACCGACCCTTTTTTCGAAAAAAAAATGGAAAGACGGACCGGGTGAAGGTTTTGAAAGTTTGAAAATATGTTTTCGAGTTTTAAATTGGGCATAATACCGGCTAGAAAAAGAGCTATTTTGAGTAAAATCATAAGTCCTAAATTCAGTATATGTCCGGGGTTTGAAATTGGATATTTTGAAAAGGATGCAAATTTTTGAAAATGACGGTTTTTGAAAAAAAGATGTGGATCAAGTAGCATGTAGTCATGGAAACAGTATAATGACACCATGTGTGCTCTTAAGCTAAGTCTCGGTCAGTCTATAAGGGTCTATACCAGTGTACATAGCCTATTCGAGAATCAGGGCGAACTTCCTAAGTCGAATTGAACTTAGAACATGCCGTAAAACCCATACGAATCTGCTATGCACACCTTTTGACATATCCAATTTGGACTACATCAATGGTATAGTGGGACGTCGGTCACCAGTACTAGCCCGGGAAAGATGGGGTTATGCATGAACCATAAAACTAAAACGCGTATTGTACTAGTCAAACGATTTCTATTCGAGTCTCACCCTGAGGATGCCGATGGTAAGTCACACATCAGTTAATCCCCAGCGGAGTCGCCAAATTGTGGACATGACATAGGTCCACCCCGACGCGGCCACGCGCGGGTTTGGGGAGGCGAATGAATCTCAATATGAGAATGGATCGAATTGAAATTTAAATCGAAGTTGGAGTCGCCACCGAACTTTGTGGGAGTTCGAGCCCGTTTGAACCCAGTATATGTCTTAGTAGGCCGTGTACAAAATACGGCCCATTTCCGATGTCAGAGTTTATTGGGTTCGTCCTTTAGCATTTGATACCGATACGGATATCGTGTATTCAATGACTCTCGTTGCCAATGGTTTCGGACATCCGGAAACCGAGGTTCTGAGTAAGGGGTGAGGGTACGTGTTGGGAAGTTCACAAAGAACACCCAACCCCGCCCGCACATTAGCGGCCTCTACTAAGATATCGAATGACTTTTGAATACGCGCGTTAGTAATACGATGAATGATATGCAAACATTTTTTTCCCTAAACATGCGAGAATTGAATGGGTTCCTAAGTCGGTTTAATGCAACTAAAATTAACGTCAAAGTTGTATTTTAGCATGTGAGGTTCGTTTTAGTCTAATAAAACAAATAATGAAAAGAGTTGCTAAGAAGATGAACAAACGTGTTAGTAACGAGTTATAAATCGAATAAAAGACGCAAATATGACGATATGCATGAATATGAAAAAGTTTATGACACCTGATGGATTAACACGTGTTGACCGAGGTCAAAGAAAAAATATATCGAGATCTGAAGTATGTCTGAAAACTCGCTGTTTTGTCTAAAAAACGATGCTCGAAGAATAAAAAAACGAAATTGTGCCGCACTTCCTGACGGTCGCGCGACTCGCCTGGGACGCCGACGGGTCGCGTGACAGGCTGCCTCGGGATTTTTTCGAAAGTCGATAATTTTATTAAACCGCATACAAATATTGCATAATTTATACTCGACTTAATCTCGCGATATCCGTTATATTCGATATTCGATTATGAAATCGATATCGAATATTCGGAATGAAATTTGAGAAAAGAATGAAAAAAAGTGTTTAATAAATCGTTTCGAAAATTGAACTAAAAAAAATAATGTCGATTCTCTCAGCGTTAAAATCGTCATATTTTATTAAAAAAAGATGTAACGATTTTTTAGCATCAACGAGAGTTAATTTAGTTCTTGTTAGATACGATATTCGATTAGAGAATCGATATCGTATTTTAAGAACGTTTCGTTTTATAAAAATAATTTTGTAGTATCGATATTAGAAATAAAAAAATGCGACGAACGACCCATAATAAAAAAAGACCGAAGACGACGCTAGGACAAGAAAAAGATGAGGGAAAGACGAGAGAAGAGAAGAGAGAAATCGGGTTTGATTTTACACCCTCAACCTACATGCTTTGTTAACTCGGATCGGGGCTCGCCGGAATGTGGCTAAGGCACGGGAGCGTCGGGTTAATGTCGGTGAGTTGTGGTGGTTTTGGTTTGGACGTGAAGGGTAACGGATCTAAGGCCGGTTTTTTGTAGTCTCGGGTTACACTATCGGTTTCTCGATGCTAAGTGTGAGAGTCTCGAGGTGTATGAATAATTGGTTGATGTGTTGAATGTGTATGAATATTGTGTGTGTCGGGGATTGTATGAATTAATCGTGTGTGTATAATGTGTATGCAAAGGGTCCTATTTATAGGAGAAGAAGGTTGAGAGAGGTATCTTGCTTGTACGACAAGAAATACCAATCGGGATAGGAAATGTATGAAGTTGTGAGGAACGAGAATTCCGTTACTTGGCAAAGAAGAAAAGGGAAGCGGTTGAAAACAGCCTGCTCGGCCGGGTATTCCATGCTCGGTCGAATGCTCGATTCGGTATTCGGATAGGATTCCTACTTGAGATCGAATTCTACCTTTAACGGAATTGTTTAATATTTTTGTTGCTGATGTTTTGTGGAGTTTGAGCTCGAATCAGCCACGTGAGGTGACATGGCTGACTCACACGTCTCGAGAAAATATCTTTGACCGGGTTTGACTTGGTCGCTATAAGACGGTTTTACCCCCGGTGTCAGATTCGACCCAAATTAGTCTTATTTGACTCGAAACGACCCACTGGGCCTGAATTTGAGGTTGGTTTTGTGAAAGTTGTACTCCGTAAAAAGCCCAAGCCAAATATCCATGATTTCGAGCCCATTTCCGAGTACGTTAAAGCACGTTTGCGTCCGATCATCATCGGGTGTTTGTCGGAAACTGCTATAGACACCTGGCGGTCAAAATGTGGGTGTCTACACCTCTACTAAGACATCATCCGTGTTCGTGTACGCGCGCTAGTAAAATGATTAAATGATATGAACAGCGTTTTCGGCTAAGCATGCGAATTAAATGTGAGCTACGTCATTTTAATGCATCTTGATTCACGTCAAAGTGATTTAGCATGTGATGTTCATTTAAATAAATAAATGGCAAACATCGTAAATAGAAAACTCGTAAATTAATTACAAATTACACGGGCGGAATACATCCCGGAATTCACAATACAACGAGCAATAAAATAGAATAATCGAATCAGGAAACGGTAAATATTAACTATAAACGGACTCGTAAATAGTAAATATAAGTTAGACCGTAAATTGAATAAATGGACGAACTCCGATTAAATGCACATTATGTTGTGCATTAAACGGAGGACGGAGATATGGAACCTAGACGTGATGCTAGCCCGATCCTGAATCTCGATGCCTTGTCCCGACTTATCACATCGAAAATTGGCGTCTGGATTAGTCATGTATCGGATACGACTTAAAGAGTCGTCGACACAAAACTAATCGTAAAACACGTCGATCAAAGTCGTGAGAGTGAATTATAATGCATGAATTTTGGAAAATAGGATCACGTGATTGACTTTGCACGCAACGACTAAGTCGTAAAAAAAGACGAGGCTCGAATGACGCACTAAAGCTCTCGGTTTTCTGGGCTACAAGACCCACTCGATTGAGTCATGGCATGGACTCGGTCGAGTGCACCTCTGGAGTGGCTACTGCCCAATTTTTGGGGTGCTACTCGATCGAGTGGCCCATGGCACTAGGGGTGAGCAAAACCGGGTGCCCGAACCGGTTTAGAGGGTACCCGGTTTTTGAAAACCATTTTTTTCCGAACCAAAACCGGCCCGGTTTAAATAGGGTACCCGGTTTTTTTTCATATTGTAAACCGAAACCAAATCGGTTTAAACCCGATTCGGTTTTTATGACCCGGTTTTTAAAAAATATTGTTATCTTTGTTATAAACCAGTTTTTTGAACCGATTTCGAACCGGTTTTTGACCCGGTTTCACTAATTTGCATATCAATTTTTTATTTATTTTTGTTTAAAAGTGTAAACCGGTTCAAAACCGGGTACCCGGTTTTCAAAATTTTGAACCGAACCCGACCCGGTTTTTCACTAAAAAAACCGGTTCGGGTACCCGAACCGGTTTTCAGCTTCAAAAACCAGTTTTTTCGGGTTTTTTAAATCGGATTTTGGTTCGGTTTCGGTTTTTAAAACCGGCTCGGTTTATTTTGCTCACCCCTACATGGCACTCGGTCGAGTGGCCCCTGTACGAGGCATAACTCGTTTCGGAAAAGGGGTGGCTATTCCGATTTATTTATTTTTAAATCGATGGTTGGCCGAGTTGGATAAAAATATTGCATGATTTAAATTCAACTCGACTTCCGGTGTTATAATCGTGTAATATACGATTATAATACCGTCATCGGAAATTTGTGAAAAATGTTATTATGGGATTGAAAAATTTGATTAGTGACGAAATGATGTTCCTCCGCGTCACAACATCGAAACTAATCCTAGCGGATTATGTTATGTCGGTTTTCGCATCAACGGATTCCGTGCTAATCTTAGAAATGGAGTCAAACACGTTCAACTATGATCGACCACGATCACGTTACGCCCTTGAGTACATTGGGGCGGCGCTCCTCGAAAGGGTGCCACCTCCGTCGTGACTCGTAAAGGGATTAAACGGACTTTAGATGGTCGTCATAGTCAAACGGGTTCGAACCCGATTTTATTATTATGTATGTATACGCGGTAAATAAATGTTAAATGTTAGAATGCGAAGAAATAAAAAGTTAGTAACGAAATTGAAAAGTTAGTAAACGATAACTAAAATGTTAGTGTTAGTGTTAGTGTTAGTATACATAAAATTAAAAGTTAGTGTGTTAGTAGTAGTAGTAGTAGTAGTAATAATAATAATAATAATAATAATAATAATAATAATAATAATAATAATAATAATAATAATAATAATAATAATAATAATAATAATAATAATAATAATAATAATAATAATAATAATAATAATAATAATAATAATAATAATAATAATAATAATAATAATAATAATAATAATAATAATAATAATAATAATAATAATAATAATAATAATAATAATAATAATAATAATAATAATAATAATAATAATAATAATAATAATAATAATAATAATAATAATAATAATAATAATAATAATAATAATAATAATAATAATAATAATAATAATAATAATAATAATAATAATAATAATAATAATAATAATAATAATAATAATAATAATAATAATAATAATAATAATAATAATAATAATAATAATAATAATAATAATAATAATAATAATAATAATAATAATAATAATAATAATAATAATAATAATAATAATAATAATAATAATAATAATAATAATAATAATAATAATAATAATAATAATAATAATAATAATAATAATAATAATAATAATAATAATAATAATAATAATAATAATAATAATAATAATAATAATAATAATAATAATAATAATAATAATAATAATAATAATAATAATAATAATAATAATAATAATAATAATAATAATAATAATAATAATAATAATAATAATAATAATAATAATAATAATAATAATAATAATAATAATAATAATAATAATAATAATAATAATAATAATAATAATAATAATAATAATAATAATAATAATAATAATAATAATAATAATAATAATAATAATAATAATAATAATAATAATAATAATAATAATAATAATAATAATAATAATAATAATAATAATAATAATAATAATAATAATAATAATAATAATAATAATAATAATAATAATAATAATAATAATAATAATAATAATAATAATAATAATAATAATAATAATAATAATAATAATAATAATAATAATAATAATAATAATAATAATAATAATAATAATAATAATAATAATAATAATAATAATAATAATAATAATAATAATAATAATAATAATAATAATAATAATAATAATAATAATAATAATAATAATAATAATAATAATAATAATAATAATAATAATAATAATAATAATAATAATAATAATAATAATAATAATAATAATAATAATAATAATAATAATAATAATAATAATAATAATAATAATAATAATAATAATAATAATAATAATAATAATAATAATAATAATAATAATAATAATAATAATAATAATAATAATAATAATAATAATAATAATAATAATAATAATAATAATAATAATAATAATAATAATAATAATAATAATAATAATAATAATAATAATAATAATAATAATAATAATAATAATAATAATAATAATAATAATAATAATAATAATAATAATAATAATAATAATAATAATAATAATAATAATAATAATAATAATAATAATAATAATAATAATAATAATAATAATAATAATAATAATAATAATAATAATAATAATAATAATAATAATAATAATAATAATAATAATAATAATAATAATAATAATAATAATAATAATAATAATAATAATAATAATAATAATAATAATAATAATAATAATAATAATAATAATAATAATAATAATAATAATAATAATAATAATAATAATAATAATAATAATAATAATAATAATAATAATAATAATAATAATAATAATAATAATAATAATAATAATAATAATAATAATAATAATAATAATAATAATAATAATAATAATAATAATAATAATAATAATAATAATAATAATAATAATAATAATAATAATAATAATAATAATAATAATAATAATAATAATAATAATAATAATAATAATAATAATAATAATAATAATAATAATAATAATAATAATAATAATAATAATAATAATAATAACAACAATAACAACAATAACAACAACAATAACAACAACAATAACAACAACAATAACAACAACAATAACAACAACAATAACAACAATAATAATAATAATAATAACAATAATGTAATAAAAAAATAAAAATAAAATAATAATAATAATAATAATAATAATAATAATAATAGTATATACATAAATATATAAACATAAATATAATAAGAAGAGAGGAGAAAGGATGTCGAGGTTTGAATTACACCCTTAACTTACATGCTTAATGGCCTCGGAAACGAACTCGTAATAGCGACGGGAGCGCGGAAGTGTCAAGATATGTAGGGTGAGTTATGGTGTGTGTCTTCGACGAGTTTTGATCTCGGGATTTTGAATGTATTTGTGTGTGTGTGTGTGTATGAGTGCCTAGAACTCAAGGGTGATGAATGTTTGAAGGTTGAAGATGTAGTGTAAAATGTGACTGATTTTGGGTTGCCAAAATGTTGTAAGTGTAAGGTGATTAGGGTTGGAAAATGTTATGTAAAAAAGTTGTAGTGTCAAAAAGTTGTTTTTTTGTGATGGGTGATGACGGGGTATTTATAGGACAAATACCCCGGTTCAGGGTCACTCGATCGAGTGGCGCGGGTGCACTCGACCGAGTGCCCGGTCTGGGTCTGGATCAACCGGTTAATGGCCTTACTCGACCGAGTGGATGTGAGCCACTCGATCGAGTGGATCGGGAAGGAAGGAGTGTAAATAGGGCATGATTTGTTGCCTATTTTTGAATGAGATTTGGTTGTTGAGTCTTGATTCATTTTTTGTATTTGGACATAATGTGAGGCTGGTTCGTCTCGGGATTCGACCTTGACCGGGTTTTGACTCGGTCGCTAAAAGATGATTTTGACCCAAATTAGTCTCATTTTACTCGGGACGACCCACTGGGCCTGAATTTGAGGTTGGTTTTGAGAGATTTGTACTCCCCTAAAAGCCCACGTCGGATACTATTGATTCTGAGTCCGTATTCGAGCGTATTAAGTCACGTTTACGTCCGATCATCATCGGGTCTTTTGTCGGGAACTGCTATAGACACTAGCAGGCAAAATGCGGGTGTCTACAGATCGGCTAGGAGAAAGGGAAGAGAGAGACAGACCTGATAGCCCCGACGGGCATGGTTCGGTGTTCACATGGCTGACAAATAGGATCAACGGTAGAGGTAGTAAGTACACCCGTAGAAGTGTGTCCCCAGAAAAACCCGCCTCGGTAACCCATCACTCCAATAGCAAGATTGGTAGAGGCAAGACGAATATCAGAAGGATATATGAATGAGGAAGAATACAAGAAGCGGCACGAAGACCCGTCGTCGCCAAGAACTCATCGTCCTCCCAAAGAGAGGGCCACGAGCCCGGTAGACGAGAAGGAGTCTTCCAGAAGGAACAGAAGCCGCGGGGAGAGGAGAAAATAAAAGACAGCTTACATACCAAGATTTGAGCATTACGCTACACTTAACTGGCCAAGAGCGGAGATCTTCGACATAGAAAAGCATAACGAGAAGTGGGAGAACCCTAAGCCGGTTAGGGTTAGTCCCAGAAGTGATCAAAGCAAGTATTGCGCGGTCCATGATCAGAAGACACACACCACTAAAGAGTGTCGAAACCTGAAGGATGAAATCGAAGGCCTGATATGCCGAGGATCGTTGGCGGCGTCGAAGCAAGGAGCCAGCACAACAACAACAACAACAACAACAACAACAATAACAACAAAGACAAAGACAAAGATAACCCTGAGAGGAGAAAGGAGACCAACGTCATCCACGTAGTGGACGATGAGGCATCTAGAGGAGGAGGAAGCTGGCGAGAGGTTAAGCGACGCCTAAGGGAATTATCGCAGTACATCTGTGTAGACACCCAGATTTGGACCTGGTGGCTGCAGAAGTGCCCAACAAACACCCAATGACAATAGGACTGCAACGCGACGTGGGTTCGCGATGTTGTAGATAGTTTTTCTATAGAACAGATCAGATAATTACTCGGAAAAATTTAAACTAACATGATGGCAGCCTTAGTCGTGTCGTTACGGTCGCATAGACACTAATTAGAGTCAATTCCGACACCGGGACTCCCGAGTCGGTCCCGAAACTCAAACCGAGTCAGCACCGCGCCAAGCGAACCTCGGGACGCACACCCGAGGCCCACTAATGTTCACAGCGCTAGGTCAAGCCGCGTGACCCTTAATCCCAAAGTATCAAATTATCCTCCTGCCTCTCGGTTTTGGAAAGTATCAAAATCGTATCTTCAAAATCCCGACCGCCCCACCACACGCGTCTCAGCTTTACCGCGCCCAAGCCCAGGCGCCTGAGTCTTGGTGCGCCCCAGCTCAGGCGTCCATATGGGCGACGAGGGCCGAAAACACCTATAAATACCCCCCTCCGCCTCATTCATTCGACACAATTCTCATTCTTCTCTTCCCCCTCTAAACTCTCGCTAAGGGCTCGCACTCCGACACCCGAGGCAAACGATCCACTCAATCGTAGTTCCGATAAAAGTGACATCGACGCTACTCCTCACCTTCGAGCACTCCACTCGATATCGAGGTGCCTGTGATCGACTAGCTCAAGTCTAGTAGCGAAGCTCTGCCGGATTAGCCGCAGAACTAGCCCTTAGTAACGAAGCTCTGCCAGAGTAGCCGCAGGAAGGGTAAACGGTAACGGAGCTCTGCCGGAGTCACTGGTCAAGCTAGGAGGATTCGTCTGTTGAAACCGAGTCATCACTAGGTTGTCATCTAAACAAAACTTTCCATATTCGCACTTTCTTTTATTATGCACTACGATAACACTAAATGTGGACACTAGCTCCACGAGCATATACTAAAACACGTAAACGTCCCAACTTCAATCACGAGTACTAAAACACACTAAATAGACCCGAGTAATTCCGAGATCCGCACTCAAACTATCTATGCATCGTGCCCCGTTTAGTGTACACTCCGAGGGTGCAACTCCTCATAATGTGATTTACTTACATTCGCATTTACAGTTTTTCTTATGATTTATTGCTTTTATGACCTTATAATCGCATGCTAAATCACCTTACACGGAATTTAAAACGTAAAACAACTAAAACTGAACAAAGTGATGGTCGGATTCCATATTAGTCCAAATGCTCGCCTTATTAGGTTCGACGCATCTCTATTAATACCGAACTGACGCATCTTAAGCAGAATACCAGGTAAGGTATACCACGAGAATGACTAATATCCGTATTATCGCGTTAAAACTGATTTGCTAATACCTATAATATTAGTACTCTCTACTCTCCTACGTGCATCTTTTCATGGCCTGCTTGTCACGTGAAATCGCATGCAAAGAATGTAAACACAACTACTTTGACGACAATACTTACTTGTCCTTAAACAACCGACATAGTAAAAGACATAGGGTTAAAACAATGGAGGTTAGAGATTTTCCACCAAAACAAAAGAACTACGTTATCAGCCTACCGATTGATTAGTAGAGGCCGCTATAGTGCGGGCGGGATTGGGTGTTGACATCTATCGGATGTTGGCTTCCAAATACGTACCCTCACCCCTTATTCAGAATCGACGGTTTCCGGATGTCCGAAACCATTGGCAATGAGAGTCATTCCAGGCATGGAGTTCTTAAGGGTACAAGTCCTTATCTTTAGGTCCCGTGCCACTCAACTTTGAGCCAGCAAGGGATCAAAGTTGACTTGAACGGTTTCCGAGTCCCCATAATTGACTCGGTGGCGACACCACGAATCGGCAACGAATTCAGTTCACTAAAAAGGTCGCCTTACCAAATGAATCGGCCTTTAAACAATTACAACCACGACTCGATCGATTCCCAAACGGAAACACGGGTGCCCGCACCAGTCTAGTACAAGTCCGGATCGTTATCCAAATCGAGGTCCGAAACTTTGCCCCGTACGCGAGATCGGACTGGCCCCCGGCAGGGAGGGGGCTGCGTTGGTGGCCGCCGCCACACGATGAAAACAGGGTCAGTCCCGCGCGGGCACGCGTGGGGCGCCGGGCGGTGCGGACGGACGTCCACAGTTTGGCGACTCCGCTGGGGATTTGGAAACAAGTTTCCAGCGGTGGTGTTACTTGAACGAGGTCGGTGAAGCTCATTTCTTAGTTCCTAGTTGTGGTGACTACAGGTTTCGGCCCTAAAAAGCCCACCCTATCCGATATCAGGACCAATCGACCTCTTCGCGGTAATATCTTTAGGGACACGCGGAGAGATCCTCAGTTGACGCTCCGGCCGCCTAACGCGTAACCCGCGTGATTAATAAGCGGATAGTTCCGAATGGACGGTATGACACTCGTCTCCCCAGATAATTGTCAATGCCTAAGTAAAGACTATTCGTGGGCGGTAGCCTACCCTAACCCACCCGTGTCTGCATCCTGCATGAGTGTACGCATTCCTAGTTATGTGTAGCGTGTTTTCAAACAACCCAAATAAAACACTAAACATCCGGATTCAACCACGCCAACATATTCAACCGCACCCAATTCCGTTTTCAAAAAAAAAAATACCTCATCTTTTCAAAACGACCATTTAAACGTCGATACTCCCGACAAATCGTGATTTCTAAAAAGGGAAAAACATTTTTAGATGCCGTTATCATGGCAAATTTTACACTCACCAATTTCAAAAAATATATATAACATTTTCAATGCCATCATCTTGGCCAAAACAAAACCCGCTAACCACGAATACCGTTAATACCACCGAGACTCCCGATCAATGGAATCAAGGTATATCAAACGGTTACATTTTCATTTTCAAAAAAAATCTTTCTACGCACATACCGTTAACGCAACCGAAGCTTCAATTAATGAAGTCAAGGAACACAAAAACGGTTACACTTTCAAAACACTTTTTACAATACACACCCCCACCATCGAATGCGAGTTAGCACGACCGACGAACGTGGGTCACTAATTTTAAAAGTATTTTTTTCTAAAGAGTGAACGTTTTCTAAAAACACCGTTCACCACCTAAATCCCTCACTAAGGATTTGGTCACACTTTTAAGAACACTATCACTAGACTTCTTGCTCTACCATGAGCGTCACATACACCACGAGTATCGAACTAGCTAATTAATAGTAGTTTCGATAAAGGCATCACATGGTCATTTTCAAAACTGGTTCCTATAAGGACCATGCTACTTTCAAAAAAGAGAGACATTTGCACCTTTGCTATCGCCGAGTTTCCGGCCCACATATACATAACAACACACTTTCACGTCACAAGCGATGTCATCACGCCATCGTCGCACCATTCTTTTTAAATCCTCCCTTTCAAAATTTTTCAAAATCGGATGTTTTCGAAAAAAAAATATGCATCAAATCCTTTGATTCTGAGCCGGGATCGCGATCAACCTCTTACGTCGTACAATCGTGTGTTTAACTGTCTGTATTAGTTACGAGGATCCCCTCTACTCGAGGTCTTACATTTTGGGTCGTCTCATTTCGAGAAGTCCTCTTTAAACCTCACCACCGAGGTTTGTGTCAAATTGTCTCGTTACAGAGACACAAAAACTCAATAGGCGTTTCGCCGAACACACCAAGAGTCTAAAGCACCTGAGTCCCTAAGCTAATGACCGCATGCACACGCGAGTCGGGGGTCTCACTTCCGCGTCGCTCGATTAAGAGCATTCCTCAAGTCCCTAAATCACCCGGTAGGCCCCAACCTCATACTCCTCTCTTTCGTCTAGGAATGGCGTCGGGTAGCAACGAAGGTAGCATCGACCTACTCAATGCCTTGATGAACGTGGTCCATGGGATAATGGGGATAGTATCGTCGATTTCCTCCTCCATCGACGACGTCAGGCGTCGCCTCGAAACCCTTGAGGGGCCCGAGAGGAAACCCCAGGGAGGACATATAAGTCGAGAACTGGTACTTAGTGGGGATCCATATGTCGAATACGTCAGACTCGCACGTCCTGTCGAGCCTACGGGTCTTCGCCGTCCATTTAGGCAATTCACCGAATTGGGAGAATCTTATGCTGAAGCCCTCCGAAAACTGCAAGAGGCCTGGCTACTATGGCAAGTAGGACCCACCCCAGACCCACCTATAGAAAAGAGGGAAGCAGGTTGGAATCCTAATGCTTACTGTCCGTACCATCAAGGTCGGGGCCACGAGACCCAAGTATGCACCGAGCTCAAGCATGAGGTACATGACCTGATTAACAAGGGTGTCTACGTCCCCGTGGGATGTCTTCGGAGGAGAACCGGCTTCAGATACCAAGAGAGCAACCCGCGTGAACACAGGGAACCCAATCAATGAAGGTACCTCTAAAGGCATGACCGGTCTTAGTCAAAGTCTAGTTCATCCTAGGGCCTTGACTAAAGTAATAATAAATGTTTTGTCTTTTTTATCAAGTCTAGGGAGGTGCGAGGGGACGTGTCCTCCATCTACCACAAAACAAATTTAATCACGGGTACCTACCCCGTCTACTATTATCATCAATAAAGCAACTTACTTTTTTACAAACATGCCTCGACAAATCGCTTAACTTCTTTCAACAGTTTACTTTAACGCTTTAAAAGAACTCGACTTTATGCCAATTATCGATAACAATTGACTAAAATGCAAGGGCTGCCACGAACATCGCACTCAACTTCACCCTAAGAAGGAAATCTGGAATAAGAACCTTAGGTTCAGCCAACCACTGACCAAACAACAATAAGTTTGCAAACGAACTAACCGCCACCCAACCAGACTGACCAACAACGCAACCAAATGCGAAGTCGACCAAATATGTCTCAAGAACAGTCATATCTCTAGGAGTCAAAAACCTTAGAATACATGGAGATTTGTCCTTAGTGGTGAACCAAGCTACGGAAACCTAGAAAGTTTATAGCGAAAGCCTAACCCCATACCAAACCGAAGTGGGAACAATGTCCCGAGAATCCACAAAAATTAACTTCATACACATACCCCGCGAGGAAAACCAATTCGCCGATGCGTTATCCAAACTAGCCTCACTAATAAACATGCCCGATCACCTTTTCTCTATCCCTATCTGTGTAGAGAAAAGCGAACAACTAGCCTACATCCATAACCTCGAAACCGATGATACCCCCGAAGAATCTTGGTACAAAACAATCCTAGACTTTAAAACCCACGGGTCATATCCACCTAACACAAACACCAAGAACAAAAGAGCCCTACGAATACAAGCCACACATTACGTCCTAAATCAAGGGCTACTATACAAACGAACCCCGCAAGGAGTCCTCCTTAGATGCATAAACAAAAACCAATCCGAGAGAGTCATGGAAGAAGTACATGACGGAGAGTGCGGACCCCACATGAGTGCACACCTACTAGCCAGTAAAATAATGAGACTGGGCTATTACTGGATTACCTTAGAGACAGACTGTCGACGTCACGTTCGCCACTGCCACAATTGCCAAATATTCGCCAACATCCAACACCTACCTCCCTATCCTCTACACAACATAGCCAACCCCTGGCCTTACTCTACTTGGGGGATAGACATCATAGGAAAGGCACACCCATCAGGGGCCGACGGACACTGCTTTATACTAGTGGCCGTCGATTATTTCACCAAATGGGTAGAGGCTGCCTCTTACACCGTACTAACCTCAAAGCAAGTAGTCAAATTCTTACAAAACAACATCATCTGCCGCTACGGCATACCTCATAAGATCATCAGTGACCAGGGGGCTCATTTTAGGGCCGACACCCAAAAACTCCCAGACAAATACAAAATCCAAAGAAATAAATCCTCACCCTATAGACCGCAAACGAACGGAGCCGTAGAAGCAGCTAACAAAACCATCACCACAATCCTTAAGAAAATGATAGACAACTACAGGGATTGGCCAAACAAAATGCCCTTTGCCTTATGGGGGTACCGAACATCATATAGAACACCTACCGGAGCCACACCATATTACCTAACCTACGGCTCCGAAGCTGTCCAGCCAATAGAGCTAGAAATACCGTCACTAAGAATATTAGCCGAGAGCGGTATCCCTGAGGAAGAATGGAACCAGAAACGGTATGACGAGCTAGTACTTCTAGATGAACGTAGGATACATGCCCTATCCAACGTACAAGCTTAGCAACAACGAATCCAGCGAGCATTTAACAAGCGAGTGAAATCCCAAAACGTACACGAGGGAGATTTAGTAATTAAGTCCATTAGAGCACCCCTTCCCGTTGACCCTAGAGGGACATTCAAACCAAATCGGGCGGGCCCATACCTCGTTAGGAAAATACTAGACGGTCAGGAGTTCTCAGCTCCAACCAACATGGATCAGCTCAAACGATACTACCCGTAAACGCCCTGAAAACCACGTCCCGACCTCCGGCTTAGGGGGAAGCAAAAAAAAACAGCAAAAAAAAAATCAAATTCGCATCGATAAATGGCATAAACGAGTCTAAGGCAAAATCACTCATACTTTTCGAAAGAACTACGAACATGGTTTGATTCCGCCTAAAAACGGATACGAAGGCAACCTCTCTCCGGGTACAACCAAAACAAGACAAAATAAACAGAAAAATCGGTTAATCGATTCATGTGCAAACCGGGACTCCTTTCACGTCCCGACCAACGAGTGATTTAAAATGACGAAGCACAAACGACGAGCCGAGGACGGGGTGAAAACCCGAAAGGGCGCCCCTGGCAAAATGAAGAATCGAGTTGCGAGCCATAAAAAAGGAAGAAAAAAAGAGCAAAAAAATAGTGAGCCGAGGATGGAGTGAAAACCCGAAGGGCGCTCTGGGCAAAATGAAGAATCGAGTTGCGAGCCACCACGAAAAGAAAAACAAAAATATACGTGCTTCTCATTAATAACAAAATTCGGTTAAATCGAGTCTTTGTCGAGGCATTTACATCAAACATTTGAAACCCGGATATCCCGGAAATCAGCAACGTGTCAAAACTCCAAAAAAAACCTAGTACTAATAAGCCACATAATACCAACTAACAATACATAATACAAACGGCTGGGCTCTACCGGCCCAACTTTTCCTTCCCTTATCCATCCGGGTGTACCTGCTTGCCTTCCTCACCCTCGATCTTCTGAAGTCAAGCTTCTAACGCCCTAGCCAAAGACGAGCCTAGCAAGTCAAACTTTCCTTCATCTTCCGCGATTTTAATATGGGTCTCGTTAGTCTTGGCCCGCTTAGATGAACTGACCGAACTAGGATCGGTAACACTGTCTTTGATCAGGCACTTAGTCTCTCGAGTCATCTCCTCGCCCCTTAGCAGCGCGGTCTTCCTAACTTTTGAGTTGCTCTGCCTTGACGGGAGTTCACAAACCCTCTGCCGACCGGAGGCAATTTTGATCGGTCGAACACTTCCCTTAACAAAGAGATGCAAAAACTTCTGTTCCCAAGACGCTCTAAAGTTCATAAACAAATCCTCTGTCCACGCGTCAAAACTAGTGATAAATTTAGAATCCTTTGGAACGGAGGGTCTAGCACCCATTTGATTTGACAACATGCACGGGTAAATATAAACCTGATCCCTCATGGATAGTATTAGCAAAGCCCAAGTCGAAGACGAAAATGGAAACCCAACATACCCACTAATATTTCACCACGGGATGGACCACCTGATGACAACGTCCCCTTTAGCCAAATAGGAAAGCCAATCCTTTTCCTCGCGGACCTTGCCCCACACCTGCGCAGTCTTCCGACCCGTGAAACCCCTATAGTTATAAGCTTTGATGCATCGGGGAGGGTCGACCAAACCAAGCCGCTCTTGCAACCAAACATGCACAAAACACGACAAAACATCACACCTCCAAGCCAAAACAACCACAAAATGAAGAAAACCAATTTTCAAAGAAACATAACACAAAAGTATACTTGTAAAATGATACGGGAACCTCGGAAGGATGTATCGTGAAACCGAGCCCGAGCATTAAGACCTAGGACAAGCTCACCCAAAATAAGCAAAGAGGGTGATCGTCCATGTTCCATCCCCATCACCACGTCCAAAACTCGAGGGCTGTCCCAGCCTTCACGAGCCCTCGCATCCTCAAAGAGATGATAGCAAGCCATCCCAACATTAAAAGCACTCCTACATGCTAAGGCCGACACGTAATGAGAGCCAACCTGTGAGAATGTCTTAGAAAGCAACTCTAAGTTAATACCATCCCTACCAAAATAACCTTTAGCCTCCTCCAACGACGAAAGATCCAAAAAATGGTAAAACCGCTCCACATAAGCGTCGTCCCCATAAGGCACACAAGGTCGAAACGAACTCCACCCACCTATGACATATATCTCTTCGGACAAAGGACAAATTTTACCCCTGGGAAAAGCAAAAACATGGCCCTTCGAGTCCCAAAACCTAGAGCATGTTAATAAAAAGTCATCCTGTACCTTGACTCGACTTAGCGCGACAACCACCGATAAGCCATCATTCAAACAAATCTCGGGGTCACACTTCTTAAAAGAACTAGCCCACTCGGAAAGGACATTCCCAAAACCCGACATGACCCTAAATATAAGTGTGCTACACCCTACGGATATACTAGTATGTTTAAAACAAGCACCCACAACCCGTATATATAGTCCTAATCCCTCAAGAATTAGGAAACGATGAAAAATTTCCATAACCCGGACTCGAACCGCACCGGCCCACGCGCCCGGGTTGCCGGCCGCTCAAGCCCAAGAGGCCCAGAACCCAGGAGCCTTAACCTAAGCGTCTGTACCCAGGAGGGCGGCACGTCAAACAAACCCAAAGGTAGAAGAAACGATTCCGTATCATAACCATGGCTACCACATAACACCCCGGACATCGGGAACGACCTCCCGGAACCGTTAAAACCCGCCCCGAAAACTGAAGCACACATGCAGGAGCTGCAAGCACGCGAATCCACCCGTCGAACCCTCAGGACTTAGACGTTTTTTTTATTTCTTAGGAGGATAAGCTACCCCACCTAGGCGTGTTGTAGCCTATTGGCAATCATCGTCAAGTCGCGTCTGTAGCCTAACAAGGCAATATTACGAGTATGCAAAAAGTGGTCTAACTTTTTCAAAAATTGCCCGGACTTAAATTCCGATTTCGCACTAAACTCGTTATACTCAGTCAAAACACACCAATGTTTACGTTAGCATTTTACATCTCGTCTATCTCGAGTCAAAACATTTTAATCGACGTACTATCTAATCCGATTTCCGGCTCAAACTAATGCATTTCAAAAAAATCCTAAAAAGCATTTTCGTACTCTCAGGCAATATCAACGCATTCTAAGACACCCTAAACTACGACAAAGTCGCAAACAAACCGAACCTGAAGTGATTACTTGTCAATTTAGGTAAATAATTCGCCAAACAAAAACACAAGACTAATCCAGTTAATTCAAGTACTAAAATTTTAAAAAACAAATATACAACATATATAAATTCACACACAAATCGAGGCTAGGAGGGACCCCTAGAAGCCACACCAACAGCTAGCACAACCTCGCAAAGGTTGTCATCTAAACCTAGATCCTCCAAGTCTATAAGAGGAGACTCACTACCATCCATTCCCGACAGCATGTCTAAAGTAGCCGTCTCGGGGACTCCTCCGATCTCCTCATTAGCACCCGTAGCCTTAGCCTCCCTTTTGGCCCGATGCCTAGCCTCACCTTGCGCGGAGGTCTCACCCTGAGACCGAGCCAGCTGCTCCTTTAGGAAGGCGATCTCGTCGGCCCGAGATTGCAGGAGCCGTTGCGCCTTAACCTCTCTCGCCTCAAGCTCAGTCACCCGAGTCTCCAATTGTCCCATCATATACGGGACATCCTGCAAATACATTTAAACATTAGGAAAATACACCAGCAGCCTAGAAAAATTACCCTAGTCACGTAAACTCATCGATCGAGGCCCCGAAGTGTCACGGGAGACCCTCGAGGCATAGGCCCAGAAGCAGTTAGCGGCCTGCCATAAATGCTGATGGCAAGCCGATGAAACCTGAAAGATGAAACCATAGAAGTTAGGCAAACCGACCCTAATTCTTAGAGCCCAAACGAAGAACAAAAAAAACTCATCCGGTACACCCGGTCACGCCACTCAATCCGGACATCCATCTCCTCAGCAGAACATGGGGGGAGGGGCTCAGTAAAGGGTATCCCAGCTGCATCCACCCTAAGAAGCGTCAGAGAAAAATTTGGGGGCTGGATCTCATCAGCCGGGTCGCCCTAGCTGAGTCAGGTCGGCCAGGAAGGGCAAAATCCTAGTGCTGAACCCCTCACCCTTGTCTGAAAAGTGGGTCGACCCTAGGAAGGACCACAACCATAACCGGGCATCCTGCTCCGGCGTGTTGGATTCTTGACCCTCTAACACCGCCACTCGCTCGAAGTGATTGGTGATGTACGAGATCACCAAAACATGAGGCGCACTATATGCCTCACGCGGTAAACAATCCCTGATGAGGTCCCGAACCCCATCACCATCTAGACTAGGGCCTTCGGCGGCCCACCTAATCCTATCCGGCCCCCAGGGCAAACCGGAAATCATGCCAAAATCCTCTAGGGTCATGCCAAAAGCCATGTGGAAGGTCGAGGCAGTATCATGAAAGCGATCTATCATCGCCCTAATCACCCTAAGGTTGCACTTAGTCTTGCAACCTACCAACCTAAGCCACTGCCTAACCACGGGACCTAGAGCAGTATTCGCGATAATACCCTTTAACGCAGGGGTCAAAGTCTGAAAGTAAATATCGAGACACGTAGTAAAACCCGAGAAAGTCCTCATCGGACCTGGGGGCTGCAAACCAAAACAATGCAAGGATAAACAAAACAAACCTAACCTAACCCGAGCCAAAAAAATAAAACCTGAGACATAACTAATAAGCACGAATAGGACACTCACCAGACCCCGCACGACGCGATGAGAAATGTGGCGATCAAGGTGAAACATCAGCTGATGACCGTCCCAGTCCCGAGCCCACTCGGGATCTTCATAAACAACCTCCTTATCCTCCGGTGCAGGATCCGGGGCATGAGCCCTCCAAGCCACAGTCTCTGGAAGCTTAAGCTTCTTCACTCTATCAAAGTCAGCCTCGTTAATAGTTTCGGGATAGCGACGCTGGGACGAGATACTCCGATGTCTTCTGCGAATCCCTCGGGGAGTCTGTGAACTCGTCCCGACAACCTCTCCACTAGCACCAACCGAGGAGGTTCCCTCGGGACGCTCAGTATCATCTCTAGCTATGGAATCAACAAAAAAGAGAAAACGAACAACATGTCTCTATTCAGGCTAAAACAACTTAAACAAGTCAAAATAGGGTCAAAATTTCGGATAGGGATATCAAAATTCTGAGAAAGCCGTTAGCACCCATTCTCGATCCCGATCACAATGGAAGTGATTTCGGGAAAATCCGGCATCGTTACGACACCTTTTGGTCCGTCTTAAGACACACAAAACCTCACGGAAAGCCCTAGGAGCCACCCTAGCCCATGAAAACCGACAAGGGAGCCACCCACATCCTCACAAACACTATTTAAGCAAGATTACGCAAAATAAACACGGGAATAATCAAGAAACGGTCCTTAATCCTAGCACTCCAAACACATTCCCGTAACAAGCCATTGTCGCACCTCAAAAAACCCTTATCAAGCTTATAACGACTTCAACAAGCTCTAATCAACTTTAATTTAACAACGAAACCAAGCACAAGCATCAAAACTTAGCAGATCAAAAACACCCAAATCGATTTTCTAGGGTTTTCAACAAAACGAACTCGTAATCAATCAAATCAAGCAAAACCGACAATAAGCGAACAAAAAACACTTACCCGGGGTCGACATTGTCGTAAATAACGGAAATCGAGACAAAATTTGGCAATAAAAGTCAAAGAATCGATCTTGAGGCGAAAGGCGAGACGCGTTCAATTATTGAGAAATGAAACGATCGCCCCAATCTTCGATTACTCAAACAGACCCGGACCACGAAAATCCGACCGCTCCAGCTTACGCGCTTAACTTCTAGCGCGCTGGGGGCTGGGCGCCTGAGTCCTGGGGCGCTGAAGAATGCGCGCTTAAACAGCCCAGTACAGACTAAATCAAAACAAACAAAACTCTAAATTCGATACACATAAAACATGCACCTACTAAGACAAGCAAAATGACAATAATGGGACAACTACTAATCAACATCGATAATACACTCTCGACCATAAAACATGCACTTAACCTAAACGTTGCACCCAGACGCGTAACAAAACAATCTAGACTAACATATTTGAACTCTGAACAGACCCAAATGCATAAACAAACCAAGACAAAAGCAAGAACAAACCCAAACAAAATAAGACAAACTCACAAAACAAAAACAAAAACCCTTAACTAAAACAAATAAGCAAACAACATATCTTGCCCAAGGGACGTTAGTATCCCGAAGGCACAGCAACAGCAATCGTGCCCGAGGGATGTTAGTATCCCGGAGGCACAACAATTTTGCCCTAGGAACGTTAGTATCCCGAAAGGCAGCTGCTCGAGCGGAGACTGACGCCCTCGAGCAGTATTCAATAGCAATTTTCATCCGATTGGAGATTGACGTCATCAGATGATTCATTTTGCTTTAGGGACGTTAGCATCCCGAAAGACAACTTTTAGAGTGGATACCAACGCCCTCGAAGAAGTCTGATACCTCCACAACAATTTTCGAGTGGATACCAACGCCCTCGAAGGAGTCTGATACCTCAACAACATTTTTCATTCGTGAGGAGACCGATGCCCTCGAATGGTTTATCTTGTCCTAGGGGTCAGAGCATCCCCGAAGACGGCTGCTCGAGTGGAGACTGACGCCCTCGAGTAGTTTAGCAACAACAAGCTTGTCCTAGGAGTCAGAGCATCCCCGAAGATAGCTAGTCGAGTGGAGACTGACGCCCTCGAGTAGTTAGCAACAACAATTTTGTCCTAGGGGTCAGAGCATCCCCGAAGACGGTTGCTCGAGTGAAGACTGACGCACACGAGTTGTTTAGCAACAACAATTTCGTCCTAGGGGTCAGAGCATCCCCGAAGACAGCTACTGGAGTGGAGACTGACGCCCTCGAGTAGTTAGCAACAGCAATTTCGTCCTAAGGGTCAGAGCATCCCCAAAGACAATTACTCGAGTGGAGACTGACGCCCTCAAGTAGTTTAGCAACATCAGGTTTGTCCTAGGGGTCAGAGGCATCCCGAAAGACAGCTACTCGAGTGGAGACTAACGCCCTCGAGTAGTTTATCTCATTTCGTTTTGTCCTAGGGGTCAGAGGCATCCCGAAAGACAGTTACTCGAGTGGAGGCTGACGCCCTCGAGTAGTTCATCTCATTGTGTTTGGTCCTAGGGGTTAGAGCATCCCGAAGACGGCTGTTCGAGTGGAGACTAACGCCCTCAAACGTTTTATCAAGGGTTCACAAGCATCCCGAAGGAAACATTTGTTTAAATAAAGGCAAACACATAAGAGCGCTCATTGCACGTACTCTTAACGCGTCACCTACACACTAAAAACATTTTAAAACTAAAATAAACCGTGTAAAACAAGTCGAAGAAGACAGAGCGCGCGCGCATAAAAAACAAGAACAAGATATCAAGCAACGGCCCGGGCCCAAGCAAGCAACCACAAGCGAAGACGTCAGGTATGATTTCTAAGCTATTGCTGGCGAGCCTCAACACGTAGTCTACTGGACTTAAAACGACCCGACCGGACAGCCATCAGGTCGTAATCTTCGATTGACCTGGGCGGCTATACGTTGACTTTCGCCTCGTCCAAGCCTCAGTCAAAGTGGGGGCTTCTGTAGACACCCAGATTTGGACCTGGTGGCTGCAGAAGTGCCCAACAAACACCCAATGATAATAGGACTGCAACGCGATGCGGGTTCGCGATGTTGTAGATAGTTTTCTATAGAACGAATCAGATAATTACTCGAAAAAATTTAAACTAACATGATGGCAGCCTTAGTCATGTCGTTACGGTCGCATAGACACAAATTAGAGTCAATTCCGACACCGGGACCCCCCGAGTCCGTCCCGAAATTCAAACCGAGTCAGCACCGTGCCAAGCGAACCTCAGGATGCACACCCGAGGCCCACTAATGTTCACGACGCTAGGTTAGCAAACCGGAAACCTTAATGCCCAAGATATGTATTATACTCTCCCTCTCGGTTTTGGAAAGTATCAAAATCGTATCTTAAAAATCTCGACCGCCCCACCACACGCGTCTCAACTTCACCACGCCCAAGCCCAGGCGCCTGAGTCTTGGTGCGCCCCAGCTCAGGCGTCCATATGGGCGACGAGGGCCGAAAACACCTATAAATACCCCCCCGCCTCATTCATTCGACACAATTCTCATTCTTCTCTTTCCCCTCTAAACTCTCTTTAAGGGCTCGCACTCCGACACCCGAGGCAAACGATCCACTCGATCGTAGTTCCGATAAAAGCGACATCGACGCTACTCCTCACCTTCGTGCACTCCACTCGATACCGAGGTGCCTGTGATCGACTAGCTCAAGTCTAGTAGGGAAGCTCTGCCGAATTAGCCGCAGAACTAGCCCTTAGTAACGAAACTCTGCCGGAGTAGCTGCAGGAAGGGTAAACAGTAACGGAGCTCTACCGGAGTCACTTGTCAAGCTAGGAGGATTCGCCTGTTGAAACCGAGTCGTTACTAGGTTGTCATCTAAACAAAACTTTACATATTCGCACTTTCTTTTAATATGCGCTACGATAACACTAGATGTGGACACTAGGTCCACGAGCATCTACTAAAATACGTAAACGTCCCAACTTCATTCACGAGTACTAAAACACACTAAATAGACCTGAGTAATTCTGAGATCCGCTCTCAAACTATCTATGCATCGAGTCCCGTTTAGTGTACACTCCAAGGGTGAAACTCCTCACAACAATGTGATTTACGTACATTCGCATTAACAGCTTTTCGTATGATGTATTGCTTTTATGACCTTATAATCGCATGTTAAATCACCTAACACGAAATTCAAAACGTAAAACAACTAAAATTGAACAAAGTGATGGTCGGGTTCCGTATTAGTCCAAGTGCTCGCCTTAATAGGTTTGACGCATCTCCATTAATACCGAACCAGCGCATCTTAAGCAGAATACCAGGTGAGGTATACCACGAGAACGACTAATATCCGTATTATCACGTTAAAAATGATTTTCTAATAGGTATAATACTAGTACTCTCTACTATCCTATGTGCATCTTTTCATGGCCTGCTTGTCACGTGAAATCGCATGCAAAGAATGTAAACACAACTACTTTGACAACAACACTTACTTGTCCTTAAACAACCGACGTAGCAGAAGATATAGGGTGAACACAACGGATGTTACACTATTTCCACCACAACAAAAGAACTAGGTTATCAGCCCACCGATTGATTAGTAGAGGCCGCTATAGTGCGGGCGGGATTGGGTGTTGACATCTATCGGATGTTGGCTTCCCATTACGTACCCTCACCCCTTACTCAGAATCGACGGTTTCCGGATGTCCGAAACCAATGGCAATGAGAGTCATTCCAGGCATGGAGTGCTTAAGGGTACAAGTCTTTATCTTTAGGTCCCGTGCCACTCAAATTTGAGCCGACAAGGGATCGAAGTTGACTTGAACGGTTTCCGAGTCCCCATAATTGACTCGGTGGCGCCACCACGAATCGGCAACGAATTCAGTTCACTAAAACGGTCGCCTTACCAAATGAATCGACCTTTAAACATTTACAACCACGACTCGATCGATTCCCAAACGGAAACACTGGTGCCCGCACCCGTCAAGTACAAGTCCGGATCGTCATCCAAATCGAGGTCCGACACTTCGCCCCGTACGCGAGATCGAACCGGCCCCCGGCAAGGAGGGGGCCGCCGCCACACGATGAAAACCGGGTCGGTCTCGCGCGGGCACGCGCGGGGCGCCGGGCGGTGCGAACGGACGTCCACAATCTGCTACCCCGACCACTCAAAGCCGGCCGCCATCCCAACCTCAGCATCACAGCCGACGATTATGGACGGGTGATATACCCTTACAGCGTCCCGTTGGTCCTAGCAGTAAAGATTAGTGGCACCTGATCAAGAGATGTATGATAGACACCGGCGCCTATACCAACCTGTTGTATAGAGAGACCTTCGAGCAAATGGGGCTCGACAAGAGGCACCTCAAGCCACGTTGTACGGGTTTTCGGGGACCGACATGATACCTATGGGGACGATAGAACTCCCCGTAACATTTGGAGAGGGGGCAACGGCCAAGACGACGGCGACCCAGTTCATTGTAGTGGACGCCAAGTCGGCCTATTACACGCTGATCGACCGAATAACCCTCGACGAGGTACACGCCCTAGTAACCATACGAGCCCTGACCATGGCCTACCTCACCGACAATAAGACCGAAGGCAAGCTATACGCCGACCAAGATTCAGTCAGGTCTTGCACTTCGGCAACCCTAAAGCGATCCCAGGAAGAGATGAAGGGTAAGAGAAAAGTCGACTCCAGCCCCGACGGCGGAAAGGCCACGGCCTCAAAAGCGCTCAAGATTACCGAGCATGTGACTCCCTTCCCGAACGCTTAAGGCCCGGGGAAAAGTATGATGGTGGAGCTGGAGCCAGGCCGACCCGTGCTGATTGGAGCTGACTTAGACCCAGGGTACCAACAACGCCTCGTCAGCCTGCTGAAAGAAAACGGCGACGTGTTCGCCTACTCGGCGAGCGAGATGCCTAGGGTAGACCCCGATGTCACTGTGCTTAAGCTAAATGTTGATCCACCCTGCTGGCCGGTTAAGCGGAAAAAGAGGACCATGTCGACTGAGAAGGACGATGCCATCCGCGAAGAGGTAGACAAGCTGCTGAAGGCAAGATTCATAGAGCCTTGAGATTACGCCAAGTGACTAGCAAACGTAGTAATGGTAAAGAAATCATCAGGAGCCTGACGTATGTGTGTTGACTTCACTAACCTCAACAAGGCGTGCCCGAAAGACTGATATCCGCTACCAAGGATTGACCAGTTGGTGGACGCCACCAGCAGACACTCCATGTTAAGTTTCTTAGATGCCTTCTCTGGCTACCATCAAGTCTTCTTGTGGGGGCCAGACAAGGTCAAGTGCACATTTATCACAAGCGTCGGCACATTCATGTACAAAATGATGTCGTCTCAGTTGAAGAATGCCGGTGCCACCTATCAGAGGCTGGTGGACAAAATCTTCCAAGGACAACTGGACAGAAATATGGAAATGTAGGTGGATGACGCGATTGTTAAAAGCGAAGAGGACGAGAAACACCCAGATGACTTGAAAGAGACATTCCGGTCGTTATGGAAGTACGAAATGAAGCTGAACCCTAAGAAACGCACATTCGTCGTAAGGTCGGGGAAATTTCCAGGTTTCTTGGTAAGCGCCATAGAAATAGACGCCAACCCAAAGAAGGTCAAAGCTATACAAGATCTGTCGGAACCAAGAATGATAAAGGATATCCAAAGGCTCACCGGGAGGATGGCTGCCTTAGCACGATTCATCTCTAGGGCAGCCGACAAGTCCACCCCATTCTTCAATGTGCTAAAGGGGAATAAGCAGTTCAAGTGGGAAGAGGAATAGAAAGAAGCCTTTGCAAATCTGAAGGAACATCTAATGACGTTGCCAACCCTAGCGAGGCCGATAGAAGGGGAGAAATTGTACGTATACATCGTTGTTACCATCGTAACAGTAACTGCCATCATACTCAGATAAGAGGATAAAACCCAACAGCCAATCTATTTCATCAGCCACGCGCTGGGGCCGGCAAAGAGGAACTACCCAATGGTAGAGAAGGCGGCATACGCCGTAGTGATAGCTGCCAGGAAGATGCGCTTATACTTCGACGCGCACCCAATAACCGTCCTAACAAACTTGCCTCTTGAAAAGGCGTTAAAAAAGTTCAAAAAGTCGGGGCGGATGCTGAAGTGGGCCGTGATATGGCTAAAGTCGTATTACCAAATCAAGTTATCCTAATACTACTAACAAGAAGCTAGTAGTAAGTAGGGAATCGTATCCACAGGGAGAAGGTCAAACTGCTAGAAGCTATGGCGATTCTTAATTGCTCAAACGCTTGGGTTGATTGATTAACTAAGACTAGAAATACGTAATCAAAATATGAATTAATCAATTAAAGGAAAATCTAGGGCTATTGGTTCACAATGAGTAGACAAATGATCATGCGAGAATAACCGATAAACACACAAACATGCTAGTTGGCTATAAAAAGTCCTCTCGGATCGAAATCAACCTAGGAAGACACTAACGGGCTCTTGCTACTTATTAGGCTTCCTACCGAATCACATGTGGCTCTAATCTCAACTCGGCTCTCGCACATGAACTGAAATTTTCCTAATACGATTAACAAGTTGTGGCCTTTAACAAATTAATCATCTTTTAGAGCATGTAAACAAGGCACTAGCATATATATGAATTCATCAAAAATTCAAAAAGAACTTAAATTCTACCCATCGACCCCCCTTGACCCTAGTAACGGAATTAGCTGCTCATAATTAAATTGACACGAAATAAACAACTGATAATGAAACGCATAATGATCGATATGGAAAAAGGAAAACTAATAAAATCAATACTAGAAATGAAAATAAACAATTAAGAACATAAAAGATGAATAAGGAATTTGAAACTGATTTAAATGATTACCGATTGGAAATTTAGCAAGAACAAGAGTAAATCTTCAAGGTAGAGAATGAAAAAATTATTATTGTTCTAATACTATGCTTAGGATTCTTAGGAATGAAAAAGTTACGTTCATTTGAATTACAAAAGCATTCCTATATAGCCAAATAAAGAGGAAGCTGAAAAGACACTACAACTATGTCGTCCCAAGTGGGGATGGAGGCCGTCCCGATTCGGGATTAAAGTTATCCCATGGGACGAAGATCGTCTCTATTTGGGACAGCTGAAACATCCAATTTTGCTCCATTTCTTAATTTTTGCCGTGAGTGAGACAATAGGTATGACATCCATCCCTAGGGACGGACCTGGGGACTAACAAAAAGGACTCCTCTAGTCTTCTAAACTTTATGATATGGTTCCAACTCGACTCGGGATCAATTCATGACATCCACGCAACCTCGGTAGCAACACCTAACTTGTGGATAAATAATCACCGACCTCCATGTGATCCATGATGAAAAGGGAAAAGGCGTCCATAACGCCTATTTCCCTACAAAACTAACAAAACACTACAAAACACACTAGAGGAGAAGATTAGTTCCCAAAACCGCTTCTAAGAGTGCATTTAACACGATAAATACATGGAAAACGGAGGACAAAAGCATATAAAATATTAACACATCAAAATCCCCCAAACTGGACTCTTGCTTGTCCTCAAGCAAGCATCATCAAACATGACAAAACAAGAGCGGTGAGCAAAACCAAGTATCCCAGAAATGACAAATCCCATTGACAAGCTCTAGAAAGGTCACAATTCAATCTCAATTCAAACACGGGATGCAAGATAAGCACACATGGTTTAGAATTACATGGCAAAAATATGAGGGAGACAAGTACTAAGACATTTCAACTCTTGCATGATCCTTATTGACATCAGACTCCTCACGGGTTCACTCTTCACTCATTTTGTAAACGGGTAGTATATTATGAGAACACTCACCTACTACGACTCATAAGAATGCGTCCACGACGTAGGATGGTAAATATTCCAAATTCCATTGACAATTTATCACAATTTGCACAAAAGAAGCTAACAAAAGGACAAGAGAAGGCTCGGGTGAAGGATAGAAGGTAGACAAACGTTATGGACATGTGGAGCTAAAGGTTAAACTAGCAACAATCCAAACGCGCTAAGAATGCTCAAACCACGACAAACACCACTTAGTCATTTTTAAATCAATACAAAACATCATATGTATCGAATTATAACCTCAACCAACATCACTTCCCAATTCAATATCAATTATAAATAACTTGGAAGTAACATTATCTTTTCTTTCACTTCTTTCTTCTTGTTTTTTCTTTCTTTTTTTTTCAACTTCTTTTTCAACATTTTTTTTTCTTTTTCCTTCAACTTCATTTTTCATTTTTCCACAAAAGAAACCTCGGGAATCAACAATCCTGGAAAAAAAATTCTCACATTATTATCAACATTCACCACAATAACCTTAATGAGCACCCATAACGCATCCGACAATTACTAGCATAACAAGATAGGCATGATATTAGGAGCTAAATATTGTGGGATATAAAAATAAGCATGTGGGTTCAAAAGGCTAAGATATATTATGTGAGAAAACAGCGGCATAGCTTCAAGTGCGAACTGATCAAAAACATCACGAAAAATGGAACAAAAACCATTCATTTGCGTAATTATGCAACGCATAATACGAGGAGACCTACTCTCACCTAAAAACGATCGATTAAACATGAATCAATCCAAAAGGCTCTAAAAGTCGCATTTTGTAGCTTTACCAACATCAAGGATCAAGTATACTTTGTCTTAGTCTCATCATCACATACAAAAATGCCAAAACATCACCGAAATGTACAAATCCTGAAAACCAAGCTTAAAAAGATATATGAACGGAAAATCGCAATGCTATGCAAGGGGATAAGCACAACGGGGTAACAACATACCCATGGACAATGAACGACTAATTTATTTTTGAGAAACAATTTTCAAATTTTTTTTTCAATTTTTTCTGAGATTTTCCAAGATTTTTCGAAACAAACAAAAACAACTATATAAACCAATCCCTCCCCCAAGCTAGAACAACACATTGTCCTCAATGTGGCAAAACACAACAAACCGAAAAATTGGCTTCCGGTGTAGAAGGCAACAAACCAATCATAACGTGCTAAAAAGAGAGATGAGGATTGACAAATAAAAGAAAAACTAAGCAAAGACACATACGCCATTTTTAGAAACTTTCCCATGCTAGCTTGAAAGTAGGCACTGTTCCATTTCATTCATTCGAGCATCATTACGCCATGATTCTGGAGTATCTGAAAAGGACAAGGCTAATACAAAACTTTAAAAAAAAAACCAATTGTCCAATCAATTACAACAAAACTAAATTGTCTAAATCAAACCAAAACAAGTCCAAAAAACGCTAAAAGGAAAAAGTAGTCCAAAAATCCAAACAAAAAAAACAAATAAAAACAAAAATTTCAAAACTACTCTAAAAACACGGGTTGTCTCCTGCAGTGTTCATCATTCTGCATGACTTTTTTTTATCCTAAACGGCACCATCTTCGTTTTTCTTTAAAAATCTCATCAATGCCCGTAGTAGCAAATCAAATTCCTGTGCATGAGAAATATGAAAGCAATTATAAGTCATTGACAAGGTATAAACGGTATAAATCAAAAGGAATAGATGCAATATCTTATTTAACTCGACACCAGTTTTAACACGAACACTCTACTCATCAGCAGGAGATGAAGTATAAAGCTTGTCATCATGACATACAATGTTAAAATCTACCGGGAAATCATTATCAAAATTTATATTAGATGGATTAGTAGATTTACCTTTCATCAAATCAAATGAAATGAGGAAAATAGGAAAGGGTTTACCAACATTGATGTCAAGCAGTTCACTGGTGCATAATGGTAGTAGGGAAGCCAAACACAGAGATGGATCGGGAGTGCACAACGGTGGCAATAGACATGGAGGATGATGGAGTAAAGAAGTTGAGGGAACTACTTCCATATGCATGTTGGGAGAAAAGGTAATCGGCACAAAAACCAAGGAATTCTTCAACCCAATGTTATTTCCATTATTCCCTCGAACTTCAAAATTAAAATCAAGAGATTCCATGGCATCCTCATCACTAAACTCCTCACTAAAAAGGCTCATGGCTCCTTCACAATCGTCACTCTCAATGGCGTTAATAAATAAGGACTCGAAGAGGACCCCATTATAGCAAGTCTCAATGGTGGTCTCAATGGAATCTTCAATAGTATTAATAGCATCAACAAGGGGTTTCTTAGGCACAGCTGGAGGAGTTCCTTCAAGAGACTCAAAAGGGGCTATTATATTGGCTTCTCTAGGAGGATGCTCGCTATGGTTCACTATCTCGGTTGACTCGACAACAACAAGGGTCATCTCGAGAGTGGTAGTCTCAACAATATGAGGGATTGGGTCAATGGTAGATGGAATATTAAACCAAAAAATCGGTTCATCATCATCGCCATCATCGTTATCCAACAATTCATGATTATCAAAAACTTCAGACTCACATGGAGGAGCATGATAGTCACTAAGATAAGTGGTTACCGTGTGTCGAGCCGTATTACAAGTATCCTCACAAGCTTGTTTTAGAAACATCGCGTCACTTGCAACCTCATTTTGGAACGATGCGCTGTCGTGAATATAACCTAATGGCTCACTCTCATGAAACATGTGATCATTAGGCACGTCATTAGGCACATTTTCACCTGCCATCTCCTTTAGCATTCTGTCAATTCTAGCCTGACTGACGTAGAATTCTGTTTCAAAGCTTTTTGGAGCCAAATTTGGTTTTACCGACTCGCGGGCTTGTGCTTTGGACATCCAAGCTAAAAAGTTCAAAAAAATCCCATAAATTCCTTGTATTTTTATCGTAAATACCTCCCATGGTAATGTTAACGGCTAATTCACGACAGTCGTGATTCATTCCTGCAAAAACAACATGACCCAATTCGAGCTCATCATAGAAATATCCGACGGAAACAAGGTTATTAACATATCCCTTGAATCGATCAAGATATTCATGAAAAAATTTGTACTCGCGTTGTGGGGAGATAAGAGAGAGATTCATACCTGAAAAACACTAAAGCTACAAGAAAACGGTGAGATGGGTCCCATGTTCCTTGGGAGTAGAATGAAAGCATAACGGGCCATTAAAGCATCTACAAGGAACTAATGAAATTAGTTTCGAGCAACTATCGTTCCCCGAAACGAAAGAGAACAATAAAAGATTGTCTCCTCGACAACGACGCCAAATTTGATATGGCTAAAGTCGTATTACCAAATCCATTTATCCTAATACTACTAACTAGAAGCTGGTGATAAGTAGAAGCTATGGCGATTCTTAATTGCTCAAACGCTTGGGTTGATTGATTAACTAAGACTAGAAATACGTAATCAAAATATGAATTAATCAATTAAAGGAAAATCTAGGGCTATGGGTTCACAATGAGTAGACAAATGATCATGCGAGAATAAACGATAAACACACAAATATACTAGTTGGCTATAAAACGTCCTCTCGGAACGAAATCAACCTAGGAAGACACTGACGGGCTCTTGCTACTTATTAGGCTTCCTACCGAATCACATGCGGGTCTAACATCAACTCGGCTCTCGCAATGAACTGAAATTTCCCTAATTCGATTAAGAAGTTGTGGCCTTTAACAAATTAATCGTCTTTTAGAGCATGTAAACAAGGCACTAGCATATATATGAATTCATCAAAAATTCAACAAGAACTTAAATTCTACCCATCGACCCCCCTTGACCCTAGTAACGGAATTAGCTACTCATAATTAAATTGACACAGAATAAACAATTGATAATGAAACGCATAATGATCGATATGGAAAAGGAAAACTAATAAAATCAATACTAGAAATGAAAATAAACAATTAAGAACATAAAAGATGAATAAGTAATTTGAAACTAATTGAAATGATTACAGATTGGAAATTGTAGCAAGAAAAAGAGTAAATCTTTAAGGTAGAGAATGAAAAAAGTATTATTGTTCTAATACTATGCTTAGGGTTCTTAGGAATGAAAAAGTTACGTTCATCTGAATTACAAAAACATTCCTATATAGCCAAAGAAAGAGTAAGCTGAAAAGACACTACAGCTGTGTCGTCCCGAATAGGGATGGAGGCCGTCGCGAGTCGGGATTAAAGTTGTCCCACGAGACGAAGGTCGTCCCTATTCGGGACAGCTGAAACATCCAATTTTGCTCTATTTCTTCAATTTTTCCATGAGTGAGACAATAGGGATGACATCCATCCTTAGGGACGGACCTTGGGACCAACAAAAAGGACTCCTCTAGTCTTCTAAACTTCATGATAAGGTTCCAACTCGACTCGGGATCAATCCATGACATCCACGCAACATTGGTAGAAACACCTAGCTTGTGGATAAATGATCACCGCTCTCCATGTGAGCCATGTTGAAAGGGAAAAGGCATCCATAATGCTTATTTTCCTACAAAACCAACAAAACACTACAAAACAGACTAGAGGAGAAGATAAGTTCCCAAAACCGCTTCTAGAGCGCATTTAACACGATAAATACATGGAAAACGGACGATAAAAGCGTATAAAACATTAACACATCTGGCTGTCGAGCTAAGTGGCCTTGGGATCGTCTACCAGTCAAGGACGGCGATAAAGGCACGAGCGCTTGCCGACTTCCTGGCCAAGTGCCCGCATTCGGAAGAGGATGACTCCCCAGCAGGGGTATGGGAAATATTCACCGACGGCTCAGCCACCAGCAACGGCTCAGGTGTCGGTGTCGGTGTCGTCTTACCAAGCCCCGACGTGGAAGAGTTTGAGCACGCCTTGAGGTTCACCTTCCAAGCATCCAGCAACGAGGCCGAGTACGAAGCCGTCATCGCAGGAATCCATCTCGCTAGAGCGACCGACACCGAACAAATCATCGCCTCAACAAACTCGCAGCTAGTCACAAACCAGATCAATGGGCAGTACGAGGCTAGGGAGTCGTCGATGGAGCTATATTTGGAGAAGGTAAAAGAAGAGTTATCCCAACTTAAGTCATATGAAATCAAGCAAATACCAAGATCCCAAAACAATCGGGCTAACGTCCTGTCCAAGCTGGCACGCTCCAGCCTGCAGGACATCCACTGGTCTTTTTGGGTAGCCGTCAGGCAGGAGAAAAGTATCTCACCGAGAGCAGAGGCCCAAGACGGTATCCATAACATAGAAAGCAGGAACGACGACTGGGGGGTACCCATTATAGAGTACATAATAAGCAAGAAGCTGTCGGATGACCCGACGAAGGCTAGACGCAAGTCTACCATGGCCTCAAGGTATATAATGATAGAAGACCAGCTGTACAAAAAGGAGGTGTCAGCACCCATCTTAAAATGCCTAAGGCCTTGGGAGACGGCAGAGATGTTGGACGATATCCACTAAGGGATGTGCGGCCACTACATAGGCGGACGAAACCTGGCCCACAAAGTGGTGAGAGTCGGCTGTTAGTGGTCGAGGATCCTGCATGACGCCAGAGAATTGACCAAGATATGCCATAACTGCCAAATTCATTTGCCAGTGATCCACGCGCCGGCCAGGGAGATACAACCAATCTTGAATCCAATACCATTTGCGGAACGGGGATAGATATCTTGAGGTCATTTACCATAGCGTCTGGGGTAGAAGATTTCTAATAGTAGTCGTCGACTACTTCTCCAAGTTGGCGGAGGCGGAGGCCGTCCCGAACATCACCGAGCCAACCGTGAGGAAGGTGATCTGGCTCAACATAATAACCAGGTTCAGAGTGCTAAAAGTACTAGTCTTTGACCACGGCCGTCAGTTCGACAACCCCCCCCATCAGAGAATGATTAGGAGGCTTGGAAATTGCTATAGCCTACTCTATCGTCTCCCACCCTCAAACGAACGGCCAAGTTGCGTCGGCCAATAAACAGATCCTCAATGGGCTAAGGAAGATGTTGCAAGACCTCAAGGGAAGGTGGGCCGACGAGCTCCCCAACGTGCTTTGGTCCTTGAGAACCACGCAGAAGGCGCCCACCAGCCACTCACCGTTTGGCCTCGTCTATGGAGCTGAAGCCTTGCTCCCAATAGAGGTGCGTATCCCGTCAGCCCGCTGCAAATACTTCCAAGGAGACGTAAATGAGACAGCCATGGCTGAGGCCCTGGACCTGGTGGACGAGACCAGGGAGGAGGCACACGTAAATCTTCTGGCATACTAGAAGCGCATAAGAAAAGCATACAACAGATAGGTGAGCCACATAAAATTCCAGGTGAGAGACCTCATCCTTAGAAAGGCGGCAGCAGTCGGCAAGGTTGGCCAGCATGGAAAGCTCAACGCCAACTGGGAGGGTCCATACAAAATCACCCAAGTCGTCGTGGGGCCAAGCACGTTTAGACTCAAGGATAGCAAGGGTACGATTTACCGTCACACTAGAATGCGGATACCTGATGGGTGTCAAATTTGGACCGTTTTTCCTCCCATTTAGGCTCGTTTTTCCTCCGTTTTGCGAGATTAGAGTGCGATTATCGCCATATTCTTAGTCTTTCTCGCATTAGCGTCTCTCTTGTGCGTTTCACGTGTTTTTGGTAGTTTTTCTATCTATTTTGATAGGATTCATAACCAAGGGCATGTCCGAGCTTCCACGAGCACAAGAGAGTGGAATATCGTCTGAAAGCAACATACGAAACCGAAAGTCCAAGCAATCAAACGAGAAAGAGCGAGACCAGAAAAGAGGTCAAGGAAACCATCGGGTGAAGTTTCATCCGATGAGACACCACCGGGCCAAGTTTCGCCCGACGACATTTCGACCTCATCGAAGATCTTAAGGAAACTTTCACCACTAGGCGAAATGACCGTGCGAAACTTCACCCGATAAACCGATAAGACTTTCACCCATCGGGTGAAGTTTCGCCCGACGGTAAAGAGGCCCCCAAATGCAATCTGGAAGAAAGTTCACCGGGTGAAGTTTCACCCAACGGTAATGGCTCGTGAATGGCAAATGTTCGCAGGGCGAAGTTTCACAATATGAAGATTCATTGGATAAAAGTCTCAGCAAAAGTTAGATTTAGGCTTTGGTTTAGTGACCCATTAAGGCCTTGTATAAATACTTAACCCTAGATTTCTTTTCATCATCTTTCATCTTATCATCATTTTTATCATGCCTCATTAGTTAGATCTCCATTTTAGTAGTAGCTTCTATTAGAGAAACTCCATTTTAGATCTAGAAAACTCTTTTAGCTTAAATTAATTTACTCTACATTTTTGCAATCAAGCTACTTTATTAGTCTAGATTTAGATTTTGTTGAAGATTAAAGATGTTTTGCAAGCATTTAGTGACAAGATTCTTGTATTATTTCTTGAACCTTCATTATTTTTGTTCATCTTCATCTTCTTCCCTTAACTCTTCGTCCATTGTTGGTATCTTTACTTCCTTTATCTCCTTTTAATTAGTTTTCCCTTTAATTTCTCCTCACTTTATTGTTTGCTATTATTTTATTTATGTTTATGTCATTTAAATTTCAATTGTTGCATTAGATTCAAATTCTTTGTCATTTCTAGTATGAATTATTTTGGTTTATTTCCTCTCTATTTTATTTATAATGAAACCCCCATGAATAGTGAGTAGATTTTGGTTAGGGGGACTAGGGGATGAAGAATTTGGATAACATGATGATGGGGTCGGTCGCCTATTCTGGGTCGCCCGTCAGTTGAGCCTGGGGCTGACCCGACCCAAGTCATGGGGCAGCCTGCCATACAGGCCACCCAACAGACCTCCCAGCAGGCCTCTCTAGGCAGCCCTTTGGGCTATCCCTTAAACACCACGCTGAGCCCTAAGCCTGGGTCTCAGCCCTCTGCTCACCGAGGTCAGACCACTCCTGTAAAGACAGAAATGAGAAGGGGATCCTTCCTACTTCCCAGACGTCAGGGCCCCTCACTCTGCCGAGCCCAGGAAGGGCGAGAGGAGCTCTCCTTATCAAGCCTAAGGTAGTAAGAGAATAAGTGGGGGAGACGTCTCCACGTGTCCTCTCCCTTATTCTCGCTCTCTCTCTCTCTCTTTCTCTCTCTCTTTACTCTCTCTTGGGGGAACCTATAAATACCCCTTTATTTCCCACAAGAGAGGGTAATTGATTTTCTATCACTAGAATCTCACTCTAGAAAACGCCACCTTACTCCTCACGAGTAACGTTTGTCAAGTGCATACACGGACTGACTTAGGCATCGGAGAGGGTTCCCTCGGACATCTCCGAGGCCCTGTGCGCTCCTTGTGCAGGTTGCAGACCCTTTTCTGCCGGGAAGGTCCGATCACTAGAGGAGAGGAAGGTGGGTCATAAAGATCAACCCAAATCTAAGGAGAACCAAGACTCAATACAAGATCCGAATCCGGTTCGAGTGTTATTGTTTCCATACCGGAACAATTTGGCGCCGTCTGTGGGGATCAACGAGTTAAGATTTCTCAAAGTACAAAAAGCCACCAAGAGATGCACCAAATCGAAGAAGTAGAAGCGGATGCCGGTCCGGCGGGACATGTGATCGTCCCCCGGTACGGCATGCCCCTTACAACCAGGGAAGTAACCCCCGCCACCACAATCCGAGGGATTGGACAGGCTACCCTCCAGGGAACGTCAAATAAAGGAGCGGCAACCGCAGCTGAGCAAGAGACAGAGCAGGGTCTAAATCTAGGACTCATTCCTGCCCAGGCCAAGTAGGTTGCCGCGTTCTTTTCAGCGATGCTTGACAAGCAGGTTACACCAGAGGACCTGGTAGGCAGAATAGCAACAACCCCCAGACACCTCCGCTTCTCAAGCACTGACGGTGCTGGGGGCACGAAGCGAACCGCCGCCAGGAATATCCAGAGGAAAGCAAAGATAGCGGCCTGGGGGTATGTTCAGACAAAGAAGCGCCTCGTGACCAACGCCCAAGAGCAACCGCCCCAACAGAGGGATGGATCTGTCCATACCATAAAATCGACTGCATCGGCAGAGAGGGGGACTCTATACCAGGAAATGCGAGAACGGTTGAAACCAAAGGAGCCCGTCTCAAAATGCCTGGGGGCAAAGCAGGCCGGAGTATTCAGTAGACTGACACCAGCTGGGGAACCGCAAAAGGCTCCGGGACTTTCAAAAAGTATGCAGGCCGTGCTCAATCAAGGTCAGCCAATTGAGCCAAGGCATCATCAAGCCAATGGCCCGGAGCCCGGACCCCCTCAACCATCTCGGGAAAAGCGACCCAGTTATCGCTCCCCTGAAAAATAAGATGACGCAGTGAGTAGGCATACACCCAGACACCGCTCCCCTAGTGCTAGGAAACTGACCCCTGATAAATGGGATGACTACCGTTACTACTCTACGGAGAGCCGTTCCAAAGTGCTGGGCAGACCTACCATAACACCGCTCCACCCAGATGTTCAAAGTTGTCCCATCCCAAAGATAAAGATGCCCACGGTTAAGTTCGATGGGACCACTGACCCTGAAGATCACCTGGCGGCTTATGAGAGCCATATGGGAATGTACGACTCTGACGACGCAGCCTGGTGCAAGATCTTCCCCACAACTCTGGTGGGGCTGGCCCAAGGGTGGTTCCGGGACCTACCGCGGGGGTCGATTTACTTCTTTGAGGAGCTAGCCGGAGCCTTCCTAGATCAATATGCAGGGAATAAGAGGCGTAGGCTGACCCGCTTTGACTTAGTGACCCTGAAACAGAAGAAGGGCGAGTCCATTAGAGAGTCCCGTAAGAGGTTCGACCTAGCTTTTCAGTAGGTCAGAGAGATTGATGACCCCACCGCGGCCTACGCCCTGCCTAACTCACTGCTGCCAGGAGAGATGAAGAATCAGCTTATCAAAGTCCAGCCTGAGTCTTTGGCTAAAGCGCAGAAGATAGCTGAAGGCTTCATACTCCAGGAGGAATACCACAGCTTGCCGGATACCCCCGCAGCGTCTAGAAAACCTCAGGGGGGACCGCAGGGTGGGCGCAGCAGGGGAGAATCAGCAGGGAAGCAGAGGCCAGAAGAAGGGGACGCCTCAAGAAGGGAGCGGATAACATACCAGCCAAAATTCGACAGTTACACCGCCCTTAACAAATCAAGGGCTGAGATATTCGAATTGGAGAAAGAGGCAGCAAAATGGAACCGCCCGAGTAATTCTCGTAATCCGAAAGGCGACCCGAAGAAATTCTGCACGTTCCATGACAGCATAGGACACACAACTGAAGAGTTCCGCCATCTAAAGGATGAAATAGAAAAACTCATCAAACGGTTGGCTGAGTAACAATGCTGCCAGGAACAAGAATCAGAAAGTCACAACAGAAAAACCGGAGGGTTCGGTGCAGGATCGCATGATCATTCATGTTGTGTCAGGGGATGCTGGCGGTCAAACGAGCCAGAGCGGCCAGAAAGAACAACTCCGCGAACTCCATAATCAGATCCGCTACGCAGGGAGAACCGGAAGCCCAGCTGGTCTGACCCTGAGCATAACCCCACAAGATTCTGGCAGGGTGGTTTACCCCCACAGTGATCCCCTGGTCCTGTCATTGGTCATCAGCAACCATATAGTGAAGAGATGCATGGTGGATACAGGCGCGTACACAAATTTGTTGTACAAGGAAGCCTTTGACAAAATGAACTTAGAGAAGAGACACCACAAGCCTGCCCCTGGATTCAGTGGCGCAGGGATCCTCCCAATGGGGATAATCGAGTTACCTGTCACATTCGGAGAGAGGGCATCGGCCAGAAATATCCGAGCTTCTTTCGTAGTGGTAGACACGAAGTCAACATACAACGCTCTCATAGGTAGAGCAATCATGGACGAGGTAGAGGCTGCAATATCTATCAGGGCACTGACCTTGGCTTACGTCACGGATTTTGGAATGTAAGGAAAAATTCATGGAGATCAAGAGTCAGCTAGGCAGTGCTATTCAGTCGCCATGCGTACCCATGAAGCTGAAAGAAAAGGGAAAAGAAAGGCAGACAACTCACCTAGCAGGGAAGGAGAGATTCTAACTTACCAGTGGGCCACAGAAAAAACGAATCACCCAGAACCCGGGGGTAAAAGCATGTTGGTAGAGCTGGAGCCCGAAAGGCCAGTCCTGGTCGGCGCGGACTTAGAGGAGCCTTACAGATTAAGGCTGATCAATGTCCTGCAGGACAATAAGGACATCTTCGCATACTCGGCCAACAATATGCCGGGGGTTGACCAGAGTCATATTGTTCACAAGCTGAACGTCAACCCGAAGGCTCGGCCAGTAAAGCAGAAGAAAAGAAACATGCCAGCAGAGAAAGATCTGGCCACTAAGGAAGAGATTGAGAAGCTCTTAAAGGCTGATTTCATTCAAAGCTGCGACTATCCAGAATGGCTCGCCAACATAGTGATGGTAAAGAAATCCTCGGGAGCCTGGAGGATGTGCGTGGACTTCACCAATCTCAACAAAGCATGTCCAATGGATTGCTACCCTTGCCGCAAATTGATCAGCTGGTTGACGCCACCAACGGGCACTCAATGCTCAGCTTCCTGGACGCCTTCTCAGGCTACCATCAGGTATACCTGTGGCAACCAGATAGGGTCAAATGCGCCTTTATCACAAGTTTGAGGACATATATGTACAAGATAATGCCATTCGGCCTCAAAAATGCAGGAGCAACCTATCACCGTCTGGTAGACAAGGTATTTGAAAACTAAAAAGGCATAAATCTAGAGGTACGTGGATGACGCTATAGTAAAAAGCAAAGGAGACGTAGAGCACCTGAAAGACCTGCAGGAAACCTTCTCCCCATTGCGAGCCTCTCAAATGAAATTGAACCCTAAAAAGTGTACTTTTGGGGTCAGGTCCAAAAAGTTCCGAGGGTTCCTCATTAGTGTCCAAGGGATTGATGCCAACCCCGAAAAGGTGAAAGTCGTCCTGGACCTGCCAGAACCAAAAATAATCAGAGACATACAACGGCTGACAGGCCGGATGGCCGCCGTGGCACGATTCATTGCTAGGTCTGCAGACAAGTCAACCCGATTCTTCAAGATACTGAAAGGAAATAAACAGTTCAAATGGGAGACAGAATAGAAAGAAGCTTTTGAGCAACTGAAAGCGCATCTAAAACAGCTGCCGACCCTTGCCAGACCGGTGGCAGGAGAAAAGCTCTTCCTATATATATTGTAGTAACAAACTCAACAGTAAGCGCGATTATCCCAAGAGAAGTGGATGGGTCCCAAAAGCCAATCTACTTTGTGAGACATGCCCTGGGGGCAGCCGAAAAGAATTATCCAGTGGTCGAGAAGGCGACATATGCAGTAGTCATTGCAGCGCGGAAACTTAGTCCATACTTTGACGCTCACCCTATCGTCGTACTAACCGACCAACCCCTGGAGAAAGTATTGGAAAAATTCGAAAAGTCAGGGAGATTGCTAAAATGGGCCATAGAACTAAGCGGCCTGGGAATATCCTACCACTCCAAGACTGCCATCAAGGCACAGGCCCTGGCAGATTTCCTAGCTGAGTGCCCCCATTCAGAAGAAGATGACCCCCCGACGAGTGAGTGGGTGGTATACACCGATGGATCGTCCACGGCTAACGGCGTGGGAGCAGGGATCGTGCTAACCAGCCCTGAGGGGGTGGACTTCGAACATGCCCTCAGGTTCACCTTCCTAGCGTTGAACAACGAAGCCGAGTACGAGGCTGTCTTGGCAGGCATCCACCTGGCTAAAGCAGCACGAAGAGAGGATCATTCTGGTCACTGACTCTCAGCTCATCACGAATCAAATTAATGGCGAATACGAAGCCAGAGACCAAACCATGGCCTCGTACCTGGAAAAGGTCAAGCTGGAGTTGTCAGGGTTGAAGTCCTATGAGGTCAGACAAGTCCCCAGATCGCAGAACAACCGAGCTGATGCCCTGTCTAAATTAGCAAGCTCCAGCCTGCAAGACATCAGAAGGTCAGTATGGGTGGATGTGATACAGGAAAAATCCACAACACCCTATCAACCGGTCAATATGATTGAGGAATCAAGAGCCGCAAACTGGATGACCCCAATCATCCAGTTCAAGAAAGACGGCACCCTGCCGCAAGACCTCGCCCAACAAAAAAGAATGCCATCAAAGGCTGCATGGTACATACTGATTGAGGGGGAGCTGTACCGGAAGTCATTCTCCGCACCCTTGCTCAGGTGCCTGGGGGCAGAGCAGGCTGCAGAGGTATTAGACGACATACACTTGGGGATCTGTGGACACCACATCGGGGGGAGGACGTTGGCACACAAGGCCCTAAGGGTAGGGTACTATTGGCCAACTATGTTAGCAGATGCCAGAAATTTAACCCTGAAGTGCAAGAAATGCCAACTCTTTGCCCCTGTGATACACGCTCCAGCGCAGGATCTCAGGCCAATCCTGTCCCCCATCCCCTTTGCTCAATGGGGGATGGACATAATGGGCCCATTCGCCATAGCGACAGGGGGCAGAAAATTCCTCATTGTGGCAATAGATTACTTTACCAAGTGGATTGAGGCCGAAGCCGTGTAGACACCCAGATTTGGACCTGGTGGCTGCAGAAGTGCCCAGCAAACACCCGATGACGATAGGACTGCAACACGACACGGGTTTACGATGTTCTAGGTAATTTTCTATAGAACGGATCAAATAATTAATCGTAAAATTTAAAACTAACGTGATGGCAGCCTTTGTCGTGTCGTTACGGTCGCATAGACACTAATTAGAGTCAATTCCGACACCGGGACCCCGAGTCGGTCCCGAAACTCAAACCGAGTCAGCACCGCGCCAAGCGAACCTCGGGACGCACACCCGAGGCCCACTAATGTTCACGGCGCTAGGTCAAGCCGCGGGAGCTTTAATCCCCAAGTATCAAATTATCCTCCTCCCTCTCGGTTTTTGATAGTATCAAAATCGTATCTTCAAAATCCCGACCGTCCCACCTCACGCGCCTTATTATCCCCGTGCCTTAGCCCAGGCGCCTGAGTCTTGGTGCGCCCCAGCTCAGGCATCCATATGGGCGACGAGGGCCGAAAACACCTATAAATACCCCCCTCCGCCTCATTCATTCGACACAATTCTCATCTTCTCTTCCCCCTCTAACTCTCTCGCTAAGGGCTCGCACTCCGACACCCAAGGCAAACGATCCAGTCGATCGTAGTTCCGATAAAAGCGACATCGACGCTACTCCTGACCTTCGAGCACCCCACTCGATACCGAGGTGCCTATGATCGACTAGCTCAAGTCTAGTAGCGGAGCTCTGACGGATTTGCCGCAGAACTAGTCTATAGTAACGAAGCTTTGCCGGAGTAGCCGCAGGAGGGATGAACGGTAATGGAGCTCTGCCGAAGTCACTGGTCAAGCTAGGAGGATCCGCCCGTTGAAACCAAGTCGTCACTAGTTTTTATCTAAACAAAACTTTCCATATTTGCACACTACGATAACACCAGATGTGAACATTTGGTCCACAAGCATCTACTATAACACGTAACGTCCCAACTTCAATCGCAAATATTTAAACACACTAAATAGATCCGAGTAATTCCGAGATCCGTTCCCAACTATCTATGCATCAAGTCCCGTTTAGTGTACACTCCGAGGGTGCAACTCCTCACAATGTGATTTACTTACATTCGCATTTACAGTTTTTCGTATGATTTATTGTTTTTATGACCTTATAATCGCATGCTAAATCACTTAACACGGAATTTAAAACGTAAAACAACTAAAACTGAACAAAGTGATGGTCGGGTTCCGTATTAGTCCAAATGCTCGCCTTATTAGGTTCAACACATCTCTATTAATACTGAACTGACGCATCTTAAGCAGAATACCAGGTAAGGAATACCACGAGAATGACTAATATCCGTATTATCGCGTTAAAACTGATTTGCTAATACCTATAATATTAGTACTCTCTACTCTCCTACATGCATCTTTTCATGGCCTGCTTGTCACGTGAAAGCGCATGCAAAGAATGTAAACACAACTACTGTGACGACAATACTTACTTGTCCTTAAACAACCGACATAGTAAAAGACATAGGGTTAAAACAACGGAGGTTACAGCATTTCCACCAAAACAAAAGAACTATGTTATCAGCCCACCGATTGATTAGTAGAGGTCGCTATAGTGCGGGCGGGATTGGGTGTTGACATCTATCAGATGTTGGCTTCCCAATACGTACCCTCACCCCTTACTAAGAATCGACGGTTTCTGGATGTCCGAAACCATTGGCAATGAGCGTCATTCCAGGCATGGAGTGCTTAAGGGTACAAGTCTTTATCTTTAGGTCTCGTGCCACTCAACTTTGAGCCGGCAAGGGATCAAAGTTGACTTGAACGGTTTCCGAGTCCCCATAATTGACTCGGTGGCGACTCCACAAATCGGCAACGAATTTAGTTCACTAAAAAGGTCGCCTTACCAAATTAATCGGCCTTTAAACATTTACAACCACGACCCGATCGATTTCCAAACGGAAACACGGGTGCCCGCACCTGTCTAGTCCAAGTCTGGATCGTCGTCCGAATCGAGCTCCAAAACATCGCCCTGTACGCGAGATCGGACCAGCCCCTGACAGGGAGGGGGCCGCGTGGGTGGCCGCCGCCACACGTTGAAAAACCGGGACGGTCCCGCACGGGGCGCCGGGCGGTGCGGACGGCCGTCCACAGTTTGGCGACTCTACTGGGGATTTGGAAACAAATTTCTAGTGGTGGTGTAACTTGAACGAGGTCGGTGAAGCTCATTTCTTAGTTCCTATTTGTGGTCACTACAGGTTTTGCCCCTAAAAACCCCACCCTAACCGATATCAGGACCAATCGACCTCTTCGCAGTAAGATCTTTTGGGACATGCGGAGAGATCCTCGGTTGATGCTCCGGCCGCCTAACGCGTACCCCGCGGGAATAATAATCGGATAGCTCCAAACGGACGGCATGGCACTCGTCTCTCTAGATGATTTGTCAATGCCTAAGTAAAGACTATTCGTGGGCGGTAGCCTACCCTAGCCTACCCGTGTCTGCATCCTGCATGAGTGTATACATTCCTAGTTATGTGTAGCGTGTTTGGAACAACCCAAATAAAATACTAAAAATCTGGATTCAACCACGCCAACTTATTCAACTGCACCCAACTCCGTTTTCGAAAAATACCTCCTCTTTTCAAAACGACTTTTTAAACGCCGATACTCCGGTCAAATCGTGATTTCTAAAAAGGGAAAAAGATTTTTAGATGCCGTTATCATGGCAAATTTTACACTCACCAATTTCAAAAATATGTATTTAGTGCCATCACCTTGGCCAAAGAAAAACCCGTTAACAACGATTACCGTCAATACCACCGAGACTCCCAATTAATGGGGTCAAAGTACCGTAAACGGTTACATTTCATTTAAAAAAAAAAAGATATTTTTTACACGCAAACCGTTGACACAACCCGAAACTTCAATTAATGAAGTCAAGGAACTCAAAAATGGTTACACTTCCAAAACACTTTTTTTACAATACACCCTCCCACCGTCAAATACTAGTTGACGCAAACAACGAACGTGGGTCACTAGTCTTAAGAGTTTTTCTAAAAAACGAAAGTGTTCTAAAACACTATTCACCACCTAAATCTCTCACTAAGGATTTGGTCACACTTTTAAGAACACTGTCATTAGACTTCACGCTCTACCACGAGCATCACATACACCACAAGTACCGAACTGGCTAATTAATAGTAGTCTTGATACAAGCATCACGTAATCATTTTCAAAACCGGTTCCCCTAAAGAACTGCGCTTCTTTCAAAAACAACATTAACATTATGTCATCGCCGGATTCCCGACGCACATACATAGCAACGCACTTTCACGTCACGACAATGACGACCCGCCATCTATAAACTATTTCTACAAACCATCCCTTTCAAAATTTCTGCAAAATTGGTCGTTTTCGGAAGAAGCATATATCAAAATTCTTTGATCCTAAGCCGGGATTGCGATCAACGTCTTACGTCGTACAACCGTGTGTTTAACTGTCTATGTTAGTTACTAGGATCGCCTCTACCCGAGGTCTTACATTATGGGTCGTCTCATTTCGAGAAGTCCTCTTTAAACCTCACCACCGAGGTTTGTGTCAAATCGTCTCGTTGTAGAGACCTAAGATTCATTAGGCGTTTCGCCGAATACACCAAGATTCTAAAGCACCTGGGTCCCTAAGTTAGTGACCGCACACACACGCAAATCAAGGGTCTCATTTCCGCGTCGCTCGATTACGAGCATCCCTCAAGTCTCTAACGTCGTCCGGCGGATCCGTTCTGATCTTTCGATCCTTTCCCATAGAATCACTCCCCAACATGTCGATAGATCCGAATACCATCGAAAGCATCCGCAACGATGTCAATACCCTAACCGAATTAGTTCGCAACATCCATACTTTGGTAACCCGTCTGACTTCCTCCATCCGTCACATCGATAGCCGCCTCAATTACCTTGAGAGTAGGGACACAGAAAGTGAAACGAACGCCAATCCGGGCAATTATCGCGCGCAAGAGCCTACCCAGGATAAATTATCCCAACACTCCGCCTGATCAAAGCTTACCAAAGTCGATACGGAAATAACACCAAGACCTTATAAGACCACAACCAACAAAGTAGAAAGATCACCGAGAGAGTTTACCCCAATCAATTCATCTTACACCGAAGCTCTTAAGCACCTAGTCAATCAAGGGTTGCTTTTGCCCATGGGTTCCACTCCGGACCCACCAGTCGGCAGACGAGGCAAAAGTTGGACCCGTAATGCTTATTGCCTATATCACCAAGGTAACGGGCACGATACCAAATCCTGCTATCGACTCAAACATGTCATACAAGACATGATCGAAATTGGGACGATTCCTCTCCCTCCATCCGAAAAACCTAACAATTCCACAAACCCCTTTAACATTCACGCAGTCTTCGACGACACCATCAATTGTTCCCACCTCAACCCTATAGAGGAGAATGTCCAAGATATCGAGGAAGATCCTGACAACCCACGGGCAACCGTCAAGACAAGTAAATCTGTGTCCAAGTCAGAGTCTAGTTCTTCTTAGGGCCTAGACCTAATAGTATAACAAATGTCTTATTTTTTTACATCGAGTCAGGAGGTGCGAGGAGATCTGTCCTCCACCTCCCTGAAAACAATATATCGGGCGCATAGCCCGCTTATTACTATCAATAAAAAAAAAACTTTTCTTCCTTTATAATACGCCTCGACAATCGCTTGACTTAATAACGCACCTTTTTGCTTACGACTCGGTACTATGCCATTTATCGATAACAATCAAACATACCTCGAAACAACAAGGAATTACAAAAATTGAGATCCCGTGTTCTCTTTTCACCAATCCCATGTCTGGTGTAGAAAGCCACATAACCATCCCTTAGATCGAGCATTCCCGAATCCTATGACAAATCTAGATAGTCTCTTATCTTGTGATCAAGGACGGAAGGCAAACCCATTTCCCACAATAAATATCCTTTGAATAAAGACCGACCAATTCCTACCATAGGGGCTAGTCTGACAAAAAGAAAAAGAAGTCTGAAATGGCCAAGAGGAGCCAAAGAAAAAAATGAAACCAAGGCCAAACTAAACCGGCCCGATTCAATGATCAAGACCAAACTCAACGGTCAAAATGAAACTCCCAGTCATTCAATTCGACTTTAAGTGCAAAGTCCGAACAAAAAGCAAAGAAAAAGAGAAAAAGGAAAATGAACAGACTAGTCAACTAGCACCCTAATACTAGCTTCCCTACATTACAACCCTTAAGACCTTCCCGAGACACTCGTTATGAGACAGTCCAGAATTTTGAGGATTCAAGCTCAATACGATAATCCCAGCCTTTAGAGCCAGACATGGAAATCAGATCCCACGTAATTTACCTCCCACCCGATTGAAGTCTGAGTCATTTTTACTCAGCTTCCCCTTTCCTACCACATTACGAAACCGTAACCCCATAGCCTTAACTCCACAAAAATCATGGTCCAGATCTTAGTTCATCAGAGCCACTCACTACCTAGCTTCACATTCCAAAACCATCCAAGCCAGTCGCCCTGACCCGAACGCGGTATCTCGGTAATTGTCACTTTCAAGCGGTCATACCCAATCACTCCATCTTAGTTCCATAACTAGGGTGAATACACTCTAAACATCTCACATCGATAATTGGCATGACGAGTCTAAAACAGAATCACTCACATCTATATATAAACTACGAACATGGTTTGATTCCTTCTAAACACGGATACATAGGCAACCCTTCCAAGGGTACAACCAACAAAAATAATAATAACAAAAATCGATTACTCGTTTCACATGTAAATCAGAACCTCTTTCCCGCGTTCCGGTTATGGAAGTGATTTCAATGACGAAGCACAAACGACGAGCCGAGGACGGAGCGAAAACTCGAAAGGGCGCCCCGGGCAAAATGAAGAAACGAGTTGCGAGCCGTCGTAAAAAAAAACAAAAAAAATGAGCCAAAAAAAAGGAACAAAAGGTGAGCCGAGGACGGGGCGAAAACCTGAAAGGGCGCTCCGGGTAAAACGAAGAATCGAGTTGCGAGCCACCAAAAAAATTAATAAAAGAAAAATTTGCTTCTCATTAATAAAAAAAAAATCAGTTAAATCAAGCCTTTGTCGAGGCCCTTTACGTCAAGCATCCGAAATCCGGCTACCCCGGAAAATGACGACGTGTCAAGCAAAACCCTACAAAAAACTAGTACTAATACGCCACATAATATCAATTAATACAACATAGTACTAAACGGCTGGTCTCTACCGGTCCAACTTTTTCCTTTCCCTTGCCATTCAGGTGCGCTTGCTTGAGTCTCTCACCATTGACCCTCCTAACGCAAGCTTCCACCTCCCTAGCCAAAAGCGAGCCCAGCCAGTCTCACTTCCCCTCCTCACTCACATTTTCAGTATTGTTCTTGTCGGTCTCGGCCCGTTTAGATGAACTGACGAATACTGGGATCAGTAACGCCGTCTTCGGTCGGGCACTTAGTCACATTAGCCCACATAGCTTTCTTATTCTGTAGTACGGTCATCTCCACGATCCTTAACCTTTCTCTCACACCCGACAACCCCCAGACGTCAGGAACAACCTCCTGAAGTCGCTAAACCCCTTTCCAAAAGCCAAAATGCCCACGCAATTGTAACATGTCCACGCGGGTATCACATTCCACCCGTCGGACCCACCGGACTTAGACGTCTTTTCCATTTTTTTTAGTGGGATAAGCTACCCCATCTGGGCGTGTTGTAGCCTTTTTACGGTCATCGTCAAGCCGCATCTGTAGCCTAACAAGGCAATATTATGAGTATGCATAAAGTGGTCCAACTGATTTCAAAAGTTGCCCGAATTTTAAACTTCCGATTTCGTTCTGAATGTCAAAGCAACTAAACTCATCTCCTAATGTACTCGGTCAAAACACGTTAATATTTTAAGTTAGCATCTCGTCCATCTCGAGTCAAAACATTTTAATCGACGTACTATCTGATCCGATTCCCGGCTTAAATCGACCCATTTCAAAACATCCAAAAGGAACTGTTTTCATACCTCTGTACAAAGTCAACGCACCCCAAGCTAGGTCAGATCGCAAACGAATGAACGCAAAAGTGATTACTTGTCAATCTAGGTAAACAATTCGCCCAACAAAAACACAAGACTAATCCAGCTAATTCAATTACTAAAATTTAAAAACAAATATACAACATATACAAATTCATACACAAATCAAGGCTAGGAAGGACCCCTAGAAGCCGCACCAATAGCTATCACAACCTCGCAAAGGTTGTCATCTAAACCTAGATCCTCCAAGTCTATAAGTGGAGACTCACTACCATCCATCCCCGACAGCATGTCTAAGGTAGCCGTCTCGGGGACTCCTCTGATCTCCTCGTTAGCACCCGCAGCCTCAGCCTCCCTCTCAACCCGATGTCTGGCTTCGCCTTGCGCAGAGGTCTCACCCTGAGACCGAGCCATCTGCTCCTTTAGAAATACGATCTCGTCAGCCCGAGATTGCAGGAGTTGTCGCGCCTCAGCCGCTTCCGCCTCGAGCTCGGTCACCCAAGTCTCCATCTGCCCCACCATATCCGAGACATCCTACAAATACAATTAAATATTAGGAGGGTACGCCAACAGCCTAGAAAACCACCCTAATCACACAAACTCACCGATCGAGGCCCCGAGGTATCACGGGAAACCCTCGAGGCATAGGCCCGGAAGCGGTTGGCGGCCTGCCACAACCGCTGATGGCAAGCTGATGAAACCAGAAAGGTGAAACCACGGAAGTTAAACAAACCAATCCCAACTCTTAGAACACAAGCCCAAAAGGAAAGCCAAAACTTACCCGGTATACCTGGTATACCCGGTCACGCCACTCTATCCCGGCGTCCATCTCCTCAGCGGAGCACGGGGGGAGAGGCTCGGTGAAAGGTATCCCAGCCGCATCCACCCTAAGCAGTGTCAGGGGAAAATCTGGGGGCTGGATTTCGTCAGCCGGATCGGCCAACTGAGAAAACAACAAATTGATCGGTCAGAGGGCAAGAAAACAACAAACCGCAAAACAAATCTTAGAACCATAATTAAAACATTACCACGAGGTGGTACCAAGCTAGCCGCCGGGTGACGTGAGATAGGTAGGAGGCACCTGGCACCAAGAGCGCATCGCCTCCTTCTCCGTCCCTATCCTCGAGGATCTCTGCGGTGGTCGGTGGTCTAAACATGGTCCGGGGAGGATCAACCGGCACCCTGAAATTGTCATATAGGCACTGACGCACCAACCACTCGCCCAGATACAAAACCGGGCGAAACAACGCAGGAAGGAGCATCCTCCTATAACTCCAAGGCCTTAGCTCCGCAGTCACATACTCCGGCACGCCCTCATAATCGGCCAAAAGGCGGGCCACAAACTACACAAATAGAACCGACACCTCAATAAATCCTAAACCTTGGGGGCTACTAAGCTAAATTGGACATAAGAAGAAAACTTACATCCCTGAGACCTAGCTTGTTGACCAGCGCATTTTCCGACAGGTAGTGGCTGGTTGTACTCTTAGGCTGAGCCAGCCTCTACTCGATCCCCGCCGGGAATTTCTTCGGGTGAACTCTCACCGTCTTAGGCGCCAAACAAAGAAAATAGGAATAAATCCAAGCCTGCAAAATCCCAAAAACCCTTGGTAACACTAAGCCAAAAACTAGGTAAAACTGAAGATAAAAGAATGAGAATAGTAACTACCCTCCAGTATAAGGCCCAAACCCACGATGGGCACAGCTGAGGCCGAATCTATCACCAACGACCTCACCACGGCTTGCAGGCAGCGAGTCATCTCCGCGAAAGCCGCGGTCACCCAATCATAACGACCCAGCTGAGCCAAGTCAGCTAGTAGAGGCAAAATCCTAGTACTAAACCTCTCGCCTTTATCCGAGAAGTGGGTCGACCCTAGGAAGTACCACAGCCACAACCGGGCATCCTGCTCCGACGTGTTGGGTTGTCGACCCTCTAGCACCGCCACCCGCTCGAAGTGATTGATGATATACGAACTCACCAAAGCATGAGGTGCACTATATGCCTCATGCGGTAAACAGTCCCCGATGAGGCCCCGCACCCCATCACTATCTAGCCTAGGACCTTCGGCGGCCCACCTAATCCTATCCGCCCCCAGGGCAAACCCGTAATCATACCAAAATCCTCTAGGGTCATCCCAACCTCGCCAAAAGCCATGTGGAAGGTCGTGGTAGTATCGTGGAAGCGATCTATCATCGCTCAAATCACCATAAGGTTGCACTTAGTCTTGCAACCCGCCAACTTAACCCATTGCTCAACCACGGGACCTAGAGCAGTCCTCGCAATAATCTCCTTTACCGCGGGGGTCAACTTCTGAAAATAAACCTCGAGACAAGTAGTAAAGCCCGAAAGTCCTCATCGGACCTGGGGGCTGCAAACCAAAACAATATGAGCATAAACAAAATAAGTCTAGCCTAGCCAAAGTCAAAAATCTAAGACATAGCTAACAAGCCCAAATAGAACACTCACCAGACCCCGCACGACACGGTGAGAAATGTGACGGTCAAGGTGAAATAGTAGCTGATGACCATCCCAATCCCGAGCCCACTCAGGATCCTCGTAGATAATCTCCTCATCCTCCGGTACAGGAGCCGAAACATGAGCCCTCCTAGCAACGGTCTCCGGAAGCCTACGCTTCCTGACTCAATCAAAATCGGCCTCATTAATGGCTTCAGGGTCACGACGCTGAGACGAGGTACTCCGTCGTCTCCTACGAATACCTCGGGGAGTCTGTGAACTCGTCCCGACAATCTCATCACTATGAGCTCCCTCGGGACGCTCGATGTTACTCCTTACTACAAAATCACAAAAAAAAAATTGTGCCTCAGGTCAGGCTAAAGCAGCTCAAATAGGTCAAAATAGGGTCAAAATTTCGAATAAGGATATCAAAATTCCGAAAAGGCCGTTAGTACCCATTTTCGATCCCGATCACGATGGAAGTGGTTTCGGAAAAATCCGGCGTCGTTACGACACCTTTTGGTCCGTCTTAAGACACGCAAAACCTCACGGAAAGCCCTAGAAGGCACCCTATCCTATGAAAACCGACAAGAGGGCTACCCACATCCTCACAAACACTATTTGAACAAGATTACGCAAAACAAATACGGAAATAATCAAGAAAACAATCCCTAACGCTAGCATTTCGAACCTATCACCCTAGGAAGCCATTATCACACCTCGAGAACCTTTATCAAGCTTATAACTAACCTAACAAGCTCTAAACGACCCTAATTTAACAATGGGACTAAGCACAAGCATCAAAAATTAACATACTAAAAACCCCCAAATCAATTTTCTATGGTTTCCAAACCAAAACAAGCTCATAATCAATCAAATCAAACAAAACCGACAATAAACAAGTAAAAAACGATTACCCGAAGTCGACATTGGCGCGTACGACGGAAATCGAGGTGAAATTTGGCAAAGAAAAGTCGAAAAAATGGTTTGTAGGCAACGGGAGTGACGCGCTCGAGTCTTAAAACAAATGAACAAATCGCCCCAATTTTCGATTACTTAAACATACCCGATCCCCAGAAACCCGACCGCTTCAGGTGACGCATCCGAGTCCTCGCACGCTGGGGGCTAGGCGCCTGAAGATTGGAACGCAGACAAATGCGCATCCGAGCGGCCCAGTACAAATAAAAACAAGAACAAACGAAACTCTAAATTCGATACACATAAAACACGCACCTTTAACGAAGCGATTACAAATCAACATCGGCGGAACACGCTCGATAATAACACAAGCATCAGAACCACGCTTAACCTGAACACTACACCCGAACGCGTAACAAAGCAATCTGAACCGAACTAATCTAAACGAAACCTAACTGTGGACTTGACGTAGGTCCAACCCGACGCGGCCACGCGCGGGTTTGGGGAGGCGAATGAATATCCATATGAGAATGGATCGAATTGAAATTTAAATCGAAGTGGAGTCGCCACCGAACTTTGTGGGAGTTCGGGCCCGTTCGAACCCACTCTATGTTGTGGTGGGCCGTATACAAAATACGGCCCATTTCCGATATCAGAGTTTATTGGGCTTGTCCGTTTGCATTGCGATACCGATACCGTCACTACCGGTTATCGTGTATTGAATGACTCTCGTGCGCCAACGGTTTCAGGCATCCGGAAACCGAGGTTCTGAGTAAGGGGTGAGGGTACGTGTTGGGAAGCCCACAAAGGACACCCAACCCCGCCCGCACATTGGCGGCCTCTACTAAGATATCGAGTGACTTTCTAATACGCGCGTTAGTTGAACGATGAAAATGTTATGCAAACAATATGTTTCCTAGACATGCGAAAAATTGAATGGGTTTCTATGTCGATTTAATGCAACTAATTCTAACGTCGAAGTTAAATTTAGCATGCGAGTTCATTTTAGTACAATAAAATAAACAATGAAAAATCAACAAGAACATAGCAAACTTGTTAGTAACGGTATAACGATTGATAAATTGAATAAAGATATAGATGCGATGAATGCATGATGGATTAACACGTGTTGACCGAGGTCAAGGGAAAAATATATCGAGATCTACAAAAATGTTTTGTCTAAAAAAACGATGTTCGAAGAATAATAAAAAAGAGCGAAATTGTGCCGCGTTTCCAGGCAGTCGAGCGACTCGCCTGGGAACGGCGCGACTCGCGCGGGTCAGGCGACTCGCCCGGGAGGCCGGCGAGTCGCGTGACGGGCTGTTTCGAAATTGGTTTCTTCGGAAAATTGATGACTTTATTAAATCGCATACAAATATTGTGTAATTTGCACTCGACTTAATATTTTCGATATTGGTCGTATTCAATATTCGATTATGAAATCGATATTAAGTACTTGGAATAATTTATACTCGATTCTAATTTTGATGCTCGTCGTATCCCATATTCGATTATTGAATCGGTTGAAATGCTAGAGCGAAAACTTGAAGAAAATAATATAAGTCGTTTAAATTAACTAAAACGATATAGATTTTTCTCCGCGTTTATAGTGTCGTAATTAATTCTTGCCGAATTAAATGACATCTACGTTAGCATCAACGAAAATCGTGTCAGTCTAATTTACTGATTACATCGTTTGGATTCAATGGCCAATTATTGAATTGGTATCGAATCCAATTGATTGACATTTTGCGATTATTAAAAGACTTGATTCCCTCGGCTTCCCGACATCGTAAAAAATCCCTAAGGATTGCGTGATGTCGGATCCGCGTCAACGGGTTTCGACCCTAATAAAAAAAAGTATTTGTTTTGAAAATAGTTTTAAAGATCGACGAAATATGCGATTATGACGGAATAAAAAATTATGGTTGATGTTAATTGGTCTCAACAATCAAGTGATCGGAGTGATGGGATAAGTGACCGGCAACGCTGAGTGCAATACTCTTGTATAGTCGGGTTTTCTTATCCCACCATCACTCACGCTCGACACGAATCGACGAATATTTTAGTATTTTATACTAGTTATATTATCGATATTATGGATGCGATAATAAAATAAATAAATAAAACGAATGTGATATTATGGATGTGTATAGGATTAGGGTTTTATTAGGGTTGAATTAGGGTTGAATGTGATGTGTAAAGGATGATAGATTAGGGTTGTGAAAAGTGTTTAATTGTGTTGCAAAGGGGGTGTTTATATAGGCATTGCGATGCACCTTGGTGTCTAGGGTTTAGAGTCTTGACGGACTTGATCTGGTGGCCCGTTTGAAGGTGGACCGTGGGTTTGCTCTCGGAAACGGCTTTAACCGGGTTTTGAACCGGTCGCAAAAAGTCGGTTTTATTTCCGGTGTCGGTTTTGATTCAAATTAGTCTTATTTGATTGGAAACGACCCACTGGGCCTGAATTTGGGGTTAGTTTTGTGAGATTTGTACTCCGTAAAGGGCCTAAGCCAGCAATCAATGGTTTCGAGCCCATATCCGAGCGCGTAGAAACACGTTTGCGTCCGATCATCATCGGGTGTTTTTTTGGAAACTACTATAGACACCAGGCGGTCAAAATGTGGGTGTCTACAGAGCCCCCACTCTGACTGAGGCTTGGACAAGGCGAAAGTCAGAGTAGCTACCAGGCCAATCGAGGATTAAGACCTGGCAAACTTCCGATCGGGTCGCTTATAGTCCATTGGACTTGCGTGAAGGGCTCGCCAACCACAAGTTAGAATTCATACTTGAGCTGATGATGATAACTCCGTGGGGAATCGGACTTGTCGTATAAGTCCTGGGTGCGCCTATATATGGGCCCATCCCGTGTAAAATGCCGCCTTGGGCTTTCCGCTAGGGAGATATGTGAATTGTGCGGGCTTGCCTCTAAAGCCTTGAGTCGTACCTGTATCGGTTACATAAATTTTGTATGAAACACGTAGGTGAAAATATGACTCTCGCTGGGGAAAGTGATTTTTGCTTCATTTTGAAATTGAATTCCTGAAAGCAACTCACGTGCTAGGAGACAAGTTTTCAAAATTGAAAGGGGTAGAAAAGAAATTTGCAGTTTAAATAGACTGAAACTTGTCCTTGTCGAAAAGGATTTTTTCAAATGGCTAAGTTTTGCAAATTTTAAAATGAGGATTCGAAGAGAGAGGCCTACCGACAGACTCGACTCTGGACGTGACCGGACGAGTTGACAGACACGACTGGACTCTCGAGGGGTTAAACCGTGACTCGGTAGGGGGTGGGCCACTTAACAAGACTCTTAACTTGTGCTATTTTGTAGCCTAGGTGAGTGGCAACACGATCGTACATCGAAATGGGAAGGATATGCTATAGGGACTTGCAGTAGTCTGTAATGGGACTGTTTTTGCATGGCTCAACAGTAGTAATGCTGAAGCCTAGTGTTCTTTTAGATCTTCTTTTGGTTTTTCGATTTTGGGGTATATTTTCAAAGTAGGTGTTACCTTAAGTCCCTGACAGATTCTCGTCTTCGACTGAGCCGAGCACTAGGACACACTATAGAAAGGAGGCTAGATTTTGAAAATATCTGGATTATGTGAGTGTATGGAGAACTTCTGCCTAGGAGAATCCCCCAGGACGACAAAGCTAGCTATTGAGAACATGACAGTGTCGTGACCGGAATGATGGTGCTTTTTGAATGTGTGTCAATGTGAGTGGTTGTGCCTCTGTTGAAAGGCTGCCTACGTATTCACGTGTAGTGAAATCAAACCATGCCGTAGTTCAGTGGATTGAAAGATATATTATGGTGCCTAGTCTAATAGGACTTTGTGTGTAGCTAGCCATATTGACGGTATAGGCTAGGTGCATTCCCAATGATGTCTTGCTCAGAGGGCTAGAATGGTTAGGATGTTGATCCTGTGACTGTGAGCGTTCCCCAAGGTAGCCCCCAGAGGTGGTGTGAACTATTTGGGCATGTTCTATGCCGACCGCAGGTTGAGTTCCCGTGTTTAGGGTTGGTAACTGGTTTGGATGAGAAGAATTGGGATGGTATTTGACGAGTTTTGCTCTCGGGGATTTGACGAGTTTTGCTCTCAGGGGGATTTGACGAGTTTTGATCTCGGGGGGAATTTGACGAGTTTTGCTCTCGGGGGGATTTGACGAGTTTTGCTCTCGGGGGATTTGACGAGTTTTCCTCTCGGGGGGATTTGACGAGTTTTGCTCTCGGGGGATTTGACGAGTTTTGATCTCGGGGGGAATTTGACGAGTTTTGCTCTCGGGGGGATTTGACGAGTTTTGCTCTCGGGGGATTTGACGAGTTTTGCTCTCAGGGGATTTGACGAGTTTTGCTCTCGGGTCTGCGTATGATAATTGTAAATTCTGTTATGTCGTGTTGTGTTGTAGTTGTTGTTGTTGTGCAAAGGGGAAGTCGAGTAAAAATGGCTCGAACTTCGATTGGGCAGGTTTGATAATGCGGGATCTGATTTCCATGTCTTGCCCTAACGGTTAAGGGTATCCTATGGGGCTTGAATCCTCAAAATTTCGGGCTGTCTCTTAGCCTAGGTATCGGGAAGGTCTTGAGGGTTGTAATGTGGGAAGGCTGAGTGTGGTGTTAGCTGACCAGCTTGATTGTCACTCCCCTATTGGATGGTATGGGTATTGATAATTTTGAATTAACCGTGCCTGGTCAAGGGACTTTCACTTGAGTTGACCGCTTGTGGACATGACATAGGTCCACCCCGACGTGGCGAAGCGCGGGTTTTGGGGAGGCGATAGAATTTCCATATGAGATGGATCGAATAGAATTTTAAATCGAAGTAGGAGTCGCCACCGAATTTTATGGTTATTCGGAACCATTCGAACCCACTCTATGTCGTAGTGGGCCATACTTAAAGCCTGGCCCATTTCCGATGTCAGAGTTTATTGGGTTCGTCCCTTTGCAGTTCGATACCGATGCCGACTTGCGCGGTTAATCGCATATTGAATGACTCTCGTTGCCAATGGATTCGGACATCCGGAAACCATGGTTCTGAGTAAGGGGTGAGGGTACGTGTTGGGAAGTTCAGCGAGAACACCCAACCCCGCCCGCACTTAGCGGCCTTTACTAAGATATCGTTCGGTTTTGTGTACACGTGTTAGTTCGACGATGAAATGATATGCAGAGATTATTTTCCTAAGACATGTGAGGAAAAATAAATAAATGGGTTGCTAAGTCGTTTAATGCATGTTAAACTAATAACGTCAAAGTTATTTTAGCATGTGAGTCCGTTTTAGTCTAATAAAACGATAAAAAGAAAATATGAGAATAATTTGCTACAAAAACGAGAAAACGAGTTAGTAACGATTGAAATAATAATATAGGAAAGAAATACGAAATCGAGAAAATAAATATTAATCGAAATCTGAAAAATATAGTTTAAAACGTTGTTTTGTATAAAAAACGATGTTCGAGAAAAAATGAAAAAAAGACGAAAAAAGACGTGTTTGGGCCGTGAGCCGCGCGACTCGCCCGAGACTCATGCGGGTCGCGTGGCGGCCTGATTTCGACAATGGTTTTCAGAAAATTTTTGGTTAAATCGCCTACGAATATCGCGTAACTCGTACTCAACTTAATATTCTCGATATTCGTTATATTCGATAGTTGATTATCGAGTATTTGGAATAGTTTTGGAAAAGATATAAATTTAGAAAACCGCTTCGTAAAATAAAAATAAACGAACGAAAAACTAAAAAAAAATAAAACCGGATCACAGCCTCGTGCGCGAGTCGCCTGGACCGGGCGCGACTCGCATACGGATCTGATTTTTTTATTTTTTTGTTCAAAAATCGTTAACTTTATAAATCGCGTACAAATATGGATTAATTTATACTCGGTTTATATTTTCGATATTCGTCGTATTTGATATTCGATTATGAAATCGATATCGAATAGTCGGAATGATTTTAGAAAAGGTTTTGAAAAGTTTGTTTTTGAACGAAAAGTTGAAAAAAAAGGGTTTTGAACGAAAAGATATTCTTAATATAATTCTTTGCGATACGATATTCGATTATATAGAATCGATATCATATTTTGAGAATATTCGATATAGGAAAATAGTTTTTAGTAGTATCGATATTAGAAAAAAAAAAAAAAGAAGAAGACCGACAAGAGACCCATAATAATAAAAAACGAGAGGAAGGGAAGAGAAAAGAGAAGAGTCGGGTTTGATTTACACCCTCAACCTACATGCTTTGTTTTCTCGGGATAAGGCTCGTCGGGAAGTGGCTTAGACTTAGGAGCGTCGAGATGATGAGGATGAGTTAAGGTGTATCGGTTTAGGTGGGTTAGGGACGCCGGGTTTGGACGTGCGGTCAAGGCTCCGAGGCTTCGGGAAAAGTGTCGGGATTTGCTAACTATCGGATTGGTGTATGAACCGTGTTATAAGGCTATTTTTTGGTATGATGGGTGTGTAGAAACCGTGTATGTTGGCTGCAAAAACGATGTAATTGATGCCTTTTTTGTGTTGGACGGGAGGTCCTATTTATAGGGAGTTTCCGACCTTGGTTTAGGAGAGTTTGAATACCGCTTAGGATAGGAAACGTAGGAGTTCGAGGGAAATAAGAATTCCGCTTTCTTGGCCAAGAAAGAAGGGAAACACGGCTGACTTGAGGAGTGTTTGGCCGAGTGTTTTACACTCGGTCGGGTACTTGAATCGGTTTTTGGATAGGATTCCTGTTCGAGCTAGAATTACCGCTTGAGTAAGAAGCTGAGGAGAACGAGAATTCCGTTTTCTTGTGAGGGAAGAAAAAAAGGAAAACCGGCTGGTTTGAGGGTGTATTGGCCGAGTATTTGGTACTTGGTCAATGTCTGAATCGGTTTCCGGATAGAATTCCTACTTGAGATCGAATTCTACCTTAGACGGAATTGTTTATTATTTTTGTATGGCTGATTTTTGTGGAGTTAGGGTCCGAACTGGACACGTGAATTATCACGGTCGGTCCGCAAGTCTCGGGAAATATCTTTGACCGGGTTTTGACTCGGTCGCTAAAAGACGGTTTTACCCCTGGTGACGGTTTCGACCCAAATTAGTGTTATTTGACTCGAAACGACCCCCTGGGCCTGGATTTGAGGTTGGTTTTGTGAGATTTGTACTCCTTAAAAAGTCTAAACCAAATGTCCACAATTACAAGCCCATATCCGAGTCTATCAAAGCACGTTTACGTCCTATCATCATCGGGTGTTTGGCGGGAACTACTATAGACACCTGGCGGTCAAAATGTGGGTGTCTACACCGCTAAATGTGGTCATGGTTTTTTTTGTTGACCTCTTAGCCTCGGTCATGGGATTCTTCATTTGGATTGACCGATTAACCTCGGTCATGGGTGCCTCTTTTTTTTTGATAATGGCCTGCTTTTTGTTTTGGCCTTTTGCTTCTTTCCTGGACTTTTGATTATTTTTTTTGTCCAGTTTTTCTTTTTTTCTTGGACTTTTTTTTTCGTCCAGTTTTTTTTTTGGTCAGACTAACACCTGAGGTAGGGATTGGTTGATCTTGTTGGATCGGTGTTTATTGTGGGAAATGGGTTTGCCTCCCGTCTTGAACCCAAACAAGGAGACTACCTAGATTTGTCATAGGATTCGATACCGCTCCTGCTACGGGTAGTCGTGTGGCTTTTCTATACCAGACATGGAATAGGTAAAAAGAAAACACGGGCTCGGTTTCCTGCAGTCATTATATATGTGCCTATAATAGTCACGTGCGTGTGCTCACAGTGCATGACGGTGTTCATCATGTTCACGGAAACACACAAGGAAAGTATATATGAGAAAGAATATTGAAAGCTGATTTTATTAAATTTTAAAAAAGAGGACAGAATACAATTGACTCTGACTCTGACCTTGGAATTGAAATAAATAGTACATCCTGGACTCGAACTCGGACTCGGACTTAAATCAAATCCGGACTCTTGGATGCATGAGAGGTAGATTGGGTGCTTTGGTCATCGGACCCTGTATAGTCCATGAGGGGCTTTGCAAGTGATAATGTTTCCAAAACGGCAGTCCTCCCGGCGTCGAGGAAATCTAGAATGAGGTGTTTCAGTTTCCGGCACTGTTCTGTATCGTTCCCCATCCCTCTATGGAATTTGCAGTAATGCTCGGCGTTCCATGCTTTGGAGCGTTTTTCTGAAGGTGGGTCGGCTGTTGGGCCCATAGGTAGTATTAGGCCCTTCGAAACCAACCTCTGGAAAGCGACGGTGTAGGACATATCCAAGTGGGTAAATGTCTTTACCTTTGATTGATCCTTGATTTTTGGAGAGGTGACTTGAGGGTTACCTCTCTCGGTCTTGCCATCTTGGGGGTATCGGACAGTTTCGAAAGAGTTTTCACCTTTCAAATGGCTCGGTTGGGTGATTGGTTGTCTTACCCGCTCTAGTTGTGTTAGACGGGATCGGGTTCTTACAAGATCCTCGTCGATGGTGGTTACCCTAGAATTTAGGTTATCTAGGGCGGTATTGATTTTTGAGAAGATGTTGTTAATGGAGCAAGATAGCATAAGCATGCTCCCCTGGATATCCCCTTTCTCGACGGCGCGGGATTTGTTGTGGTTTGGTGGTGTCTTGTTCAAAGGGTCCCTGATCGGAAGAAACGACAGGTGTTAGAACTCGCCTAAGCTCGGTTTTGCGCAAATGCAAGACGATCGAGGGTGTACTACTCTTTGTAGTAGTGGTCCTTCTATATCGTATTAACAATCGAAATATGGTCAAAAAAAGAAACATTCTAATTTTTAATTAAATTTTTCCAACAATTATTCCAATAATTACATATCCGATTTGACCAGTACTTGAGACACATTTCCTCTAGCTCCCGAGAAAGACATTATATGGACTGGATTATAAGGGTCAGTCATCCTAAAATTAGCCCTTTTGATCATTTCTTCACATGTACCCGAAGAAAACTTTTTCACTTTTTTCAATCGAAATTTGACCGATTAATCAGTTCTTCACAATATCTATCAGACTCAGTAAAGCTTCATAGGGTCTTTCTGTCCAGGTGCAGGTAGTCCGCTTTAACCATTCAGCCATGGATGCTTAGCGGGGATCCTCGTACATGGTGAATAACCAAATTCCAATTGAAATGAAATCTTTAGGATAAATCAATGCAATTTAGCAGGAATCAATAAAAGGACATCAATTCAAATCCTGGATTTTCGAATTGAGAGAGATTAAAAATTCTCATTATTTCTCAGATTCATGGACCCAATTCAATTCAATGGGATCTTTCATTCACATTTTTTTCCACCAAGAACGTTTTATAAAACTCTGTGACCCCTCGAAACTGATCCGCTTCTATTTCTATTTTCCTTAAGCGAACCCGGGCTTTTTCCAATTGTTCAATGGCCCTTCCACGTAGTTCTTCTGAATTTCTTTTCTAAATGAGACCCTATTCTTTAATTTAAAGAATGAGCATAAGGATGGCCATTTGGTTTCGATTTTCTCTATTTATTAATCTTTGACTTGCTCCTACGGCTCTCAAATGCCAACCTAGGCTACCCCCAAAAGGCCCCTTCCCCCTAAGGCCCATCTATGCTGCACCAAAGGGTACCGCGACGAGACTTCATTGTTCTTGTGGCAAAGCCGATTGCCAAAAACAAGGGCTGGAACGAGTGTTACGGGTGGGTATACCCCAGAATGATATCCTTGTCGCGTTAGGGAGAGGTTATGAAATTGGCTCAACCAGCGGGAGAGAGAGTTTACACTGGCGCGTCGCCTGATGCTCTTGACTGACGCGTGGCTTCTATTTGTCTAAACATCCCCATCATATAAATATGTGGGATGGAGTAATGAATCATTCTCTTCTCTCTACAATCTATATTGTTTTCATGGTATCAGAGCCGGCCGTGTTCTCTAGGGTTTCGAGCAGGAATCAACATCACTTGCATAGTGTTTACCATCAAATCAGCATTAGGCCTGGAGATGAGTGGAAAACAGCTTTTCAGGCTAAGGAAGGTCTTTATGAGTGGTTAGTCATGCCCTTTGCTTTGTCCAATGCAATGCTCCTAGTACCTTCATTAGGGTTATGACCCATATCCTACAGCCATTCATAGGAATGTTCTTGGTCGTCTACTTTGATGACATCCTAGTCTAAAGTAGGTCTAAGGAAGAACACATAGGTCATCTTAGGCAAGTTTTCATCACACTTAGGGAAGCTAAGCTGTATGCAAACCTTAATCAGTTTACCTTCAGGGGCAAGAAAAAGTGCTCTTTCTAGGGTTCATCGTTAGTGCTCAAGGTATGGCATCCGACCTACAAAAAGGCAACAACGGAAACCCCGACACTTATTTTATTATACTCTCTTATACATTATCTCCTTCAATATCCATATTCTTGGAACTTCCGCCTCTCTTTCTTCGGAAAACTTCTTTTACCTCTCCAACCCCTACCCGATCTCGTCTTCCTGGGGCAGCGGTTAAACGGGCTTAAGCTCCTAGGGCAAGGTGAAATGCCGTCTCTCGCTCCTATCCCTCAGGAAGAGAATGCAATTAAAGTGCTTAAAAGCGTATTTCCTAACGCAGTTTTTCTTAAGGCGTGGAATGCTGCGTCAAGTGCTTTGTTTCGAGTCAGCCGAGATCCCAGAAAGGGTTCTTTCGTGTGCTCCTCCGTCCAATCCTAGGGCACTTGCATCCTTAACTCGCTAACAAACTCACTACATCCTTTCGCCCGCTCGTTCTTACAAAGGGAAGATACAAAAGTACAAAAGGAAGATACAAAAGGAAGAAGATCTTCCACTGGACAAGGACACGCGGACAACGGAGTTGATCCCCCGCGTACGTATAGGGGAGAGATAGAAGACTCGACCTACCACCGGTGTAGAAGTAGAAGAAACAGAAGGAGTCTACGCGGCAGCGGTATTTACAGTGAGATGTATGAAATGACTCGACTAAAAGGAGAGGAGAGTGTCCTGTAATGGTAATGGTAGGACCTTCACGAGGACATAAAAACAAGCTTTCCCAAGTGAGCTTCTTATGGGAGACCGTCAAGCACATCCGGCAAGGATCAAGGGAGATCTCGTTGTTGCATAGCTCAGGTCAGAGCAAGGTGCCACCGGACGTTCAACAGGTAGTCTCGCGATCGGGCATGAGTGCCCGGAAGTTGTCATTGTATACTCTCGCGGGTCGGAAGGCGGCGGGGGAAGGGGGGACACTGGGTGAGATCTATCAGCAGCGAATTCCCCATACAGATAGAAGCGCCTATCAAAAAGATACTCCGAAGGCTTCGAGATCGAGGTCTCATTAACCGAAGAAGACCCTGGCCAATCCACGTGGCCTGCTTGACGAACGTCAGCGACGGAGACATCGTAAATTGGTTCGCGGGCATCGCGATAAGTCTTCTGTCCTACTACAGGTGCCGCGACAACCTTTACCAAGTCAGTGAGTGAGACAAGTCAACCGATTTTATAGGCACGGAAAGCCCTCGATTAATGTCATGGCTAGAAAAAGAAAGCTTCGAAGACGAATGAAATTCATTAAAGAAACGAACTATAACTTCTATGACATGACTCGTTAGCCTTTTACCTTATTTACTATGCAGTGGCATTAAAGTGAAGGGTTTGACGCTAAACAGTATGATTCTGGATGTGCGTGCTCTACTCTAAGCCGAGTACGCCGCCGCTTATCGAGGATTAGAAGATCGAGTCAGGTATGAAATTGCGTAACTAGATTAAGTAGATAGAGTCGGGTATCAGACATCGAAAGGAGCCTCAAAGGCAAGTTCTTGCCGCGAAAAGCGTCGACTAAGCGGATTTATATGTTCAAAGATAGACCGATCATCGCCCATTTCCACCTCTTCAGTTGTTCTCTTTCATTCTTGAATTCATTTGCTGTCGATCCTGCTTTTAATTACTATCGCATCAGGAATGGCACTTCTTGCATTTTTCATTTCATACCTCTTTTTTTGTTCTTAAATAGCTGACTTTTGGGTAGGAGGAGCCGCTTTGATAACAACAGCTGGTGGCTTAGCTGCCCTGCCCGGAGGGCGGAGTGTTCATACTGAGTCACGTACCGAAGGAAGAGTAGTCTCTCTTTCCCATGTGTGCTTACCCAGCGAGTGGATCTGGGGTAGTTCCAGACTCCAGGAGATAGAGATTAAAAGAAGTCAGTGTAGTCAGTGCAGTCAATCACTACTTCTGTTCGTTACCTGCTCAGGTGTGCTTCTTACCCAATGACGCATATGAAATACCCCCTTATTATAAGTAAGAGTGCACTGCATAAGTATGATTTGCTGGCGAGCCAGGTGTTGCTTCAACTCCTATCCCTCCTAATCTCCTTATCTGCCTCACACACAAGGCTCGTTAGAGCCTCCCTTACAACTTAAAGCAAAAGGGCACTCGTCCTAGATTTTAATAAGGGCTTCTTCAACCCTATATAACTATACATTATAGGAATACAACTAAGTAAGGGCATTAGAGAAATAATACCATAAGAAAGGATACTTCCGTTCTGGGTTTACTTATTCAAAAACGACTAGATGACTCTCTAGAACGGGATTGTGGCACTCTACTCGCCGCCAATGCGGAAGGATGCCGCCGAAAAGAACGTTGACTTTCGCCTTTTGACAATCTTACTGACTGAAAGGGGGATCCGCTCAAACATGCGAAGAACGTTCGAGACGCCGAAACAAAAGGAAGAATATCTTCAACTGGACAAGGACACGCGGACGGGAATAGGGGAAAGCTAATCCAACAGCTCCCACTCCCAGTTAAAGGAGAAGGCCAGAAAAAAAAAATGCAACGGATCAAAATTTTTTTCCATAGCATAGCAAAAAAAAATTCTATGAAAAATGATGTAACTGTAACCTAAAGCCCAACCTTTACGTTCTTGACAAGCCCGCTTAGCTCAGAGGTTAGAGCATGGCCCAGGGTTACGAGTCGACAAAGACTCTTGGACCGGGATACTCGAACGTTGACCTAGACGAGGTAACAACCTTGGCTTGGACCCGACCACGAGACTCAAGTTGCACGAGGGTGAGTCCGAAAATGGGGCGACCATGTTTGACTCGGGTTAGACTCTCCTAAGGGAAATGTGTAGGGTGCGATTCTCAAAGTGACTGTGATTAACCGCTCCGTCGGAGAATAGCCCCCAAGTGAGGCCAAGGACTCAGATAGGACTCAGATGGCATGACATCTAAGTGACTCGAAAGTGGGGTATGTGATACGACACGTGTAGGACACGACCCTTAAAGCAACCGTGATTGATCGCCCTGCTGGAGGGTAGCCCCCGAGTGAGAAAAAGCCTGAAAAGGAAATGACTCGGAAAAGACACCTGGACGGGTGACTTGTGAGAGGTGGGCCTCCCTTAGGATTCGGCGGGTGGGCCGAGTCCTGTTCGAAGAAAGGTCCACGTGAGACATCCCCAGACTTTGGACTCGAATGTGTAGATGGGCCCTCCTTCGTAGGAGTATGTCCTACGTAGGTGGGCCTTGCCTTAGTCTAATAAGGCGGACTGGGATAGGGAAGAAACTCGTGATGTAAGATCGACAGAGTCTCGATGCTAAAGAACTCGACGACTTATGACAAGACCCGACACATGCTAAATACGGGAAGTCCTAAGAGGAGGATGGTTTTGAAAAGGATTTTTTTTTTATCCGGAAAAAAAAAAAAAAGAATCGGTGGAGGGGGGCCTAATTTTTCAAAAATTAGAAAAAAAAATGTATTGGGCCTCAAATTTGAGAATTCAAAAATATTTTTGAGTTTTGAAATGGGCAGAATACCGGCTAGAAATAGGCTATTTTGAGTAAAATCATAAGTCCTAAATTCGGTATACGTCCCGGGTTTTGAAATGGTAGAGTACCGGCTAGAAATAGGCTATTTTAAGTAAAATTATAAGTCCTAAATTCGGTATACGACCCGGGTTTTGAAATAGAAATAGGCTAGTTTGAAAAGGATGCAATTTTTTTGAAAAAGACGGTTTTTGAAAACGACACGGAAACCAAGTAGCACATAGTCACGTAAGCATTATGACGACAGCATGTATGCTTTATACTAAGTCTCAGTCGGTCTACAAGGGGTCTATACCAGTGCACATAGTCTAGACGTTGATCGGGACGGACTTTCTAAGTTGAGTTGAGCTTAGAACATGCCGGGAAACCTACTCGAATCGACTATGGACACTTTTGACATATCCATATTGGAGTACATCACGGTATAGTGGGATGTCGGTCACGAGTACCGGTTCGGGAAAATATGGGGTTATGCATGAACCGTAAAACTAATGCGCGTATTGTACTAGTCAAACGATTTATATTCGAGTCTCACCGTGAGGATGCCGATGGTAAGTCACGCATCAGTTAATCCCCAGCGGAGTTGCCAAATTGTGGACATGATGTAGGTCCACCCCGACGCGGCCACGCGCGGGTTTGGGGAGGCGAATGAATCTCCATATGAGAATGGATCGAATCGAAATTTAAATCCAAGTGGAGTCGCAACCGAACTTTTATTTGTGGGAGTTCGGGCCCGTTCGAACCCACTCTATGTTGTAGTAGGCCGTATACAAAATACGGCTCATTTCCGATGTCAGAGTTTATTGGGCTCGTCCCTTTGCATTGTGATACCGATACCGTCACTACCGGTTATCGTGTATTGAATGACTCTCGTGCGCCAACGGTTTCGAGCATCCGGAAACCAAGGTTCTGAGTAAGGGGTGAGGGTACGTGTTGGGAAGCCCACAAAGGACACCCAACCCCGCCCGCACATTGGCGGCCTCTACTAAGATATCGAGTGACTTTCTAATACGCGCGTTAGTTGAACGATGAAAATGTTATGCAAACAATATGTTTCCTAGACATGCGAAAAATTGAATGGGTTTCTATGTCGATTTAATGCAACTAATTCTAACGTCGAAGTTAAATTTAGCATGCGAGTTCATTTTAGTACAATAAAATAAACAATGAAAAATCAACAAGAACATAGAAAACTTGTTAGTAACGGTTTAACGATTGATAAATTGAATAAAGATATAGATGCGATGAATGCATGATTTTGGAAAGTTTTATATGTCACGTGATGGATTAACACGTGTTGACCGAGGTCAAGGGAAAAATATATCGAGATCTAAAAAAATGTTTTGTCTAAAAAAACGATGTTCGAAGAATAATAAAAAAGAGCGAAATTGTGTCGCGTTTCCAGGCATTCGCGTGACTCGCCTGGGAACGGCGCGACTCGCGCGGGTCTGGCGACTCGCCCGGGAGGCCGGCGAGTCGCGTGACGGGCTGTTTCGAAATTGTTTTCATCGGAAAATTGATGACTTTATTAAATCGCGTACAAATGTTGTGTAATTTGCACTCGACTTAATATTTTTCGATATTCGTCGTATTCAATATTCGATTATGAAATCGATATTAAGTACTTGGAATAATTTATACTCGATTCTAATTTTGATGCTCGTCGTATCCCATATTCGATTATTGAATCGGTATGAAATGCTAGAGCGAAAACTTGAAGAAAATAATATAAGTCGTTTAAATTAACTAAAACGATATAGATTTTTCTCCGCGTTTATAGTGTCGTAACTAATTCTTGCCGAAATAAATGACATCTACGTTAGCATCAACGAAAATCGTGTCAGTCTAATTTACAGATTAAATCGTTTGGATTCAATGGCCAATTATTGAATTGGTATCGAATCCAATTGATTGACATTTTGCGATTATTAAAAGACTTGATTCCCTCGGCTTCCCGACATCGTAAAAAATCCCTAAGAATTGCGTGATGTCGGATCCGCGTCAACGGGTTTCGACCTTAATAAAAAAATGTATTTGTTTTGGAAATAGTTTTAAAGATCGACGAAATATGCGATTATGACGGAATAAGAAAATTATGGTTGATGTTAATTTGTCTCAACAATCAAGCGATCGGAGTGATTGGATAAGCGACCGGCAACGCTTAGTGCAATACTCTTGTATATTCGGGTTTCCTTATCCCACCATCACTCACGCTCGACACGAATCGACGAATATTTTAGTATTTTATACTAGTTATATTATGGATGCGATAATAAAATAAATAAATAAAACGAAAAAAGGAGATGAAGATGACGAGAGAGGGAAGAAGAAAGGAAAACGGGTTTTGCACCCTCAACCTACATGTTCTTGTCTCGGATAGGTCTCGCTTGATCGTGGCTTAGACACCGGAGTTCAAGGCTTACGTAGATTAAGTTGTGGTGGTTTTGGGTTTTGGATTCCTAGTTGCTAGGGTTAGGGTTTATGTGTATAGGGTTAGGGTTTGATTAGGGTTGAATTTGATGTGTAAAGGATGATAGATTAGGGTTGTGAAAAGTGTTTAATTGTGTTGCAAAGGGGGTGTTTAAATAGGCATTGCTATGCACCTTGGTGTCTAGGATTTAGAGTCTTGACGGACTTGATCTGATGGCAGATCTGGTTATCCGAGCGTCTGTCGATTATAGAGCCCCCGGTAAACATACCCAAATATCGCAGTAGTCAGATTGGTTCAAGGTCTCGCCGAATAAGAACAAGTCATCTCATAACTCAAAAATATTGGGATGAGGAGCTAACGTTCCATGGTGGGCCTTTGATCAGGTGGAATGTCATTTGGTGGTTCCTTTTGAGGCTGACAGGATTAGCTAGGAGAGACAAGGCCCGTTATCTGGTGATTTTGTCTTTGGACTGGACTGTACAATTCGGTTCGTTTCAGGAGATCCCTGAGACTGAGGCAATTATTAGCGTTTCGATCCAATTGACGGACGCAATGTGTGACACGTGGCTACAGCGCTGGTTTACCCGTGTCATGTGGACTATACCTCGCCCTTGTCAAACCATTTGGGTTTCTGAATCATATCGCAAATGGACTTCTGAAGAATCCGAGGAGGCCCGTAAAGCTTTGAAGACCGAAGAGGCCCTTGACTTGGCCCGCCGAGAATCGGCCAAAAATAACAGGCGGTTCTTCGAGGAGACTCCCATTACCTTTGTTGAGCCAGGGTCGGATTCTAAGTCAAAACCTAAGACTTAGACTAATGAGACTGGTGCTAGCGATTTGGAGGGAAGACTCGGACCGAGGCTAGCGGTCCGAGACAGGCTAGGCCCGCGTGATAATGAGGTGCCCGGGGGGCCGAGTTTGAAGAAACGAGCCCGGGTTAAAGAGGTTCCCTTGGTGATTAGGGAGCGTTCACCTCCACCTCGACGCCGATGGACCGAAAAGGAGGCTAAGGGCAAAGGAAAGGGAAAAATGCCCTAGTTTTTTATTATTTAAGTATTAGTATTATTTATTTTGTGATGATTTTTTTTGTAATTTTACTATTTTTGGAATAAATGAAGAAAGGTTTATTAAAGAACCGTTCCTGTTTTTCTTTTTTTTCGATTGCAGTGGTTGTGCCCTTTTGAGGGGCTGCCTACGTATCCATAATAAATGGAATCAAACCAAACGTAGTTCAGACTGAATTAATTTGCAATTTCGAAATACATCAAGACTATTGGTTCAAGATGTTTGAAACAGTAGAATGAATAATTCTAGCTTTTGACTTGTCTCTAAAAAGTTTTTTTAAAAAAAAAAAATTGTTTTTGATAAACTTTTGCAAATGACATTGAGAGAGGTGGGTTAAGGGTAGTAGCGTTTCAGCTGGTCCAGGTTAGTTGGGTTAACAAACTCGTTCCCGTCCAGATCCGTTAGCATTACCGCTCCACCTGATAGAATCTTCTTTACCAGATATGGCCCAGCCCAGTTAGGTTTGAATTTTCCCCTTGGGTCTACTGGTAATAAAGCTCGAACAGACTTGAGGACCAAATCTCCTTCTTTGATGTTTCTGGGCCTCACCCTTTTGTTGAAAGCCCGCTGGATTCTCTTCTGATAGATTTGAATATTATTGAGGGCACGAGATCGTCGTTCATCTAAAAGGACTAGCGAGTCATATCGTGCTCGAATCCAATCAACTTCAGGTACTTGACTCTCAAGTAGGATTCTGAGTGATGGCACTTCTAACTCAACGGGTTGGACTGCTTCCATGCCGTATGTGAGGTAATACGGTGTTGCCCCGGTCGCAGTACGAATCGAGGTTCGATATCCCCAAAGTGCAAATGGTATTTTGTCGGGCCAGTCTCGGTAATTATCAGCCATCTTTTTGAGTATGGTGACAATTGTTTTATTAGCCGCTTCTACCGCTCCATTGGTCTGGGGTCGGTATGGTGAAGATGTATGCCTTTGAATTTTGTATTTGGTCAGCAAGGCTGCTGTTTCGGCTTCAAAATGGGTCCCGTGGTCACTGATGAATTCATGAGGAATCCCATACCGGCATATTATCTTATTTTGAATGAATTTGGCAACGTGGCTGGCGTTGAGGATACGGTAGGATTCAGCTTCGACCCATTTGGTGAAATAGTCGATTGCTACCAAAATGAAGCAGTGTCCTCCGGTTCCCGAGGGATTTATCTTCCCAATTATGTCGATTCCCCATGTTGAAAATGGCCATGGTGATGTCATGGTGTATAGCAAGGATGGTGGCATATGCTGTACATTGGCAAAAATTTGACAATTATGGCAATGTCTAACATATAGCTGGCAATCAGTTTCCATGCTATTCCAGTAGTAACCGAGCCTCATGATTTTTCGGGCTACCATTTGGGCATTCATGTGTGGACCGCATTCGCCATCATGTACCTCGGCCATAACTTTTTCGGCGTTGGTTTTGTCGACACATCGAAGGAGAGCCCTCTGTGCTGTCTTTTTGTAGAGTTGCCCATCGTCGGTGCGGATAAACTGGGTTGCCAGTCTTCGCAGGGCCTTTTTGGCTCGGTTGTCAGCTCCGGGTGGATATTCCCCGACTGCTAGGTATGTCAACACGGCTTGATACCACGGCTCGGGATCGGGTATCTCGACTTCTTCGATGTCGTGGATATGTGCTGGCTCGGATCGTCTTTCGACACATATTGGCATACTGGTCATATGGTCGGGAATATTTAGTAAAGATGCCAGCTTTGAGAGTGCATCAGCGAATTGGTTTTCTTCCCGGGGTAGGTATATATATTCTACCTTGTGGAATTGTTTTTCGAGATCCCGTACTCGTGCCTGGTAGGCCACGAGATTAGCATTTCGAGTCTTCCATTTTTGGAGCGCTTGATTAATGACCAGAGATGAATCACCGTGTACTCGGAGGTTTGTGACCCCTATGTCGGCAGCGGCTTGTAGCCCGTGGATACATGCTTCATACTCAGCAGCGTTGTTACTGACGTCGAAGTCCAATTTGATGGATACGGGAGTATGTTCCCGTCTCGGTGAGATTAGACGAATTCCGACTCCAAATCCTCGGAAATTGGATGCCCCGTCGAAGTACAAGTCCCATGCTTCGGTATCAGTGCGGAAAATGTCTTCGTCTGGGAAGGACCAAGTGTCGGTGTGTCCTTCTTCGGTTACGGGACTATCAGCGAGAAATTCGGCTACTACTCGTCCTTTGATAGCTTTCAGTGGTACGAATTTTAGGTCGAATTCTGCCAACATCAGAGTCCATCTTGATATCCTGCCGTTGAGGATGGGCTTCTCGAAGAGGTATTTGATTGGATCCATTATGGACAATACTTGTACCTCGTAACTGAGCATGTAATGCCGGAGCTTTTTAGTGGCCGGGACCAAAGCTAAGCATGTCTTTTCGAGCATGGTGTACTTACACTCGTACTCTAAAAATTTCTTACTGATGTAGTACATGGCTCGTTCTTCGGAATTGATCGTTTGGGCTAGCATAGCCCCCATGGCTGTCTCTGTCGTGGTTAGGTAAAGTGACAAAGGCAAACCGTGCTGAGATGGCATTAGGACCGGTGGTGAGGCCAAAATTTCCTTGATTCTATCAAAGGCTGCTTGACATTTATCATCCCATAGTAACCGTTCTCCTATTTTCAGCTTCTTGAAGATCGGTTCACATACCATGGTTAGCTTTGAGATGAACCTACTGATGTATTGGACTTTTCCGAGAAACCCTCTTATCTCTTTTTCGGTTTTAGGGGGCTGCATCTCGGTGATGGCCTTGATTTTGGCTGGATCAACCTCGATACCTCGTTGGCTGACGATATGACCCAGTAATTTTCCGGATGTTACCCCGAAACTGCATTTCTGAGGGTTTAGCCTCATGTTGTATTTGCGTAGTCGGGTGAAGAACTTTCTCAGGGCGGTGATGTGACCGTCCCTGTCTTTAGATTTGACGATCATGTCGTCCACATAGACTTCCACTTCCTTATGCATCATGTCATGCAATAAAGTTGTGGCGGTTCGTTGGTAGGTGGCCCCGGCATTGATGAGACCAAATGGCATAACTGTATAGCAATAAGTACCCCAAGGTGTAATGAAGGTGGTCTTATCCATATCTTCTTCTGCCATTTTTATATGATTATACCCCGCATACCCATCCATAAATGACAGAAGGGCATGATCTGCTGTGTTGTCAACCAGTATATCGATGTGTGGCAACGGGAAATCGTCTTTCGGGCTTGCTTTGTTAAGATCCCGAAAGTCTACACAGACACGAACCTTACCATCCTTTTTAGGGACTGGTACTATGTTTGCAACCCAATCTGGATACTCGGAGACTCGTATGAACCCAACTTTGAATTGTTTGTCGACTTCCTCCTTGACCTTGAGGGACCATTCGGGCCTCATGCGTCGGAGTTTTTGTTTAACCGGCTTGAACCCTTCCTTGATTGGTATATGGTGCTCGGCTATTTCGCGATCAATCCCCGACATGTCCTTGTAGGACCATGCGAAGACGTCTTTGAATTCTCGAAGGAGAACTATGAATTGTTGTTTCTCCTCGGGATCTAAGGATAGCCCTATCTTAAGCATCTGAGGTTCTAAGGTTGTTCCCACGTTGATGGATTCGGTTTCTTCGATTACCGGATTGCGGGATTCCCTTTGCTCTAGTTGCTCGATCATATGTGGAGGTAAGGATACCTGTTCGTCGGGCTTCTCAATGTCATTGCACATAAAATTTTTGAAATAGTTTTGAAAATGAGACAAGTCGTAAGCAGAACGGTTGTTATTATTGATCATAAATTGGGAAAAGAGCTCAAAAAGAGCGGCCATCTGATCACTAGTCAGTGGCGGGATAGGTAGAGTGCCCGGGACAGACCCTGAGGTACCAGGAATGGCTAAAGGGAGAGGGGGAGTTATAGGATTGACCCTAGCACCAGACTCACTAGACTCAATCTTAGACTCTGACTCGGACTCCGACTCAGACTCAGACTCAGATTCTGGCATTTCTCCTTCCCCTGTGATCGGCTTGTAAGTTCTTCCTTGACTGTCAGTCCATTTGACAGTTTTCCTCCAAGCTCTGGTTCCGGACCCGACTTCCGAGATTAGCTTAGACGGGTCAAAGGTGCGACTGCGGAGAATGAGGCTGACTAGCTCTTCCTTTGGTGTTGGAATCGCGAGTTCTTCTCCAAAAAGTAACCCTAGCGCGGGCTCGGCATTCTTAGCATCTTCGGATTGGATGAGAGCGAAAATGTCGTCTGGTATGTAGTTGCAGTCCTGGGCCAAGTAGGTCCCAGGGCGTGTGGTGGTAGGCCGATATAGGCCGGTTTGAACAGTCTCGAACACTGGAGTGACAAAGATAACCTTACCGGTTTCAGTTTGCCCCTTGTTTCCCGGGGTTAGGGTGTAACCCAAGCCTGTTAGAGTCCTCCCATTGTTCAGAACTTCGAGAATTTTTCCTGCAGGGAGATCGGGCCTTGATGTAACCCCTGGTAGAAAGCCCAGATTTTGTAGCATCCGGTCAAGGGGGACGGTGAAATAAGGACGGAAGAGCTGGTCTTCTTCGATGGTTCCTACGAAGTCGAACCCCCAGAGATCGGTGCGGCCCGAGGTATTGCAGTTAGCCACGGTCATAGGTGTGGCCTCTAGAGTGATGACGGAGTCATGCAAAGGTAGTTTGATTTTTCGATGCAAAGTGGAGGATACAGCCCCGGTTGCATGGATCCAAGGTCTTCCCAAAAGAAGGTTAAAGGAAGAAGTGACGTCGATCACTTGAAATTCCAGCTCTTTCTCTATCGGGCCGGTTATGATAGTGAGTTTTGTGGCTCCGGCTACTGACTTTGGACTTCCGTCAAAAGCCTGAATGGTTTGAGCTGTTGGAATATAGTCGGCCTCGGTGATGCCGAGGGCTTTGGCGGTCCTCAAGGGGAGGACATTGACTGCTGACCCGTCGTCAATTAGGGTCATGGGTAGGTACTTTCCACGGCAGATAACCGTGATGTAGAGGGCCATGTTGTGGGCTGGCCCGAATGGTGGTAGATCAGCGTTGGAGAAGGTAATCAGTGGGCCTTCCTCTATGGATCTCCCTTTTAGGTGGGGCAGGACCGTGGCTACCATTTCAGCTGGTGAAGCCATGGAGTCGATTTTGACTTGATCGAGGGCCTTAGTGAGTGCCTCTCGATGTTCCTGAGAGCTAACTAGGAGTTGCCATATAGAGAGGTCAACTCGAGTTTTGCTTAGCTGCTTTACAAGAGCCTTTTCAGGAGTTGGCTCTTCCGGGGCGGGCTCCACCTTAAGTGGTTCAGCAATGATGAGGGCTTGACTAGTGGCTAAGGCCTTGGACTTAACCTTCTGAATCTCCTCGGGCGTGATGGGGACAGCTTCCCCTTTGGTGAGGTAGACATCATCTTCGTCATCGCACCAGATCCCGTTTATTTGTGGGATAAATGGGGAAATGAGGTGTGAGCAATCCACTACTTCCCCGGAGAAGATGGTGTGAGTGGCTAGCGGGTTGTCCTTGTTGTTGGGTTTACCCCCGGGCAAAGGGATTTTCCCGCTTTCAATGAGATCTTGGATAAGGTGCTTTAGTTTCCAACATTTCTCGGTATCGTGCCCCTTACCACGATGATAGTGACAGTAGGCCTGGAGGTTGTAGGCCTTAGAGCGACGTTCGACCGGGATATCGGGTGTTGGGCCTATCGGAGTGATCAGGTCTTTTGATGATAGCCTCTGAAGGGCATTTTCATAGGTAGTGCCTATGTCAGTGAATACCCGGGGAGTGGTAGTTTTCTGGGATGAGGTATCGAGTGCATTTACCTCATCGAAAATGCTACGAGTAGCGGCAGTAGTAGTGGGCTTGCTTGTTGATGAGCTAGTCCCTTGGTATCCCTTGGTGGAGGCCTTAGTGAGGCTTTCCAACCTTAAATCATCCTCGATTCTCGTTCCCATTTCAGTTAGGACCGCGAAGCTAGGTATGATGGCGTACCGGAGGTGGACCCGGTAAGCTGGAAGTAGGTTCTTGACGAAGGCTTCAACCAGCACTTTTTCACTGGGCTTATCGACCATTTTGACGCTTTCAGCCCTCCAGCGTTGAAGGTATTTTGTGAATCCTTCCTTAGGTTCCTGGGCCATTACCTCCAGGGTGCGCATGGTGGTCTGGATTTCCGTGTTGTCGGCGTAATTCCGAGCGAATTCCGTTGCCACGTCATCCCAAGTTTTGTATTTCTTGGGATCGAGCCGGTAGTACCAGGCTCTTGGGTGCTTCTCGAGGGAAGAAGCGAATAGGTGTTTGAACATGTTGGACTTGACCCCTTTAAGGGCCATGAACTCCTTGAAAGCCCGGATATGGTGGACCGGGTCTTCAGTACCCTCGAACATTGGTAGACCCGTCAGATTGAGATTGGTGGGTAGTTCATCGGTCAGTGAGGTGTAGATCCTAGCATTCTCCGTATGGATGGAGCTTTGGGTTGTCAGATGGACCTGTTCTTGCAGTTTGAGGACTGCACTGGCCAATGCGGCTATAGGCCCGTCATCTTCGATCGAAGCATTGGGGGTTCCCTGTTCCACGGCACTAACCCGAGTAACGATGGCGATCTGGTCTTCCCGCATTTTCCTCAATTGGTCTTGGATTTGGGCCAACGAGGTGGTCAATTCATCTATGGCTTTTTGCGTCATGGCTCGAGTGTGGGGTGACCTGTCTATAAGGGCACCGCGTAATCAGTAACTGACCCAGATCTTAGAATCAAAAGTACATCCCGAGCAAGGAAAAGACTAGACTAGAAAAAGACCGAAAACCGACTTCTAGACGGATGACGCGTGAATGGTGGGCCTTCCTTAGGATTCGGCGAAAGTGGGCCTAGTCCTGTTCGAAGGAAGGTTTACGTGAGAATTCCCCAGACTTTAGACTCGAGTGTGTAAACGGGCTTCCCTTTGTAGGAGTCTGTCCTACGAAGGTGGGCCGTGCCTTAACAAATAAGGCGGACTAGGATGGGGTGGAAACCCGTGATGTAAGATCGACGGAGTTTCGACGCTATAGACTCTTACAACCTATGACAGGACCCGACACTGCTAAATATGGGAAGTCCTAAGAAGAAGAGGGTTTTGAAAAGGGAATTTGGATTTGAAAACCGAGCAAAGTCGGATTGGAAGACCCGATTTTTTTGAAAACCGAGAAAGAGGTTATCGGGCCGAGATTTCGGGCTTTTTTTTTTGAAAAGGTTTGGACAGCATACCGGCTAAAAATAGGCTATTTTGAGTCAAAATCATAAGTCCTAAATTCGGCAGCTTTCCGGGTTTTGAAAAATGGATAGATTTGAAAAAGATGTAAAATATTTTGAAAAATGACGTTTTTTGAAAAGACCAAAGAAGATCAAGTAGCATGTAGTCATAGAAACAGTATAACGACGCCATGTATGCTCTTAGTCTAAGTCTCTGTCGGTCAAATAGGGTCTATACCAACAACGATCACATTCTCGCAAATCAGGACGGACTTCCTAAGCCGAGTTGGTCTTAGAACCTGCCGTAAAACCCATGCGAGTTCCGCGATCGAAGTCTTTAGTGCATCCAAGTGGGAATGCACCGTGAAATAGTGGGACGTCGGTCACAAGTAACCGGCCCGGGATAGAACGGGGTTATGCATGAACCATTGAGCTAAAACGTGTACATTACTAATCGAACGATTTCTTTTCGAGTCTCACCCTCAGGATGCCGATGGTAAGTGACACATCAGTTATTCCCCAGCGGAGTCCCCAAATTGTGGACATGACATAGGTCCACCCCGACGCGGCGAAGCGCGGGTTTTGGGGAGGCGATAGAATTTCCATATGAGATGGATCGAATAGAATTTTAAATCGAAGTAGGAGTCGCCACCGAATTTTATGGTTATTCGGAACCATTCGAACACACTCTATGTCGTAGTGGGCCATACTTAAAGCCTGGCCCATTTCCGATGTCAGAGTTTATTGGGTTCGTCCCTTTGCAGTTCGATACCGATGCCGACTTGCGCGGTTAATCGTATATTGAATGACTCTCGTTGCCAATGGATTCGGACATCCGGAAACCATGGTTCTGAGTAAGGGGTGAGGGTACGTGTTGGGAAGTTCAGCGAGAACACCCAACCCCGCCCGCACTTAGCGGCCTTTACTAAGATATCGTTTGGTTTTGTGTACACGTGTTAGTTCAACGATGAAATGATATGCAGAGATTATTTTCCTAAGACATGTGAGGAAAAATAAATAAATGGGTTGCTAAGTCGTTTAATGCATGTTAAACTAATAACGTCAAAGTTATTTTAGCATGTGAGTCTGTTTTAGTCTAATAAAACGATAAAAAGAAAATATGAGAATAATTTGCTACAAACACGAGAAAACGAGTTAGTAACGATTGAAATAATAATATAGGAAAGAAATACGAAATCGAGAAAATAAATATTAATCGAAATCTGAAAAATATAGTTTAAAACGTTGTTTTGTATAAAAAACGATGTTCGAGAAAAAATAAAAAAAACGAAAAAAGACGTGTTTGGGCCGTGAGCCGCGCGACTCGCCCGAGACTCATGCGGGTCGCGTGGCGGCCTGATTTCGACAATGGTTTTCGGAAATTTTTTGGTTAAATCGCCTACGAATATCGCGTAACTCGTACTCGACTTAATATTCTCGATATTCGTTATATTCGATAGTTGATTATCGAGTATTTGGAATAGTTTTGGAAAAGATACAAATTTAGAAAACCGCTTCGTAAAATAAAAATAAACGAACGAAAAACTAAAAAAAATAAAACCGGATCACAGCCTCGTGCGCGAGTCGCCTGGACCGGGCGCGACTCGCGTACGGGTCTGATTTTTTTATTTTTTTGTTCGAAAATCGTTAACTTTATAAATCGCGTACAAATATGGATTAATTTATACTCGGTTTATATTTTCGATATTCGTCGTATTCGATATTCGATTATGAAATCGATATCGAATAGTCGGAATGATTTTAGAAAAGGTTTTGAAAAGTTTGTTTTTGAACGAAAAGTTGAAAAAAAAAGGGTTTTGAACGAAAAGCTTGAAAAAAGGATTTTGAACGAAAAGATGTAACGAAATCGTCGAAATCTTAATATAATTCTTTTCGATACGATATTCGATTATATAGAATCGATATCATATTTTGAGAATATTCGATATAGGAAAATAGTTTTTAGTAGTATCGATATTAGAAAAAAAGAAGACCGACAAGAGACCCATAATAATAAAAAACGAGAGGAAGGGAAGAGAAAAGAGAAGAGTCGGGTTTGATTTACACCCTCAACCTACATGCTTTGTTTTCTCGGGATAAGGCTCGTCGGGAAGTGGCTTAGACTTAGGAGCGTCGAGATGATGAGGATGAGTTAAGGTGTATCGGTTTAGGTGGGTTAAGGACGGCGGGTTTGGACGTGCGGTCAAGGCTCCGAGGCTTCGAGAAAAGTGTCGGGATTTGCTAACTATCGGATTGGTGTATGAACCGTGTTATAAGGCTATTTTTTGGTATGATGGGTGTGTAGAAACCGTGTATGTTGGCTGCAAAAACGATGTAATTGATGCCTTTTTTGTGTTGGACGGGAGGTCCTATTTATAGGGAGTTTCCGACCTTGGTTTAGGAGAGTTTGAATACCGCTTAGGATAGGAAACGTAGGAGTTCGAGGGAAATAAGAATTCCGCTTTCTTGACCAAGAAAAAAGGGAAACACGGCTGACTTGAGGAGTGTTTGGCCGAGTGTTTTACACTCGGTCGGGTACTTGAATCGGTTTTTGGATAGGATTCCTGTTCGAGCTAGAATTACCGCTTGAGTAAGAAGCTGAGGAGAACGAGAATTCCGTTTTCTTGTGAGGGAAGAAAAAAAGGAAAACCGGCTAGTTTGAGGGTGTATTGGCCGAGTATTTGGTACTTGGTCAATGTCTGAATCGGTTTCCGGATAGAATTCCTACTTGAGATCGAATTCTACCTTAGACGGAATTGTTTATTATTTTTGTATGGCTGATTTTTGTGGAGTTAGGGTCCGAACTGGACACGTGAATTATCACGGTCGGTCCGCAAGTCTCGGGAAATATCTTTGACCGGGTTTTGACTCGGTCGCTAAAAGATGGTTTTACCCCTGGTGACGGTTTCGACCCAAATTAGTGTTATTTGACTCGAAACGACCCCCTGGGCCTGGATTTGAGGTTGGTTTTGTGAGATTTGTACTCCTTAAAAAGTCTAAACCAAATGTCCACAATTACAAGCCCATATCCGAGTCTATCAAAGCACGTTTACGTCCTATCATCATCGGGTGTTTAACGGGAACTACTATAGACACCTGGCGGTCAAAATGTGGGTGTCTACACCGCTAAATGTGGTCATGGTTTTTTTTGTTGACCTCTTAGCCTCGGTCATGGGATTCTTCATTTGGATTGACCGATTAACCTCGGTCATGGGTGCCTCTTTTTTTTTGATAATGGCCTGCTTTTTGTTTTGGCCTTTTGCTTCTTTCCTGGACTTTTGATTTTTTTTTTTGTCCAGTTTTTCTTTTTTACTTGGACTTTTTTTTTCGTCCAGTTTTTTTTTGGTCAGACTAACACCTGAGGTAGGGATTGGTTGATCTTGTTGGATCGGTGTTTATTGTGGGAAATGGGTTTGCCTCCCGTCTTGAACCCAAACAAGGAGACTACCTAGATTTGTCATAGGATTCGATACCGCTCCTGCTACGGGTAGTCGTGTGGCTTTTCTATACCAGACATGGAATAGGTAAAAAGAAAACACGGGCTCGGTTTCCTGCAATCATTATATATGTGCCTATAATAGTCACGTGCGTGTGCTCACAGTGCATGACGGTGTTCATCATGTTCACGGAAACACACAAGGAAAGTATATATGAGAAAGAATATTGAAAGCTGATTTTATTAAATTTTAAAAAAGAGGACAGAATACAATTGACTCTGACTCTGACCTTGGAATTGAAATAAATAGTACATCCTGGACTCGAACTCGGACTCGAACTTAAATCAAATCCGGACTCTTGGATGCATGAGAGGTAGATTGGGTGCTTTGGTCATCGGACCCTGTATAGTCCATGAGGGGCTTTGCAAGTGATAATGTTTCCAAAACGGCAGTCCTCCCGGCATCGAGGAAATCTAGAATGAGGTGTTTCAGTTTCCGGCACTGTTCTGTATCGTTCCCCATCCCTCTATGGAATTTGCAGTAATGCTCGGCGTTCCATGCTTTGGAGCGTTTTTCTGAAGGTGGGTCGGCTGTTGGGCCCAAAGGTAGTATTAGGCCCTTCGAAACCAACCTCTGGAAAGCGACGGTGTAGGACATATCCAAGTGGGTAAATGTCTTTACCTTTGATTGATCCTTGATTTTTGGAGAGGTGACTTGAGGGTTACCTCTCTCGGTCTTGCCATCTTGGGGGTATCGGACAGTTTCGAAAGAGTTTTCACCTTTCAAATGGCTCGGTTGGGTGATTGGTTGTCTTACCCGCTCTAGTTGTGTTAGACGGGATCGGGTTCTTACAAGATCCTCGTCGATGGTGGTTACCCTAGAATTTAGGTTATCTAGGGCGGTATTGATTTTTGAGAAGATGTTGTTAATGGAGCAAGATAGCATAAGCATGCTCCCCTGGATATCCCCTTTCTCGACGGCGCGGGATTTGTTGTGGTTTGGTGGTGTCTTGTTCAAAGGGTCCCTGATCGGAAGAAACAACAGGTGTTAGAACTCGCCTAAGCTCGGTTTTGCGCAAATGCAAGACGATCGAGGGTGTACTACTCTTTGTAGTAGTGGTCCTTCTATATCGTATTAACAATCGAAATATGGTCAAAAAAAGAAACATTCTAATTTTTAATTAAATTTTTCCAACAATTATTCCAATAATTACATATCCGATTTGACCTGTACTTGAGACACATTTCCTCTAGCTCCCGAGAAAGACATTATATGGACTGGATTATAAGGGTCAGTCATCCTAAAATTAGCCCTTTTGATCATTTCTTCACATGTACCCGAAGAAAAGTTTTTCACTTTTTTCAATCGAAATTTGACCGATTAATCAGTTCTTCACAATATCTATCAGACTCAGTAAAGCTTCATAGGGTCTTTCTGTCCAGGTGCAGGTAGTCCGCTTTAACCATTCAGCCATGGATGCTTAGCGGGGATCCTCGTACATGGTGAATAACCAAATTCCAATTGAAATGAAATCTTTAGGATAAATCAATGCAATTTAGCAGGAATCAATAAAAGGACATCAATTCAAATCCTGGATTTTCGAATTGAGAGAGATTAAAAATTCTCATTATTTCTCAGATTCATGGACCCAATTCAATTCAGTGGGATCTTTCATTCACATTTTTTTCCACCAAGAACGTTTTATAAAACTCTGTGACCCCTCGAAACTGATCCGCTTCTATTTCTATTTTCCTTAAGCGAACCCGGGCTTTTTCCAATTGTTCAATGGCCCTTCCACGTAGTTCTTCTGAATTTCTTTTCTAAATGAGACCCTATTCTTTAATTTAAAGAATGAGCATAAGGATGGCCATTTGGTTTCGATTTTCTCTATTTATTAATCTTTGACTTGCTCCTACGGCTCTCAAATGCCAACCTAGGCTACCCCCAAAAGGCCCCTTCCCCCTAAGGCCCATCTATGCTGCACCAAAGGGTACCGCGACGAGACTTCATTGTTCTTGTGGCAAAGCCGATTGCCAAAAACAAGGGCTGGAACGAGTGTTACGGGTGGGTATACCCCATAATGATATCCTTGCCGCGTTAGGGAGAGGTTATGAAATTGGCTCAACCAGCGGGAGAGAGAGTTTACACTGGCGCGTCGCCTGATGCTCTTGACTGACGCGTGGCTTCTATTTGTCTAAACATCCCCATCATATAAATATGTGGGATGGAGTAATGAATCATTCTCTTCTCTCTACAATCTATATTGTTTTCATGGTATCAGAGCCGGCCGTGTTCTCTAGGGTTTTGAGCAGGAATCAACATCACTTGCGTAGTGTTTACCATCAAATCAGCATTAGGCCTGGAGATGAGTGGAAAACAGCTTTTCAGGCTAAGGAAGGTCTTTATGAGTGGTTAGTCATGCCCTTTGCTTTGTCCAATGCAATGCTCCTAGTACCTTCATTAGGGTTATGACCCATGTCCTACAGCCATTCATAGGAATGTTCTTGGTCGTCTACTTTGATGACATCCTAGTCTAAAGTAGGTCTAAGGAAGAACACATAGGTCATCTTAGGCAAGTTTTCATCACACTTAGGGAAGCTAAGCTGTATGCAAACCTTAATCAGTTTACCTTCAGGGGCAAGAAAAAGTGCTCTTTCTAGGGTTCATCGTTAGTGCTCAAGGTATGGCATCCGACCTACAAAAAGGCAACAACGGAAACCCCGACACTTATTTTATTGTACTCTCTTATACATTATCTCCTTCAATATCCATATTCTTGGAACTTCTGCCTCTCTTTCTTCGGAAAACTTCTTTTACCTCTCCAACCTCTACCCGATCTCGTCTTCCTGGGGCAGCGGTTAAACGGGCTTAAGCTCCTAGGGCAAGGTGAAATGCCGTCTCTCGCTCCTATCCCTCAGGAAGAGAATGCAATTAAAGTGCTTAAAAGCGTATTTCCTAACGCAGTTTTTCTTAAGGCGTGGAATGCTGCGTCAAGTGCTTTGTTTCGAGTCAGCCGAGATCCCAGAAAGGGTTCTTTCGTGTGCTCCTCCGTCCAATCCTAGGGCACTTGCATCCTTAACTCGCTAACAAACTCACTACATCCTTTCGCCCGCTCGTTCTTACAAAGGGAAGATACAAAAGTACAAAAGGAAGATACAAAAGGAAGAAGATCTTCCACTGGACAAGGACACGCGGACAACGGAGTTGATCCCCCGCGTACGTATAGGGGAGAGATAGAAGACTCGACCTACCACCGGTGTAGAAGTAGAAGAAACAGAAGGAGTCTACGCGGCAGCGGTATTTACAGTGAGATGTATGAAATGACTCGACTAAAAGGAGAGGAGAGTGTCCTGTAATGGTAATGGTAGGACCTTCACGAGGACATAAAAACAAGCTTTCCCAAGTGAGCTTCTTATGGGAGACCGTCAAGCACATCCGGCAAGGATCAAGGGAGATCTCGTTGTTGCATAGCTCAGGTCAGAGCAAGGTGCCACCGGACGTTCAACAGGTAGTCTCGCGATCGGGCATGAGTGCCCGGAAGTTGTCATTGTATACTCTCGCGGGTCGGAAGGCGGCGGGGGAATGGGGGGACACTGGGTGAGATCTATCAGCAGCGAATTCCCCATACAGATAGAAGCGCCTATCAAAAAGATACTCCGAAGGCTTCGAGATCGAGGTCTCATTAACCGAAGAAGACCCTGGCCAATCCACGTGGCCTGCTTGACGAACGTCAGCGACGGAGACATCGTAAATTGGTTCGCGGGCATCGCGATAAGTCTTCTGTTCTACTACAGGTGCCGCGACAACCTTTACCAAGTCAGTGAGTGAGACCAGTCAACCGATTTTATAGGCACGGAAAGCCCTCGATTAATGTCATGGCTAGAAAAAGAAAGCTTCGAAGACGAATGAAATTCATTAAAGAAACGAACTATAACTTCTATGACATGACTCGTTAGCCTTTTACCTTATTTACTATGCAGTGGCATTAAAGTGAAGGGTTTGACGCTAAACAGTATGATTCTGGATGTGCGTGCTCTACTCTAAGCCGAGTACGCCGCCGCTTATCGAGGATTAGAAGATCGAGTCAGGTATGAAATTGCGTAACTAGATTAAGTAGATAGAGTCGGGTATCAGACATCGAAAGGAGCCTCAAAGGCAAGTTCTTGCCGCGAAAAGCGTCGACTAAGCGGATTTATATGTTCAAAGATAGACCGATCATCGCCCATTTCCACCTCTTCAGTTGTTCTCTTTCATTCTTGAATTCATTTGCTGTCGATCCTGCTTTTAATTACTATCGCATCAGGAATGGCACTTCTTGCATTTTTCATTTCATACCTCTTTTTTTGTTCTTAAATAGCTGACTTTTGGGTAGGAGGAGCCGCTTTGATAACAACAGCTGGTGGCTTAGCTGCCCTGCCCGGAGGGCGGAGTGTTCATACTGAGTCACGTACCGAAGGAAGAGTAGTCTCTCTTTCCCATGTGTGCTTACCCAGCGAGTGGATCTGGGGTAGTTCCAGACTCCAGGAGATAGAGATTAAAAGAAGTCAGTGTAGTCAGTGCAGTCAATCACTACTTCTGTTCGTTACCTGCTCAGGTGTGCTTCTTACCCAATGACGCATATGAAATACCCCCTTATTATAAGTAAGAGTGCACTGCATAAGTATGATTTGCTGGCGAGCCAGGTGTTGCTTCAACTCCTATCCCGCCTAATCTCCTTATCTGCCTCACACACAAGGCTCGTTAGAGCCTCCCTTACAACTTAAAGCAAAAGGGCACTCGTCCTAGATTTTAATAAGGGCTTCTTCAACCCTATATAACTATACATTATAGGAATACAACTAAGTAAGGGCATTAGAGAAATAATACCATAAGAAAGGATACTTCCGTTCTGGGTTTACTTATTCAAAAACGACTAGATGACTCTCTAGAACGGGATTGTGGCACTCTACTCGCCGCCAATGCGGAAGGATGCCGCCGAAAAGAACGTTGACTTTCGCCTTTTGACAATCTTACTGACTGAAAGGGGGATCCGCTCAAACATGCGAAGAACGTTCGAGACGCCGAAACAAAAGGAAGAATATCTTCAACTGGCAAGGACACGCGGACGGGAATAGGGGAAAGCTAATCCAACAGCTCCCACTCCCAGTTAAAGGAGAAGGCCAGAAAAAAAAATGCAACGGATCAAAAATTTTTTCCATAGCATAGCAAAAAAAAATTCTATGAAAAATGATGTAACTGTAACCTAAAGCCCAACCTTTACGTTCTTGACAAGCCCGCTTAGCTCAGAGGTTAGAGCATGGCCCAGGGTTACGAGTCGACAAAGACTCTTGGACCGGGATACTCGAACGTTGACCTAGACGAGGTAACAACCTTGGCTTGGACCCGACCACGAGACTCAAGTTGCACGAGGGTGAGTCCGAAAATGGGGCGACCATGTTTGACTCGGGTTAGACTCTCCTAAGGGAAATGTGTAGGGTGCGATTCTCAAAGTGACTGTGATTAACCGCTCCGTCGGAGAATAGCCCCCAAGTGAGGCCAAGGACTCAGATAGGACTCAGATGGCATGACATCTAAGTGACTCGAAAGTGGGGTATGTGATACGACACGTGTAGGACACGACCCTTAAAGCAACCGTGATTGATCGCCCTGCTGGAGGGTAGCCCCCGAGTGAGAAAAAGCCTGAAAAGGAAATGACTCGGAAAAGACACCTGGACGGGTGACTTGTGAGAGGTGGGCCTCCCTTAGGATTCGGCGGGTGGGCCGAGTCCTGTTCGAAGAAAGGTCCACGTGAGACATCCCCAGACTTTGGACTCGAATGTGTAGATGGGCCCTCCTTCGTAGAAGTATGTCCTACGTAGGTGGGCCTTGCCTTAGTCTAATAAGGCGGACTGGGATAGGGAAGAAACTCGTGATGTAAGATCGACAGAGTCTCGATGCTAAAGAACTCGACGACTTATGACAAGACCCGACACATGCTAAATACGGGAAGTCCTAAGAGGAGGATGGTTTTGAAAAGGATTTTTTTTTTATCCGGAAAAAAAAAAAAAGAATCGGTGGAGGGGGGCCTAATTTTTCAAAAATTAGAAAAAAAAATGTATTGGGCCTCAAATTTGAGAATTCAAAAATATTTTTGAGTTTTGAAATGGGCAGAATACCGGCTAGAAATAGGCTATTTTGAGTAAAATCATAAGTCCTAAATTCGGTATACGTTCCGGGTTTTGAAATGGTAGAGTACCGGCTAGAAATAGGCTATTTTAAGTAAAATTATAAGTCCTAAATTCGGTATACGACCCGGGTTTTGAAATAGAAATAGGCTAGTTTGAAAAGGATGCAATTTTTTTGAAAAAGACGGTTTTTGAAAACGACACGGAAACCAAGTAGCACATAGTCACGTAAGCATTATGACGACAGCATGTATGCTTTATACTAAGTCTCAGTCGGTCTACAAGGGGTCTATACCAGTGCACATAGTCTAGACGTTGATCGGGACGGACTTTCTAAGTTGAGTTGAGCTTAGAACATGCCGGGAAACCTACTCGAATCGACTATGGACACTTTTGACATATCCATATTGGAGTACATCACGGTATAGTGGGATGTCGGTCACGAGTACCGGTTCGGGAAAATATGGGGTTATGCATGAACCGTAAAACTAATGCGCGTATTGTACTAGTCAAACGATTTATATTCGAGTCTCACCGTGAGGATGCCGATGGTAAGTCACGCATCAGTTAATCCCCAGCGGAGTCGCCAAATTGTGGACATGATGTAGGTCCACCCCGACGCGGCCACGCGCGGGTTTGGGGAGGCGAATGAATCTCCATATGAGAATGGATCGAATCGAAATTTAAATCCAAGTTGAGTCGCAACCGAACTTTTATTTGTGGGAGTTCGGGCCCGTTCGAACCCACTCTATGTTGTAGTAGGCCGTATACAAAATACGGCTCATTTCCGATGTCAGAGTTTATTGGGCTCGTCCCTTTGCATTGTGATACCGATACCGTCACTACCGGTTATCGTGTATTGAATGACTCTCGTGCGCCAACGGTTTCGAGCATCCGGAAACCAAGGTTCTGAGTAAGGGGTGAGGGTACGTGTTGGGAAGCCCACAAAGGACACCCAACCCCGCCCGCACATTGGCGGCCTCTACTAAGATATCGAGTGACTTTCTAATACGCGCGTTAGTTGAACGATGAAAATGTTATGCAAACAATATGTTTCCTAGACATGCGAAAAATTGAATGGGTTTCTATGTCGATTTAATGCAACTAATTCTAACGTCGAAGTTAAATTTAGCATGCGAGTTCATTTTAGTACAATAAAATAAACAATGAAAAATTAACAAGAACATAGAAAACTTGTTAGTAACGGTATAACGATTGATAAATTGAATAAAGATATAGATGCGATGAATGCATGATTTTGGAAAGTTTTATATGTCACGTGATGGATTAACACGTGTTGACCGAGGTCAAGGGAAAAATATATCGAGATCTAAAAAAATGTTTTGTCTAAAAAAACGATGTTCGAAGAATAATAAAAAAGAGCGAAATTGTGTCGCGTTTCCAGGCACTCGCGTGACTCGCCTGGGAACGGCGCGACTCGCGCGGGTCTGGCGACTCGCCCGGGAGGCCGGCGAGTCGCGTGACGGGCTGTTTCGAAATTGTTTTCATCGGAAAATTGATGACTTTATTAAATCGCGTACAAATGTTGTGTAATTTGCACTCGACTTAATATTTTTCGATATTCGTCGTATTCAATATTCGATTATGAAATCGATATTAAGTACTTGGAATAATTTATACTCGATTCTAATTTTGATGCTCGTCGTATCCCATATTCGATTATTGAATCGGTATGAAATGCTAGAGCGAAAACTTGAAGAAAATAATATAAGTCGTTTAAATTAACTAAAACGATATAGATTTTTCTCCGCGTTTATAGTGTCGTAACTAATTCTTGCCGAAATAAATGACATCTACGTTAGCATCAACGAAAATCGTGTCAGTCTAATTTACAGATTAAATCGTTTGGATTCAATGGCCAATTATTGAATTGGTATCGAATCCAATTGATTGACATTTTGCGATTATTAAAAGACTTGATTCCCTCGGCTTCCCGACATCGTAAAAAATCCCTAAGAATTGCGTGATGTCGGATCCGCGTCAACGGGTTTCGACCTTAATAAAAAAAAGTATTTGTTTTGGAAATAGTTTTAAAGATCGACGAAATATGCGATTATGACGGAATAAGAAAATTATGGTTGATGTTAATTTGTCTCAACAATCAAGCGATCGGAGTGATTGGATAAGCGACCGGCAACGCTTAGTGCAATACTCTTGTATATTCGGGTTTCCTTATCCCACCATCACTCACGCTCGACACGAATCGACGAATATTTTAGTATTTTATACTAGTTATATTATGGATGCGATAATAAAATAAATAAATAAAACGAAAAAAGGAGATGAAGATGACGAGAGAGGGAAGAAGAAAGGAAAACGGGTTTTGCACCCTCAACCTACATGTTCTTGTCTCGGATAGGTCTCGCTTGATCGTGGCTTAGACACCGGAGTTCGAGGCTTACGTAGATTAAGTTGTGGTGGTTTAGGGTTTTGGATTCCTAGTTGCTAGGGTTAGGGTTTATGTGTATAGGGTTAGGGTTTGATTAGGGTTGAATTTGATGTGTAAAGGATAATAGATTAGGGTTGTGAAAAGTGTTTAATTGTGTTGCAAAGGGGGTGTTTAAATAGGCATTGCTATGCACCTTGGTGTCTAGGATTTAGAGTCTTGACGGACTTGATCTGATGGCCCGTCTGAAGGTGGACCGTGGGTTTGCTCTCGGAAACGGCTTTGACCGGGTTTTGACTCGGTCGCAAAAAGTTGGTTTTATTTCCGGTGTCGGTTTTGACTCAAATTAGTCTTATTTGATTGGAAACGACCCACTGGGCCTGAATTTGGGGTCAGTTTTGTGAGATTTGTACTCCGTAAAGGGCCTAAGCCAGCAATCAATAGTTTCGAGCCCAAATTCGAGCGCCTAGAAACACGTTTGCGACCGATCATCATCGGGTGTTTTTTGGAAACTACTATAGATACCTGGCGGTCAAAATGTGGGTGACTACACTAACCAAATCTCAAATGCATAACGAACTAAAACAAAGCAAGAGCAAACCCAAGCAAAATAAGACAAACTTACTAAAGTAAAACTTTTAACTAGAACAAATAAACAAACAACAATTTTGCCCGAGGGACGTTAGTACCCCGGAGGCGCAGCATTTTGCCCGAGGGACGTTAGTATTCCGGAGGCGCAGCATTTTGACCGAGGGACGTTAATATCCCGGAGGCACGGCATTTTGCCCGAGGGACGTTTGTATCCCGGAGGCACAGCATTTTGCCCGAGGGACGTTAGTATCCCGGAGGCACGCCATTTTGCCCGAGGGACGTTAGTATCCCGGAGGCACGTCATTTTGCCCGAGGGACGTTAGTATCCCGGAGGCACGACATTTTGCCCGAGGGACGTTAGTATCCCGGAGGCACAGTATTTTGCCCGAGGGACGTTAGTATCCCCAAGGCACGGCATTTTGCCCGAGGGACGTTAGTATCCCGGAAGCACGGCATTTTGCCTGAGGGACGTTAGTATCCCGGAGGCACTGCATTTTGCCCGAGGGACGTTAGTACCCCGGAGGCAGAACATTTTTCTCGAGGGACGTTAGTATCCCGGAGGCACAGCAATTTTGCCCGAGGGATGTTAGTATCTCGGAGGCACAGCAACAGCAATTTTGCCCGAGGGACGTTAGTATCCCGGAGGCACAGCAACAGCAATTTAGCCCGAGGGACGTTAGTATCCCGGAGGCACAGCAACAGCAATTTTCGAGTGGATACTAACGCCCTCGAAGGAGTCTGATACCTCCACAGCATTTTTCATTCGAGAGGAGACCGACGCCCACGAATGGTTTATTTTGTCCTGGGGTCAGAGCATCCCCGACAACAGCTGCTCGAATGGAGACTGACACCCTCGAGTAGTCAACAACAACAATTTTGTCCTAGCGGTCAGAGCATCCCCGAAGACAGTCGTTCGAGTGGAGACTAACGCCCTCGAATGGTTCTTTTATCTCATTTTGTTTTGTCCTAAGGGCCAGAGCATCCCCGAGGACAGCTATTAGAGTGGAGAGTTACGCCCTCGAGTAGTTTACCTCATCTTGTTTTGTCCTAGAGGTCAGAGGCATCCCAAAAACAGGTGTTCGAGTGGAGACTAACGCCCTCGAACATTTTTGTTGTTTCACTTCGTTTCGCCCAAGGGGTCACAAGCATCCCAAAGACGACCGCTCGAGTGGAGACTAACGCCCTCGAACGTTTTATCAAGGGTTCAGAAGCATCCCAAAAGATTTTTCAAACATAAATATGAGCATTCTTTACACTTACACTTAACGCATCACTAAAAACATTTTAAAAACTAAACAAGCAGTTTAAACAAGCCAAAGAAGACAAAGCGCGCGCGCATAAAGAACCAAGAACGAGATATCAAGCAACGGCCCGGGCCCAAGTAAGCAACCCCAAGCGAAGACGTCAGGTATGATTTCTAAGCTATGGCTGGCGAGCCTCAACACGTAGTCCACTAGACTTAAAACGACCCGACCGGACAGCCACCAGGTCGTAATCTTCGATTGACCTAAGCGGCTATAATTTGACTTTCACCTTGTCCAAGCCTCAGTCAAAGTGGGGGCTTCTGTAGACACCCAGATTTGGACCTGGTGGCTGCAGAAGTGCCCATGAAACACCTGATGACGATAGGATTGAAACGCGACGCGGGTTCGCGATGTTCTAGGTAGTTTTCTATAGAACGGATCAAATAATTACTCGGAAAAATTAAAACTAACATGATGGCAGCCTTAGTTGTGTCGTTATGGTCGCATAGACACTAATTAGAGTCAATTCCGACACTGGGACCCCGAGTCGGTCCCGAAACTCAAAGTGAGTCAGCACCGCACCAAGCGAACCTCGGGACGCACACCCGAGGCCCACTAATGTTCACGGCGCTAGGTCAAGCCGCGGGAGCCTTAATCCCCAAGTATCAAATTATCCTCCTCCCTCTCGGTCTTTGAAAGTATCAAAACCGTATCTTCAAAATCCCGACCGCCCCACCTTACCCGCCTTAGTATCCTCGCGCTTTAGCCCAAGCGCCTGAGTCTTGGTGCGCCCCAGCTCAGGCGTCCATATGGGCGACGAGGACCGAAAACACCTATAAATACGCCCCTCCGCCTCATTCATTCCACACAATTCTCATCTTCTCTTCCCCCTCTAACTCTCTCGCTAAGGGCTCGCACTCCGACACCCAAGGCAAACGATCCACTCGATCGTAGTTCCGATAAAAGCGACATCGACGCTACTCCTCACCTTCGAGCACCCCACTCGAAACCGAGGTGCCTTTGATCGACTAGCTCAAGTCTAGTAGCGAAGCTCTGACGGATTAGCCGCAGAACTAGTCCATAGTAACGAAGCTCTAACGGAGTAGCCGCAGAAGGGGTAAATGGTAATGGAGCTCTGCCGGAGTCTGGTCAAGCTAGGAGAATCCGCCTGTTGAAACCAAGTCATCACTAGGTTGTCATCTAAACAAAACTTTCCATATTCGCACTTTCTTTTATTATGCACTACGATAACACTAGATGTGGACATTAGGTCCACAAGCATCTACTAAAACACGTAACGTCCCAACTTCAATCGCAAATACTAAAACACACTAAATAGACCCGAGTAATTCGGAGATCCATTCTCAACTATCTATGCATCGAGTCCCGTTTAGTGTACACTCCGAGGGTGCAACTCCTAACAATATGATTTACTTACATTCGCATTTACAGTTTTTTGTATGATTTATTGTTTTTATGACCTTATAATCGCATGCTAAATCACCTAACACGGAATTTAAAATGTAAAACAACTCTAAAACTGAACAAAGTGATGGTCGGGTTCCGTATTAGTCCAAATGCTCGCCTTATTAGGTTCGACGCATCTCTATTAATACCGAACCGACGCATCTTAAGCAGAATACCAGGTAAGGTATACCACGAGAATGACTAATATCCGTATTATTGCTGTAGACACGAAAAATTTATTTAAGTGTCGAAAATACAAGAAAATAATTATTCTGAGTCAACAACAAATTTTGGCTTGCTTTAGTTATATTTGTCCCGTAAAAGTTAAAGACGGCTCGTTTCATGCCCGAGCTTGATTATTTCACCCAAAAGTCAAACAATTGTAAGCATGACCCAAAAGTCAAGAAAATGTACCATTGGGCCAAAAGTCAAGAAAATGCCAAGTTGACCCAAAAGTCAAGTGAATGTCAAGCGGACCGAAAAGTCAGATCATAGTCAATATGGCCCAAAAGTCAAGCACTCGTCGATCTGGCCCAAATTTCAAGAAATGTCAATCTTGAACAAAAAGTCAAATATTGACCAAATTTGACCTAAAAGTCAAGACATGGTCAAATTGGGCCCGAAGAGAAGCCAAGCTTTCAAAAAGACCAACTCTGAGTCCAACAAGAATGGAGGAAGAAATTCTATAAATAGAGAGCTTCTCAACCATTTTAAAGACACGACAACAAAAATATACAACACAAGGGCACTACGAAAAGTGAAGAGAAAAGAAGACTACAAAACTCTGAAATTCTCGAAGTATCCTCCCTTCCAAGTAGCAACAAGCACTACAAGATCATGCCGCCTACTCAAGGAATTCAAATTGACATCAAGCATCAAAAGGAGACTCAAGTCATCGCGACCCTTCCAAGAAGATAAAGTCAGTCAAGGAACGCTCACGAAGACCGTTGAAGTGTATCTAAAGCAACGTAGTAGAATCAGAGGAAGAATAGAGAACCGAACACTTGAAATTTTCTGATATTATAATTTGTTGCTCCGGTTTTGTATTACAGATATTTATAATATCGCTATACAAAATTTGTTGTTACAAATTTTTGGTGAACCCGACTTGAAACCCTCTACCTCCCATCTCTCCTACAAAAGCAAGCTACTTCAACAAGAAGATGTCTTTCCCAGAGAACACTCCAACCACACCTAAGCAATCCCATGTATCAATCCTCAAGGAGCCTCTCAAATCAGGCATGCAATCTGCTGGTGTGTCCACTAGAGCAATGACGAAGAAGGTTGTTGTCAATGCTGCTGCCGCTAGCCTGCGCGCTGCTAATGTTCCCAGAAGGCCACGTAGATACTCCATTCAGTCCATTGCTATTGCTGCTACTGCTTTGCTCAAAGCCTCTTCATCTCCAAGCAAGGAGCAAAAGATGTTGAGTCCCATAAGTGGATCTCCCAAAAGTGGATCCCTTCACAAGGCTGCTTCACCTTCAAAGGCAAATCAGAAGGAGTTGAAGTCTTCCAGTGCATCCCCTCGCAAGGAAAAGAAAACTTCCCCAAAGAAAAAGGAATTGGAAGTCCCTCTTATTGCATCAGTGATGACCATTGGTGGCTCTACCCTCGAAGAACAAGTGGCAAACATGAACAAAATCCTTGAACAAATGATGAAGGAAAACGAAGAGAAGAATAAGAGGATTGAAGATCTTCAAAAAGAAATGGAGGATCTTCGTAACAAGGGTGGCTCTAGTTACCATGGAGATACCGCAAGTGAAGTTGGGAGTGACGGTGAGAAAGATGATGGCGAAAAGGGTGGTGAAAAACCTCTCACCCAAGAACAGCTGCGTAACTTTAATTGATTAAAAGCACCATCAAGAATCAGTTAGATGATGGAGCTTCCTACAAACTGCGCTATGTGAAGCCGTATAAAAAGAGGATCGATGACATGTGCATGCCTTCAGGCTACCAACCTCCCAAGTTCTAGCAGTTCGACGGGAAAGGCAACCCCAAGCAACATATGACACACTTCATCGAGACTTGCAACAACGCAGGGATTGCTGATGACTTATTGGTGAAGCAGTTCGTCCATTCCCTCAAAGGCATCGCCTTTGATTGGTACACGGATTTAGATTCTGAGTCCATCGACAGTTGGGATCGCTTGGAGATCGAGTTCATGAATAGGTTCTACAGCACACGGCGCATTGTGAGCATGAGTGAGTAGACAAATACTACTCAGTGGGAAGAGGAGCCCGTTGTAGAATACATCAACCGATGGCGCGCCCTAAGTCTGGAGTGCAAGGATCGCCTGAGCGAGGGTTCTGCAGTTGAAATGTGCATCAATGGCATGAAGTGGGACCTGCTCTACATCTTGAACGGTATCAAACCTCGAAGCTTTCAAGAGATGGCGACTCGTGCTCATGATATGGAGCTGATAATGCAACATCAGAGAAGAAGGAATTCAAGAAAAATGATAAGGGTTCCAAAAGTTCTTCCAAGGAAACAGTGAATGTAACCACCTCCAGTGAGCCCGTCAAAATTTCGGAAAAGTCTAAGCAAAACAAAGGCAAGGAGACATACACAAGTGACTTCAAGCGTGAAAGACCAACAATAAAGGAGTTGCAGTCCAAACAGTATCCGTTCCCTGATTCAGATCTGTCAGGCATGCTTGATGATTCTACTTGAGAAGAAAATCATCTAACTACCATCTAACTACATGAGTCAAAGCGCCCGGAACAAGCGAACAAGATAAATGATCCAAATTATTGTCGTTACCATAGATTGGTGAGTCATCCTTTGGAGAAGTGCATCACCCTCAAGGAAAGAATCATGCAACTATCCAGAGAAGGGAAGATCATCTTGGACGTGGATGACGTTGTGACGACAAATCATACCACGACAATAGTTGGTAAATTTGATGCCATACCCATGGACGTTTCAGGTGAAGAGCATGAAGTATGTTTGATACAATTTGGAAGTCTTGAGCCTACGATGTTGCAAGTGCCAAAGTCGATATCATCAAAGCCAACTTCTTCAAATGTAGAGGCAATCGCAGATAGCACATGATCATGGTGAAGGGTGGACAGTGGTTACTCGCAAGAAACCAAGCCAGTCAAACTTCAAAATCAAGAACCGGTTCAAAGAAGAAGGAAGCAAGCAAAGAAGAAGGGGTCATGCCGCCCTAAAAGTAAGAAGAAAGCAAAGAAAGTGACCAAGTCAAAAGTCATGCCTATTGATTTGCTAGAGCAAGATCTTCCATCTCCAATTGTCCTAAAGGAATTCTTCCCCGAGGGCTATCTCGACGAAGTCACTGTTTACACAGTAGCGGCTGAGGTAATTGTGGAGGATGTAGAAGATGAAGAAGAAAGTGATACTTCGAAAGTGGCCACTAAAGAGGATGAAAATCTACCCAGAGACACTAAAGTGTCAGCTACGCTCGATTCTCTACCCACGCGCATGGAGTGGAAGCAAATCTTTCACTTACCTAAGGAGATGCGTCATCAAGTCTCCCAAGCACTTCAAAACCCTGAGCTGTATGAAGAAGAAATAAAAGATGTTGGCAAGTCTGTAGAACAAGAGACCAAATGTCTATCCTGCAACACCGCCTTGACATTCTCCGATGAAGATCTTCTTCTTGGGTACAAATTTCACAATAGGTCACTGTATGTCTCAGGGTACATCAGAGGGAAGAAAGTAAGTCGCATTCTGATCGATGGTGGATCTGGTGTGAATCTCATGCCCAAGGCAACCGTGGTGGAGCTAGGCATTACAGGAGATGAATTATCCAGTAGTCGGACGCTAATCCATGGCTTCAATCTAAATGGTGAGCGTGCAATTGGAATCATTTGCGTCAAACTAAGCATGGCAGATTTGTCCTCTGACACCCTCTTCCATGTTATTAATGCAAAGACCTCGTTCAAGCTTCTGTTGGGACGACCGTGGAAGCACGAAAATGGTGTAGTTGCTTCAACACTTCACCAACGTTTGAAGTACTATCGTGATGGCGAGCAAAAGATTAATGGCAACGTCAAACCCTTCACTAAGGCGGATTCATTCTTCGCTGATGCAAAATTCTTCGAGGAAAATGCCACTTCAAGTGAGTTCATGTCGACCACTATTTCTTCCACTGGAAAAGGGGGCAAAGTTAAGGGAGCTGCAATTTCTCCAAACAAACCTGATGTTCTTACAGAAAAGGAGGACAAGAGTAATCAATCCAAGGGTAAAGACAAAATCACCCTGGATTCAGAAACCAAGGCTCGAGAAGCAGAGCTTCCAAAGAGTTCCCCTCCCGTCTTCCGATACATCCCGAAGTCGCGGCGCAAGTAAGGACAAAGCCCTTTTGCAGAGTATCAGAATACCAAAGCAGTCCATAAGGAAAAAGCAAAGCAAAACCCCTCAGTTAAGCAAGAATGGATGGTGAAGCTTGTTACTCCCCTAGCTCAGTCAAATGAAAAGCAAGTGGTGAAACCTCCACTAAAAGGGTTTGCTTCATCATCTACCATGCTATACGATGGAAAAGAAGAAGGTGTATACAGTACCAATGCATACAAGTTGCTCCAAAATTCTGGATATGACTTTGAGAATCCTAGTCAATTAGGAAAGCATATACAGGTAAAAATAGATGGTGAAGCTCGAAGCCATAGCTTAACCAAGACTGGTATAGGCTATGAAACACCAATGCCAGTCAAGATTTCAGCAAGGCACAAGGCCAACACATCGTCTTCTCAATACATCACGGTCGAAGAAAATGTTGAAGCTGATAATGCCTTAACAGGATCCTCTGTCTTCGATAGGATTCGACCATCTACCACAAGAGAAAACACTTCAGTGTTCCACTGGTTAGGGAGATCAACGCCTTCGGAGCAAATACCTTTAAGGAATCGTTTCTCCGTATTCAAAAGGTTGGGCAACCAAGAGGCGAATGATCCTGCTCGTCATGCAGCAACATCATCACGTTTGAGGAAGAAGAAAGGATCGGTCTTCAATCGTCTGGGTGATTCAAAACAAGCTCAAGGTTGCAAACAATCCCATGCAATTTTTACAAGAAAAGAAAAGGCAAAGGTGAAAGTCAATGATGATCTGAAAAGTATCATCCCTTCCCGCATGAAGCGCTTAGAGGAGGTTGACATTGTGCAAGAGCAACCTTTGAAAGTCAAGCAATGTGTTGTCATCCTCACAAACCAACAAAAATCCAGAATCTCGCCAACAAAATTGAAGCCGCGAGTTAAAAGAAATTTGAAAGCGTTGGATGATGAAATAATGACAGCATATCATATCACTGTGGAGGAGGTCCCTGATCCTAACGAAGAGGTAGAAGCAGATGATGCCCCCGAGTTGTTAGAAGATGGTGGCCAATCAACAGTAGATGACTTGAAGGAGCTTAATTTGGGAACACATGAAGATCCCCGTCCTATATATGTTAGTGCACTCCTTACCGACAAAGAGGTGGAAGAGTACCAAAAGCTTTTAAGTGAGTACAAAGATGTTTTTTCTTGGAGCTACAAGGAAATTCTAGGGCTGAGTCCAAAAGTTGCAGTGCACCGGCTAGCAATCAAAAAGGGTGTAAGCCCCAAGAAGCAACCTCAGCGTCGTTTCAGGCCAGAACTTATTCCTGAGATCGAGAATGAGGTCAACAAACTCATAGAAGTTGACTTTATTCGTGAAGTCAAATACCCCACATGGATAGCCAACATTATGCCAGTGAGAAAGAAGAATGGTCAACTACGTATATGCGTGGACTTTCGGGATCTAAATAATGCTTGTACGAAAGATGATTTTCCTCTCCCTGTCACAGAACTTATGATTGATGCAACAACCGGGCATGAAGCTCTGTCATTCATGGATTGCACAGCAGGGTACAACCAAATAATGATGGCACTTGAAGATCAAGAGGCCACAGCTTTCCGCACTCCAAAAGGGATATTCTGTTACAAAGTTATGCCATTTGGATTGAAGAATCCTGGAGCGACATATCAAAGGGCGATGTAGAAAATCTTCGATGACATGTTGAATAAGTCAATTGAGTGTTATGTTGATGATGTTGTGGTCAAGACCAAGAAAAAAGAGGATCATCTCAGTGACCTTCGGACTGTCTTCGAAAGACTAAGGAAATGTCAGTTGAAGATGAACCCACTCAAATGTGCATTTGGTGTCTCCTCTGGCAAGTTCTTAGGATTTGTGGTACGACATAGGGGAATTGAGATAGATCAATCAAAAATCAAAGCTATCCGAGAAATGCCCGCACCGATAAATTTGAAGGAGTTACGCGGACTGCAAGGACGTTTAGCTTACATAAGAAGATTCATTTCAAACCTTGTTGGACGTTGTCAACCGTTCAGCCATCTTATGAAGAAGGATAATGCATTTCAGTGGGATGAAAAATGCCACAATGCCTTTGAAAGCATAAAGAGGTACTTGTCCTCCGCACCAATGCTGGGGGCACCAATTCAAGGAAAGCCACTTATCCTGTATATAGCTTTACAAGAGCGTTCTCTGGGGGCATTATGTGCTCAGAAAAATGAAGATTGTAAAGAAAGGGCGCTCTACTACTTGAGTCGAACTTTGGTGGGAGCAGAGTTGAACTATTCTTCAATCGAGAAGATATGTCTAGCCCTTGTCTTTGCAATCCAAAAATTAAGGCACTATATGCAAGCTCACACAATTCATGTGGTCTCAAAGGATGATCCTATAAAGTATATACTTTCAAGACCAGTCTTCTCTGGACGCTTGGCAAAGTGAACAGTGTTACTCAAGCAGTATGACTTGGTCCATGTGCCTCAAAAGGTAGTCAAAGGACAAGCTTTAGCTGATTTTCTTGCCGACCATCCAATCCCAGGCGGGTGGGAATTACAAGACGACCTCCCTGGTGAAGAAATCTTCTATGTTGATGTGCTTCCTCCATGGCAAATGTATTTCGATGGAGCTGCAAGACAAGATGGTGCAGGTGCCGGTGTCGTGTTCTTGTCACCCGAAAGTCATCTATTGCCTTATTCGTTTGTCCTCACCCAGCTATGCTCAAACAACATGGCCGAATATCAAGCTCTTATCTTAGGACTTGAAATGGCAATCGAGATGGGGATCAAGGACATAGACATCTGTGGTGACTCCCAATTGGTGGTGAATCAAATTCTCGATGATTATGAAGTGAAGAAGGACGATCTTGTCCCTTATCATCGATATGCAATCCAATTGCTCCATGAGTTAGATAGTGTTCGCGTCGGTCACGTACCGAGTGGTGCCAATAAGTTGGCTGACGCACTCGCTAATCTTGCAGCCACTTTGGCACTGGGGGCAGATTGTAACAACCCGGATTTTCGATGACTTAATATTAATAGATAATGCGGAAAATTATCTAAGTCATTTAATTAAAATTATATTAGAGTGTAAATAAATCTGGATCGCTACAGATCCTTACAATAATAAACGACTATTAATTACATAGTCGTGATTCACTTAGTACAGAATATAAATTTCATTTTTAAACTAAACATATTATTAAATCTCTCTCGCTCGATCCTTTCCCATCGTTCCATACCTGCACAAATATATAGAATAGAAACCGCTGAGCGGGACAGCAACCAAACCATTCATCTAATATCACCTCATACACATAAGATAATCATGTGAATAACCAATGATATACTTATAAAAATATTAAAGGAAATCACGTAACAGATAGTTTCCTTTACTTCAATTAATCAACACGTGAGGTGATGAAAACGATAAGGTTTAAAAGATGGGACATTGGCAGCCATTTGATTTTAAAAATCATTTTTCACGTAAACAGAGAATAAATACACGAGTCGTGGCTTCTAGTATCACCGCTACTCCATATTGGCTTGCATCTCACCAATAGAAGTAACCGTGTTACCAACTCGTAGACCGAACCGATCTTATGAGGTTTACATCTCACCCACAAGGCTCAATTGGGCCCGAACTTCTATTATATTATACGTTTATTCAAACGGGGCTCTGGGCTGAAATGAAAGCTGATGATTACATTCTCTGCATCACCAAGAGGGAACCCGCAGTTTTCAGAATCCTGTTTTGTCCCCGCTACCTAGGTGGTAATACTGATCAAGTACTTGTCTATATGTGCGCCACATACCCTACGCAGACTCTTGAACCGCAGAACTCACTGCCGTAGGACGACTACCTTAAACACTAGGTCGACTCTCGGACCGCAGCCTCCGAGTCTGCTTTTCCTTACAAGTGCAGTCGAAACACCACGCATGGTAGAATCCAACACAAGCTATTCGTCCCAAACTCGCATCGTAAACTTTATATAAAGTCTCCCGTGAACAAGTAGTACTTTATTTGGTGACCTTCAATAATTATTCAAATCCTCAAATACTTACTTTCAGTGTGACAACGTTATATGTTAATCCTCAGGTGTCACTCGAAACATTATATCCCAAATATCGTAATATTTTTAAAATAGTAAATTCTTTAAAATCAAGTTTTATATAAAAATAAAATTTAAGGTATAATAATAATAAAATATTATTTTAAAATTTATAGTTTCTGAAAAATATAGAAGTTTCTGAAAATATATATTAAGTCGTACTTAATCGATTTACAAAAGTTTGACGTAAAATCATTTATATATATATATATATTTATAAATATCGTGTAAAAGTTTTGGAATAAAATAAATTCATTTACTATAGAAAATAAAATTTATAAATCTTTACCTATATAAAAATAATAAGTGAGTTTTATTAAATAAAACATTTTTCAAGTTACTAATTTACTCTATATTATAATATATAAACGAATGTAAAAATACTAAGAAAATTAAATATGACCGAAATTACAATTATATAAAATACATACATAATATAAAGTATATAGAGTAAACATACATAACAAATAGAATTAAACATACATATGAAATACAATGAAAATGATATAAGTAAATTTTTATCATTTTAAGTTATTCATTTTCTCACTTTCTCATATAAATCGAAATGTAAAGGTGATAAATAAATAAATTAAACAAGTGATAGTTTAGTCGAGTTGAATTTAGTCGTAAATAAATATATAACCCAAATAGAATATCACGTAACATTTTTTTTTATATATAAGTAATTTAGTCATACAAATAAGCCTAAATATTTAAATAAACAATTTATTAAATTACTAACACAATATACTTATATATAAGAAATGATGTTAGAAGAAAAGTTTGGTTACCTTAATTGCTATTACGGAATATTTATTAACGTTAATAAGAATTACAGATCGTCTGGGTCAATAATATGGTCTACGTTAGGAAAGTCATCTCCTTCCCCCTTTAAAAGACATTTGCGGGTTGAAATGATTTGACCCAAATACGGTACTAGAAAAGTGATTCCGCCAAATACTGGACAGCTCCTCATTTTCGATGATATTTACGGAATATAAATGTACGAAAATGTATGTAGTGAATAAAAGTAAGAGAAGTGTAAGTAGTAGTAACAAGTAGTAATAAGACGTAGTAATAAGGAGTAGGAGTATGTGTAGAGCAATAATAATGTGGAGTACTAATGTGGGATATATATATATAGTACGTAGTTAAGGGGGTAAGATAGGTGTAGGGTGTAGTGTAGAGTTAGGTGTATGATAGGTTAGGGAGGTGTAAGGAGTGTAGGAGTATAGGTTAGGAGAGTGTGGTAGTAGTGTCCTACGTGGAAGTCAAATAGAAGATTCACGTTTTGGTCCGTTTCTCGTACAAACGTCTTTCTTTCTTTCTTAAAAAGTTGAAATATAAGATTACGGAATTAAAGTAATGGAAACTATAAAATTTATTTTTAAAAAGAAATTTGTGAGACGGTAACTAAAATAGACGGTAAATAGTATTATGGGAGAAAAGTTATAAGTAATTATTATTTAAAGGAATTTGATAAATCATTTTTAAATATTACGATACGGGAAAATGTCAAAACGATAGGTCAATAGTACAAATGTTTTCGAGTTATAAACTTTATTTAACGAAATATAAAACTTTTAATAATTCGATAAATAAATACTCATGTTTTAATAACGGAATAATTTTTAATTTTAACGAAAACAAAATATTTTATTCACGAAAATAATTTTTCAAACGTTAAACTTGGTTTAAATAACTGTTTTAAATTTTAACACTATTTGAAAAATACGGGGTATTACACAGATGAAGTCACATCCATTCCAATTTGCAATAGATGGGTAATACCGCTGCTAGAAATGGAAGAAATTAAAGAAACATCCAACATGACCTCTGCTTATCAAGTTGACAAGGAGGATTGGCAACAGCCCATCATCGATTACTTAGAACATCAAAAGTTACCCGATGATCCAAGGCATAAAGTTTAAATTCGTCGACGTGCTCCACGATTCATCTACTACAAGGGTACATTGTACACACGTTCCTTTCTGGGGCAATGGGTAAGGTGCCTTGATGAAACTGAAGCAGCTCAAGCCATGTATGAAGCTCACTCTGGCATTTGTGGTGCTCATCAATCTGGGCCTAAACTACATGATCGTGTTAAGAGGATGGGGTATTACTGGCCAACAATGGTACAAGACTGCATGGACTTCTCAAAAAAATGTGAAGCCTGTCAGTTCAACGCAAACTTCATTCATCAACCACCTGAACCTCTACATCCCACTGTATCGTCCTGGCCCTTCGAAGCTTGGGGATTAGATGTGGTAGGACCTATCATTCTAAAACCTCCAATGGACATGTGTTCATCCTGGCGGCAACAGACTATTTCTCCAAGTGGGCAGAAGATGCCTCCGTGCGTGAAGTCAAGAAGGAGACTGTTGTTGATTTCATCCGTACCCAAATAATCTATCGGTATGGTGTGCCGCGATGCATAATAACTGATAATGGCACGCCCATCGTCAATAAACTGATGACGATCGAAGTTAGCTGAAAAGTTTAAGTTCAAGCAATACAAGTCATCAAAGTACAATGCCCCTGCAAATGGTTTGGCTGAAGCCTTTAACAAGACACTCTGCAACTTGTTAAGAAAAGTGGTGGCTAAGTCGAAGCGTGATTGGCATGAAAGAATTGGTAAAGCGTTGTGGGCATATCGTACAACATACAAGACACCCACCCAATCAACCCTGTACGCGTTGGTATATGGAGTTGAGGCTGTGCTACCACTAGAGGTTCAGATTCCATCATTGCGCATTGCTATCCAGGAAGAACTTTCAAGTGACGATAAGGATCGGCTGCGTTTGGCGGAATTGGAAGCCCTTGATGAAAGAAGGTCGTTAGCACAACAAACACTTCAATGTTATCAAGCAAGAATGGGACGTGCTTTCAATAAAAAGGTGAATCCTCGATCTTTTCAAGTAGGAGACTTGGTGCTCGCCGTAAGAAGGCCAATCATTACCTCTCACAAACCAGTAGGTAAATTCACTTCTAAGTGGGATGGGCCATATGTCGTACAAGAGGTGTACTCCAATGGTGCTTACAAAAATGTGGATGAAGATGGTGTGCGTATAGGACCGATTAATGGAAAGTTCCTAAAGCGCTACTACTCTTGAATCCCTTTGCAACAATGCTCCTAAGTAAGAGGATAAACTGCAACAATGCTCCTAAGAAAGAGGATAAACTGCAACAAGGTTCCTAAGCAAGAGTATAAACTACGAAAAAAAAGAAAAAAAAAAGAAAGAAAGAAAAAAAAAAACCACCAAATAAAAATAATCTCCTTGAACTACTTTGCAAGTACATAGAGTATTTTGAACTACGTTGGCTTGATCTTGTAGAGTATTATACTTTGCAAGTACGTAGGCAACTCGAGTGAATATGTAGCTTGAGTGCAGTCACCCCTCCAAATAAAAAAGAAAATTCTTCCCATGAACTACGTTGGCTTGATCTTGTAAGTTGTCTCACACGTCAGCTTTCACAAGTACGTAGGCAGCTCGAGCAAATACTTTGCTTGAGTGCAGCCACACCAACACCATTCATCAAAAAATACTCCTGGCCCGCAAGAGTTTAAACTGTGTACGGCTAAATAGACTTCAAATCGATTGCACTTTGTGGCTTCACAAGGATATTGCCCAATGATATGTTTGCTTCAAGATAATTGACACTACTCCAATTAAGATTAAATAGGATGGTTCTTAACCATCCTATATTGGAAAAGGAACCGTCCTTTAGGTCAACGTCCTATTAAATCAAATAGCGCGGTTCCAAGAAGGTCAAACCGTGCTATTTAATTGATTACAAAGAGGACGGTTGGAGGCGGAACCGTCCTATTAAATTATTTACAAACAGCATGCTTAGAGGCGGAACCGTGCTGTTTGTTAGAATTACAAATAGGACGGTTATTCTACTGAACCGTCTTATTTAATGCATTCCATAAATTAAAAAAAAAAAAATATATATATATATATAATGTTGCCAAAAAAAACAAGCTCTATAATCCGACCAATATTCATAAATCACAAATTTCCAAACACTATACACGGTCTTGCATGAATTTGTGAACTAAAAGACATAATTAAGTAATATTTTCTAAAAAAAATGATAGTATACTTCAAGACACATCGGATGGCAGTTGGTTCTGGTTCTCGTAAGTCAGCTACAAGTATATGCAAGATATACGACAAACTTTTCTTAGAGAAGGAAAACATATGATCGGACAGTATCAATAAACACGGCTAATTGTTGAGTTTCAATGCGCCATATAGGTAGGGACACAGACAGGACGCTAGCTTGTAGCTATATATATACTTCCTCACTCTACATACGAGTCAGTTTTAAAAGGAGGGGGAGGAGCTCCCTCTCATCTTAAATGTACGTAGTCACAAGCATTTTTTAACACACACATAATTATCATACATACCGTCCTTCCTTCAACACTAAAAGCACATTGAATTTAGTCAATTCTCTTGCATTATTAGGGTAAAGATTTTTCCAGCTCTTGAATTTGTTTCTCCATTTCTTTCTTCCGTGTCCCCTGAATTGATCTCACAGTATATAATCAAATCAGTGTGTTTATAAAGGAATGTGAGGCTTGGACAGTGTGGCATTGATGAACTTACTTGGACAATAATCTTCACATTATTCTGCATGATAAACTCAAGAATCGCGTTAGCAAGAATAATGTCGGACCCTTTCTTCTTCAAGTCGGCCTATGAAACCAATCAATGGGATGTTACGGTCCACGAACAAACCGACTTCTGCCTGCAGGGCTTCTTTCAAAACCGGCTTTGCATTCATCACCTGAAAATAACATCATGAGTTACTCAAAACTCTTTACTTAAGTGTATACTATAGACCGTAGACTGTCGAGGGCCTTGATGCTTACAGTTGTAGAGTTATAATTGTTGCCGATGTATTTGTCAGTAGATGGATTCCACTCTTGTACATCCATCCCATTTAAAATACCAGTTACGCCAGTCAGATGGACTATATCATCAAGTTCCACACTTCTCTCTACACCCGACATCAGTTCTTGAGCGTAGTAAGGGCTCACAGTTACAACTCGGCCTGATTGCAGTATCCTCGCCTTCATCCAGTTAATCTTCCTTCCCTTCACCAACAAGCCTGTGAAACATTACTCATAGATTAAAGTTCAAGTACGAATTCAATAAAATGTGTACTAACACGCTATGAACAATGTTGTATATATACCCATCGAGAAAATCAAAGGCCGACTTCAATTTCTCTGGTAGATTGAGAAGACGATAGTCAGAGACAACGAGTCTTCCTTGGTAGACAATGTTATGGATGCAAAAATAAACCTAATTATGTTACAATGGAATTAAGTACAAGGTATGTATGTGTATCTATTGAACTTCATTTACAAAATCGAAATATTTACCTTAGCATTCCTGTAGATTCCCTTGGGTTGGTACATAGTCTTAAGGTAGCAAGGGAGAAGTGCTATATTCCAATCGTTGGCAATGAAAACTACATCTTCACTTGAATAATACAAAAATTAAAGCCGTATACATTAGTATTTTTTTTGGTACACATGACAATAATTGACATTTAAACATGAGTGATAAGAAAATTCGGGTCTGGTGATAACAACTTCCTTGTCCCAATTAATTAAGCAAACAGTGGATGGTGTGATTATCATATGCAACTACGTGAGTACGTGTATTTTTGTTTAGACAAGCCAAAAAAAGGTAGAGTAATTATTCATCTAAAAAACAAGCGTACTGTACATGAAAAGTTTGAATGTGCGTGAGGCGTGAGCGTGATTAAAGAAAAGAAAAGAAAAAACAGGAAGGAATTGAATTGAAGATGAAAGCAAAAGTAGAGGAAGAAAGAAACATTGTAACGGGTAACAAGGTTCTTCCATTTACACTTGCACTGCTCAACACTTCGATGAAAGCCTGTATCCCTCATTTTGGTAGAGATGACTTCCCAAAGAAGTTTAATCCTCTTGGTCTCCGTGAAGGTGCAGTCCATCTCTGCTCTTTTTCCCAAAAACTCCTTCGTCTCTTGCACGCTCCACTGTGGGAATCTGCTATCCCCTCTGCCCCCAACTCCCCCGGCATCCCCCACCATAATTTGCACCACCCCCTGCCCCTGCCCCCTGCTGGTGATGGTATGTTTGTTGTTGTGTCGTATGCCTCTCCATCCCTACCTAGGTGCCCGGCCTATCTATGTATAAGACGGTTAGTCAAACTAACCACGCTTGGTTTCTATTAATAAACATGGTTCGTATGAATAACCGTGCTTTTTAACAGAATATTAAACGCGCCAAACAATGATGAATAATATAGGATGCTTCCGTGTCAAACCGTGCTAAAATGGGCGTCCTCTTAAATTGAAATTGTAGTAGTGTGATGTCTTCATATCATCCAGCTCCCCAAATGCTTTGGTTACTTTAGAGAAAAATTGCCATGAGCTTCGGGTAGGTTGTGATCCATGATCATCTTCGGATGAGCTCCAGACTCTTCCTCCATGATCTACAAGTAGGATTTAACATGCTTCATCCAAATCCACGAAGGAACACCAAAAGCGAAGGCAGCTCTTGTAATCGTCGTCGTCCTTCCTTCAATGGAAAGCTCCAGACTTCATCCTTTACTTGTGATCTTCAAGTAGGATTCACCATGCTCCATTCTGCAAGTAGGCTTCTTGGCCTATCTACAATCTGCAAGATTCGTCGTGCTCCATGTCTTCAAGCACACTTGTAGCTGTATCAAACATCTTCATATAGCTTGACAAGAAACCTTCAAAATTGCATTGCAAGATGGAATTGTGGAGTAGTGTGGCAATTTGGCTCAGGACGGCTTGTATCCAGCGGTCGACGGATTGGTTCATTTAATAGTCTCTTAAAGAGAACTAAATGACCTCCTCGGAGTTCCAAAACTCAAGCCATCAGCATATGGGTTCAATTCGTGGTTCTACACAAGAAAGTCATGATGATCCAAACGGCTTCCCTCATGACAACTCAAGCAAGATGAAATGACCCAATGCAACCTGGAGTAACTTGAAAGCAGATCAACGATCGGTGCTGCATGATAACTCCAAAGAAAATTGAAATGATCCATTTAAAATTCCAATATATCGAGCGATCCACGGGTCACGTTCATTGCATGAAAGCTCAGATGATAAATTGAAATAACTTGTTCAGCGTCCTTCCGTTGATAGCTCGAATCCAGGCTTATAAGAGCACGAAAAATGGTCCACGGCTTCCCTAACATAATACGAGTAAATTGAAGGACAAGGAAAATTGAGACACAAGATCATCACTTTGTGTTCCGCCATTCTTATCTCCCCTGTATCAAAAAAAAACATAAGAGGTTGAAACTAGTAACATTAAACTTCAATGTTCACTTACTCGAAGCCTCCCGAAGCTACAAGTAGTTTGCGCAACCAGTATACTGGATAGCATTTTCATCCTACAGGCTCACTCTCGATTTGTTGATCGCCACAAGAACTGTAACATCGTCCGCTAAGCTCTTCCGTCTCGCAGCATCACCACGCGGACCCTTCAAAACACGTCCTAAGTAGTGGTATTGGTTCGTTGATCATCTTTAAGCTGGAATATGAACACCATTCACTCATTTTTCGGTTTCAGGATCCTCCGGCGCCACCTATAAACAAGGACAAATTAGTATAAAGAAGGGAAGGTTGGTACGAAATTGATTCGAAATGCTGCGGGTCAAAACAAGCAAAGTCGATTTAGTTATCGAAAACGGAGCCTACGGAAAATTTGTAGATAAGAATTATGGGAATCATACCTCATCTCAATTGTTTAAAATTGGAAATGAAAGCAGTTCAGTCTATCTATTTGCTCCAGAAAATGATCAAGTGCTACAAATTAATCTCGACACATTGATAAAAAAAATGAATAAAAGGAGTCGCGAAAGCTTACTTGTATCGAAGATGGAGAGACGACGATTCGATATGAAGACGTGCCTCTAGTACTTTCTTTGTGATTTTGACGAGCTTGAATGAGCAAGAATAGTGGTGCTAAGTGGGGTATAAATAGTGACGAAATACGTTCAACAATGACGTAAATTCTGCCATTAAATACAAATATGTCCGTTAGTACATACATGTTTGTAACGTAGGGCAATGAACGTGACAATGGAAGGGATGCATTTGGCCTGATACTTTGCTCAAGTAGTCAAATATAAACATGGCGGTGGTATTATCCCAATTAATTACAATTGATAACATTTTTTTACCATGGATATTGAGCTCAGTCAATTTGCTCCAACGGGTAGAAGATTAAAACCAATGCTTTATGATCCGTTGAAACACAAGCAATCAATTAGCTTTGACTACACACGGCAAATTGAAGGAGTGCATACAACCTGATTATCTATTCAAATGCTTTCAAAGGGTCAAAGAAGAAATGGGCGGTGGAGTTATTGAAAATTAATTCCAAGATCAACCAAGATTACAGTAAGATTGAGCAATTGAGGGTCCGTTTTGAAGTGTATCCAATTTGAAATATGGGGTCTATTAAGATCCTTCTTTGACGGAGCTATCGTCTAATGCGTAAATTCTTGCCCGACAATTAAGGATTGAATTCAAGTTACGGTATTTTACAAGGATCAAATTATCAAGACGATGTACTTGTATTATCCGGCCAAGTTAAAAAGAACGATCGGGTGACGTCTCGAGTTTACGTAGGTATTCTTTAATGACAAGTTAAAAACCTATATATCGACTTCCAAGTCAAAGGAAAAAAGATCATTGTTCGACAAGTCACGCAGTGACCTGGTGATATTTCAAAATCTACATCGGTACTCCTACGATAAGTTAAGTACCTATCGACTCTCAAGTCAAAGAAAAATCAAGGTCGTATAGTCATCCGCAAAGTTGTAAAATGACAGGATGACGCAATACCTATCGACTTCCAAGTCAAAATAAGAAAATAGAGACCATGTCTTCTGACGGTCAAATCGTCTACGCGACAAGGTCCCGAGGGGGCAATTTGTAGACACGGAAAATTTATTTAAGTGTCGAAAATACAAGAAAATAATTATTCTGAGTCAACAACAAATTTTGACTTTGTTTAGTTATATTTGTCCCGTAAAAGTTAAAGACAGCTCGTTTCATGCCCGAGCTTGACAATTAGACCCAAAAGTCAAACAATCGTAAGCATGACCCAAAAGTCAAGAAAATGTACCATTGGGCCAAAAGTCAAGAAAATGCCAAGTTGACCCAAAAGTCAAGTGAATGTCAAGCGGACCGAAAAGTCAGATCATAGTCAATATGACCCAAAAGTCAAGCACTCGTCGATCTGGCCCAAATTTCAAGAAATGTCAAACTTGAACAAAAAGTCAAATATTGACCAAATTTGACCTAAAAGTCAAGACATGGTCAAATTGGGCCCGAAGAGAAGCCAAACTTTCAAAAAGACCAACTCTGAGTCCAACAAGAATGGAGAAAGAAATTCTATAAATAGAGAGCTTCTCAAGCATTTTAAAGACACGACAACAAAAATATACAACACAAGGGCACTACGAAAAGTGAAGAGAAAAGAAGACTACAAAAGCTCTGAAATTCTCGAAGCATCCTCCCTTCCAAGTAGCAACAAGCACTACAAGATCGTGCCGCCTACTCAAGGAAGTCAAATCGACATCAAGCATCAAAAGGAGATTCAAGTCATCGCGACCCTCCCAAGAAGCTAAAGTCAGTCAAGGAACGCTCACGAAGACCGTTGAAGTGTGCCTAAAGCAACGTAGTAGAATCAGAGGAAGAATAGAGAACCGAACACTTGAAATTTTCTGATATTATAATTTGTTGCTCCGGTTTTGTATTACAGATATTTATAATATCGCTAAACAAAATTTGTTGTTACAATCGCGTTAAAACTTATTTGCTAATACCTATAATATTAGTACTCTCTACTCTCCTACGTGCATCTTTTCGTGGCCTGCTTATCACGTGAAATCGCATGCAAAGAATGTAAACACAACTACTTTGACGACAATACTTACTTGTCCTTAAACAACCGACATAGTAAAAGTCATAGGGTTAAAACAACGGAGGTTACAGCATTTCCACCACAACAAAAGAACTAGGTTATCAGCTCACCGATTGATTAGTAGAGGCCACTATAGTGCGGGCGGGATTGGGTGTTGACATCTATCGGATGTTGTCTTCCCAATACGTACCCTCACCCCTTACTCAGAATCGACGGTTTTCGGATGTCCAAAACCATTGGCAATGAGAGTCATTCCAGGCATGGAGTGCTTAAGGGAACAAGTCTTTATCTTTAGGTCCCGTGCCACTCAACTTTGAGCCGGCAAGGGATCAAAGTTGACTTTAACGGTTTCCAAGTCCCCATAATTGACTCGGTGGTGACTCCACAAATCGGCAACGAATTCAGTTCACTAAAAAGGTCGCCTTACCAAATGAATCGGCCTTTAAACATTTATAACCACGACTCGATCGATTCCCGAACGGAAACACGGGTGCCCGCACCCGTCTAGTACAAGTCCGGATCGTCATCCGAATCGAAATCTGAAACATCGCCCCGTACGCGAGATTGGTCCGGCCCTCGACAGGGAGGGGGCCGCGTGGGTGGCTGCCGCCACACGTTGAAAAACCGGGTCGGTCCCGCGCGTGTGGGGCGCTAGGCAGTGCGGACGGACGTCCACAAGCCTTCCCAAACATAACAGAGCCAGCGGTCCGGAAGGTCATCTGGAGGAATATAATCACAAGGTATGGCCTGCCGAAGGTGCTAGTTTTATACCACGGCAGACAGTTTGACAATGACCCGCTAAGGACCCGGCTAGAGGGGCACGGAGTCACTGTTGCCTACTCTGCCGTGTGCCATCCTCAGACTAATGGATTGAAGAAACAGATGGGCAAACGATGGTGGATGAACTCAAGGGCAGATGGGCAGACGAACTCCCAAGCGTCTTGTGGTCAATCAGAACCACCAGGAAGGAATCCATAGGGCAGACCCCCTTTGGGTTGGTCTTTGGGGCTGAAGCCTTACTACCCATTGAGGCACGCATCCCTACCCTCAGATCTCAGCAGTTCGATAAAACCAGCTACGAAGCAGCATTGACAGAAGCCCTCGACCTGGTTAGCAAAGTAAGACAAGAAGCTAGCTCCAAAATCGCAGCCTATCAGCAGAGAATGAGAAGAGCCTACAACAGGAAGGTAAACACGAGGAGTTTTTAGGTGGGTGACCTGGTCTTGCGTAAAACCTAGGCGGTTGGGAAAGCAAGAGAGCATGGCAAACTAAGCGCAAACTGGGAAGGCCCATACCAGGTTACCCAGATCATGGGACCAGGAACGTACAGGCTCGCCAACGCCGATGGCCAAGAACTCGCAGCCCACTGGAACGCAGATACTTTGAAAAAAATACTATGTCTAAATTAGAGTCGCAAGTTTTAGTTTTCCAAAAAACCGGCAGAGGACGATCATGCTAAATTGTCGACGGCTCCGACCAAGGTGTTAGTTTTATTTCAAGAAAACAAGGAAATTCTCCTACTCATACTCGTTGTCTGTTCAGATTCGCACCTCACACACAAACGAGCAGGGGGCAATAAAGGGAGGGCCCCCCTGTTACAAAACCTAGGGAAAACAGACCCCCCCCCCCCCCAACGAAAATGCTAAGTCCCCCTACCTGCCTCCAAGCAGGCAGGGAGCAGGCCCTCTGACTTCATCCAGAAGTCAGGGTCAGGCCAGGCACCAATGCCGAACCAACAAGGATTGATAGACATTCAACCATGTATAAAAAATGCTAAGTCCCCCTCCCTACCTCCACGCAGGCAGGGGGCAGGCCGTCTGACTTCAGTCAGAAGTCAGGGTCAGGCCGGACCTCAAGAGCCAAACCAACAAGGATTGATGGACATTCAACCTTGTATAAAAAACGCTAAGTCCCCCTCCCTACCTTCAGGCAGGCAGGGGGCAGGCCCTCCGACTTCGGTCAGAAGTCAGGGTCAGGCCGGGCCTCAAGAGCCAAACCAACAAGAATTGATAGACATTCAACCTTAAATAAAAAACGCTAAGTCCCCCATCCCTACCTTCAGGCAGGCAGGGGGAAGGCCCTCTAACTTAAGTCAGAAGTCAGGGTCAGGTTAGGCCTCAAGAGTCAAACCAACAAGGATTGATAAACATTCGACCTTGTATAAAAAATGCTAAGTCCCCCACCTGTCTCCAGGCAGACAGGGGGGAGACCCCATGGCTTCAGTCAGAAGTCCCAGGAACGGGTTGCACGGCAGCAAAATAACTTAGCAAAGTAAAAGAAGGGAAGCACTCAACAAGAACTCAACAAAGAAAAGTCGATAAAATTAACATACAGTTAGAGGAAAAAGTCTACAGAATAAGACAGTAAAAAGTTCAAGAAATAAAGATTACAAAACCGGCAGCCGACCACATTTGGGCTCGGCGCGCAAAAGATTAAAAGATCAACGAGGAAACAAAGGAGGTGGCGGATAAGGATATGAGCCCTCAGAAGACGACTGCCCTAAATCCTATGCAGGGGGTGCGTCCTGACTGGGGCCGGGAGATCCATCGAGGCCATCATGAGGTGACCTGCTAGACCTAGCCTCATTTTTTGCTGCATAAAGAGTGCTCAAGGCATTTTCATCAAAATCCGGTATCTACTCCTGGATGACCTCCAAGCAAAACTCAGAAGAGGAAGTAGCACTTGCAGCAAAGGCCTCATCTACCTTCACATTAGCCTCCTGTATAATGTCCTCCTTCTGCTTCATCCACTTATCCTCTTGAACCTTCAACTCTCTTTGAGCTACCTGAAGGTCAGAATCAGTCTTGGATAGGCGAGCAACATACTCCTCAAGACGTCCCTTCAGCTCGGCTGCACTCTTCCTGGCCTGCCCCAGCTCCACCTCCAGCTCAGGCGTCTCTTTCACAGCCTTCTCTCCATGGCTCTTCCAGTTAGCAGCCTGGCACCTAGCTTCCTCCAGCTCACCCTCGCACTTGGACAGTTGGAGCCTCAGACTACTGATAAGAGCAGCATCCCTCTCGAACACCGCTATACGGTTAGAACGAGAGGACCCGGAAGTAATTGTTAATTCCTCGTCACTCAAGCGATTAAGGGCTGCCAGCTCTGCAGAAGCTTGAAAGACCAGAGAGCAGCGGTAGAGGAGTTGAGCTACCTGAGCACTGGTATGTGTCAAAGCCTTGGCAGCCTGGTATAGGGAGGAAGAAATGGAGTCTGAGAAAAGAGCAGAAACATCAATACTCTCAGCTGCAAAGTTGAACTCAACGTTCCCCTCATTTAACAAAGTCTCTGGAAGGTTAGGGGCATGATGCTTGGGCTTGGGAGTGCTGACCTCCGCCTCTAGATCCACCACCTGCACAAGCTCCTTCTCTTTCCTTTTCCTGTGAAGGGGCGGATGCTCTCCCCCATCTCTTCAGAAGGAGAAGGCATTGCAGCAGCCTGGTTTTACTGGCTGAAATGCTTTTCACATGCCCCATGAGAGTCTCTTTCTTGAATCCAAGTGGAGTAACAGGACGAGGAGTGAAGGGCTTATAATCCCTGCCCAGCCCAAGAGCCTTCAGCTGCTTCACCGTCCAAGAGCCCCTGCAGACGTCTGCAAAAGACGAAAACTTATCCAGGTTAGCACACAGAAAGATACCCTGAAAGCGACACGCTGGTGCTGAATCCCTAAACTACCTGAGGTAAGACCACAATTTAACCCCACTGGGGTCAAAAACTCGTCAGTCGTTATGAGGTCTGCTGAAGGTAGCCAATTAGTGGGACCAAATTCACCCTTCCCAATTTTTGTACAAGCAAACTGCTTAACCAGTGAGCTCTCCCTCTTACTCAATTTTACTTCCAAAGCCTTCCCATTAACTTCAGGATGATATTCCTCGCGGGTTTCCAAGCGAGTGTGGACATGATTTCTGAAGTGTCGGGGGATAGACCATCCGTTCTCACAATGAACATACAAGAAATTATTCTTCCAATTCTTAAGGTTGTTCATCGAGAGCCAAACTGGTGAAAACCCCTTCTGCCTAAGTATAGAGATATACCCAGAAGGTCCTTCCGGAGAGACGACTATCTGTAAGCCTATCATGTACCTAAGAACGTCTATCGAAGGCTAGTCCCCGGTAAACAGGCAGACCCAGGTGTAAGCCACCAATGTTCTGACAGATACGGCTGTCAACTGTGTAATGACAACATTCATGCGCCTAAAGGCCTCTGCAAGAAATGGGTGAAGGGGGAAACGGAGACCAAACTCCATGTAACACCCGCTATTTTCCTAGCATTTTTATCTTTTCCGTTATGCCTTCGTCATAACTCTGTCACCGTCGGCCTTGTGTTTCATCATTTTTCCAACTTTAATTTCATTTTCGAGTTTAATGATATTTATTTTTATTTTTAAAAGGTTTTAATTCTTTTAGATCTATTTATTGAATTTTCTTCGTAAACTAATTAATTTTCCGCGAGGAATTCTATTTTTCTACGAGTTAACGTTTTTAAGCTTGGATTTAAATTATTTCTTTTCCTACAAGTGTCTGAATATATTTATATAATATTTTCAACATAGAAATATTTTTATTTACGAAAAGTTAGCCATTAATGATTTTATTACGAAGTCTCGTAAATAAGTATCTTCTTACGCGAGGTTTACTCGAATTGCTTTGAAATACCTTTAACTATTTTACGATTCTTCTTTTTATCAACTTAAAAATTAATTGAGACCTTTTCCCCATATTTTGGACCGACAAAGCTTCTTGTCACAATGTTACTACATTTTATTAATACGTTTCATTTTATCACGTTAAACCGTAAACGTAAGATTATTTTCTTTTCATTGAATTGATGCATTATTACTCAAACTTTTCACACTCCTCCTCTTATTTTTGGCTGGCACATAGTGACTATTTTCACATAGTTTACATCACCCATTTTAATTTCATTTAACCTTAAGAAACCATCCATTCTCCCTTCATTCATTCTTTTAAAAAAAAATTATTCATCACATTTTTCCTCTCCTTTGGCCTTGAGTTTCAGCAGATTTTCCAGCCTAGATTTATCTCAAAATCGAGTCTTGATCGTCCCATTTTCATCTCCAAATTAATCGTCTATCTTTTCCCTTCGTTAAGGTAATAAAAATTACGGGTGTTATATTCTCGAGTTTGGGACGACTCTCTAGGCTAAGCTTAGGAAACGGGATAACACCTACCTATAGTGCTTACTAACTCCATGGTTCACTTTTATCCACTCCATTTATCGTCCCGTTATAAGCATTTTAGTGGACTAGAAGGACCTTGGTAAATTTTTAATGTTTTTATTGTTTGATTGTCATCCTATTAGAATTTTGTCCATGTCAACTTGAGTAACTAACTTGGTGGTGTTCTCACTTGTCTCGAACTTGGAACTGGTGTTTTCCCCGCCATTTTGATGAGGGATTCGGCGATTTATTTTCCTCCTTGGATGCAACTATCTTCGTGTGTGTGTCTCTTTTGTTTTATGTTCTTGTGTGTGTGTTTAGTTGCATCCACAATTTTAAGCAATACCTGGCATGCCTTGCATGGAGGTACTCTACCACACGGGTATCTCGATATGAGTTGAAGGGACAGAGTGGGCCCGTTAATTGTCCTGTATCGGCTTAGCACAGTCTAGCTTAGTAGTAGTAGTAGTAGTAGTAATAGTAGTAGTTAGTTTCTTTTTGGGTCTTTGCTCGAGGACGAGCAACGGTTTAGTGTGGGGGATTGATGTGTGTCAAATTTAGACCGTTTTTTCTCCCATTTAGGCTCGTTTTTCCTCCATTTTGCGAGATTAGAGTGCGATTATCGCCTTATTCTTAGTCTTTCTTGCATTAGCGTCTCTCTTGTGCATTTCACGTGTTTTTGGTAGTTTTTCTATCTATTTTGATAGGATTCGTAACCAAGGGCATGTCCGAGCTTCCACGAGCACAAGAGAGTGGAATACCGTCTGAAAGCAACATACGAAACCAAAAGTCCAAGCAATCAAACGACAAAGAGCGAGACCAAAAAAAAGGTCAAGGAAACCATCGGGTGAAGTTTCACCCGATGAGACACCACCGGGCAAAGTTTCGCCCGACGGCATTTCGACCTCTCCGAAGATCTTCATGAAACTTTCACCACTGGGCGAAATGACCGGGTGAAGTTTCGCCCGACGGTAAAGAGGCCCCCAAATGCAAATCTGGAAGAAAGTTCACCGGGTGAAGTTTCACCCGGCGGTAATGGCTCGTGAATGGCAAATGTTCGCAGGGCATAGTTTCACCATATGAAGATTCATTGGGAAAAAGTCTCACTAATGGAGCAAAAGTAGGTTTTGGCTTTGGTTTAGTGACCTATTAAGGGCTTATATAAATAGTTAACCCTAGATTTCTTTTCATCATCTTTCATCTTATCATCATTATCATGCCTCATTAGTTAGATCTCCACTTTAGTAGTAGCTTCCATTAGAGAAACTCCATTTTAGATCTAGAAAACTCTTTTACCTTAGATTAATTTACTCTCCATTTTTGCAATCAAGCTACTTCATTAGTCTAGATTTAGAGTTTGTTGAAGATTAAAGGGGTTTTGCAAGGATTTAGTGACAAGATTTTTGTATTATTTCTTGAACCTTCATTATTTATGTTCATCTTCATCTTATTCCCTTAAGTCTTCCTCCGTTGTTGGTATCTTCACTTCCTTTCTCTCCTTTTAATTAGTTTTCCCTTTAATTTCTCCTCACTTTATTGTTTGCTATTGTTTTATTTATGTTTATGTCATTTAAATTTGCATTGTTGCATTAGATTCAAATTCCTTGTCATTTCTAATATAAATTGTTTTAGTTTATTTCCTCTTTCTTTTGTTTATAATGAAACCTCCATAAATAGTGAGTAGATTTTGGTTAGGGGGACTAGGGGGATGAAGAATTTGGATAACATGAATTAATGATACTTGTGATTGTATACACTTGGATTGGTTTGTCTAATTTGAAATTGTTGTATATTTGTTGATCTTACTTGATCAATTTGGTTGACTCGTATTCATCCGAATCAATATGGAGAAACTCGGGGTTTGGGTAATTCCGATTAGAGATTTAGCTTTTTCATCACGAAAGTGGGCTTTAGCGAGGTTGGGTAGAGAAACTGAAAGGTGACTTGCTCCTTATCGATTGTGTATCGTTGCTTGGTTCCTTGTTTATGTGTCTCATTTCTGATTCCCCGACTCCTCCTAACACTTTTTCTTTATTTGATTTCTCTTAAATATTCTAGCCTCGTTCTCTTTAGTTTAGTTCGTGACCACCTCAAACCTCCTTTAGACCCCGAACATATTTAGACTTAGACTCGACCAACCTTACCTAGACCGTCCCTGTGGATCGATCACAACTTACCGCTACTACGTAGTAGTTAGTTGGAGTTTATAAATATTGTTTGACTGTGTGGGTCGCGAGGCCGGCGCATCAATACCATCAGACGATACTATGTCTAGGGGCGCATAGACGGCCCATATTTTGTTTTCTTCCGGCAAGGGACATTCAGGATTGTCGACGGCCCTGTCTTCCCACGTTACATTTCCCAAACTCTTGAACATTTTAATGTGGAATGACTTTTCTTTGTCATCTACTTGATCCTTGTTCATTACCTTCTCAAGCAACAAGCAGGGGGCAATAAGGGGGAGTCTCTATTCAACTTAGCGTAGAGAATGGATACCCCATAAGCCGAAGTCCGTCTGGATGCCATAGCTCCAGACGGCAACGGCTAGGGACCCCCATCCATAGAATGGGGGCATAAGCCGAAGTCCGTCTAGATCCCTTAGATCCAGACGGCAACGGCTAGGGACCCCCATCCATAGAATGGGGCATAAGCCTAAGTCTGTCTGGAAGTTGTAGTTCCAGACGGCAACGGCTAGGGACCCTCATCCATATATTGGAGGCATAAGTTCAAGTCCGTATGGATGCCATAGCTCCAGACGACAACGGCTAAGGACTCCTATCCATAGAATGGGGGCATGAGCCCAAGTCCGTCTGGATGCCATAGCTCCAGACGACAATGGCTAGTAACCCCCAACCATGGAGTGGGGACATAAGCGCAAGTCCGTCTAGATGTCATAGCTCCGTACGACAATGGCTAGGAACCCCCAACCACGGAATGGGCACGAAACATATTACAAGAAAGTAAATAAAGGCAGGGAAACAAAGTATGAAGAAAATGTGAAGTTGCATAAAATAAAGACGCCATAGGCGCAAATGTTGAATTACAAGATACAAAATCCAGACATCAAAAGTACGAAACAAGGCGATGATTATTAAAATCAGCAGCCGTCTCCAAAGGATCAAGCACCACCTACTACAAAAGAAAAAAGATAGAACCATAAAGCATAAAGGGCAGTCTCATGCCACTAATTGCCAAAAGGGTAGGTGATGGAGATCCACAAAAAGCCTCGGAGGGGGCAGACGAACCGGCCGTATCGGCTCGCTCGCCGGCCATACCTTCTTCATTCCCCCACCCTAGAGGCGCAAGAGGCACAGGAGGACGACGACCCATTTTCCTATTTAGAAGGGGAAGACTGCCGAGCAGTAGCTTCCCCTGAGGCAACGGCGAACTCTTCCTCGTCAGCCTCTTCCTCCGCAGCCTTCACCCTCGCCTCATCCAGCCGGCTGTAGATGGTCGTGTAACGGGTCCAGTCAAAACCCGGGTCCATCTCTTCCAAGGTGTGGCCGCTAAGATGAGACATCACAACCTGACCCTCCGCGTAGCCAGCGCTGAAGGCCTCGCTCGCCTCTATTTCCATGGTGACAAGGGCGGCCTTAGCTTTGGCCACTTTGTCCTTCAAAGAAGCGTTGAGCTCCTTGACTTTTACCTTCTCATCCTTCAGAGAAGCATTGAGTTCCTTGGCAGCAGCAAGCTCCTCCTTGGATAAATACGTCTCAAGGGTCGTCGCCTCCAATTGCTTCCTCAGGACGTTGCCCTCAGTCAAAGATCTTTAAAGATCCTCCCCCTGCACCTGTAGCTTCTCCTCAGCCTCCTGCAGTGCCTGGCGGGACACCAAGGAATGGCGGCGCTTGTTGGCAGCCTCCTCCAAGGCCACTTTAAGCCTAGCCTCAGCATCCACACGCCTGAAGTCAGTCTCTTTGAGCTCAGCCCTCAAAGAATGAAGGGTGGAGGGGTCTGGAGCGAGCCTCGGCAAGGAGTGCCCCATCTTGGCAAGGCCGCCAAGCGCCTCGACGGCTTGGCTGTAAACCCCTATAAATTCAAACGCAATACAGTGGCGGAAACACTGCAGATATGGGATTGTAACACACTGTAATTATGCCTTGATTAAAAAATGGTAAGTCAATACATAAGCCATAAAATAAAAATGGCTACAAAATAAAAATAAAATAAAATCCATAAAAAGGGTTATAACAATCCATAGTTCAAATTACTAATCAGCGAAGCGGGATCCGTAACTACTCGCTAGCTATACCTGCTATGTTAAAAACATAACAGCCACAATCAGTGAGAAGCAACGACGACGTTCTCCCAGCAATATTACAAGATTTTAAAACTTTAATTACTATTATATGAAAATAGTAAAAACGAAAAACATTGAAACATCATAATAAAAATAAGCTTTCAGTGAAAAACTTCGCACATCGAACCAATATAATAAAAATGAGTTTTCCAGAAAAAACATTAAACATTTGCCAACCTGCAAATCAAATTATATCGATAATAATAAAATATTCAAAATGGCGTTATGGATAAGAGTAGTGTAGAATCTAGACTTTCACTTGGATAATAGTTGAAACTAGATTCGAGAACTTTAGTCTTAACATATATCAGACTTCAGTCTCTAACTAGGCAACTCAACTATAATAGGACTGCGTGCAGCGAGGTCCTAGTTTAAGGAGTGCACACCCATCCTAGACAACAATTCTATCTAGTTCAGCTGACGGCGACTAACACGATGCGATATCTAGCTTAAGGTGAAAACATACACTCTCCTGGGCGAAACTACACCCAGTTAAACGCCAAATGTGTCCCAAATAGACACACCGGCTTTATAGTTGATGGCAAAAACGTACATCTCAGACTATATTACTCTAAACCCCACACTTGTCCTTATTCCATAACTCCAAAACAAAGCCATTATCGATATATAAGAAAGATATAATCATTATAATAATAAGAGAACAAGAGGGAAAAAGGATCGCCTTCCACAAAAGGAAACTTTTTATTTTAGGAAACTTCTATTTTTAGAAACTTTACAAAAATAGCATTATATCAAATTATCAAAGATATTAGTTCATACTAATAAAACATTTTTAGTAAATGATATAGATTTATAAAACTAATACTTTCGGCCTTAACGATATTAATTTCTAAAACAAAGATAAATGGTTTTATGAAAGGGTTATTGAACGACAATAATATCAATTATAGGGCATCTTCTCAAAATAATACCAATTTTAATAAATCCGAGAATAATACGTATTATTGGAGTAGTTAAACAAGAGTGGTATAAGTGAGTTTATAACCTGTTACATCAGGTTACCTAATTAATATTTGACCTGCTACTTATCCTTCATCCTCCTCCTTAGACCTGGATAAGGGGTGAACTGTTTTAGGTCAGCTTCGGGTCTAGCCACTTTCGAGTTATAATAATCGGGTTGACTTCGGGTCGGGTCGGATAATTTCGGGTTCGGGTCATTCTTGGGTTTGTTGTTTCCAACTTTTTCAGGGATATCGACTAGTTTTCTACGATAATATTCGGGTCAGTTTCGGGTTAGCTCAGGTAAATTCGTATTGCGGGTCAGAATCATGTCTTCAGTTCGAGTGTCGGGTCTGGTTCGGTTTTGCTTATTCGGGTCATGTAAGTTTTGCCAGGTCTACTCCTCCTTACTTATCTCCTTCATCCTCTCTCTCCATTACCCTTCATCCTTCTTCCTTTTTTTGTATACGTTTCGTTTAGATTTACGTATTGATTTTGGTGTAGGTGATAAGTGTAGTTTGTAGTGCCTAATTTGCTGTGTTTTTGTCCCATTTTCCTTGCGGAATCGCTCCTTGGGAGCGGTTCATGGGCTACTTATGCTTCCTCTAGCTCGTTTCAGGTTCCCGAGACCGTTCATGAAGAGTTGGAGCGATTCCGACTCAATACATACACTTTTCGGAGCCAACGAAGCGGAGGAACGATCACTCGATGCCTTGGATTCGACCCCAAGACCTTGGGACCCGATCCCGAGCCCCTTAGACTCGATCCCGAGACCCGAGAGTTGATAAGAAGTCCATGTGAAGCAAGGGAGAACCTTAAAGATTGTATTGGAGGCCTACAAGACTCATCCCCGACGGGTATGGCCTCATCCCGTCCGGGATGAGGTGCACAAAAGAGAGGTGTTATGTTCTGGGTCCGTCCCAGTCGGGACCAGACCTTCTCGGTCGGGATCAGACCGTCCCGGTCGAGATCAGACCGTCCCGGTCGGGACCAAACCCGTCCCGGTCGGGACCATGGTGCTGCTGCGCGTGACTCTTTAGTTCATCCTCCCTCATTCTTGTAACCTTATAAATACTTCCCTCTTGTATTGTTTATGTAACCTACCTTACATTAGACTCTCTTAAGCCTCTCTATAAGATAAAACCCTAGATTTAGAGTTCATCCATTTAGATTAATCTTCTCTTTAATCCTTAGTTAATCTTTGTTAATCTAGTTTAGTTAGTCTTGTATTAAGAAGATACTTGAAGATTCATCCAAGCTTGACAACCTTGGAGTTGATTTGGGTTTCTTATTTATGCAAGTTTACATCTTTTTCATCATCTTGTTGTTGGTATAATCTTCTCTACTCTTGTTCTTTGTTATTTATTCAAGTTTGAATCTTTACTTAGTGTTTATTGTTATTGTTCTTGTTCTTGATAATGGATGTTTGGTTTGTGATGTTGTTTTCTCTTATTGTTGTTAGTTTATTCTTGATAATGAGTGAGTAGTCTCCTTGTGGGTTAGTAGAGGGATTAAGGGTAGATTATGGGTGATTAGGGTTTGATTAGGGGTAAAGGGTGAATCTTTGTTGTTAGTCACATATTGGGCACTCTATGTGTTTGTTGATATGCTTGTGTGAGCAGTAGTGGCCATGCTTCCCATACTTGTGCTCACCTTCTCATTGGTTGTCCATTTTGTGGTTGTGTTGAGGTTAGTCTTAGACGCGAGAGCGCGAACTTACCTCGGTGTTGGTCTAAGTAGCGAGAGCCCGGACCGACTCTAGCAATTAGGAGACACCTACACCCTTGACCACCCCAATTACCCTACTACACTTATGAACCCGACCTAACCCACTTCTTCTCCATATTTGATTCAACTTCTTAGTTAGTCGTCGGTTCTTCTAGTTTGCTTGTTAGTTTAATCTTTAGTTATTCCGTCTTAGCATTGTTTTAGTCTAGTCATTGTTAGTCCACTTCCTTCGTCTCCTCCCATCATAATTCGTCAATTAGTATTTCTTTGTGTTTGTTTGTGACTTAGTCTCGTTTTTAGGCCGACCTAGTCTAGACCTTACAATACCGTCTCCGTGGATATCGACCCTACTTGCCCTAGCTACCCACTAGGAATAGTCGGTTTTATATTGATCGGTTGGACCCACGACAAATCCCACCATCAGTAGGATTGTGTTGTTAGGTAGATTTGGTGAGGTTGAAGGAAGAGGAAGACGGAAGACATTAATGATGTTTAATGCCTTGTACACTGAGAAAGTGGAAAGGAGTGAACTTGAAATAGATTAAAGGCGAAAAAGGAATGTGAACGGTTCTACCGTTAACTGGTCATCTATACTACTCTAGTTTAACTACTCCAAAATACGTATTGATGGGGGTCGGTAGCCAGCCTCGGGTCGCCTGCCAGTCAGGCCCTAGGGCGCCCAATCCCTGGATAAGAGATGACCTACTCAGCAGGCCTCCTAGCAATGTCATTAAAAACTCCAAGTGAATGGCCTTAACCATTTAGCCGCCTGTCAAGCAGGGCAGACCAAGTTTCCTGCCTGCTTCCAGGGCGCTCCCGCCCAAGCAGGACCAAAGGAGGACCGAGGACCCGACCGTCATTCTACCCAAGGTAAGGGGAAGTGAGTGGACAAGGTGAGCCCACGTGTCACACGAGTATCCACCCATTTCCCTCTTCTCTTTTTTCTTTTCCTCTCTCTTGTGGGAAGGTATAAATACTTTCCCATTTCCCACATGAGAGGGGTTGGATTTTCTCTCTCTAGACTCTTACTCCTAAAAACGCCACCTAGTTCCTCACGAGCTAGGTTCATCAAGGCATTTCACGGACTAACTTAGGCATCGGAGAGGGTTTCCTCGGACAACCTCCGGGGCCCTGTGCGTTCATTGTGCATGGAGCAGGCCAACTCCGCCGGGAAGGTCCGATCAAGGGAGTGAGACGAAGGGGAGGTCTAAGGAAGTCAGACGATCAATTGTTCACTAATAACTCAATCATACAACCCGGATCCAGAGCCGGGTTAATTGTTTCCGTAATCGGAACAATTTGGCGCCGTCTGTGGGGAACTTACGGTTGTGCTCACGAGTTACCCACTAAAATCAACCACTCATAATCACAAAAAACTAAAACAATCATGCCAGAAATTGTCGATACCAGTGCAGGGACGGGCCCGACGGTCCCACCGGTATGGTATGCCGCAGTTGGAGAGGGTTCCTCCTGCCACAATCCTGGGGATGGGGGGAACTAGCCTCCACGGCGGACCAAACGCTGCTGTAACACCTGAGTTGGGGACACACCCTGGGCACGCTCTGAATCTGACCCCAGCTCAGATGGTGCAGACAGCCGCCTTCTTCTCCGCGATGCTAAACCAGGAGTTCACTCCTGAGGACCTGGTAGGCAGGGTCGCGTCGGCCCCCAGGCAGCCACCCTCAGTAAGCAGGGATGGAGCTGGGGGCACGAGGCGGACCGCCGCCAGAAATGCTCAGAGGAAGGCAAGAAGGACGGCACAAGCGTACGCGCACGTGCAAAGGCGCATTACAACCGGCAATCCAGAGCCACCTGTCCAGCAGGCGTTCTCCATTCACACAACAGAATCAGCGTCTGGAGAACAGAGAGGCTTATCCCGGGAATTACAGGAGCGAATGAGGCCCAGGGAGCCCATGTCAAAACGCCTGGGAGAAAAGCCAGGCGGGGTTTTCTCCAGGCTAACACCGGCGGTCAAAGGGCAGTCAGCCCCTGGTTTATCCCAAAGCCTGCAGTCAAGGCTCAACCGGGGGCAACCACTCGAATCTAAGTATCACCAGGGTGAGAGCTTCTGTCACTCTCAGAGGAAGAGGCCCAGGCAAGTCTCCCCTGAGACAGAAGATGAAGCAGCAAGCAGGCCACCTCCAAGGCACCGCTCCCCCAGTATGAGGAAACCGGCCCATAGACAATGGGATACTCATGGTAACCAATCTGGGGAAAGCAGGTCACGATTGGTAGGCAGGCCCACAAAAACCCCACTTCATCCTGAGGTACAAGAATATCCCATTCCAAAAATTAAAAAGCCCACCATTAAGTTTGATGGGACAACAGACCCAGAAGACCACCTGGCGGCATTTGAGAGCCACATGGGCATGTACGACGCAGATGATGCCATCTGGTGCAAAGTTTTCCCAACCACCCTGGTAGGGCTTGCACAAGGATGGTTCAGGGACCTCCGCCAGGGGTCAGTCAAGTTCTTCATAGAGTTGGCCGAGATCTTCCTCGAACAATACGCTGGGAATAAAAGAAGACGCCTCACTCGTTTCGATCTTATGACCCTAAAGCAGAAAAAGGGTGAAAGTGTAAGGGAATACCTAAGAAGGTTTGATCTATCCTACCAGCAGGTCAGGGAGATCGATGATTCCACCGCCGCTTATGCCCTGACAATCTCCCTGCTTCTAGGGGAAATGAAAAATCAGATGATCAGGGCCCAGCCAGAAACCTTGGCCATGGCCAGGAAAATTGCTGAAGGGTTTATTCTGCAGGAGGAGTTCCACGGCCTGACGGATACCCCTGCAGGCCAAGCAAGGCCGCAAGGGGGACCGCAGGGTGGTCGTGGCAGAAATGAGCCAGGCAAGCAGAGAGAAGAGGGAGACACTCCCAAGAAGGAGCGCACTGTCTACCAGCCCAGGTTTGACATTTACACTGCCCTCAACAAACCCAGGGCGGAGATCTTCGAACTGGAAAAGGAAACCGCTAAGTGGAATCGCCCGAACAAACCTCGCAGCCTAAAGGGAGACCCCAAGAAATTCTGCACCTTCCACGACTGCATAGGCCACACCACCGAGGAATGTCGCCACCTGAAAGACGAAATCGAGAAGTTAATCAGGAACGGATGGTTGGCCAACTATGCAGCCAAGAATAAGTCTCAGAAAGAAGTATCTGAAAAACCCGAAGGGTCAGGGCAGAATCGCATGGTGATCCACGTAATATCAGGGGGTACTGAGGGCCAGCTCAGTTGAAGAGGCCAAAAAAGACAAATGCGTGAACTAAAGAACCAGATCTGCTATGCTGAGAAAGCAGGAAGTCCAAGAGGAGTAACATTAAGCATCACCCCTGAAGATGCAGGGCGTGTGGTGTACCAGCACAGTGATCCTTTGGTGCTGTCCCTGGAAATCAGCAACCACATTGTGCGGAGGTGCATGGTAGACACTGGCGCATACACGAATCTGCTGTACAAGGACGCCTTCGAGAAAATGGGCCTGGAGAGAAGGCACCTACGGCCTGCCCCCGGATCGTTATACGGGTTCAGTGGAGCGGGCGTGCTGCCCATGGGAGTCATAGACTTACCCGTAACTTTTGGGGAAGGCTCTACTGCCAGAAACGTCAGGGCAACCTTTGTCGTTGTGGATGCAAGATCCGCCTACAACGCCCTAATTGGCAGAGCCACCCTGAACGAAATCGAGGCGACCATCTCCATCAGGGCCCTCACCATAGCATATGTCACCGATTTCGGGCTAGAAGGAAAAGTGCGCGGGGACCAAGAGTCAGCCAGACAATGCTACTCCGTGGCCCTGCAAACACACGAAAAAGAGAGAAAAGGAAAAAGAAAGGCTGACAGTTCCCCCAGCAGGGAAAGCGAAATCCCACCCGAGAATCAGGCGTCCAACCACCTGGAGCCAGGGGGCGAAAGCATGCTGGTAGACTTAGCACCAGGGAGGCAGGTCCTAATAGGAGCTGACCTGGAGGAGTCCTACCAGGCTGAACTGATCAAGCTGCTGAAAGAAAACAAGGACGTATTCGCCTACTCGGCAGATGAGATGCCCGGGGTTGATCCATCGTGCATCGTTCACAGGCTAAACGTAAGCACGGACGCTCGCCCCGTAAAGCAGAAAAAGCGAAACATGTCCGCAGAGAAGGACGCGGCAATCAAGGAAGAAATTGACAAGCTTTTGAAGGTAGATTTTATTAAGGTCTGTGACTACCCAGAATGGCTGGCGAATGTAGTCATGGTCAAAAAATCGTCGGGCGCATGGAGAATGTGCGTAGACTTTACAAACCTCAACAAGGCCTGCCCGAAAGACTGCTATCCGCTCCCCAGAATCGACCAACTGGTGGACGCCACCAGTGGTTATACCATGCTGAGTTTCCTAGACGCCTTTTCAGGGTACCATCAAGTGTACTTATGGCAGCCGGACCGAGTGAAGTGTGCGTTCATCACCAGTTCAGGCACCTACATGTACAAGATGATGCCATTCGGGCTTAAAAATGCAGGAGCCACATACCAACGTTTAGTTGATAAAGTGTTTGAAGGTCAAAAAGGCAGAAACATTGAGGCCTACGTTGATGACGCCATCGTGAAAAGCAAAGAAGACAAGGAGCACCTGATAGACCTGCAGGAGACCTCCTGTTCCCTGCGCGCCTACAAAATGAAACTCAACCCAAAAAATTGTACATTTGGGGTCCGTTCCGGTAAATTCCTGGGATTCTTGGTCAGCTCTCGTGGAATAGACGCCAACCCTGAGAAAATTCAGGCAGTTTTAGACCTTCTCGAGCCCAAGACCATTAGAGACATCCAGCGCCTGACGGGCCGCATGGCCGCCATGACGCAATTCGTCGCCCGATCAGCAGACAAGTCTACTCTTTTTTTCAAGATACTGAAAGGAAACAAACAGTTCAAGTGGGAAAACGAGCAGAAAGAAGCCTTCGAGCAATTGAAAGACCATCTTAAGAAGCTCCCCACCCTGGCAAGACCAGTAGCAGGGGAAAAACTTTTCCTCTACATCGCTGTGACTAATATAACTGTCAGCGCAGTCATTTTACGGGAAGAGGCGGGCACCCAGCAACCTATATACTTTGTAAGCCATGCGCTGGGGGCAGCCGAGAAAAATTACCCGATGGTCGAAAAAGCCGCCTACGCAGTCATAATTGCTGCCAAAAAACTCAGACCTTACTTTGACGCGCATCCGGTCGCGGTCCTCACCGACCAACCGCTGGAGAAAGTGTTGGAAAAGTTTGAAAAATCAGGGAGATTACTGAAATGGGCGATCGAGCTGAGTGGGCTAGGGATATCTTACCAGCCGAGAACAGCCATCAAAGCCCAAGCATTAGCAGATTTTCTGGCTGAATGCTCTCATTCAGGGGAAGAAGAGACCCCCGCCGAGGAGTGGGTCGTGCATACCGATGGATCCTCGACAGCCAATGGCGCGGGCGCAGGCGTCGTGCTGACCAGCCCGGGGGGGGCTGACTTTGAGCATGCACTCAGGTTTGTCTTCCCAGCATCAAACAACGAAGCAGAGTACGAAGCAGTACTCGCAGGCGTCAGGCTAGCTAAAGCCGCAGGGGCAGAACGGATTGTCCTGGCGACAGACTCCCAGCTCATCGCCAACCAAATCAATGGTGAATACGAAGCCAGGGACCAAGCAATGGCCACATACCTGGAGATGGTGAAAGGAGAGTTATCAGGCTTGAAATCATATGAGATCAAACAGATCCCCCGCTCCCAGAACAGTCGAGCAGATGCCCTGTCAAAGCTGGCAAGTTCCAGTCTACAGGACATACGGAGGTCAGTGTGGGTTGACGTCTTGCATGAGAAGTCTACCAGCCCCTGTCAGGCGATTAACACCGTAGAAGAAGGTCTGGAAAGTTGGATGACTCCCTTCATCCAATTCAAGAAACACGGTGTCCTACCATCAGACGCAGCACAAAAAAAAGAAAGGTACAGGCTAGAGCAGCCTGGTTCATACTCATTGACGGGGAACTCTATAAGAAATCTTTTACTTATCCCCTGCTCAAATGCCTACGGGCAGATCAAGCTGCTGAAGTGTTGGAAGATATCCACTCAGGGATTTGTGGACATCACATCGGAGGGAGATCACTGGCCCACAAAGCCCTAAGGGCAGGCTACTACTGGCCTACTATGCTGGCGGATGCCAAGAGCCTGACCCAGAAATGCAGAAAGTGCCAACTCTTCGCCCCGTCAATCCATGCCCCGGCCCAGGAGCTCAGGCCAATCTTATCCCCCATCCCCTTCGCTCAATGGGGGATGGACATACTAGGACCCTTCACGGTGGCCACAGGGGGCAGGAAATTCTTGATTGTCGCCATAGACTACTTCACCAAATGGGTAGAAGCCGAAGCGGTGCCCAACATTACTGAGCCGGCAGTCAGAAAAGTGGTCTGGCGAAATATTATCACCAGGTTCGGCCTGCCAAAAATATTGGTATTTGACCATGGCAGACAATTTGATAATGATCCTCTAAGAATCTGGCTGGAGAGCCACAACGTCGCAGTCGCCTACTCAGTCGTCTGTCACCCGCAAACCAACGGACAGGCAGAAGCAGCCAACAAACAAATCTTAAGTGGCCTGAAGAAAATGGTGGATGACTGCAACGGTAGGTGGGCTGACGAGCTTCCCAGTATACTCTGGTCAATCCGGACTACCAGAAAAGAATCTACAGGCCAGACCCCGTTTGGTCTGGTATATGGAGCAGAGGCATTATTACCAATTGAGGCAAGGATCCCTTCCCTGCGCTCCCTGCATTACGACCGGGCTGAAAACGAAGCTGCAATGGTCGAGGCCTTGGACCTGGTAAATGAGTTAAGGGAAGAAGCCAGTACCAACATCGTTGCCTACCAGCAACGAATGAGGAAAGCCTTCAACACCAAAGTCCGTCAGAGGAACTTCCAGATGGGTGAGCTGGTTTTGAGAAAAACGCAGGCGGTTGGAAAATCAAGGGAACATTGAAAGCTAAGTACCAACTGGGAGGGTCCATACCAAGTGACTCAAGTCCTGGGACCAGGCACATACAAAATCGCCAACCTTGAAGGGCAAGAGTTGCATGCTCACTGGAATGCGGACACCTTGAAAAAATATTACGTCTGAACAAAATTCGTGGATAGTTTTTATTTTTGCTAAAAACAAATGGCGGAGGACGGTCAAAGAATGTCGATGGCTCCGACCACCCAAAATGTCACAAGTTTTATAAAGAAATGAGAAAGATCCAGATTTATACTCGTTGCCTGTTCACACTTGCGCATTCACACACAAACGAGCAGGGGGCAATAGGGGGAGGCCCCCCTGTTGCCAAAATTAGGAAAAATGAACCCCCCAACAAAAATCCAAACCTCCCTACTTACCTCTGGGTAAGCAGGGGGCAGGCCCCCTGAGCTTTGAACAAAAGCCAGGGACAGGCCAGATCAACAAGGACTGGGGGCAGGCCCCCCAACCTTGTATAAAAAACGCAAAAGCCCCCCTGCTAGCCTCTGGGCAGGCAGGAGGCAGGTCCCCTGGACTTTGAACAAAAGCCAGGGACAGGCCAGATCAACAAGGACTGGGGGCAGGCCCCCGAACCTTGTATAAAAAACGCAAAAGCCCCCCTGCTAGCCTCTGGGCAGGCAGGAGGCATGCCCCCTGGACTTTGAACAAAAGCCAGGGACAGGCCAGATCAACAAGGACTGGGGGCAGGCCCCCCAACCTTGTATAAAAAACGCAAAAGCCCCCCTGCTAGCCTCTGGGCAGGCAGGAGGCATGCCCCCTGGACTTTGAACAAAAGCCAGGGACAGGCCAGATCAACAAGGACGGGGGGCAGGCCCCCCAACCTTGTATAAAAAACACAAAGGCCACCTTGCTTACCTCTGGGCAGGCAGGGGGCAGGCCCCCTGGACTTTGAACAAAAGCCAGGGACAGGCCGGATCGACAAGGACTGGGGGCAGATGATTAGTCTAGTTTAGTAGGGATTAATAAGGGTCACTTAGTTGACTATTTTGTAGATTTGGGTGTGTTTTGACGGATTATTGTGTGCATGTCGTAATTGATGGGTTAATATAATAAAATGTGTAATTAGGTGGATTAAAGGGTGAAAAGTAATATGGGTTGTAATTGAAATGTTTATTGGGTTAAAGTGTCAACAATCCTTTGGAAGTGAAGACAAATCAAGCCCGAAGTTAAGTGGAAGCCCAGACCAAGTAGAAGAAAGAAGTGGAGGATTTCTAAAATCCGCTGCCAGCGGATTTTCCAAATTCCGCTGCCAGCGGAATTTCTTGCCAGCGGATTTCCAAAAATCCGCTGCCAGCGGCAGAAATTTGTGCATAGGATTCCTTCTTGGATTCTTTGTCGCATAGGATTCTTTCTCTAACCTTTTGTTCTTCTTCTTTACTCACCTCTTTTACTCTTCTTCTTTATTATGATCATTTTTATGAGGCATTTTATGAGGCTTTAATAGCCATTGATGAAGATGCTCCATGGATGACTATATAAAGAGGAGAAGTTCACCATCACATGGATCATCCAACACATCAATCATCACTTGTAATTCTCAATAACACATAGTTTCTATCATATTTTCTAGCTTATTTTTGCAAGTAGTTCATTTGTATTAAGGGCTAAGTTTTCATCTTGGAACAAGTTATTGAAGCCTTTCAAGTTTAAGGAATTGTAAAACTCGTTTTTATTTTGCATTATTATTAGAATATCAAGTTTAATTTATAATAATTCTTGGTTTGTTAATTCATCTTCTAGTTTGATCACCTAGTTGTTGTTATTGATAAACCATTGCTAAAATAGTTAAATGAATCTTTTGTTTGTTTAACTATATCCGAGTAGCAAGCATAATTCACCAATTTGTATGCTTTTCATCGTTGTTGAGTTATAAGGATTAAACTTGTATGAAATAAAGTGATACCGCTTGAGTAATCATTCTTCATCTTTGCTAAATTCCATCGTTCTAATCTACATATTGATATGATTTAGACGCTTGATTTAAATTGACAATATTGTAAGGGTTATTTGAGTATGCTTCCCATATCTTATAACTATTAATAAGTGGAATTGGAAGTCGATTAAACTTCATAGCAAAGTATTCTAGTATAAAGTGTAAAGTAGAAGAGTCAATGATCAATTCGTTAAACTTGATGGTGGATATTGCTTGGTCCAAGTACTTTTCTCATATTTGTTAGATCGTTTATTCGTATTAGTTTATTTTATTTTGTTAATTTATTTTGTTAGTTTATTAGACTTAGAGTAATCATTCACACATAAATCCCCCCATATTGGTTACTAATTTATATAGATTTATACACACTTAAAACAACATAATCACCTTCCTCGTGGGTTCGACCCCTACTTTCACTAACTACTAGTTTGTGTTAGAAGTGGATAAATATTGTAATTTGGAGGCTCACGACAAGTCTAGCCAAATTTTGGCGCCGTTGCCGGGGAGGGCAATTTTTGTTATTTATTTGTGTGTTTTTCTATATATTTCTATTTTCTTGGTGTTTGGTTTATGCCGAACACCCGTTCTACTAACGATAAATTAGTAGATTTTGATCCAGAATTGGAGCGGACTCTTCGTCGCATTCGGAAGGAAACCAAGAGGAAGCTCGATTTTGATAACATAGTTGAGGAGACAAAGGAGATCAAAATGGTCAAAGAAACAAGAAACTTGAAGGAGATCAAAGCTCCTGATCTTTCTCAACAACCACTTTGCATTACTTTTCCGGCGTTGGCGGAAAATGCAACCTTTGAATTGAAGTCGGGTTTGATCCACTTATTACCCTCATTCCATGGGTTAAGTGGTGAGGACCCACACAAGCACTTATCCGAGTTTCATGTTGTATGCACTAGCATGAAACCCAATGGTGTTACCGAAGAGCAAATCAAATTGAGGGCATTTCCTTTTTCCCTCAAAGATGCCGCTCGAGATTGGTTGTACTACCTTCCACCGGGTAGTATCACAACTTGGGAATTAATGAAGAAGGCGTTCCTCGAGAAGTACTTCCCCGCCGCCAAATCGTCAAGTATCAAGAAGGAGATATCCAATGTGGAGCAAGACGATGGGGAAACACTTTATCAATATTGGGAGCGTTTCCAAAAATTATTATCAAGTTGCCCATATCATGGGTATAGTGCTACCGATCTCATCCTCTATTTTGTTGGAGGATTATCTCCGGATGATGCCCGAATGGTCCATGCCGCTAGTGGAGGAGGCATTGTTAATAAAAATCCGGATGATGCTTATGCACTATTGAGTGAGCTTGCCGAAAGCTCACGCCAATTTAGTGTGAGAACTACCACAAAAAGGGTGAACATGGCTACTTCAAGTTCTCACACTTCACTTGAAAGGAAGGTTGAAGATTTGGCTTCCATGATGAGGGACATGATGAAGGGGAATCAACAACAAGTTCAAGCTTGCTCTATTTGTTCATCACATGGGCATTTCGCCGACAAGTGTCCACTTATGGAAGAGGAGGCCACCGAGGAGGTAAATGCGGTCGGTGCTTTTGGCCAAAAGAGGTATGATAATTTTTATATGAGAAGAGACCATCCCGGGTTCCAATATGGAAACCCACAAGGAGGCTTACAACCTCAAGGTCAAATTTTTAATCAACCTCAAGGCCAATCCTTTGGCCAACAATTTGGTCAAGTCCGACCCCGTTTTATTCCTAGAAACCAAGTCCCAAACACCTTCACCCCACAAGCCCAAACTACCACACCTACTATGTCCACGGAGGACATGATCCGGGCTTTAACCTCTAATGTTGCTACAATGCAAGCAAACCAAGCCCAATTCCAACATGACACTAAAACTAGCATTCAAAACCTAGAACATCAAATGGGTCAAATGTCTAGTGCTATAGGGAGACTTGAGGCTCGGGATTCCGGGAAACTTCCATCCCAACCTATTCCCCCACCTAATGCTAATGCTAGTGCTATTACTTTGCGAAGTGGGAAAGAATTACCCGGTCCACAGGATAGGATTCGGGAAATTGTGGAGCAAGAGGAGGAAGAACTTGAGGTTGAGAACACCGTTCCAACCCCGGTGGAGCAAGAAGCGTCTTCACCGATAGTGACACCCACTTATGTGGACCCACCACCATTTCCGGAGGCACTCAAAAGGAAGACTCGACCCGTGCAAGATAAAGATGTCTATGAAACTTTCCGGAAATGTGAGGTAAACATCCCTTTACTTGATTTATTGAAAAGTGTTCCTAGATATACTAAATTTCTTAAGGAATTGTGTACTATCAAGAGGAATCAAAAGCTTAAGGGAGTCCAAAAAGTTAAAGTCAATGAACATGTGTCGGCTTTGTTTCAACATAAATTACCACCTAAATGTAGTGACCCGGGTATGTTTACCGTTCCTTGCACTGTAGGAGACACCACATTTCCTAATGCTATGCTTGACTTAGGTGCATCGATAAATGTACTTCCATATTCATTATATAAATCTTTGAAATTGGGTCCTTTAATTAAAACAGGGGTGGTAATACAATTAGCCGATCGGTCTAATGCTTACCCCAAAGGGGTTGTTGAGGATGTCCTAGTAATGGTGGATAAACTCATTTTCCCCGCCGATTTTTATGTGCTTGAAATGGAACATGATTCACATGCGACCCCTATACTTTTAGGTAGGCCATTTTTGAAAACCGCAAGCACTAAAATCGACGTGTCTAATGGTTCACTCACTATGGAGGCTAATGGTCAAGTGGTTAATTTTAACATCTATGATTCAATGAAATATCCACGTGACGACCATTCTTGTTATATGATTGATGTTTTGGAGCCCATAGTGCAAGATGTGTTCAACCTAGAAGGAGAAGATGACTTGATTGTGGCTATTGATAATAGCTTATATTGTAATGATTTGGATCCAACTCTTTCTAGTGACTTGCAGGAGGTTGTGGCTTCCTTGTCCAAGATGGAGACTTCACCTATTATGTCGTTTTTTTCTAAACCACTAACACTAACTTTGCCTCGTGAGAAATTGTTACCTTCAGTTGTGCAGGCACCCGTGGTAGAATTAAAACCATTGTCGGATCATTTGAAGTATGTGTTTCTAGGAGATGGTGAGACCTTACCCGTCATCATTTCTAACAAGCTCACGGAGGAGCAAGAGGCAAGACTAGTCGAGGTTCTTAAGGAGAATAAGTTAGCAATTGGATGGACTATAGCCGACATCAAAGGCATTAGTCCAACCACTTGTATGCATCACATTTTCCTAGAAGAAGATGCCAAACCGGTGAGACAACCCCAAAGGAGATTGAACCCACCTATGATGGAGGTGGTGAAGAAGGAGATCTTGAAGCTCTTGCAAGTGGGTATAATTTACCCAATCTCGGATAGCAAGTGGGTGAGTCCCACACAAGTTGTACCAAAGAAGAGTGGAGTGACGGTAGTAGAGAATCAACATGGAGAGTTGGTTCCCACCCGTGTTCAAAATGGGTGGCGAGTTTGCATTGATTACCGTCGACTCAATGCGGTGACTAGGAAGGACCATTTCCCTCTACCGTTCATCGATCAAATGCTAGAGAGGCTTGCCGGTAAGGCCTTTTATTGCTTTTTGGATGGTTACTCGGGCTATTTTCAAGTAGCAATTGCGCCCGAGGATCAAGAGAAAACCACATTTACTTGTCCATTTGGTACTTTTGCATATCGACGCATGCCATTTGGTCTATGTAATGCCCCCGCAACTTTTCAACGATGCATGGTTAGTATATTTTCGAAATATGTAGAGAATTTCATTGAAGTTTTCATGGATGACTTTACCGTGCATGGTGACTCGTTTGATAGTTGCTTATTTCATTTGTCTCTTGTGCTTAAGAGATGCATTGAATCTAACCTTGTTCTTAATTCGGAAAAATGTCATTTCATGGTAGAACAAGGTATTGTCCTAGGTCATGTGGTTTCATCTAGAGGTATTGAGGTCGATAAAGCCAAAATTGACACAATTCAATCTCTTCCTTATCCAACTAATGTGCGTGAAGTTCGTTCTTTTCTTGGTCATGCAGGTTTCTATAGGAGATTTATCAAGGATTTCTCTAAAATGGCTTCACCATTATGCAAGTTGTTGCAAAAGGAAGTGGATTTTGAGTTCGATTTGGCATGCAAGGAGTCGTTTGACAAGTTGAAGGAGAAGTTAACCTCGGCACCGATTATCAAATCTCCGGATTGGTCACTCCCATTTGAACTCATGTGTGATGCGAGTGACTATGCCATCGGTGCCGTTTTGGGACAAAGAGTTGGAAGGATACCTCATGTGATTTACTATGCATCTTTGACTCTTAACGAGGCCCAAAAGAACTACTCTACTACCGAAAAGAAGATGTTGGCGGTAGTGTTTGCTTTAGAGAAGTTTCGTTCTTACTTGCTTGGTACCAAAGTGGTAGTTTACACCGATCACGCCGCCCTTAGGTATTTGATGACAAAGAAGGAAGCCAAACCGAGGCTCATTCGATGGGTTCTATTGTTGAGTGAATTTGACTTAGAGGTCAAAGATAAGAAAGGAGCCGAGAATGTGGTCGCGGACCACTTAAGTCGATTGGTGAATCAAGATAGGCTAGTGGAGCCTATTCGGGGTTCATTTCCCGATGAGACACTCTTTGCTCTTACTTCCGTTCTTCCTTGGTATGCAAACATTGTTAACTTTCTTGTTTCCAATGAATTTCCTACAGGTTTTTCAAAATCCCAAAAGGAGAAGATTCGTAGTGATGCTAAATACTATGTTTGGGACGATCCTTACCTATGGAAACATTGTGCGGACCAAATAGTACGGAGGTGTGTACCGGAGAGTGAGGTAAGCTCTATCCTTGCCTTTTGTCATTCATATGCTTGTGGAGGCCATTTTGGAGCTAGACGTACCGCACGAAAGGTACTAGATTGTGGTTTTTATTGGCCTAGCTTGTTTCGTGATGCTCATGGCTTTGTTAAGACTTGTGACAATTGCCAAAGGAGCGGTAACATTTCACGTCGAAATGAGATGCCTCAAACCCCTATGATTTATTGTGAAATTTTTGATGTATGGGGTATTGATTTTATGGGTCCATTTCCCGTGTCTCATGGGTATTTGTATATTCTTCTTGCGGTTGATTATGTCTCGAAGTGGGTGGAAGCTAAACCCACTAGGACTAACGATTCTAAGGTTGTTGCAGATTTTGTGAAATCTAACATTTTTTCTAGGTTCAGAATTCCCCGGGCTTTGATAAGTGATAGAGGCACCCATTTTTGCAATAGGACGGTTGGCGCATTGTTGAAGAAATACTTTGTTACTCACAAGGTGTCCACCGCTTATCATCCTCAAACCAACGGGCAAGCCGAGGTGTCTAATCGAGAGGTGAAATCTATATTGGAGAAAACGGTAAACCCGAATCGGAAAGATTGGAGCATGAGGCTCGATGACGCTTTATGGGCCTATAGAACGGCTTATAAAACTCCGATTGGTATGTCACCGTATCGATTAGTCTTCGGTAAGTCTTGTCACCTCCCGGTTGAACTTGAGCACAAGGCCTATTGGGCGGTGAAAAATTTGAATATGAGGATGGATGAATCGGGCTTGTATCGGAAATTGCAACTACAAGAGCTCGAGGAGATTAGGAACGAGTCCTATGAGAATGCCGCGATATTTAAAGATCGAACCAAAGCATGGCACGATAAAATGTTGGCTCGGAAAACCTTCACCGTGGGACAAAAAGTGTTGCTTTTTATGTCCCGTCTTCGGTTATTCCCGGGAAAATTGCGATCCCGGTGGATTGGTCCGTTTGAAATCACACAAATATATCCACATGGAGCGGTCGAGATTCGTAGTTTCTCTACGGATAAGGTTTTTAAAGTGAACGGACATCGTCTTAAGCCATATTATGATGGGTTTCAAAAGGAAACGATCGAGGAAATCGACATTTCCGACCCAATTTATGAAGATTAAATCCGTTCTCTTTACGTCGAGCCACGACGTTAACTAAGGCGCTTGTCGGGAGGCAACCCGTCTTTTCTTTTCTTTACTTTACTTTATTTTTTTATTTTTTTATTATTATTATTATTATTATTTTATTTCCCGCTATTTTAGAATATTTTTTTTTATTTTCTAATTAATTTTGTTTTTCTATTTTGTAGGTACAAGTCTCGGATATGAAATCGACGTAAGTCGATTTTTTTAAACTCGATTAAAAAAAAAAAAAAAAAAAAAAAAGAGCAATCGATTGTCGGGAGCTAAAACCGACAACCAAGCAATCAATATCGGAAATTGAATCGACCAAACAATCAAATAGTAGCAGCTATCACCGCAGCTGACCATAGCCGCTGGGCGCGGCCCCACACTCCGCTGGCAGCGGACACGAATCAGGAACCCAAGTTCTGGCCGCTGGGTGGACGTCGTCTGGCCGCTGGCAGCTGCATTCCGGCCGCTAGGCGCGGCAAATATTGGCCGCTGGCAGCGGCGATCCGTCTTCGTGCGTGTTGGTTCTGTTTCGCTGAAGTTATTGCGGCTGTTGTTGGTTCTGTTTCGTTGTTGCCGACAGTTTGATGTTGGTTCAGTATGCTGTTTGCTGCTAGTTTCGTGTGCTGGTTGTTGTAGGTTTGGCGTCTGCTTGTTGAGATGGTGTCCCGTCGTAACTATTCTTGGTGTTATTGGTGTGTCGGGATTGCTATGGTGATGGTTAGAGGTGCTACTGTCAGGCTGTTGGTGTATAACAGGTATACTTTCTTTCCTATTCCATATTTTTTTTTTTCTTTTTATTCATCCTGTACACCTTCCTTCATTCTTACAAAAAAAATTACTGCAACTTCTCCTTCTCAAAATCCCATCAAAACTCATTCAATTTGACTCAAATTTGTCCCAAATCAATTCAAAATCACTTATTTATCATTACCCATTACAATTCATATCATTTTAACACATAATTTTGCCCAAAAAGTCAAAAAAATCAAGTTTTTCTACCCTTGGATGTCAAAATCCGAGTTTGATTTTTTTTGTTTTTTTTGACTAATTGAGTCAAATTCGATCTTAATCAACGCAAGGAGGCCATTAATTCATTGTTTCAAATTTTAAGAGGTATAATTTTCATTTTTTTCTTCCAATTCCTTGAAATTTTACCTCTTACCCATTAATTAGTAGCTTGAATTTTGTTTATTCTTGCTCAATTTTGGGTTTTCTTGCTCCTCCTTGTGTTATTTGAATCGTTTTGTGTGATTGATATTTTTGTTGTGATGGTGTGAAAATTATAGTGATTGAATTGGTCAATTGTGAGTGGATTGAGTTGGTGATTTGTGAGTGAAAAAAAAAAAAGTTGAGTGAATTGTGAGTGAGGATTTTGTTGATCATTACTTGAGAGATGGGGAGAGTTAAAAGAAAAAATTACTCTACTACCGTTTCTACACCACCACCAAAAAAATCCAAAACCGTCACTAAAAAAGCTCAAACCAAACCCGTCCATCCTAAACATATTCCCGTTACCAAACCGTCTTGGTTAACTAAAGCTCAAGACCCAATTTGGGATAGGTTATCTAAGAAGGAGATGAGGGGAACTCAATTTCTTTGTCGTTCTACTCTTGAGAAATTGGGGATGCTTGATGTTATGACGAAGCTAATGAAAAATGTGGGCTTAGAAGAATTTATGGAGAAGGGAGCTCATACTTATCGGAGGTATACACTTGAGTTCTTTTCCACCATTTCGATTTCTAAAAAAAGCACTAAACTTGTACCCGCAATTAGCTTCAAATTGAATGGTAAAGCTCGTGAGTTGACTTATGCGAAGTTGAGGGAAGCTTTTGGTATTCGGGATATGTGTGATAAGGAGTATGTGGGGGTGAGAGAGAGAGGGATTTGGTGGCAAGAGGTTACGGGGTTGCTTTTGGGTGGTAAATCCGGTGAGTTGAGTTCAAGTATTCCTAACCCATGTCTTCGACTTGCTCATCGTTTGATTGTTAACTCATTCCTTTGTAAGGGGGAGCCTAACAAGCTTCCCCACTCTCATTTTGGTTACTTGAGGGCTATGATGCCGGATGGCGAAGGTGTTCCCGATTGGGTTGGTCTTTTTGTTTCATCTAGCATAGCTTTGGGTACTAAGGATGGGGGAATTATAAATGGTGGTGGGTTAGTTACTCTCATAATGAATTACTTGAATATTGAGGTGGCGGAGGGGGAGAATCCGTTACTTGATAATTACCTCTTTGATATTCCTTGTTTGATTCACGCTAAGATGTTACGACCTCGCATAAAAGTAAAAGGGTCTTATTATTATCGTTGGGGAAAGAATCATGATTCTTATCTACAATTGTCAAGACCCGAGGATGATCCTTTGGTCTATGGTGAAGTTTCGGAAGATTTTTTTGTTCCCCGGGATCGTGACATTGATGATGATGATGAGGAGGAGGAGGAAGAGTAAAGTGATGACGATGTTGAGAGTGAGGAAGATGAGAGTGATGAGGATGGTCAAGCTCGTGAAAAAGGAGAAGGAGCAAGGGTGAAGGAAGGGAGGAGTCGTGAGAAGAATAAGAGTGTGGATGCTTTGGAGAGGGCGAATAATGAGTTAGAAGTGGATCGAGAAGCTTGGTTTACAAAGATAGATGCTTGGTGTGCCTCAACCGATGCTATGATTCATGACATGCGTGCACGGTTGGAGGAAACTCATGCCGCTACTTTGGAGACTAGAGACTTGATGAGAACTTTGTCTCGTGCTCTCTTAGCACGGTTCCCGGACGCTCGACCACCATCGTCCGAGATCCTTGGCGAGATTGAGGGGCAAGCTACCACCTCTGAGGAAGATGACATCGGGGATTCCCCCGACACTTGATTGCTTGGTATGTTCCTTCTTCTCATTTTCTATGTTTTTTTCTTTAATTTTCCTCACATTGAGGACAATGTGGAGATTAAGCGTGGGGAGTGCAATATACTTGTATATATGTAATTTCATATTTCAAAAAAAAAGAAAAAAAAAGAAAAAAAATCGAAAAAAAAAAGAAAAAAAAAATCGAAAAAAATTGAAAACACAAAAAAAAAGAAAAAAAAAAGAAAAAGAAAAAGAAAAAAGAAACCCGGCTAGGTGAAAACTCGCAAGGGCGAGCGCCTAGGCAAAAATGGGTATATGGCCGAGGACGGAGTGAAAACCCGAAAGGGCGCTCCGGGTAAAATGAAGAAACGAGAAGCGTGCCATGAGAGTAGAAGTGAGGAATAAAAGCTAAATCGAAAACCCGCAAGGGCGGGCGGTTTAGGCAAAATGAGGGATTAGGAAAAAAAAGAAATCATTATTTTGATTACTATTTTTGCTATTTCTTTATGATTCGGGAGTCATAAGGAGGTTAGAAGGGTGATTCGGGTTTAGGATCATCTTAGAGTTGGAGTGATAAGTGGATGTCAACTACATGTTTTTATTTGTCAACCGTTTTTCTGTAGTTGGTGTTGTGATTTTTTGTGTGTGAGCGGGCATTGATTGTAGTATGGTCTTGGTGAATAGGTTATTTTATTCCTTTGACCATATATATTTTTTGAGAGGGATGTTATAAGGAGGAGGTGTGAGAGTTGAGACTAGTTATTGGTTGTATCAAGCTACCTACGCTTCGCTGTATAGACCTTGTGGAGGATCATTACTTTGATTTAATTTACTCGAGGACGAGTAAAGGTCTAAGCGTGGGGATGTTTGATTAGTCTAGTTTAGTAGGGATTAATAAGGGTCACTTAGTTGACTATTTTGTAGATTTGGGTGTGTTTTGACGGATTATTGTGTGCATGTCGTAATTGATGGGTTAATATAATAAAATGTGTAATTAGGTGGATTAAAGGGTGAAAAGTAATATGGGTTGTAATTGAAATGTTTATTGGGTTAAAGTGTCAACAATCCTTTGGAAGTGAAGACAAATCAAGCCCGAAGTTAAGTGGAAGCCCAGACCAAGTAGAAGAAAGAAGTGGAGGATTTCTAAAATCCGCTGCCAGCGGATTTTCCAAATTCCGCTGCCAGCGGAATTTCTTGCCAGCGGATTTCCAAAAATCCGCTACCAGCGGCAGAAATTTGTGCATAGGATTCCTTCTTGGATTCTTTGTCGCATAGGATTCTTTCTCTAATCTTTTGTTCTTCTTCTTTACTCACCTCTTTTACTCTTCTTCTTTATTATGATCATTTTTATGAGGCATTTTATGAGGCTTTAATAGCCATTGATGAAGATGCTCCATGGATGACTATATAAAGAGGAGAAGTTCACCATCACATGGATCATCCAACACATCAATCATCACTTGTAATTCTCAATAACACATAGTTTCTATCATATTTTCTAGCTTATTTTTGCAAGTAGTTCATTTGTATTAAGGGCTAAGTTTTCATCTTGGAACAAGTTATTGAAGCCTTTCAAGTTTAAGGAATTGTAAAACTCGTTTTTATTTTGCATTATTATTAGAATATCAAGTTTAATTTATAATAATTCTTGGTTTGTTAATTCATCTTCTAGTTTGATCACCTAGTTGTTGTTATTGATAAACCATTGCTAAAATAGTTAAATGAATCTTTTGTTTGTTTAACTATATCCGAGTAGCAAGCATAATTCACCAATTTGTATGCTTTTCATCGTTGTTGAGTTATAAGGATTAAACTTGTATGAAATAAAGTGATACCGCTTGAGTAATCATTCTTCATCTTTGCTAAATTCCATCGTTCTAATCTACATATTGATATGATTTAGACGCTTGATTTAAATTGACAATATTGTAAGGGTTATTTGAGTATGCTTCCCATATCTTATAACTATTAATAAGTGGAATTGGAAGTCGATTAAACTTCATAGCAAAGTATTCTAGTATAAAGTGTAAAGTAGAAGAGTCAATGATCAATTCGTTAAACTTGATGGTGGATATTGCTTGGTCCAAGTACTTTTCTCATATTTGTTAGATCGTTTATTCGTATTAGTTTATTTTATTTTGTTAATTTATTTTGTTAGTTTATTAGACTTAGAGTAATCATTCACACATAAATCCCCCCATATTGGTTACTAATTTATATAGATTTATACACACTTAAAACAACATAATCACCTTCCTCGTGGGTTCGACCCCTACTTTCACTAACTACTAGTTTGTGTTAGAAGTGGATAAATATTGTAATTTGGAGGCTCACGACAAGTCTAGCCAGCAGACCCCCCAACCTTGTATAAAAAACGCAAAGGCCACCCTGCTTACCTCTGGGCAGGCAGGGGGCAGGCCCTCCAACCTTGTATAAAAAACGTTAAGGAACCTCCCTGCCTACCTCTGGGCAGGCAGGGACAGGCTGCGCATCAAACTCATGAAGGATCAAACAAAAACAGACAAAGCAAACAGAAAAACCTACATAAAAAGGAATAGTGTCGAAGGAACACAGGATAAGAGTTTTTAGAACAAGTAATTACAATTAAACACGGCAGCCGGCCACCAAAAGGGCTCGGCGCGCAAAGAAGTAAGAAAGTTAAAGCGTTGGCACAGGCGCAGCAGGAGACGAGCAAGAGCCCTCTGAGGAAGACTGCCCTCCATGTTAGGCAGGGGGGCGTCTGGGCCGGAGGTAGCAGCTCCTTCAGACAGTCTGCGCATTTGAGCTTCGTCCTTGGCAGTATAGAGGGCTCGAAAAGCATCTTCATCAAAACCAGTGAACATCTCCCTGACAGTCTCCATAACTACCCCCAAACAAGAATGGGCGCCATTCACAAAGCCCGCCGACACAGCTGTATCCACCTCCTGGAGTATTTTGTCCCTCTCCTTCTCCCATTCCTTGGTCTTTGCTGCCAAATCACCAAGAGCCGCCTGCAGATCTGAGTTTGCCTGGGAAAGGCGCTCCCCTAGGTCGACGACGCTTTTCTTGGCATGGTCCAGCTCAGCCAAGGCTTTCCTAGCCTGCTCCAACTCCGCGAAGGCCTGCTGGGCTCTCTTTGACTCCTCCCCCAGGCGGGACACCTCCCTGATAGCCTTCTCATTTTCAGACTTCCAGTGGATCGCCTGACCCTTGGCCTCTTCCAGCTCAATCTCCTTCTTCGCCAACTGGTCCTTCAGACTGACAATGAGAGCAACGTCCCTCTCGACTGCAGAAAGGCGGTCAGAGTTAGACAGCTCCTCGTCACTCAGGCGATTAAGGGCCGCCAGCTCTGCAGAAGCTTGGAGGATCTTGGCAGTACGCTGGACGTACTGGGTCACTTGGTTGGTGGCAGAATGGACAGTCTTAAGAAGATGGTCCGCTAGAACTGCCCCAGAGTCGGAGAGTAAGGCGGAAACATCTTGGCTATCGCCGGCGGTATAGTGGAACTCAGTGTTCTCCTCAGAAAAGAGGGTGGCAGGAACCCCCTGAGCAAAACGCTTGGGTTCAGGCGTGGTAGTCTCCAGGTCCACCACTTGGTCAGCATTTGGAGCCTCCCTGCTCCTCTTTCTAATTAGCCCCCTGGGGGTGCTCTCCCCAGTCTCTTCGGAGCCTGCAGCCCGCGGCCCCAAGGGAATCTGAACCCCTGCTGAAAGGCCCCCCTGCCTGCCAACAGGCGAAGGGGTAGCCTCACAAGCAATCACCTTCGCAACTGGAGAGGGAGTGGCCTCAGAAACCGCCGTTTTTGCAGGCGTTGCTCTAGGAGGGGGAGGAAGTCTTGGTCTACTGAACGACAGACCCTTCAAGTGCTTCATCAGATTCTTCTCACCTCTCTTAAAATCAGGGGGAAGAGAAGGGCGACTGTGGACAACAGTGAGAGTCTCGGTCAGGCCCAGGCGCCTCACCTCCCCTTTTCTCCAAACAAAGGTAGCAAGATCTGCAAGGCAAACATACAAGCTGTCAGGGCACTTTTGAAAAGAAAAAAGAGTAAGAAAGAATCATCAACACTCCTGAACTACCTTCATCTAGACCCGGGTTCATGCCCAGCCGGGTCAAGTATTTATCAGACGCAATAAGCTCCGCATGGGGGAGCCATAATGTAGGGCCATACACCCCATACTTATCAGTGTGGGCGGCAAAATAGCCCGTCAATTCCTTGTCTTTTTCGCCCAGCTTCACCTCCAGGGCTCTTCCACCCACGCCAGGGTGATACTCCTCAGAGGTCTCTAGCCTGGTGTGGACATGATTCCGGAAATGACGGGGAATCTTCCACCCATGAGTGTTGTGTACAAAAAGGAAGTTGTTCTTCCAGTCTCTCAAACTATCCATGGCAGGCCACACCAAAGAGTGTCCCTTCTGCCTCAAAAGGGACCAATAACCAGGGGAGCCCGCACTCCCAGAAGAAACCATTTGTAAACCCACCATAAACCGCAGGGCGTCAATGGAAGGCTTGATGCGGTGGAACAGACAAGTCTAGACATATGAAATCAACGCCCTGACAACCGTGGCTGTCAGCTGGGCGATGGCGACGTTCATGCGCCTGAAGATCTCTTCCAAGGAAGGATGGAGGGGAAAGCGAAGGCCGAACTCCAGACATTTATGGTAAACCGCTATGCACCCGTCGGGAGGGTTGCATACGGTATCCTTTTCGCCGGGGACAATGACTGTGTACCCCTCCCCAAAGTTGTAAAGCCGCTCGATCGCACCGGCGGCGTTCTTTGCAAGGATCAGCTCCCGATTTTTCGGGTCAGGGAAAGTACTCAAAGGGATGCGGTATTTGACTCTATCTAAATAGTAAACCCTACCCCTTTCCCGACGAACAAGGGGGCCAGAGGTTCTAGAAGGGTCAACTTTCAACGCCTCGTCGTCGGAATCAATGGCGTCAAACGAAGGGGGGTCAGGAGAGTTACCACCCCAGCTGTCCGCCGAATGCTCTTCCTCAAAACCAACCTCCCTAGAGGAGGAGGCAAAATTCACCCCTTCCCCCCTCGTTGATGGGTCAGTAAAGGGTAAAATCCGCTCACGGGTTCTAGACATTTTACTCTAATGGAAGCGGAAAAACAGAAAATCAAAAAGAAAAAGCAGGAAGTGGAAGGCAAAAATCTGACCTAAGATCGCCTGCCAAGTGCGGTAAAGGCCCGAAGAAGGAATCTCCCAGAAGAATGGGGGTACAAAGTGGGGTACGAGCCGTCAAACACCCAAGGGTTTTGCAGAAAGAGAGAGTAGGAAGATTTCAAGAAAAGAAAGATTGAAGAAAGAAAAAGAGGAAGAATGTGTAACTGATTGCTTTTATAGAGAGAAGGGCATGCAAAGAGTCGCCAAAATCTCAGGAGTCCACCCAAAGACCACTGCCCACGTGTCACTTCCTCAGGAGTCAGCCCTGTGGGGTTTCCCAAGAATAACCTCGAAAAGACCAAAAAGTGTCAGGGGATTGATCACCCGATGACGTCCCCTCTTCATTTCAAAAAAAAACAATAATAATAATAAACATATATTAAAAATACAATACACAAACACATCGCCTGAATTTCATTTCATTAAATCTTACAAGGGAAAATTACATTCAGTACCCAACAAGGAAAGAAAATGTACAAGGGCCCAGAAATTCCGGCCCAACGAGTAAACGCTCTGCTAAGCAGGCCTAATCATCATCCAGGTCAGGGGAAGGGTCCCCAGGGCTGCCTGGACCCCCAAAGTCCGAACCCCAGTCCCAGTCTGGGGAGTCTTTGAAGGGATCATCAGGGATCCCATCCTCATCCCCGTCGCTCAAACAACCAAGACCCTCACTGTCTTCAGAGTCTCGGCTGCTATCCTCCCAGTCCCTGCCAAAGGGAACAGCCTGGGATTCGTCGCAGGTGCGACAGCCTGTCTTCTTCACAGGCGAAGAGGGGCCTGACGCCAAGGAGGAGTCATTGTCAGAGAAGTTGGAGTCAAATTGTTCGGGGTGCAGCCACGGAAAGCACTCGTGGCATCCCCTGTCAAAGCAGCCCCCTCCCTGGGGGCAACGCCTGAATCTAGGCGCAACAGGGGGTGAGGACCTCTTGAGGCGCTTGTTCATCCTAGCAGGAGCCTTCTTACCCATCCGGCGGGAATGAAGCCGTGAACGGCGACTACGGCGGACAGCTCGATAAGCAGCTCGAGCATATTGAAGCCTCCAAAACCCTCTAAAAATAAAAGTAACATATCTAACTCCACGGCGAGTCACAAATTTCTTGATCCAAACCATGATTAAAGACAGAGAAAGGAAGGAAAGTTGGAAATGGGGCGTGAAAATGGTGAAGGAAGATGCAATTTATACAAAGAGGAGAAGCAGAGCATTAATGGAGCTTCAACCACCTCTGCAAGGAGGAGAGCCAATCATCAAACTAGCACACTGTTTGAAAACCCACTTTGCAAAGAAGAATAATCATGAAAGAAGGCGTTTAAACTCTCTGCATACCCAGAGAAGTTAAAGCTCGTTCCCTCGGGAACATGCGACGCATTTAATGCAGGAGTGTTCAGGGAGTCAACCTCCCGCCGTCCCAAAACAAGATGTCGCCTGCCGAGCAGGAGCCTCGCTCCCCCTCAGCCGGCGAGGGCCAATTGATGGGGGTCGGTAGCCAGCCTCGGGTCGCCTGCCAGTCAGGCCCTAGGGCGCCCAATCCCTGGATAAGAGATGACCTACTCAGCAGGCCTCCTAGCAATGTCATTAAAAACTCCAAGTGAATGGCCTTAACCATTTAGCCGCCTGACACGGCCTTGCCGCCTGTCAAGCAGGGCAGACCAAGTTTCCTGCCTGCTTCCAGGGCGCTCCCGCCCAAGCAGGACCAAAGGAGGACCGAGGACCCGACCGTCATTCTACCCAAGGTAAGGGGAAGTGAGTGGACAAGGTGAGCCCACGTGTCACACGAGTATCCACCCATTTCCCTCTTCTCTTTTCTCTTTTCCTCTCTCTTGTGGGAAGGTATAAATACTTTCTCATTTCCCACATGAGAGGGGTTGGATTTTCTCTCTCTAGACTCTTACTCCTAAAAACGCCACCTAGTTCCTCACGAGCTAGGTTCATCAAGGCATTTCACGGACTAACTTAGGCATCGGAGAGGGTTTCCTCGGACAACCTCCGGGGCCCTGTGCGTTCATTGTGCAGAGAGCAGGCCAACTCCGCCGGGAAGGTCCGATCAAGGGAGTGAGACGAAGGGGAGGTCTAAGGAAGTCAGACGATCAATTGTTCACTAATAACTCAATCATACAACCCGGATCCAGAGCCGGGTTAATTGTTTCCGTAACCGGAACACGTATTATTCTCAGATTTATTAAAACTGGAATTATTTTCGAAAGACGCTCTATAGTTGATATTATTGTCGTTAAATAAAATTAAAGGCGAAAAAGAAATGTTGAAGGGTTCTACAGGTAACCGGTCACCCATACTACTCTGGTTTAACTACTCCAATAATACGTATTGTTTTCAGATTTATTAAAATTGATATTATTTTGGGAAGACGCTCTATAGTTGGTATTATTGTTGTTAAATAACCCATTATGAAATTATTGAAATATCATACCCGTGTTTATAAACTGATTAAAAATGTCTTAAACATTTTAATACTACTAATTAGGGTGTTTCCAAAACTTACAAAACCAAAATTCCCTAATTATTAATAGGTTCAAAACAAGCATAAATAAGATTTTACGGCAAACGTCAAATAAATCATTTAATGTCTTTTATTTAATCAAACCATTGAACACATGTAGAGTATGTTAAGGGGTGATTCAACTCTTAAAGTTTCAGATTTAAATATTTTCAAAATTGCTGGAAAAATAATTCATTTAGCTTAAACGGAGGATTTTAACGATAAATCGTAATTTTGTCCAAAAATCAATACTATTAATTAAAGACTTTGGGATAAATAGTACAAAAATTACGTAAAATAGCTAAAAACATTTTTGGACATTCGGTCCAAAAAAAAAATCCAGAATCTTTGAACTCGGTTTTTAAAGAGTTTTCTCGTTAATCGTCTAATCTCGACAATAACGATTAATAAAATAGTAATTACAAAACGATTTAAGTATTAATATACAAAACTTATTATTGAACTTAAAAATCATGATTTTCTAGACACTACCAAAATTTCAGATTTCTCAAGTTCCAATAAAACCGTCTTTTAAAACCAGTTTCCACAATTAACGATTCTCTTAATAAAACTTGTCGTTCCTAATAATCTATTAAATCACTAAAAATTATAAAAATACATTTTTATCAAGAACCATCAGGAACATTTTATTTCCAGATTTTAAAACAAAAATCAGAAATTGGGGATTAAAACGACAAACACGATTTTAATGATAAACGACGATTTAAAGAGATTAATTAATTCACCCACTTAAAAATTCCAAAAAATTGTGAAAAACTTCAAAAAAATTCTTTTTCCCCAGAAAGATCATCCATGCCAAATTTCAGATTAAAATAAAATGTTTGAGTGCTAGAACTAAAACTCGGCTTTTAATCGTTTTTGTCCGAAAACGATAATAATTCAATAATCGATGCGTAAAATATCATAAAAATACAAAATTATCAAAAACATCATTTTTACAGAATATATTCATATATTACAAGTTTAGGCCAAATATTACGATTTTACAAATTAATATGACAATTTAATCATTAATCTCGTAAAAGCGATAAAAATACCGAAACGTGCAAATTTTCAACTTTTAAAAAAATTTCAGATTATATGACATACATATATTGTCAAAAATAAAAGGAAAAATTAATAAGAATGGTTGATACCATTTGTAACACCCCGTCCAATCCTAGGACCGGAAATGTTAGTCGCGGTAGCTCGCCAGGCTCTGTAGTGGTCTCACAGACCAACACGAGTCCTTTCGTGCGCATTTTGTCCTCACTCATGCGCGAGGTCACCCATCCTAAGATTGCTCCCACTCAAGCACGCTTTAACTGTGGAGTTCTTATCACGGGCAAACCAGAAAAGAAAGTGCACTTTGTTGATATGAGTAGTACTTTAAACAAAGCTCATAAATAGAACATCTTCAATCAATGTGAGGTGTTTCATTTAATATGAATGTCGAATTTCATGGACGGTAATTTTATCATCTTAATACCATTACAACAAACTACTATCCATTTTTTTTGTAAGTCATTGCAACAGAAAAAAAAATTGTAAGTAAAAAAAAATTACCGTATCACAAGCAAAACTATATAACTATACTTATTTGTAAATAGCTCCTAAAAATTACGGGTATAATTTATACTCCTATACGCGATATAGTAACGATTGTCCGTCGTATTCCCAAAAAATACCAAATGATAGTCTCGGACATTTTCGACGGACTGTCAAATGACATTGGCGACTTGTCGAAATTCAAACAAAAGTCCGTTGTTTTCCAACTGATAAGCCAGTCGCGTACCTATCAAAAATAACCAACTACGGTCCAACTAAAAATATAGCTAGGGAAGTCGGGATCGATTTCACAGGGAGACAAATGAATCCTACTCACAATTAAAGTCTATCTAAGTAACAAATCAAGGGTTTTTCTGAGTTGTTTTTAACTAATCTAAAAGTAGTGAAGGAAAGAGAATTAAAAGAGAAGAAATAACTAAAAATAAATAAGATGAAATAAGAAGAATTTATATGGAAAGAAAAACTAGGATCGTCGGTTCAGCATGAATTTCCTACGGTGACGGTCTAGGTCACAGGTCTATCACAGATATTGGTCTGAGGGGTAGTGAAAAGGTCCTTCCGGTCCGCTATTCACCCTAGAATGCTTCTAACGGCTTTCGATCTTATTAAGGCAAACTAATGTGTTGCAGCAGGTCTAACTCTTACCAGCCTTCCGATCTTAGGTTCGAGTTTCACCAATTCAATTAATCAATTACGTCGACTTAATCAATCAATCTCAATTAAATGCTACAATTAACAACTCAAACGCAATATCGTTGACAAATCTATAAACTAATTAGCAATCGTATTCAATTCATGGATCCCCTAAATCCTAGCAAGAGAAATTAGCTACTCATGGAGAAATTTAAGACAATAATAATAAAGATGATAACTAGATTAAGCATAACTAATAGATCAAAAGAGAAATAAGCATAAACGAATTAATACGATTAAGAAAGAAAGAATTAATACGATTAAGAAAGAAAGAATTAAGGATAAAGGAATAAAGAAAGAACAAAGAGATAATTAGATTACCAAGTTTAAAGGAAGAGAAAAAAAGAATTCAGAAATCTAGATCTAAAAGTTGAGGGTAGAGAGAAATCTAAAGAGTAGTCTAAAAGAGAATTAAAAGAATAAAAGAAGAAGTTGATCCCTAAATTCTAGTCTAACGGTTTCTTAAATACTAAGCTAAAACAAAAGCCCAAAAGTATTATTAACCTAAACATCAAATTAGGAAAGTCTCGATCTTCGTCCAGTCTCGAGAATAGTCGGTCGACTATTTTGATAGTCGTTCGACTATTTGTGACCTGTTTCCGTTCTCAGCACTGCGCGCTCAACTTCAAACGCTTGTCATTTCTTCGTACTTCTTCAATTCAGGCGTGTAATATACCGTTGAAAAGCTAAAAGAAAGAGCTTTCGAACACAACTGAAATCAGCTCAATTGGAGTTGTAGACCTCAAGATATTCACGTTTTAATTTGACCTGTTTGAAAACGATCATTCTCTTTTCTTATTTCGCATAAGATTTTATCTTTAAGCACGATTTTTGCCTTGTTTATGCGTCCACGGGTTCAAACCTGCATAAGATGCAATATGATCACAAAGTATCAAATTTGGAAGAAAATAGTAGACAATGCTACTCGATATGCATGGAACTGCGTGCGTAAAAGACGTAATAATCATATATAAATCGCACGTATCAAACCTCCCCAAACCAAACCCTTGCTTGTCCTCAAGCAAGCACAAGACAAAGAAAAACATCTTAATGGAACGGTATACAACTCATAGCGGAATATGCTCCAAAGTTACTCAAACCAATGCGCAACGATTAAAGTCAATGTAAACAATCACATACAACAAGCTTGATCAATGGCAACAATACTGAACTTTCAACCTTGCAAGACTCGTCTATGTCGGACTCTCATGGGTCGCTCATCACAAAAAAGGGTAATATTGTGAGTTTATGTAAAAACGGAAAGAAAAAACACTCACCTAAACTGCGACCTACAAGAGCATGCATGCAATCTAACATGAAATCAATCTCTACTAACCGTACATACGCATTCTATCGGGTAAAGACAAGTGCCAAAGACTTACATATGGTATAAATTGAGGCTAATCGGGTAAGAAGGGGCAAAACGATATGGATATGAGGAGGTAAAAGCCAAGCTAGTATTCCTTACTGTTAGATTTAATCTGACCCAAGACTTAAACTTCATACTAAATTAATTGGTAATAAACTGGAATGAACTGTAGCGGAAGCGTACCTGATTCAATTGGAGAAGGGAGGTGGATTGGGAATCACCCGATTATGGTCTTCTAACAGACACACTCGCCTTTTGAGTTTCTCCATACCGATGGGATATATGTAAGAGTAGGTCAAAAAGTGTGCTGTAGGGACCATAACCCTGACTATATATAGGAAGGGGTGGTTAAACCCTGATGACCTATATCAATCGCCTTTAGTGGATAAGCCCATCATATATCCCATAAAGCCCTAATGGGTCTCTACACTATTATAGTATCTGACCCATACTTTATAAGACGTAAATAAACCCGTAGTATTTGTATTACAACGGATCACGTATTTGGGCTCAACTTTAATGATAGCTAATAATAAATACAATAGGTCCAAATAATGTTGTCCACATATATATTGTATTAGACCCATAATTCTTACAATCTCCCACTTGGGTCATATACTACTATATATAGGACACTGAAGATTGTATTCATTATAACCGTATGAGCTCAATAGTGCTATCAAACATTCTAACCGTCTTATGCAATTAGGTCCATTAATCACATGTGCATAGAACCAAAGCGGCCTTTGCCACAGTTTGTCGTAACAGGACCCATCAATGATCACATACGCAAACATGACTAAAGACATGAATCTAGTATAGGAGTGTAGCATGAAAACAGCAACCGAATGTGATCCAAATATGCATGTTTCCAACTAGTCCACCTAAAGCCTTAGTGAGATCAACCAAATAAGACGGAGTGAAACTGAAAACTGTAAACCTTATTTCTGCAGAACTGAATAACCGTATATAATAATGTGTCTGATGTGACAAACTCCCACTTAACCTGAATATCCTTAGAACCGAAACACCCATTTGAGCAATATGCTCAAGAAAGACCGTGGGTGGTAATTCCTTAATAAGCTGATCTGCAATAATGGAGTTTGTACAAACATATCTTAGACGTCTTTCACTCTGAATTGTTTCTATAACAACACATCACTTGTATTGTTATTTGAAACTATAATAACCGTCATTTTTGTCACAAATAACTTAAATGGTCTTTCAATACCGAACTTAATTTGCAGCCTTGTGACAAATAAGCATGACTAAATAGGAGTCGAAATACCGAATGATCTCAACCTGAATCGATCTCCCATATGATAACATTGTTTTGCTCCAAATATAAATGACAAACAATATTTGGCTGCCCTTAGTGGATCTCAATATCCTACTGTATTCCCTTAATATCTGTCAATTAAACTATATAATGTACACAATATCCAAACATGTACAAAATAAATTTAATCATACTTTATTACTTAAACACATGAAATAATTTCTGAAATACATGGATTTAAGTAAACTGTACTTTCTGGATATGAACATTTCTTTAAGGACATTGAAACTGCATTGGTCCCATTTACCGAAAGGGTATAAAACTTGATATATTTTCGTACTCCCACTGAATCTTGAGTATCTACAATCATGTACCACATTCATACAAAACCAAATGAGATGATATCATGGTAGATTGATGTATTCTTTGACGGAAAACCTTATTTGAATTTTCATTGGATGACTATTAACCTTAGTTTGAAGAAACTTTACCTTGAATCTATTGAGTCAAGATTTCCAGTATTGCAACAATGGGTCTATCAATGTCACCATTGACAAACTTGTCTTTACCATTAATCCAATGTAACTTCATATATATATCTAACCGGATATGCCAAGTGTCTTTATAGCCATTATTGACAAGATAAACCTTACTGTCTCATTACCGAATAAGTTTGTCTTGGTAACAAATAACCATTTGAAACCGATATGCTTTATACTTTTAGGTGATGAAACAATTCCAAAATGTCTTTATTGTCGAATGACTTAATACTTTATTGATGACATATATAAATTCACATGTATTAGTTAGAACTTTCAATGATTCGGTAAGATGCTGAATGAATACTTTTCAACCGTTTCATCATCTAACTCTTACTCTTGAATGTATGCAGTATATAAATCTGTTATTACACTATAATATGTCAGTCATGACATGAAGACAATGTAATCCTCTGAAACTGCATTCATTATTAGCTTCCTCAGTGAATTTTTTAATAACAATTGTTCTTGAGATATTTGAGTTTGTTTTACTAGAATGATCCTACGATCCTTTATAATGAGACACAAGATCATTTCCATAAGTCTCATTTCTTTCCCCCCAAACTCAATAACCTCAATGAACCCATATTATTCGTCTTAAAGTAACTTGCGTGTGGGATCATAACTTTATACATTACCCTTAATCCTTATAAAGTTTTACAACCAAATAATTATTGATTATCCTTAAGTCCAACTATTACCTTAAAACGAAAAATACTCTTAATTAGTTGGACATACCTTAGGTGTAAATAATTTACATTATAAATCGATCAACAGTATTGTTGTACCTTTATCCACAAAAAAACAAGATGCAATTCTGAAATTACTTCTAGAGTTATCTAGGAAAGAGTGTGAATAATCATGCTCCTACCAAGCCCCAAGATCTTACTTTGCACACATAATACACCATACATATTTAAACCTTCATATGGTGCAATCTTTAATGTAAGATCAAACATCTCTAGAAAGTATCTGAAATAACCTTGACGTTATTATCCTGAATAGTCAATTTGTCAAAGTGTTTTCACTTATGATCGACATGACATCTTTGATCCTGTTGTACATTAAATGAGAAAACCAAATCCACCCACAAAACATAATTGTATATAATGAACAACTTTAGACGACAAATCTTAAATGAGAAGTATACTTTTACCGACACGCGATGAGGCGTACAAACTGATAATATATTCCTTATGTGTCTATACTCATAACAAGCAACCAATAAACTTGATCTTGTTATTCTTTGAGTTAGACACTTGCAGCTTATTTAATAGAAACAATGTCCTTTAAGATTTTCTTAATGTCGCATTAAACAATCATTAAACACATGCATTAAATTTTTCTACTCCACGAAAAAACACGTGAGTCCACACGATATTTCCATCCTTGTGAGTAGCACAATCATACCTTCTCAATGTTGTGTTAAGATTGTGACGACCCAAAATAAGTATTTACATTCTCTTACCATTCATTTAAATAAATGGCGTTAACCAAATTGAGAATATAACCTGAATATGACAGATATAATGAACATTAATGTCAAATTTGAACAAAACAATATTTTCATATTTTGAATAAATTCAAACAGTATATAGTGTTTTTGCATATTTAACATTTAGCCGTTGGGCATAATATATTATCTAAGCATCGACACTATAATTAAATAATCGTGATCAAATATTGACGATAAACTCATGTCGAACACTAAGCCTTCCTTTGGGCCGACTTAGTATACACATGAAAATACTGAATAATCGTCACATATTTATCACCCGAAATTGTATATGTATTCGGCCAAATAATGGCCTTTGTTTGGGCGGACCATATCCGCATGATTACACATACTACCAAAATTTTAGGTGTTAATACGTACTCCAAATTAAACTTTCAACTTAGAAGACTATTGAATTGACAAGGTAAGCACACTACTACCATGACCATACGTTCTTATTTTTAAGTGCAAGATGCAAAGCAAATTGACACATTATTAACTCATCATTAAGTGAGGCAAAGTGTAGGACTAATCATCTGATTTAGGGCTTAATTACTAATTAGTGCCCTTTAATTTCCATGTGGTAATATATCCTGTGATTCTTTGCTAATTAAACTTAAGAAGATCGGTCGTGTAGGTAGCTGCTTGCTGTTACATATGTTGGTGGAATCATTGCTCCTTTCAATTATCGTTGGGTACCCTCCTCTTCCTCCTTCCAACTCTGTTTTTATTCATCACTTCATTTCGCAACGAATTTATACCCTCGTGCCTTAGTCTAGTCCCTAAAAGGGAGGTAGCGTGACAATACTTTTATTTTGAAACAAAAAAATCATGTTTAGGTTGTGGCGGACTCAGTATTCTCGTGGGTCTGCTACGAATAATTCAACAACTGAAAAAAGGTTGCATTCTCGGCTTCAAGGGAGTAACGGGCATTGGCCACACCCGAGATGGGAAGAGTTCACTCTCAAGACAAGAGGGTTCCACTCTAAAACCAATTGGCAATAGAGGGAGTAACCCCTTACTTTATAAGGTGGATCATCTTTCTCTCATCTTTCAATGTGGGACACATGTGATTACTTGGGTTTAGGAGTCCATTCTCAACACTCCCCCCTCACATGTGAGCCCACTTATAAACCCGACTGGGGCGAAATAGCGTCTCCCAGCAGCAAACGGGCCCAGTTTAATTCAAGAAACCCAGTTCATTTAACCGTGGGCTCTGATACCATATTAACGAACCAACTTAACCAAAACCTTAAGGTGATGGTTGGAGGCCCAGAAATATTTATATACTCTTACACGCCCCCTCACACGAATGCCCACTGGGGTTAAAGTGTGGATGCAACTCAGGCCTCATCATAACTGGCGCCAAATATTCCACTTTAGAAACGAGGGGGTGGAGATTCGAACCCGTGACCTTTTGTCACGCTGGCTCTGATACCATGTGAAATTACATAACGGGCCTGGGCCACACCCGAGACGGGAAGAGTCCACTCACAAGACAAGAGGGTTCCACTCTAAAACTAATTGGCAATAGAAGGAGTAACCCCTTGCTTTATAAGGTGGATCTTCTTTCTCTCATCTTTCAATGTGGGACACATGTGATTACTTGGGTTTAGGAGTCCATTCTCAACAAATTGTAAGGTGTGATTCAGGTTTATGTGCGCAAGGGTAATTTTTACCTGAAGCATTCGCCTGTTAATCTCTGTTTTCACACAAACTGAGATCAGAACTTGATGGGCCTTCTTTTGGCTACCATTCATACACATGCCACATCCCCATTTAAGTGACTTGTGGCTTGGCTGGTTTATGAGTTATCGTTCGTTTTGGGCCTTTGATTAGGAAGGCAATCACAGAGTGCTAAATACGATATGATGACGTCAAACGCACTTGTATTTATATCACTCCATCAGCTCTCTGTTTCTTCTTAAGAATGCTACAAACATCCTTTAATAAAAGTTCAAACTAGTTATCATTGATTCTAAATTCAACCTGTTTTCTGCTTCTGCATGTTTTTGCATCTAATCTTTTTCTCATTTTTTATTTTGTGTTTTTGTGTCCCATATTTATGTTGATGTCTCCTAACTCAAAAACTATTTGATCCAAAATTGACCAGACTCAAACACGATTCAAAATTGACCCGATTAAAAACTGACCCAATTAACCCGTTTACTTTAGCCAAGGCTCAAAATCAATCCAACCCAATCCCTTTTGATATTTTGCAGTTGCAGAGCTTAAACAACAATTATTGAAAAAAAAAAAAAGGAGAAAGAAGAATGTGGAAAGACAAACCAACAGGAGTGAAGATCCTCTGGGTTTGGACCATTGGAACTGCAATTGGTATATTATTCATTTAATTTCTTTATTGTTTTTTATTTTTTATTTTTATGTTAGTTCAATTGGAACCGATTTGACGATTTCGGGTAATGATTACATGGTAATCATACTAATCCCCAATCCACGCTAATCTCATAATAACAAGATGACCTAAACCTAGCATCAATCGGAACGAAAAGAAAAGAAAAAAATTGACAAAAACAATAGATTATTCAAAAGTACTCCATATAATAATCCATAAATCAAATAAACTTCATAAACCAGTATAAGTCGAGGTACTTCATACATTGAATAAACTTCATAGACCAACAAAATCACTAATGTCTCGGAAAAACAACCTAAACCTAGAATCAAAATCTAAACAATGCAAATGTCCACGAAGACAATCAAACAAAAAGTACATGTTACGTCATAAACCGGCACAAATAGATAATTTCACCAAAAAATGACAACCTAAACCTAACATCAAAATAATTAAAATAAAGCACCGCAAAATTTTGACAAAAAAACATTTGATCAAAACTACTTTCGTCATAAACTAGCGGAAATCGACATTTCAATGAAAATGATGACTTGAGCATAGCATCGAAATCGAACCAAAAACACAAAACTCAACAGAAATGATCGATTTAGAATACTCCTTGAGTCATGAACTAGCATAAATCGCTAATTTCACTGAAAAACCAACGGCCTAAACCTCGCACCAAAATCACAACAACAATAATAACACAAAATTCAACAAATACGATTAATCAGAGTATTTATTACGTCATTACAGGAAAAAAGTACAAAAAGTGACTTACAGAGGAGGCGATCGATTACTGAAATACAAAGGAGGAGGCGATCGATTACTGAAATACAGAGGAGGAGGCGATCGATTAGCTTAGGAAATACAGAAAACAGAAATTAACCCAGAAAACATAATATAACTAACAATATAGAAATGACCCTTCGAGGACATCTGATAAAACTAACAATACAGAAATTAAATAAAAAACCCTAAACGAAAAACGGTGAAGACAATCACCCACCATTCCAAATTCACAAATCGAAAACCCTAAAACCCCAAAATCGAATATAAACGAACAATAACGTGAAATCATAAACCTAAACTAACCATTTCACAAATCAAACCAACGTAAGAAATCACGAATTAATATCAACAAGAAAGATAAGAATGCAACAGGTATCAACCCAGATTCCTAATTCATCGTAAATCAAAAACTCTAAACAAAAAAACGAAATCAATCAAATTAATAAAAGAGCTAATATTATAGAGGAGGTGATCGATTACTGAAGGAATTGAAGAAGAAACTGTCGGAGGATTGACGGATTGAAGAAGCGATTGCCGGATTGAGCGTACGCGTGTAGTTGAAGGAGTGACGGAGCTTCGGTCTTGAAGGATTAGGATTGAAGGAGGATCGAAGATGATAGAAGGATTAGGATTGAAGGATTATTGAGTATGCCGGAGGATTAGGTTTTGAGTACGCCGGAGCTTCGTTTTCGTTTCATGCAGGAGGATTAGGATGTATGGGCTGCGTAGGTGAAATGAAAAAAAAATGAAAGAAGGTTGCGTAGGATGTAGGTCGAATCTAGTTTATTAGAAGTAATAAATTTACATGTTTTAATTTCGTTTTACTAGTTTATTAGAAGTAATAAAATATTATTAGTTTATTAGGAGTAATAGAATAGACATGGGGCACTGATTTTTATATTATATTATGGGTAATGTTATATACAACCCATAGGGTTGTATTTAAGCATTTAAAGTATTCCAATTTAAGTATAAATATATGGATTTGAGCACAAATTACACCTACATCAAGACAATAAATACATGTATTAATGGATTATTTCCTTATTAGGTTTCTTAAATACAACCCTATGGGTTGTATATATCATTTTCCTTATATGGTAATGTTATATACATAGGTTTTACTTTGACCTATGTCTATAATTTATAGACATGGGTTTTAATTTTGACCTATGTATATTCTCTTTTATATACATAGGTTTTTTAAATAACCTATGTCTTTTAAAAATAGATGTGGATTTTTCTTTAACCTATGTCTATTAGGTCATGTCTATGACTAATTTTGTAGTAGTGTTGGGGCATTTATGATCTTCCAACTACCCTAGAAGCAATGATTACTAAGGACTACCCCATTGAGCAATAGGAATTTCGCCCTTTCCTAAGAAGGAAGATGAAGAGGTTATTCATAGCATCTACCCATCCAAAGCAAATAGCCAACAAAAGCCGTCGACCAAGCCCGATGTCAGAATATCAACCTCACGCCGACGGTAGGGCAATTGATGGGGGTCGACTTCTAAACGACTAGCCCTAGCTGGCCACCTCCCCCATCTTGGACCTTGTCGGCTGCCCATGGGCCCCAGTACCTGCGGGTCCCGTCTGGATCTCGTTGGCCGAGGTAGTGCATCTGGAAGGTAAGTCTGCCATGTGAGCTAAAGGACACTTCACATGCCTATAAATACAAGACCACATGCCACTAACCATAGCATTTATCTCACTAGAATAGAGGTAAAGACTCATACTTAGGCCCTGTTCTTTTCGGCTTAAACAGGGCTGAGCTGATCTGGTTTGATAAGAGTCGAACTGGTCTGATAGGAGCTGAGCTGGACTGATAGGAGCTGAGTTGAACTAAAAGAAGCTGAAACTAATAACTACTTATATAAATTAACTAATAATATTTTAAAAAATGAAAAAAAAAAAATTATAACACCATTTAATAATAATATTAATAATATTAATATAAATATTAATTAACTAATTAATAATAATAGTAATAGTAATAGTAATAGTAATATTAACAACAACACCAACAATAACAACAATAACAATAATAATAATAACAACAACAACAACAACAACATAGTGAGATCGGTGTCCCCAAACTTATGAAGTCTTTGGCAGATATATATTCCACGAGGGTTGTGGCTACTACGGAATCAGATTTCTCTTTGACCCCCCGTCAGGTTGCATTATGGAAGTCTCAGCAAGGTCGTCATGCTTCTGATTGGCTTCGTGTTGTCCTTACTTCTGGGTTGGGACAGACTATGAACGGTCGGACGTACCGATGTGTGCTTAGCTATCGGTTGGACATTCCTTTGTTTTCCGTGCCTGGGCCGTGTTCAGCCTGCTCTCGGGTTTTTGGCGATGATATTTTTGGGGATCATGTCGTGTCATGTGCGGGGGTTGTCGGTATTAAACATCGGCATAACCTCGTTCGCGACACTCTTTTAGATATTTGTCTCCGTTCCGGGGTCTCGGCGGGTAAGGAGGTCGATATTGGCTTGATTGATGATCATGACAGATCCTTGCGTCCTGCAGATTTGCTTCTTTATTCGTGGGACAGGGGGCGTGACGTTTGTGTTGATCTTACCAGGTCTTCTCCTTTGACTCAGTCCAGGCTCTCTGAATTCATACCAGGCCGTGTTGTGGGAGACGTTGCTCGGCGCAAATGCGCAAAGTACAAGAGCCTGTGCACGGGGCTTTGTTATGGGTTCTTGCCTTTTTCATTTTCTTCGCTGGGGGAATTGGAGGCGGATGCTATCAACTTGCTCAAGAGGATTCAAAAAATTTTGATAGCGCAGGATGCCGGAGCACGCGTTGCTCCTTTTATTTTTACTAGACTTAGCTTTACTATAGCTAAGGGGGTGAGGGCCCAGATTGTATCTCGGCTACCCACCAATTTTGTAATCTGCGTTTAGATTCATCAATAAAATTCTCCTTTTAAAAAAAAATAAAAATTAATAACAACAACAACAACAATAACAATAATAACTTATTGTAATTTGTTTCAATCTTAATATTATTATTATTATTGTTATTATTATCATATTATATTTATTATTATTATTATTATTGAAGTATATTATTTTAGGAGCTGAAAATATTGGAGCTGAGCATAAAATATTAGAGATGAGCTAAGCTAAGCTTACAGGAGCTGGGCTACAGGAGTTGGGCTGAGCTGATAAGAGATGGGTTGAGTTGATAGAAGCTGACCTGGTCTAAAACGGGCTGAAAAGAACAATGCCTTAGACTCAATCTCATCCAAAATCCAATCGTTGACTTGAGCGTCGGAGTGGCAATCTCGGACAACCTCCGAGGCCCTTGTGTGTTGCTTGTGCAGCATCCAGACGGCAAGCTACTCAAGGAAGTGAATTAGGAAGCACCCAGCCGGCCAACACCAGCTGGGAAGGAGGAGTGTTTGGATCCCCAAACTGGCTCACATTTAAGACTTACTATCCTAGACGCTACTTCTAACAACTACATATCACACCCTCCATATAACTTCTTCTCAAAAGCATCTAACATGTCAAAAAATGCTTTTGCTCGTTGGTTTCGCTCTTGTGGGCTCGGTTCGTCATCATACATTGACATGCTCTCGTCGTTAAAGACATTCCACTCTACAACATCAACTATCATTCCCCTTAGTCCCTCCTCATTTTCATGTATCACAGGTTCATCATCAGAAGACGTTTCACCATGACAATCCAATGATAATAATTTGGCGAAAACTCATCTGAGTTGATATGTTCCTTAATCACAATGATCTCCAAAAATTTGAGGTTCTGGCATTTAACACAAGGACACCTAACTCTACCACCCAATGCATACTCGGGTTGTTGTTTAGAAAACTCCAAAAACCATCAACACCCTTTAAAAATTGTGTAGTGGGACGTCTTCTCTTATCAATTTTTTTCTCATACATCCATTTTCGTTCAAATTTCTTCATTTTTTATCTAAAAAAAATTTACACAACCAAATACACATTACTTTTACTAAATTAATTTACTAATATACACTACTCACATATTTAGTAAAAATTCTCAACTCACCCAGATTTAGTACGGAGTACTATTTATATCTAATCGCCCAATTTATATAATTCATATTTCTACTTTCAATTTCTTAATTATAAACCTAACACATTAAAAAAAAAAATCTCCAATTCATTCAAGTTTCAAACCCTAAACCCTAACTTTATACTAACAATCGAACTATTAAAATTTGGGCAAACCTATGGGGGAAATTAACGTTCTAATCGTATTGCATATTCCAACAACTACAAAAATATAATAAAAAACAAACATTACAAAAATCTTACTAAATAACTAACTTATTAAAATCAATAAATACAAAATTAAGGAATTATTTAAACTAATTATAAACCGAAAACATACCTTAATCAACAAACAAATGGAAGGTGAAGAAAATTGAGGAAATGGAGTGGAGAAGGGCGAGTGAGGTATAGAGAGTTTAGAGAGATACATGAAATACGGGAAATGAGCTGAGGGAGAGAATGGGTGCTCAGTTTGAGTTTTAAAAAAATCAGAAGCTTAGCGACCGACAGGCGGTAGCTTGCTTTTTTCTGTCGGTCGCTAGGCCCGATTCATTTAATTTTTGTTTTGTTTTATAAATTTCCCTCGGTCTTCTCGCTTAGCAACGGCTGTCGGTCGCCCAATGGGCGACAAAGGATGTTGGACGTGTAACACCCGCTATTTTTCCTAGTATTTTTATCATTACCGTTATGACTTCGTCATAACTCTGTCACTTTTCGGTCCTATGTTTCATCATTTTTTTCCCAAGCTTTATTTTCATTTTTGAGTCTAATGATACTTATTTTTATTTTTGAAGATTTTAATTCTTTTAAATCTATTTAATTGATTTTCTTCGTAAACTAATTATTTTCGGCGAGGAATTCTACTTCTCTACGAATTAACGTTTTAAAGCTCGGATTTAAGTTATTTCTTTTCCTACAAATGTATAAATATATTTATACAATATTTTCTACTAATAATTATTTTTATTTACGGAAATTTAGCCATTAAAGATTATATTACGAAGTTTCGTAAATAATTGTTTTCTAACGCGAGATTTACTCGATTTGCTTTGAAATACCTTTAACGATTTTACGATTCTTTTTTTTATCAACTTACAAATTATTTGAGGCCACTTTCCCATGTTTTGGACCGACGCACCTCCTTGTCACACCCTCACTATGTTTTCATAATACGTTCCATTTTATTACGTTAAAACATAATTACGTAATTCTTTTCTTTTCATTTATTCGATGCTTTATGATCAAACTTTTCATACTCCCTCTCCTCTTCATTTGGCTGATTCATTTAGGCTATGGTTCCACCTTGTTTTCATCAAAATTTATTTCCATTCATTCTTAAGAAACCATCCATTTTCTTACATTCATTTTTTTCATAAACAACAAAAAAATAGTACTTCATCTTTCCCAAAACCGTGACATACTCCAAAATTCCTAGGTTGATTCTTGCTCCAATTCGAGTCATAATCATCTCGTTTTTATCGTCAAATTAATCGTTATTCCGATCCTTCCATTAAGGTAATAATCGATGTTGTTTTCGATCGTTATTCACCTTGATTTTCATAGTTTTTCTCATGGTATTTTTTCTACCATGATTTTTGTGTGTTAAGGATTTGTGGACGATCTCGAGGCCGACGAGTATATTATTGATTCCGATTTGGACTAGAGGTAACGTCGATGTTACTCGGTATTGCAAGTTTTATTTGTGTAATTGCATGTATATTTTTATATTTTATTTTTGACAATTTATATATGTCATATAATCTGGGAAATTTTTAAAAGTTGAGAATTTGCATGTTTCGGTATTTTTATTGCTTTTACGAGATTAACGATTAAATCGTTGTATTAATTTGTAAAATCGTAATATTCGGCCTAAACTTGTAATATATGATTATATTCTGTAAAAATGAAGTTTTTGATGATTTTTAATAATTTAGTATTTTTCTGATATTTTAGTTATCGATTATTGAATTATTACCGTTTACGGACAAAAATGATTAAAAGTCAATTTTTAGTTCTAGTACTTACACACTTTATTTTAATCCGATTTTTGATGTGGTGAAACTTTTTTATGAAATAGAATTTTATGAATTTTTTCATAAATTTTCGGAATTTTTAAGTGGATGAATTAATTAATCACTTTAAATCATCGTTTATCGTTAAAACCGTGTTTGTCGTTTAAATTCTCGATTTCTGTTCTTTGGTTTAAATCTGGAAAAAAATATGATTCTGATGATTTCATAATAAAATGTAATTTTATGATTTTTAGTGCTTTAATAAAATGTTAGGAACGATAAGTTTTATTAATGGAATCGTTAATTGTGAAAACGGGTTTTAAAGATGGTTTTGACGGGATTTATTAAATCTGGAATTTTTGGAAATCTGAAAAAATGGTAGATTCTGGAGATTCATGATTTTTAAGTTTAATAATAATTTTTGGATATTAATAATTTAATCGTTTTGTAATTACTATTTTTGTTAATCGTTATTGTCGAGATTAGACGATTAATGAGAAAACCCTTTAAAAACCGAGTTTTAGGATTCTGGAAAATTTTCTTTTCAGTACAGAATGTCCAAAAATATATTTTAACTATTTTACGTAATTTTTGTACTATTTATTAAACTCTTTAATTAATAAGTATTGATTTTTGGAAAAATTGAGATTTATCGTTAAAATGCTTCGTCTTACCTAAAAGAATTATATTTCCAGCAATTTTGAAAGTACTTAAATCTGAAACTTTATGAGTTAAATCATCCCTTAACATATTCTAAATATATCCAATGGTTTAATTAAATAAAAGACGTTAAAAGATTTAATTTGACATTTGCCGTAAAATCCTATTTATAATCGTATTGTCAAAACTAATAATAATTAGGGAATTTTAGCTTTGTAAATTTTGGAAACACCCTAATTAGTATTATTTAAAATGTTTAAAACGTTTCTAAATCATTTTATAAACACTTGTATGACGTTTCAATAATTTCATTAACTCAAATGTTCTCGTTTTAAGAATTAATATTGTTAAGGCCGAAAGTACTAGTTTTATAAATCTATATCGTTTACTAAAAAATGTGTTATTAGTATGAACTAATATTTTTGCTATTTTGATATGTTGCTATTTTGGATAAAGTTTCTAAAAATAGAAGTTTCCTAAAATAGAAAAGTCTCCTCTTTTGGAAAATGATCATTTTCTTTTTGTTCTCTTATTATTTATAATGATTATATCTTTTGAATATCGATAATGACTTTGCTTTGGAGTTATGAAATAAGGACAAGTGTGAGGTTAGAGTAATATAATCTGGGGTTTACGTTTTTGCCATCAACTATAAGGCTGGTGTGTCTTTATGGGGCACACTGGTTGTTGAACCGAGCATATATGGTGTTCGGGAGTGTGTGTATATTTTCTTTAGCTCGTGCCTCGCAGTGTAAGACTGAGTATTTATGGTGCTCGGGAGGGGTGTACATGTCATCTTAAACTAGGGCCACGCATTTATAAGTCGTCGTCCTATTATGGTTGAGTAGCCTAGTTAGAGACCGAAGTTTGATTTGTTTGAACTAAGTTCTCAAAGCTAGTTTTAGTATTCTCCTAGTGAAAGTCTAGTCGTCGACACTAATTCTACCCATAATGCCATTTTTATTATTTTATTTATTATCGATATAAATTGGTTTGCAGGTTGGCAAATATTTTTATGTTTCTTCGGAAACCCTTTTGATTAATTTGCTTTACGCTAAAGCTTATTTTTAATATGATGTTTTACTGTTTTTCCTTTTTACAATTTTTCTATAGTAGTAATTACAGTTTTAAAATCCTGTTATACGGCTGGGAGAACGTTGGCGTTGCTCCCCACTGATTGTGGCTGTTATGTTTTAACATGGTAGGTATGCTTGTTTCCGGGTGTGAGCTAGCGGGCATTGTGGATCCTGCTATTATTATTTTTTTTTTACAATTCTGTCTTGTGAATTGTTAAACCCCTTTGTGGATTGTTTTAATTTTGGCCATTTTATTTAAGGCCTAATGTTTGACTTTACCATTTAAATTTTATCAAGACATAGTTACAGTGTGTTATAATCTCACTTCTACAGTGTTTCCGCCACTGTATTGCGTTAGAACTTCTAGGGGATTACAGGACGCGGGTGAGGTCGCCCTTGGTATGTTTTCTTGTAGTGAGACTCAAGACTATCTTCTGGAGTACATACTAATTGACAAATATAAAGGCACCCAGATTTGTCATGCTTGTATCTATAGAACTTTCCCGCTGTCAAACCCCCGATGATGATAGCACGATAACATGCTCCTAAACGCTCGAAACGGCCTTGCAATCCATGATATTCGACTTAGACACGTCACAGAGTAAAAACCTACAAAAACCAACCTCAACATCAGAATTCTTGAGTGATTTCAGATAAAATAAAGGTATTATAAGCCAAAACTTCTCCTGGGGGTAAAACTGTCTTTTACGGAGCAAGTCAACCTGGTCAAAGTCGAAAAATCTAAAAAATACCAAATACACTAAAAATGCCCAAATACATAATCACGTGTTAGAATCTTGCCTCGAATAAATAATATACGGGATGAAACAAATCAAGCAACTTCCAAGAAACTCGTTGTATGCGTTAAACTTAGGACGCCTCATGTTCAGCGCTTAAGCTTCGATCCCGTGAATTAGATTTCGGCGTCTGACGCAATTCCTGACCCTACTTTGTTCATTTCAAAGGATCGAAATCCGAAAACCCTAACACTCTTCTCACTTCTAAAACCCCTCCTACAACCTTCTAAAACCTATCCTATTACCTTTTCTAAAACGGCTTATATCAACCTACATACCGAAGAGTTCTCCGTGTCTAAGTAATCAATACCGAAGCGAGTCCAATTCGAAGAAAGAATATGTATGTTGAGGGTGTCAAAACTCTTTTTCAATCTCTGTATCTCTCATTTCTAATATCTTTGTACTTTTGATTATCGTTTACTAACTTTTTTATTGTCCTTTGTAGTGCACATACAAATGAACTAAACAACATTAACATCGACATATAATATAGAACTAGGACCTGCGAAAAATACTCAATTCGATCATGTTTAGTTTTCGTCGGCATCGCACCTGCGTTGCCGGTCGCTTATTTCGTCGTCTCGTGTACATGACATGAAAGAAGCGAGTCTAATCCTAAAATGAACATTAAACCCTCTATACTCAAACGAATACATCTATCCCTCACAATACAACATTCTCGATAAACTACGATTTCCAAAACTTAAGCGATCAATAATTTTTTCTGCTCAAGTCCGAATACTCCCCGGGTCAGGCGCCTTAACCTTCACACGCCTGGACTCAACCACCTACGCATTAGGGCGTCCAGTACCTGACGCCAATGCAGGGGTGTATTCACGATTTTTTGAATCGATTATCGTTTACCCTCGACGTGTAATTCAATTAATTTGTATTATCTAATATCGATTCTATAATCGAATGTCGGGTTGCAATTAATCGAATTATGCTTTATTCGTTTAAAACAACTTAATCCTCGATCCTAAACTCATACAATCACCTCAATAACAACACCCAATCAAAATGTGCATTTCGTTAGTTTTAGTTTAATCTAACTATTACTACCACGTATATACTAGTATAAACTACTTTCAAATACGAACAAATATCCGATGAGGTTAATTTGAACATCCACTACTACAAAACTACTCATAGACTCACCTAATAGACATAGGTTAAAAGTAAATGTGACATCTATTTTTTATAGACATCAGTCAAAATTAAAACTAATGTCTATAAATTATAGATATCAGTTAAAGTAAAACTGATATGTACATATAATTTACGAATACAAGTAATAAGTCGTATCCAAAACTGATATATATTTAAATAAGAATACATAACCTATTGAATGATGTATATTATAATCCTATCCATCATCACACAACAATGAAAATTAGAATCTCATACATCACGCAACAGCTCCTCGCTATCTTACTCAAAAATACCCTAACACCCCTTGAAAATACATCATGGAACGTCCATCGTTACCCTACTTAGCCCATCATCACCGTCGTTGGTCGCCGATGCCATATCTAGCCACTGTTCTCAATCGTTCTCTGCTACTCTGTTTGCTTGCTCTCCGCCGCCATCTCAGTTGTTCTCCTAAAATTCATCACGCCATCTTAGTTGTAATTCGTCTTATTCTCTTTGATTTTTCACTCTTGTTCATCTTTCTTTGAGTTTTAACTTGTGGTAGGTAGCTTCCCATAGGATATATAAGTGAGGCTTTGGAGGCATGACTTGTATAAAGGAAAAGGGAAGAAAGAAGGGAGAAAAAGATGAAAAAGAAAGAACGGTGCGACAAAGACTAACCTAACTCATAACAAGTATTCGACAGTCGAACAACTGTTCAGAAGGCAAGAACGATCGACTAGACAAACGTAGAAGAAAAAGAGAAGTAAGATAAATGTAGAAGAAACGAACTATATCAAGGGAAAAAGAGAAATACAACACAAAATAAACAAGATGGCACCTCTACATAAATAAAACACACAATAATGCTCATTAGATTAAGAGGTCGGAAGGGCAAATTACAAAGCAACGAGACTGAAGGCCTATTGAAAATAAGCACGACTATATGCAAAAACATGTAAAACCTAATCGAGAAAACACAAAATAAACACCCTTACTACGCAACCTGGGGCCTAATCACTGAGAGTCGTCTTTAGACAACCCATTCTAAGAGGTCGAGTCATCTTACCCCTCCTCTTCCTGTAGCCGTCAGAGTTAGTCAGAAAAGGAATCATCTTCGGACGAAGAATTAGGGAGAGATCTTCAAGATTATAGGATGTCTGAATCCCTTTAGGCAATGCTACCTCCGGGAGCGAACTGTTATCAGAACGCTACGCCTAAGGACACAGCGTGGGAGATATCTATATAGAAACCTGCGCGGCCTTATGAAGATCATCTTCCTCACCAGGTCCCCTCGGCGAAAGAACAACGAGGTTTGCCATGACTTAGCCATTTTATGATCGAAAGTAAAGGGCAAGTCATGAAAAAAATGCAAACTAAGAGAAAAGAGAAAGAAATGACTGAAACTGGGAATGAGGAAAATGGTATAATCATCGACCAATTTAGAAGTTTTCCAACAATTAATGAGGTTAAAAACCTCCTCAACAACTAAAATCATCATTACAAAGAGAAGTCCCATCATTGAGGAGCTCAATGGACAGTTGTAGACACCCAGATTTGGACCTGGTGACTGCAGAAGTGCCCGACAAACCCTCGATGATGATCGGACTACAACACGACACGATCTTACGATGTTTTAGATGGTTTTTCTATAGAATAGAACAAATAATTACTCAGAGAAATTAATTCAACATCAAGACGGTCTTAGTCATGTCATCACGGTCGCGTCAAGACTAACTAGACTCAATTCCGATTTCGGGTCTCCGACTCGATCCTGAAACACGCAAAGTCAAACCTGAGTCAACGCGTCAGGCTGAGTCGAACCTCGGGATGCGCTCCCGTAGCCCATTGGCGCGCGCTATGTCGAAAGCCTAAAGCCTTAACGTGCAAGCAATCATAAGATCACGTATAAATTCCACATTGGAAACTTTTCAAATCGGATCTTCAAAATCTCAGGCGCCCATTGGGATGCGCCTGAGAATCACGTCGCTTGGCTTCAGGCGCCTCACTATTGGGTCGCAGGACATGTTGTGCCTGAGATCTCGGATTGAACTACGAGAAAAACTATAAATACCCCCCTCCTCCGCTCATAATCAACACAACACAATCTTTTCTCCCTCTACGAGCTCCACACAACTTGTAGCTCTTCTTTAGCGTCGCACTCCATGACATTAGGAATGATCTACTCGATCGTTATCTCCTCGATTCGCATTCCACGAATCAACGCTACTCTTCGTAGTTCCTCGAGTTCCTGACTCGAAAGGACGAAAAAGGGCACATGTGTTGATCTGTCGACTTGCCTTCTACCGTAGCGAAGCTCTGCCGAAATCGTCGCAGGACTCTAGGAGTATCATCCCGTCAAAGTCGATATCGTCACTAGGTTGTCAACTAAACCAAACTTTACATATCACACTTTAATTATGCATTTTGACGTCGTCAAGTCCGACCTATATGGATATTAATTCCACGACGCGTCCACCACTTGCTCCAAATGGTGTACAAGCCTTACTAATACGACGTTAAAACTGATTTGCTAATACGTATACTATCTACTACTACTGTCTACTCTCCAACGTGCATCTTTACATGGCCTGCTTGTCACGTGAAATCGCATGCAAAGAATGTAAAAATATTTACTTCGACAACAAACTTACTTGTCCCTAAAACAACCGACATAGCAAAGGCATAGGGTTAAAACAACGGATGTTATCGCAATTACACCACATTAAAACGAAGTTATCAGCTCATCGATTGATTAATAGAGGCCGCTATGTGCGGGCGGGATTGGGTGTTGACGTCTATCGGATGTTGACTTCCCAATACGTACCCTCACCCCTTACTCAGAATCTACGGTTTCTGGATGTCCGAAACCATTGGCAATGAAGTCATTCTAGACATGGAATGCTTAAGGGTACAAGTCTTTATCTTTAGGTTCCCATGTCACTCAGCTTTGAGCCGGCTAAGGATTAAAGTTGACTTGAACAATTTCCGAGTATCCTAAAATTACTCGGTGGCGACTCCACAAATCGGCAACAAATTTGGTTCACTAAAACGGTCAGCAGACCAAATGAATCGACCTTTAAACATTTACTACCACATCTCGATCGATTCAACGGAAACATAGATGCGTCCATAAATCTATCTAGTACAATTCAAATTGTCAACCTAATCGAGGTACGACACTTCGCCCGAACGTGGGATCGGACCGACCCCTAATAGGCGTCAGACGGACCGTGTGGGTGGCCGCCGCGATTTGTTAATTTTATTTTTTACTATGACTAATTTATACTCCCTCCGATTCATTTGATTCTTTACGTTTGCTTTTTGACACTATTCATGAGTGGGTAGAATATCTAATATAATTTCCAATCTATAATGTAAAACATAGTCATGTGGGATCTTTTTAAAATTGGCTTAATGAATACACTAAAAATATCAAATTTTTACGGTTTTTAATAATTTTTAAAATTGTCTTAATGAATACATTAAGAATATCAATTTTTTACGATTTTTAATAATGTGTAAATAAATATAAAAATGAAACAAAATGTGCATTGACAAGTGTGATAAAGTAAACGTAAAGAATCAAATGAATCGGAAGGAGGAGTAGTATTTTTATCTACTCTTATTACTTTTATAAGTGTGGAATTTGTTGTACATCGTAGCCGTTAAATAATCCCATATTCGCCCGGGTCAGTCAGAATTCCAGAAACCCAATTAACGTTGCTACTCCAAGTCCATATGTGGAAGTCCAATAAAGAAGAAACCCTAGCAGATTCATAGTCTGTCATCCTTCATATAAAACCACTGGCAATCCAGAAAGTGGCCTTCTTCTTTCTTCTTCTTCATTCTTCACATTCCTCCGCCTCCACAAATTAAGTTAGCAGAAAAGTGCAGCAGCCATGGGCGAGCAACTCCACCTTAAGGGGACAATGAGAGCCCACACAGACATGGTGACGGCCATCGCAACACCCATCGACAACAGCGACATGATAGTGACGGCGTCAAGAGACAAATCAATCATCCTGTGGGACCTGACGAAGCAGGACAAGACCTACGGAGTCCCACGCCGCCGTCTCACTGGACACTCCCACTTTGTTCAGGACGTCGTCCTCTCTTCCGATGGTCAGTTCGCTCTCTCAGGCTCTTGGGATGGCGAGCTCCGTCTCTGGGATCTCGCTGCCGGTACCACTGCCCGTCGTTTCGTTGGTCACACCAAGGACGTCCTCTCTGTCGCCTTCTCTATTGATAATCGTCAGATTGTTTCTGCTTCTCGTGACCGTACCATTAAGCTCTGGAATACTCTTGGTTAGATTCTTTTTTCCTTTGTTTTGAGCCGAGCCTTAATCACCCTTTGCAGTTAGTTTGTGCCTTGACGTGAATACCGTATTTATTGAATGACCCCTTTATGTAACTTGGTAACAAGTCTAATCTGTGTTTTTCGTGAAATGTTGCTGGTTATACTTTTTTTTTTCGGCGTTTAGTGTTGTTTATGTGATTGTGAACATTTGAAGTCTGTTTTGAAAGTGAGCCAGTTGTGGAATGTGGTTTCCTATACTAGATATTTGTATAGCTTTTCAGTTGTCACTGTAAGTGAAATTTGGAAATCATTTTTGGGGTTCGAAAGACCTTTATTTTTCGTGATGTATTTGCTTCCTGTTTAGATACCAGTAGTTGTAGCTGCCTCGCTCTTTTGTGCAAAACCATATTCGTCTATTTGTTCTCATGGTAACTACGAGTATACGTTTTCTTTAATTGCTGGCATCACAATTTACTTTTGTAAATTCATCTTTAATGGACTTGCTGGCTTTCGAAAAGGTCATATTTTGTCTGCGTTTATGGATGGTTAGTGTTGAAAGCTGGTGCACAGTGCACTAGTTCCCCAATGAGATGTTCTCACAGGTGTATCTTAAAGTGTGTCTCAGGTGAGACGGTCTCACATGCGATTTAATCAAGTCTGTGAGATATAGTATTTGGCTACACTATGGCTTTTATTCGGTTGTAGGATAGACAACACTAAAATTGAGATGATAGAAGTTACTTATCTGCCTGAAATCTGAGGCTTTAATGTCAAGGTGATTTGTTGCCCGCAAGATTACTGTACTTGCGTTGCATTTTGGTTAATATCTCTCATTAACGAAGCAGTATTGTGCTCTTGCTTCTTCATTGTTTGTGCCTTTGCTTGATAAACTTCTTTAAATAGTAAAGAGGCTATGTGATAAACTTTTGAGCGATACGGAGTACATTTTTTGTAGTGATAATATTTTTTAGTTTTATGATTTGTTGTGTTTAATTATGTTTGCATCAGTTGTCATGGTTTTTTTTGGCGTTTAATTTGTGGTTGTTACTAAATTATACAGGTGAGTGCAAGTACACTATCCAGGAACAGGATGGCCATACTGACTGGGTTAGCTGTGTGAGATTCAGCCCTAACACTCTGCAGCCTACAATTGTGTCATCTTCCTGGGACAAGACTGTGAAGGTCTGGAACTTGACTAACTGCAAATTGAGGGCAACTTTGGCTGGTCACAGTGGTTATGTTAACACAGTTGCTGTTTCTCCTGACGGTTCATTGTGTGCCAGTGGTGGCAAAGATGGTGTCATTCTGTTGTGGGATTTGGCCGAGGGAAAGAGGCTCTACTCTCTTGATTCTAGCACAATTATCCATTCTCTATGCTTTAGTCCCAACAGATACTGGCTTTGTGCTGCCACAGAGAGTGGCATCAAGATTTGGGATTTGGAGAGTAAGAGTGTTGTTGAGGATTTGAAGGTTGATCTGAAGACGGAGGCTGACCATTTGGAGGGAGCTGCCTCAACCACCTCCAAGAAAAAGGTAATTTCTTTTCGACGGTTCACTCTTTATTATCTGTATTCAAATGCTGTGAAATGGTGATTTGATGCCATTCATGTTCTACATTAGGTGAAGTTATGTTTGCCATACCCATATGTATTTATTTGGGTATAATGAGAAATAAACTTGACTTTGATTCTGGTTTTGCAGATTATCTACTGCACAAGCTTGAGCTGGAGTGCGGATGGCAGCACTTTATTCAGTGGGTACACAGACGGCGTTATTAGGGTGTACGGTGTTGGTCGTTACTAGCCAAGCCAGTAGGTTGTTTTGTGTCAATGGATAACCAACCTCTTTTGTACTAGCTTCTTCATTTGTTTGCAGAATTTTGATACGCTTTTATATGGGCCGAGTTAGACGTTTGGGAGCACACTACAATCGAACATGGTGTTTGTGTTCTTTTTTCTTTTTAATTTAAAGGGCCACATTTGCTGTTTAGGTTGTGGTTGTATGTCAGTTTTCTTTCATGAAAAAATGGTTGTCTGATGACCTTTGAAAACCCATTGATAGTTCCCTTTATTCTTTTGGCTTTTCTGGTCATTTTTTCATGTTCTCTACACCGTAAAAATCATGAGAATCATTTTTTTTTTGGTACGGGAGGGGATTCGAGCAAGGGTATTTAGTCTTAATCACTTGGTTAAGACATACGGTATATCTTTGGTATCATGAGATCACTTTATCATCCATCTTTATATTGTTTGAATTTTGTTCATCAATTTACGTAAAAAAAGAAAATTTATAATTCTGCACTAGGTTTATACGTAGTACACACCATAAATTCATCCAAAATGACGTGCTGTAATGGTTGTTACTTCAGGGTATTTTTCCGATTCCAGAATTACACGATATCACATACAGAGTACTGTAGTTAATATCAGCTACTAGCGAATAGCGAATTCTTGAGTTGCGCTGGAAGTGTGGAATATGAGTATCCTACACTTGCATCCCTATCGATGCATAAGGCAAATGGGCTAATTTATGAGCAACACAATCATAAGACCGTGGTACCATCGGCCAAGAGATTTTCTCAAAAAGACTACTGAAGGATCGGATCTCATCAAGCACTAGGAAGAGTATGCCTCACCCCGTCTCTCCACGGATGATCTTATCAAGAATTGGTTTGCAATCGCTTTTCATAATGACTTGTTTGTGTCCATGCCTCCCAAGCTTCCTTCATCCCTTCAAGTAGAGTTATTACTTAGGTTTTTGACTATATACAACAAATACTTGCTTACGTTAATAATTCTTTCTATTTAGTAGGTGTACGTTAAATTTAGGTAAACAAAATTTATACATGTGCACTAGACTTAAGTTTACATACAGTAACACATCATATTTATTTCATAATAAACGACTATCGATGTTCTGTAATACGGAGTAGTAGTTATATGCATTATATTCTTGGCTATTTACAGCAAATACGTGCATATGTCAAGAATTACCACGTTATATACTCTAATATACGGAGTAATAGTTAAATACCCTGAAACGGACACTATGAACACTAAAACTCGATATAGATACACAGAAGTTTATGTTGTGTACACTTAAGGGAAAAGTAGAATAGATGATGAATGGAGGGAGGGTGTAGATATACATATACTAAATTTAACGTTATAGAGTGAAATTGGTGTGTTTGGATATGAATAGTAGATCGAGTTCCATATGGGAATAGAAACTTGATGATACAAATTTGCTGTTTAGAAGGCGCATAACTTAGACAAATGAACAGGAACCAAACATTTGCTTGAATGAACCACTGTGTCCAGGTTTCTTCCTCGCATGCAGTGACGGTTCACTTTTGTGGATTCAATTTAGATACGAGGAAGTGTTTAAATATTGCGTTAGGTGCGGAAAAGTGGGTCACAAAGCAGTAAGATGTGGGGCTCGAACAAGTCAGGTTGCTAGGAATATTAAAAAAAGTTTCAATAGAATTATCAATAAGGGTTTTGTTGTGTTCCGTACTGAGAGCAACCATACAATGTATAATTTGGATTTTAGGACGACGCCTCTTCAGGTTGATAAGGCGTCTTCTAGAGTGAGGTTGGGGGGGGGGGGGGGGGGACATAGGCTAGTTGAAGTTGATGATGATCTGCACTATGAGGATAGGTTACTTGATTTTGAGTTGGGGACTACTCCTGGAGGACGGGTTGCTCCAGGAATGAGTTTTGTGATTTCTGAACAGCCTTTTACGGGGCTGGTGCTATACCCGGAGGGAACTAATTTACGGAGGGAAGAGGCTCAAAGAAACGAAGCTTTTAATTTTGATGCCATGCAGGTTGATGAAGTTGTCCTGGAGCAGCAGCAACAGGAACGAGTTTTATGGATAGGGATGGACGGGGCCATGGGAGAGATGACGCAATGAACGATCAGGGAGGGCTTAATAACGCGCGAAAAAGAGGGCTGCAGGCTACCGGAGGTATTTTTGGTGACCCCAATCATTTACCTCACGGTTTTCGGTTTGAAGATCCGTATGAAGAAGCTTTGCGTTGGTCCGAGAATGTTAACCCTAATGATATTAATGCTATTGAACAAGATGCAATCAGAAGACGGGTTGAATGTGATAGGGATAGAGCTATGGAGGAGGACGACGAGGATGGGCTGAATCAGTTTTTTATCTCTCCGTATGGGTATCCTATTATTTACCATGAACCTTCTATTGTCGAGGATGATAGGCAAGTGGGAAGGGATCACGTGATGGAGGTAAATTCGTCCCGGTCGGGAAGACCTCGTCCCGGTCGGGATGACCTGTCAGTAGACCCAATTTTTGTGCACTTCATCCCGGACGGGATGACATCCTTCCCGGTCGGGATGGGCCTTCCATCCCGGACGGGATGACCTCTTCTAGGTCGGGAAGAGTCTTCTAACCCTCTATAGCTCCCAAAAGCTTGTTCCAAGCTTCAAAAACCGACTTCCCTTCACACGATCCAAGCTCAAACAATGACCATTCCTTTCTAGGAGGCACTTCCACTTCACACCTATCACAATAAACTCAAATAACACATCAAATTCCCTCCCTCACATCGCTCATCAATCAATCCAAGTAATCAAGAAGTTCACAAAACAAAACAAACTACAAAGGAAAGAGATATATACAAAGAGACGGTTCTTGTGGAACTCCGTCAAACCAAGGTGGGCATTCTTCAATCTTTTTCAACAACCAAAACTAGTTCCATCTCCATCAAGGGCACGAAGAAACAAGTCGAAGGCCCTAGCAAAGTCTTCAATCAAGCTCGAGATATAACCAACCACATACCAAGGCTCTTCGTGGCCTTGCCTTGACGTTCCCGGGGCATCCCGATCTTCCAAGTTCAACGACTTGAACTTGTACTTTTGGTCTTTGGGGACATACCCAAACGTCCACCGGTCCTCATGTGGCCCCAAGGGAGGCTCATCCTTCTCCTTGCTTTTCAACTTGTCATCAAGCCCATGATATGGGCACTCATCTTCCTCCAAATCGGAGTCATCATCTTCAAGTACATAAGAGTTCTTGTTCAAGCTTTGTCCCGGTTCACCCCCTAGATCGATGTCTTTAGTGGCTTGGATCATATTGCAAGACTCATCATTAGTAGGCGAAGTGTTACCTTGAAGGTCAAATACTAGCTTCTCTTCGCCTAGCTCGAAGGTGATCCTACCATTCTTCACATCGATCATAGCACCGGCGGTGTGTAGGAATGGGCGCCCAAGAATAATGGGAGTGACTGCATCTTCCCGCATATCGAGCACGATAAAGTCAACCGGAATGAAGAACTTACCGATTCTCACCGGCACATCCTCTAACATCCCCAATGGTCGGTTGAATGAACTATCGGCCATTTGGAGTGTGATAGAGGTACTTTTAAGCTCCTTCATCCCAAGTCGGCAACAAATAGAATAAGGGATGATGCTGACACTCACACCCAAATCACATAATGTTCTTTCGATCTTGTAGTGGCCTATGGTGCAAGGGATCGAAAATCTACCCGGATCTTTCAACTTTGGAAGCGTAGAACCTTGAATGAGCTCGCTCACCACCCTTGTGAACGCAATGGTCTCTTCCTTGTCGATGGATCTCTTCCTAGCCAAGATATCTTTCATGAATTTTCCATATGCCGGGATTTGGGTAAGTAGCTCGGTGAATGGGACACTAACATCCAATTTCTTCACAATACTAAGGAACTTGTCATATTGAGAGTCTACCTTGGTCTTCATTTGCCTTGTTGGGAAAGGCAACTTGATTTGGATCTTGTTTTGCTCAATAGGGGTAGACTCCTCAAATGACACTTTCCTTTTTCCCTTGTCTTTGCCTTGAAGTGGGGGAAGCTTGTCTTCTTGGGGTCTCTCGATCTCCCATAAGACTTGCTCCTCTATTGGATGTTCCTTGCTTGAATTTTCTTGAATCGGAGGCACAAATTCTCTTGTTGGTTCTTGCTCATTAGGGGGAGGGTTATAAGATGTACCTCTCCTCGTGGTAATAGCATTCACATGCTCGAATTTCGGTGTTTCACCTTGAGGAGGTAATTGCCCCGGTTGCCTTGAAGAGCTACCCGAAGCAAGTTGAGCTATTCGGGTTTCAAGCATCTTCGTATTGGCATCTCTCGCCATGTTGTCCCTTTGAATAAAAGCATAGAACTCTTGTTGGTTTTTTTACATCTCCATTTGACCCCTTTGCATCTCCAACATAGATTTTTGAATGTCGAAATTGATAAGTGTAGTTTGTAGTGCCTATTTTGTAGTGTTTTGGTCCCATTTTCCTTGTGGAATCGCTCCTTGGGAGCGATTTATGGGCTACTTATGCTTCCTCTAGTTCGTTTCAGGTTCCCGAGACCATTCGTGAAGAGTTGGAGCGATTCCGACTCAATACATACACTTTTCGGAGTCAACGAAGTCAAGGAACGATGACTCGATGCTTCGGAATCGACCCCGAGACCTTGGGACCCAATCCCGAGCCTCCGAGACCCGATCCCGAGTCCCGAGAATCGATGAGAAGCTCATGTGAAGCAAGGAGGAACAAAAAGGGTCATATTGGAGGCCTACAAGACTCATCCCCGACGGGTATGCACCTCATCCCGTCGGGGATGAAGTGCACTTTTGAGGGTGCTACTGCAAGGCCGTCCCGGTCGGGACCAACCCGTCCCAGTCGGGATGGTGGGTCCGTCCCGGTCGGGATGACCCGTCCCGGTCGGGACCGAGTGCTGTAGTCCGCATTTCCTTTCTTTCTTCTCCCTTCCATTTGTAACCCTATATATACTCTTCCCTTGTTTTGTAAAGCTTATGCACTTCATTAGACATTAAACCCTAGACTACTTTAGGTTAGATTAGATTAGATTAGTGTAGATTAGTCGGTAATTAGTAGTTAATCTTAGTTTAATCTTGTATTATTGGATCTCTTGAAGAATCCATCCAAGATTGACAACCTTGGTGGAATTATTTGGGTTTTCTTCTATACAAGTGTTCTCCTTTTCATCCTTTATAGTTGGTATAATCTTTCCTTTCTCTTTTCCTTTAATCTTTCATGTTTAATCTTCCAAGTTTTAATTTTTGATTGTTGTTCATCATTTTCACTAGTTTGTTTATGTATGTTTTGGTTGTTTGTTTGGTTTCTCTTGTTCTTGTTAGAATTAGTTTGATGATGTTAGAGTAGTGTTCTTGCTAGGGTTAGTAAGGTGATTAGGGTGTTAATTGGATGATTAAGGGTTTGTTGGAGATGTTGGTAGAAGATTTGGGTTTCTTCTTGAGTGATGCATATTACATGTTTGTTGGAATGCTTGAATGACTAAGTAGGTTGGAATGCTTGTTTTTCTTGCCTTCCTTTGTCGTGTGTGTCGCCGGATGGGTTCCATGAGGAACCTCTAGGTGAGCCTAAGTTAGATTACCTAGATTACCCTACTACCTCCTTCACTCTAACTCCTCCTTGACCATTCCGTTACCCCTTTGACCCCGACCTAATCCTAGCCCGTTTCTCTTAGTTGTTCTCCTTAGTCTTAGTCTAGGTCTCTCCCCCTCTATCATTCTCTAGCTTAGCTCGTTGACTTGGTCTCGTTTTTGGGCGAACTTGGTCTAGACGCCTCTACCATCCCCGTGGATTCGACCCGACTTACCCTAGCTACCCTAGTTAGGTTTTGCCGGTTATTTATTTGATCGGTGGGATTCCACGACAAATCCCTTCCGTCAGAAATCATGAGTTGGAGATTGTGGATTGTGCGGAGTATTGGTGAGGGCTAATGGAGAACCGTAATCATGAATAGGAGATCGACTCCTAGGCTTGCTTTCTTGACGGTTAGCTTCAGTTGCTTGTTGTTGATGGTTCCCTTGGAACCCATGAGAATTTCCTTGATTAAGGCCATTGTTGTGGTTTTGTTGTCTTTGGAAGTTTTGGTTTCCTTGGAAACCGCCTTGATTGAAGTTCCCTTGTTGGAACCCTTGATTGTTGTTGTGGAAGGTACCTTGGTTATTTTGCTTGAAGTTGTTAAAGGGCCTTGAGTTGCCCTGATAACCTTGGTTGTTGTCCCTTAAGGGAGGTGGAACATAGGGACGATGTTGTTGTTGGTGTTGAAAGGATTGTTGTTGAGGGACTTGATTGGAAGCTTGGTATTGATTAGAATAGGAAGCACCTTGCTTGAATGCTTGAAAGGCATTCACTTGCTCAATACTCCCTTGACAATGCATAGGATCATGACCAACGATTCCACAAGTATCGCACATCCCATAACAAGGCAAAGGAGGTGCAAATCCCAAAGCGTTCACTTCATGAATTGAGGCTTGGTTGGAGGAACTAATGCTTTGAACTTGAGTGAGGTGACCTTGGAGCTTCTTGTCAATGGTCTCCATATGGGTCTTCAATTGAGCTCCAAGGTCAATGCTTAGTTGAGTAATAGCATCAACCTCGTGCCTACCTCCTCGATTTGCCTTCCTAGGCCTAGAATATTGCGAATTATGCACCGCCATCTCTTCGATTCTCGCCCAAGTTTGGTCATCGTCGACCTCGGTGAACCTACCATTGGAGCCCATGTTGAGTATAGTTCTTGAGTCCTCATAAAGACCATTCCAAAATTGTTGGACTAAGAACCATTGTGAAAGTCCATGATGAGGGCACGATCTAACCAAAGACTTAAACCGCTCCCAAGCTTCATATAGGCTCTCTTCATCTCTTTGTTGGAAACCGGTGATGGAGGCCCTAAGCAAATTAGTCTTCTCCGGAGGGTAGAATGTTTGGTAGAATGCCAATGCAAGCTTCTTCCAAGTGTCGATGCCCATGGTTGCCCTATCGAGACTCTTAATCCATTGCTTCGCTTTTCCAATAAGAGAAAACGGGAAGAGTACCCAACGAATTTGATCTTGAGTAACCCCGGATTGAGAGATAGCGTCACAATAATCGGAGAAAGTCTCCATGTGTTGGTGCGGGTCTTCGGTGGGCAAACCACTAAATTGATTCCTTTCCACAAGTTGGATGAAGTGAGTCTTAGCCGTAAAATTTCCGGCATAAGCGGCCGGTAGAGCATTGGGTCCCGGCAAGACGTCTTCCGTGAATGTAGAGTGGAATGAAAACTTCGGCATTATTGGATGTAAGGGAGATGGTGGTGAAGACGGAGTTGAAGTAGATGTAGAGGGGGAACTAGGACTAGAATATCCAAAGGGATTGGTGAAATTCCCTTCGGCCGTCTCTTGAAATGCTTGCTCAAAATCGTTTCCTTGAGCTTGCTCTTGATGAGTATTGCTTGCACTTGGTTGAGAGATCCTAACCCGGTTAATCGTCCGTTGGCGAAAAGCTCGAAAAAGCCTCTCCGGCTCTGGATTAAAGAGAAAGAATTCGCCTCCCCGGCAACGGAGCCAAATTGATGGTGGGATTTGTCGTGGATCCCGCCGATCAAATAATAACCATCAATTTGGCGCCGTTGCCGGGGACGGTGCATTGTTTAGACTTAGTTTGCTTATAGCTAGACTTAGTTACCCTTCTTTGTGCCCTTCTACCATCTCTTGTGCATATTCTCTAGATTTTTCTTGTTTCCTTAGTTTCATTTTTTTCTTTTTCTTTTTGTCTCTCGATTGTGCTTGTTTATTGTCGTTACCTAGTGCCCCTAAAGCACTAGGTGTTCTCACGTTTGTTCTAGTGTGTAGTGTATGCCTAGGCGGGGAGGCGAATTCTTTCTCTTTAACATGGGCTCCAATGGTAGGTTCACCGAGGTCGACGATGACCAAACTTGGGCGAGAATCGAAGAGATGGCGGTGCATAATTCGCAATATTCTAGGCCTAGGAAGGCAAATCGATGAGGTAGGCACGAGGTTGATGCTATTACTCAACTAAGCATTGACCTTGGAGCTCAATTGAAGACCCATATGGAGACCATTGACAAGAAGCTCCAAGGTCACCTCACTCAAGTTCAAAGCATTAGTTCCTCCAACCAAGCCTCAATTCATGAAGTGAACGCTTTGGGATTTGCACCTCCTTTGCCTTGTTATGGGATGTGCGATACTTGTGGAATCGTTGGTCATGATCCTATCCATTGTCAAGGGAGTATTGAGCAAGTGAATGCCTTTCAAGCATTCAAGCAAGGTGCTTCCTATTCTAATCAATACCAAGCTTCCAATCAGGTCCCTCAACAACAATCCTTTCAACACCAACAACAACATCGTCCCTATGTTCCACCTCCCTTAAGGGACAACAACCAAGGTTATCAGGGCAACTCAAGGCCCTTTAACAACTTCAAGCAAAATAACCAAGGTACCTTCCACAACAACAATCAAGGGTTCCAACAAGGGAACTTCAATCAAGGCGGTTTCCAAGGAAACCAAAACTTCCAAAGACAACAAAACCACAACAATGGCCTTAATCAAGGAAATTCTCATGGGTTCCAAGGGAACCATCAACAACAAGCAACTCAAGCTAACCGTCAAGAAAGCAAGCCTAGGAGTCGATCTCCTATTCATGATTACGGTTCTCCATTAGCCCTCACCAATACTCCGCACAATCCACAATCTCCAACTCATGATTTCGAACTTCAAAAATCTATGTTGGAGATGCAAAGGGGTCAAATGGAGATGTCAAAAAACCAACAAGAGTTCTATGCTTTTATTCAAAGGGACAACATGGCGAGAGATGCCAATACGAAGATGCTTGAAACCCGAATAGCTCAACTTGCTTCGGGTAGCTCTTCAAGGCAACCGGGGCAATTACCTCCTCAAGGTGAAACACCGAAATTCGAGCATGTGAATGCTATTACCACGAGGAGAGGTACATCTTATAACCCTCCCCCTCCCCCTAATGAGCAAGAACCAACAAGAGAAGTTGTGCCTTCGATTCAAGAAAACTCAAGCAAGGAACATCCAATGGAGGAGCAAGTCTTATGGGAGATCGAGAGACCCCAAGAAGACAAGCTTCCCCCACTTCAAGGCAAAGACAAGGGAAAAAGGAAAGTGTCATTTGAGGAGTCTACCCCTATTGAGCAAAACAAGATCCAAATCAAGTTGCCTTTCCCAACAAGGCAAATGAAGACCAAGGTAGACTCTCAATATGACAAGTTCCTTAGTATTGTGAAGAAATTGGATGTTAGTGTCCCATTCACCGAGCTACTTACCCAAATCCCGGCATATGGAAAATTCATGAAAGATATCTTGGCTAGGAAGAGATCCATCGACAAGGAAGAGACCATTGCGTTCACAAGGGTGGTGAGCGAGCTCACTCAAGGTTCTACGCTTCCAAAGTTGAAAGATCCGGGTAGATTTTCGATCCCTTGCACCATAGGCCACTACAAGATCGAAAGAGCATTATGTGATTTGGGTGCGAGTGTCAGCATCATCCCTTATTCTATTTGTTGCCGACTTGGGATGAAGGAGCTTAAAAGTACCTCTATCACACTCCAAATGGCCGATAGTTCATTCAACCGACCATTGGGGATGTTAGAGGATGTGCCGGTGAGAATCGGTAAGTTCTTCATTCCGGTTGACTTTATCGTGCTCAATATGCGGGAAGATGCAGTCACTCCCATTATTCTTGGGCGCCCATTCCTACACACCGCCGGTGCTATGATCGATGTGAAGAATGGTAGGATCACCTTCGAGCTAGGCGAAGAGAAGCTAGTATTTGACCTTCAAGGTAACACTTCGCCTACTAATGATGAGTCTTGCAATATGATCCAAGCCACTAAAGACATCGATCTAGGGGGTGAACCGGGACAAAGCTTGAACAAGAACTCTTATGTACTTGAAGATGATGACTCCGATTTGGAGGAAGATGAGTGCCCATATCATGGGCTTGATGACAAGTTGAAAAGCAAGGAGAAGGATGAGCCTCCCTTGGGGCCACATGAGGACCGGTGGACGTTTGGGTATGTCCCCAAAGACCAAAAGTACAAGTTCAAGTCGTTGAACTTGGAAGATCGGGATGCCCCGGGAACGTCAAGGCAAGGCCACGAAGAGCCTTGGTATGTGGTTGGTTATATCTCGAGCTTGATTGAAGACTTTGCTAGGGCCTTCGACTTGTTTCTTCGTGCCCTTGATGGAGATGGAACTAGTTTTGGTTGTTGAAAAAGATTGAAGAATGCCCACCTTGGTTTGACGGAGTTCCACAAGAACCGTCTCTTTGTATATATCTCTTTCCTTTGTAGTTTGTTTTGTTTTGTGAACTTCTTGATTACTTGGATTGATTGATGAGCGATGTGAGGGAGGAAATTTGATGTGTTATTTGAGTTTATTGTGATAGGTGTGAAGTGGAAGTGCCTCCTAGAAAGGAATGGTCATTGTTTGAGCTTGGATCGTGTGAAGGGAAGTCGGTTTTTGAAGCTTGGAACAAGCTTTTGGGAGCTATAGAGGGTTAGGAGACTCTTCCCGGCCTAGAAGAGGTCATCCCGTCCGGGATGGAAGGCCCATCCCGACCGGGAAGGATGTCATCCCGTCCGGGATGAAGTGCACAAAAGTTAAGTCTACTGACAGGTCATCCCGACCGGGACGAGTTCTTCCCGACCGGGACCACCCATCCCGACCGGGATGGACCCCCTGTCCTCCTTTGGCCTTTTCTTCGTCATTTGAGTCCACCCAACCATTGTATACCCCCTCCCAACCTCCCTACATGTCCTTACCCTCATTATATGACCCCTACACCTCACATACACATTTACCTCACTTTCTCGTCACTTTAAACCGACTTTCACGTCAAACCCCACCTCATTTTACCTTTGTGCCCCGACCATGGAACCGGATCGCGATTGGAGAGGGATAATGACGACAAGGACAAGCTACGTGCCTTTATTCACTTATGAGACGATGGAGCGAGTGAGTTGGTAACCGTATGGTACGGCAACTATCCTCTCTTTTCCGTTTTTATAGCTTGTCTTCATTTGTTTATTTCCTTTCCCTTATACCATTTGTGTCATGGTGGCCTTCAAGGCCTTAGTATGGTTGCTCCCGACTCTCGATGATGTGATTACATCGAGAGTCATTTCAAAATCCAAATTTTTCAAGATTTTCACACTTTTTTTGTAGGATTTAGTCGGATTTAGGCGGAATCCGGGCTAGGTGACTTGATTACACCTAGTCCTCCCCTCCCATTTCCTTTTATTTCCTTCTTTTTATTTCTTCCCCCATCCATATCTTTTCTTGTCTCAGCCCATGGTGACTTGACTACACCCCGGCCGGACACATTCTACCATTTTCTTCAATTTATTTTTGTTTTTTTGCTTTATTTTCGTAGTATCTTTTATTTTAATTTGTGCTCCCATGCACTACGGTCGAGCATGAGGACATGGCTCGGCTTAAGTGTGGGGGAGCGATATTCTATCGTAGTTAGTTTTATTTTCTTAGTTTTTCAAAAAATCTTTAAAAACCCTAAAAATTTGAAAATTTTTCACAAAAATCTAAAAGATTTTCCTTTTGTGTGTTTTCCTTTTATGTCGTTGTATCGTTGATGTGGGTAAAGTCGTCTCACCCAATCAAGGTAAACCCTATGCTACTAACAAGAAGATAGCGGCAAGCAAGGTATCGAATCCACAGGGAAACAGTTAAACTAGTCAAATAGCTATGGCGATTCTAGGATGCTCTAAACGGTTGAATTGATAGAAGGATATAAAAACACTACTAAAATGCGATAATAAATAATCGAATCTAATAAAGAGATGAAAACTAAGGTCACGGGTTCACGATAGATGCTCAACAATTATGCGACGATAATAATAAACATATAACATGCTAGTCGGCTATAACACGTTCTCTCGAATCGTGTCAACCTAGGAAGGTTCTAACGGGCTCTTGCAACTTATTAGACTCCCTACCAAATCGCGCGTGATCTAATCCTAATTCGGCTTTCGCACAGGAACTAGAATTTCCCAAACAGATTAAAATGTTGTGGCCTTTAACAAATTAATCGACAAATAAACACGCGAAAGTGGTACTAGCATAATTATGAATTTAGTATCAAAGCAACATAGTCGTATAATAACCCATCGATCCCCCTCGATCCTAGCGAGAAAATTAGCTACGCATGATGATTACGAAACAACTAATCGCATACATGGAATTCATGATAAAAAGGTGAAACAAATAAATCTAATGATAAACGGACAGAAATCTAGTGAACTAAACGGAACAACGAATTACAAATAGAGAAAATCACGACGAACTAAGCGAATTACGATAGAGATTGAAACGTAGAACTGAAAATTGCATAAAATGAAATTACCGAAATCGAATCCGAGTGAAAACCGAGTGTTAGAATCCTAAAGGTCGCGAGTTTCTAGAGTAAAATTTTCTAAGTATGAAATGTCATCGTAGTAAAATGATCCCAACTCCTAGTTATACAAAATGAGGCGGAAAAAGAACTGGGTGTGCACCCCGGCCGGCCGGCCGGCCGCCTGCCACATGCAGGGGCCGAGGCACACATTAAAATGAAGCTAAAAATGGTTTGTGTCATGCCGGCCGGCTGGCAGGCCGCCGGTCACATGCAGGCTGGCGTGCACACACTAATAAAAGAAGCTATGGGCCGCTTCTCATGGCCCATTAAATCGTCACCTCCCATTTCTTCTTCGCCTAAACGTCTTGAGGCACGGGTTTTGTCTCGGGATCGTTCTTCTAACCAGATATGAGTGTAATTGCACAAAAAGACCTGAAATTGTGTAGAATCTACAAAAACACTCACTCAAAGCAAAATGTTAGAAGAAACGGCTCTAAAGAGCGCGTTCCGACCATAAAGGACAACGGAATCGAGGGAGAAAAGCTATATAAATACAACACATCAAACTCCCCCGAACCGAACCCTTGCTTGTCCTCAAGCAAGACCCGTAAGAAAACAACTAATATAATACCGAAACAGCTCAAAGCAAGTAATAGGCAACCAAATACTCAAGTCCGTCATAGCAAACATCTAAACCAGGTCTAAGAAACGAATTCCAAGACGGGAAATAGGAAAAAAAATAATCCATCAACAAATGCACAATTTTACCAAGCATGATATGTAGAAACCACATTTTTAACCAAGCCCTTGCACAGGCTACTCACGGAGCCACTCATCGCTCAATAAGGAAGGGTGTGTATATGTGAAATATATATGTGAAAACGCTCAACTACTCCAACTCATGGAAATATACCCGCAATCTAATATGGTATCGACCTCTAAATTTTTACAAAACGTGCTAAGATCACAAAGGGAGGCAAGGACGGTGATAACAAGGTAGAAGGTGGAAATCAATATGGTCATGTGAGGTTAAGGCCAAGCTAGTGAACTAACTAGTGAACTAACATATATTTTTGATTTTTTTTTTCTTGATTTTTTTCTTCTTCTTTTTCTTCTTTTTTCCTTTTTGCTTTTTTTTTTCATTTTTTTCCTTTTCTTTCTTTCTTTTTGAACTATTATTTTTTCAGCTCGATGAAATTAGAGGCAAATATATACAATAACCCAAATTGACCCGGACAAGATCTACAAATTCCCATGAGACAGAGTCAACCACATCCAATCATCCATCAAAACTCTCCGTAATCACACAATAACGAGCATAGAACGCACTAGGTGACCTACTTCATCAAGCTTGGCTGGGTAGGCAAATTTGATTTTGTAGTTCATTTTGTGAATTCTTTTAACATTTTAGCCAAGGAGAAAATGGATAGAAATGGATGGAAATGAAAATGACCCAAAAATGATCACTAGGCAAGTTAGTCAAAATGAAGGGGCAAACACCATACTTATGCGTATTGACATAGCATATTCCACGAGGAGTCCTACACACAATCCTAAGTGGTAGCCAGGTATGAATGTACTGGCTACAGGAGGCTCTAAATCTCACCAATTTTGCAGCTAAAGCCTAAATGCAGGGTCAGTCTAAATGGGAACCACAAAACATAGCTCGATTGGTTGCAAACTTGCCGATTAATTATTATTCCACATAACAAAGGTCAAATGAATGCCAATTAAGAATGAGTAGGTGGCCTAAAGAGTGCAAATTATCATCATTGCTGCATGATCGGTATCATAGACAATCACTAAGACTCAAGGAAATAAAACTAGAAATACTAAAACGTCAGTCCCTCCTCTATGATCGCATCTTCAAAACGTCAGTCCCTCCTCTCATCCTCACTAAGATAACTAAATAAAAATAAAAAATAAAAAAAAATAAAAAAAAAACGAGAATGAGGGAAATTATTTACATACTCGGGCTGCCTCCCGGTAGCGCTGGTTTATAGTCCCGCACGACTTGGATGAATTTCTCGATTTAGTGGTATGAGGGAACGGGATGAAGTCGTATGACCTCAATCACTCCAACTTGAGCACCTTCATGATATGACTTCAACCGTTGACCATTCACCTTGAATCGTTCACCCGCATCACTCTCGACTTCAATCGAGCCAAATTTACCCACGTGGGTGACAGAAAAAGGTCCGGACCAACGGGTTTTTAACTTTCCGGGAAACAACCGGAGCTTAGAATTGAATAATAATACCTTATCTCCCACAGTGAACTCACGGTGAAGGATATGCTTGTCATGCCAGCGCTTGGTGCGCTCCTTATAAACTCGAGCACTATCATAGGCACCAAGTCGAAATTCCTCCAACTCATTCAGCTGCATAAGTCTCCTCTCCCCACTCAAATGTGGATCCAAGTTAAGCTCCTTAATCGCCCACCAAGCCTTATACTCAAGCTCGACCGGTAAATGGCATGACTTGCCATAGACCAATCGGTAAGGTGAAGTACCAATAGGCGTTTTAAAGGCGGTACGATAAGCCCATAGTGTATCATCTAGCTTAGAGCTCCAATCCTTCCTAGCTTTTGACACGACCTTTTAGAGAATAGACTTGATTTCCCTATTGGACACCTCAACTTGCCCACTCGTTTGAGGGTGGTAGGCAAGACCGGTACGGTGCGAGACACCGTACTTAGCAAGCAAAGCATCAAGTCACTTCTCATGAAAATGGCTTCCACCATCACTAATAATCGCTCTTGGAACACCAAAGCGGGGAAAAATAGTCTTTTTAAACAGAGATATTACCGTTCTAGCATCATTAGCAGGAGATGCTACCGCCTCCACCCACTTGGAGACATAATCAACCGCAACCAAAATATATCGGTTGCCCTTGGATGACGGGAATGGGCCTTGATAGTCTACACCCCAAACATCAAAAATTTCTACTTCGAGAATCCCATTTTGAGGCATCTCATGCCTCCTAGAAATATTACCGGTCCTTTGACATGCATCGCAGGACATAATAAAAGCTTGGGCATCCCGAAATAAGGTTGGCCAATAAAAACCCGACTGGAGGACCTTAGCCGTGGTTCGGCTCGGTCCATGATGGCCACCATATGGCGATGAATAACAACTCTCTAGAACCCCTCGAACTTCCCATTGAGGGACACATCGACGGAAAATACCATCGGCACACTCCTTAAATAAATAAGGGTCATCCCAGAAAAATTGTCGGACATCATGTAGAAATTTTTTCTTTTGTTGATAGGAAAGATCGGAAGGTAATACCTTGCCAACTAAATAATTAGCATAATCCGCATACCAAGGTCCTTCGCTTGCACCGGTACTTAAAGCCATGAGAGAATCATCGGGAAAAGAGTCATCTATGGGGATGACAACTCCTTCCTCCTCAACTCTAAGCCTCGATAGATGATCTGCAACGGCATTTTCCGCTCCCTTCTTATCTCGGATCGATAAATCAAACTCTTGGAGGAGGAGGATCCATCGAAGTAATCGGGGCTTTGCTTCTTTCTTAGCAAGGAGGTACTTGAGCGCCGCATGATCGGTGAAAACAATGACTTCCGATCCAACCAAGTAGGTTCTGAACTTTTCCAAAGCATACACTATAGCTAGCAACTCCTTCTCGGTGGTGGCATAATTCACCTGAGCATTATCAAGTGTTTTGCTAGCGTAGTATATAGCATGCAAGACCTTGTCCTTCCTTTGGCCCAAAACCGCTCCCACAGCATAATCACTCGCGTCACACATTATCTCGAATGGCAAATTCCAATCCGGTGACTGAATGATCGGAGCAGAAATGAGGGCCTGCTTAATCCTGTTAAAAGCTTCCACACACTCATCAGTAAAATCGAAAGGGGCATCCTTTAGGAGCAATTGTGTAAGTGGCTTAGCAATTTTGGAAAAGTCCTTGATAAAGCGGCGATAAAATCCCGCATGACCAAGGAAACTTCTCACTCCCTTTACATTAACCGGCAAGGGCAATTGCTCAATCACTTGCACCTTTGCTTTATCCACCTGAATGCCCTTTTCAGAGACCACATGACCCAAAACAACACCCTCATTGACCATAAAATGGCATTTTTCCCAATTCAAGACCAAACTAACCTCGACACATCGGTTTAAAATGGTATCCAAATTAGCTAAACAAGCTGAAAAAATCATACCATACACACTAAAGTCGTCCATAAACACTTCCATAATGGACTCGATGTAGTCGGAAAAGATGCTCATCATGCACCTTTGAAAGGTGGCGGGTGCATTACATAGCCCAAATGGCATCCTGCGATATGCGAAAGTGCCATATGGACAAGTGAACGTGGTCTTTTCTTGGTCGGCGGGGTGTATCGGGATTTGGAAAAATCCCGAATATCCATCTAAATAGCAAAAATACTTGTGAGAAGCTAGTCTCTCAAGCATTTGGTCGATAAAGGGCAATGGGAAGTGGTCTTTAAGTGTAGCGGTGTTCAACTTCCTATAATCTATACACATTCTCCATCCCGTCACAATTCGTGTAGGGATTAACTCATTCTTCTCATTCGGGACCACAGTAGTCCCTCCCTTCTTAGGTACAACCTGTACCGGACTCACCCATTTTGAATCGGGAACCGCATAAATAATTCCCGCATCCAACAACTTCATAACTTCCTTTTTAACAACCTCTTGCATGTTCGGGTTCAACTTACGTTGACCCTGGACACAAGGACGATGACCTTCCTCAAGATTAATTCTATGCATACAGAAATCGGGACTGATTCCCTTCAAATCATCAAGACTATACCCCAAAGCTTTCCTATTTTTCTTTAAAACAACTAACAAATCAGAAAGTTGTTGCTCAGTTAAATCAGCACTTACAATCACGGGGAAGCTCTCGGTATCGTCTAAAAAGGCATATTTTAGGTGAGACGGAAGTGGCTTACGCTCCGGAACGGATATGTCGATAGCAAATGAGGTGTGTACGATGTTGGTTACATCGACACCTTGCTCCTCCGTGAGCATCCTTCCTTCCAAAGCGGCCTCTAAGGCATCAACAACAGCGGAGTCAACGGAAGCATCACCTGCACATGCTTCCAAACATATCAAAGCTTCCAAGGGATCCCGTATAAGGGACGCCTCCATAGAATCATGAACCAACACATCCACAACATCAATCATGCAACATGAATCCGTTATCATCGGATTCTTAAGTGTACTATCTAAGCAGAAAACAATGGTGTCTCCACCCACTTCCAAGGTCAATTTACCGTTCTTGACATCAATCACCGCGCCGGCGGTGTGCAAAAATGGCCTTCCCAAAATTATGGGAATTTGGGTGTCCTCGGCCATGTCAAGGACGATAAAATCAACCGGGATAAAAAATTTCCCAACTCTAACGGGCACGTCTTCTAAAACTCCCAAAGGACGTTTTATGGAACGGTCCGCCATCTGCAAAGTGACACTAGTACACTTAAGAGGACCCATATTAAGTTTTTCACAAACAGAGTAGGGCATGACACTTACACTAGCACCTAGATCACATAAAGCCTTATCAATCGATAAGGTGCCAATAGTGCAAGGAATCGAAAAACTACCGGGGTCCTTTAGCTTTGGTGGGGCCTTGTTCTGTAAAAAGGCACTACACTCTGCAGTAAGAGCGACGGTTTCTACCTCACCAATGCTTCTCTTCCGAGTCAAGATGTCCTTCATAAACTTGGTGTAAGACGGGACCTGCATAATGAGCTCGGTAAATGGGACTGTAACCTGCAAATTCTTCACAACCTCCATGAACTTGCCAAACTGGGTAGTTTCCTTTCGATTCTTCAATCGACCCGGAAATGGTACTTGAATTGTTGGACTAGTCGGAGTGGGAACGGGAGTAGTGGGTGGTGGAACTCGCTCATTACTTGGAGTTTCCACATTTGCATCCTCATTGACATCTTCCACTAAAACCTCCTCCTTCTCGGCCGGTGAATCATCCTTAGGCATCGACGGACCTTCATAGTGTGTGCCACTATGAAGAGTGATCGCATTAGCCGTATCATGTTGTTGATCACCTTGAGAAGGGAGTTTACCTTGTTGACGCGTTGCTTGTGACGCGGCAAGGTGTCCCACTTGGTTCTCCAAATTCTTGATGGCATTATCCTTAGCTTGATCATTCTTTTGCATTTGAGCCATCATAGTTTCCTGGGTCTTGGCCATCATCTGCATCATATTACGAAGCTCAGTCATTTCATTAGAACTTGAAGAAGAAGAAGAATTACCTTGAGCTTGTGATGAGGATTGGCCAAAATTCTGCTGACTAGTATCGAAATTCTGATGAGAATTCCCGAAGTTCTGATTAGTATTGCCAAAATTTTGTTGATGTTGACCCAAGTGAGGTCGCTGCTGAAAATTTCCCTGATTTTGGAAATTCCTTTGATTTCCGAAATTCTGTTGATTCTGAAAATTCCCTTGATTATGGAATTGCTGCTGGTTCTGAAAATTTCCTTGGTTCTGGAAATTCTGCTGATGCTGATTCTGGAGATTCTGCTTGTGCGGGGACACATAGGGTGGTGTAATAGGCGGGTTCAAGACATTAGTACTCCTGTAAGACAAGAGAGATGCATCATAGCCCGGTTGATTCATATATGGATAACGTGGGCGCATAGAATGAAACGCATTCACCTGTTCTATGGAGCCTAGGCAGTCTTGAGCTTGGTGGTCCGCGGCACCACAACGAACGCATGCATATTCTTGCATGGCATGTACTTGATGCATGCCCCCTCCCCCTTGAGAATTTGACACTTCAAATGCGTCAAACCTCTTAGCCAAAGCGGCTAATTGAACGGCCACACCATTCGAGGATCCACTTTCACCGGAATTTGATCGAGTATTACCACGTGGATTACCCCATCGGGAGTGATGAGATGCCATCTCCTCTATCGTTTGCCAAGCCTTATCATCATCCACATTACATTGGAAATGCCCATTGCATGCCGAATCCAATGTACTCCTGCAATCATCATACAACCCGTTATAAAATTGGTTACAAAGAAACCAAACCTGAAAACCATGGTGCGGGCATTCCTTCACAAGCTTCTTGAACCGCTCCCACGCTTCATGAATATTCTCGTTCGGAGTTTGACGGAAATTGGTGATTTGACTCCGGAGCATGTTCGTCTTCTGTGGAGGGTAATAGTGCTTGTAGAAGGCAAGAGCAAGAGAATTCCAGTCGGTAATCCCTTCGGTGACTTTATCAAGATCGGTTATCCACTCCCTAGCGGAATCCCGTAGTGAGAACATGAATAGCATCTCCATGACTTCTTCTTGAGTTACCCCGGCCGGAAGTGGAATCGTGGAGCAATAGTCGGTAAAAATCCTCATATGCTTGTGAGGATCCTCCTTAGGGTCACCACCAAATTGATTCTTCTCCACCAATGTGATAAAGGCGGGTCGAATCTCAAATGTACCTTGAGTGGCAGTTGGTCGTTTAACCAACTTGGGAAGAGCAGTTTGCTCGGGTTCCGAATGACTAGAAAGCTTCGGCATTTTTACGTTCGGAAGGGGTGGTAAAATGATCTCGGGCTGAGATTGATGTTCCTCTTCAAAGGACTGATTCTCAGCTACAAATTCAGTATGAATAGCTTCCAAAGTCGCAAGATCGGGAGCTGCGGAAATCTCTCTCCAAAAATGTCGTCGCCTACGAAAAGTTTTCTCGAGCTCAGGGTCGAACGGAGTAAGCTCTGATGACCGAAAAGACCTGGGCATAAGCAAAACTACAGTAGAAAAGTGAGATCAATCTCAAGGAGTTTTAATTCCTTGAGACGAAAGAGAGCATAAAAGAAACAAGCTAAAAAAAACAAGAAAAACCGCTTCCCCGGCAACGGCGCCAAATTTGATGTGGGTAAAGTCGTCTCACCCAATCAAGGTAAACCCTATGCTACTAACAAGAAGATAGCGGCAAGCAAGGTATCGAATCCACAGGGAAACAGTTAAACTAGTCAAATAGCTATGGCGATTCTAGGATGCTCTAAACGGTTGAATTGATAGAAGGATATAAAAACACTACTAAAATGCGATAATAAATAATCGAATCTAATAAAGAGATGAAAACTAAGGTCACGGGTTCACGATAGATGCTCAACAATTATGCGACGATAATAATAAACATATAACATGCTAGTCGGCTATAACACGTTCTCTCGGATCGTGTCAACCTAGGAAGGTTCTAACGGGCTCTTGCAACTTATTAGACTCCCTACCAAATCGCGCGTGATCTAATCCTAATTCGGCTTTCGCACAGGAACTAGAATTTCCCAAACAGATTAAAATGTTGTGGCCTTTAACAAATTAATCGACAAATAAACACGCGAAAGTGGTACTAGCATAATTATGAATTTAGTATCAAAGCAACATAGTCGTATAATAACCCATCGATCCCCCTCGACCCTAGCGAGAAAATTAGCTACGCATGATGATTACGAAACAACTAATCGCATACATGTAATTCATGATAAAAAGGTGAAACAAATAAATCTAATGATAAACGGACAGAAATCTAGCGAACTAAACGGAACAACGAATTACAAATAGAGAAAATCACGACGAACTAAGCGAATTACGATAGAGATTGAAACGTAGAACTGAAAATTGCATAAAATGAAATTACCGAAATCGAATCCGAGTGAAAACCGAGTGTTAGAATCCTAAAGGTCACGAGTTTCTAGAGTAAAATTTTCTAAGTATGAAATGTCATCGTAGTAAAATGATCCCAACTCCTAGTTATACAAAATGAGGCGGAAAAAGAACTGGGTGTGCACCCCGGCCGGCCGGCCGGCCGCCTGCCACATGCAGGGGCCGAGGCACACATTAAAATGAAGCTAAAAATGGCTTGTGTCATGCCGGCCGGCTGGCAGGCCGCCGGTCACATGCAGGCTGGCGTGCACACACTAATAAAAGAAGCTATGGGCCGCTTCTCATGGCCCATTAAATCGTCACCTCCCATTTCTTCTTCGCCTAAACGTCTTGAGGGACGGGTTTTGTCTCGGGATCGTTCTTCTAACCAGATATGAGTGTAATTGCACAAAAAGACCTGAAATTGTGTAGAATTTACAAAAACACTCACTCAAAGCAAAATGTTAGAAGAAACGGCTCTAAAGAGCGCGTTCCGACCATAAAGGACAACGGAATCGAGGGAGAAAAGCTATATAAATACAACACATCAATCGTGTATTTGTTGTGTTGTGTGTGTTTTGCCTCCCTTTTTCCTTATAGGTTACTGTAATCACCGATAGCTTTGGGGAGCTTTCAAGACTTCCGGTAACATCTTTATCTCTTTTTCTTCTTTATCTCTTGCGGAATTTGGAGGAGATTGTGATGCGGTGTGCTCGGGTGGAGCTTTGTAATGCTTGAGGGTGATTTGGTGGCTTGTTTGGAAGCTTGGGGTGGTGTTTGTGTTGTTTGTTTGTTTGTTTTGTTTTGTTTTTTTTTTGTGACCTTTTGTCTCTTTTTCTTTCGTTCTCGTCGCCACTTTATTTTGTGTCTTGTTGTGTGTCTTGTGTGTAAATGGTTTTCGAAAACCCGGTTTAGAGGCTAGTGTGCGAGTGTTTACTTTCCCTTCCTAGTTGTATAAATCGAGTCTTGGACTTTAGTCTAGTAGAATGACCCTAAATCAATGATTTCGTTGGTTTCTTACCTTGAGTCCACCTAGTCTACTAGGGACTTACTACGGGATTTGCATTTTGACCATTATGACCACCCACGGTGTGAAAAGGCCTTGGTTACCGAGTCTCGTCCCCTAGGTGACCGTGTTCGGAATTGTTTGATTAGTCTAAGTTCTCCCCTTTTTGTGGGTTTGAAGGGAAATCGCGACCCCCGACTTACCTATTCCCCTACCTCCTACACATTTCCACACAATAAAATTGCAAATTGTTGAAGTCATCTTTCTTGTTGCAATAAGAAATGCCAAAAAAGCCAAATCATGCCGAAAGGGCAAAGAAAAAGAAAATGAAAGAAAATGAAAGAAAGAAAAGAATGAAGAAAAAGAAAAGGCACAAAAGCCAAAAAGAAAATAGAAAAGAAGAAAAAAAAATGGCATGGCAACAAACAAAGCAAAAATGCAAAAGAAAAGAGAAAATGCCAAAAGAAAATCGTCTCACAAAAAGATTCTAACCCCACAAAAATAAGCCTTTTTCCGATCATTACCGTGAAGAGCCTACCAAAGGACCGAGTCTCTAGGAAGGATGATAGCGGTAGTGGCCGGTCTTCCCTCATTTTGCAATCATTTCCACTTTTTACTTGGACTAGTTAGGCGGTTTCGGACATGGGACGACCCTCTTGGCTCTTTGCTAAAGGGGGCAGGGTCTCACTTACCTACAGTGTCGACTAACACCGTGGTTCATCCTTTTTCCATCCCGCCAATCGTCCCGTGGTACGTTCTTAGAAGGTTAGGAGGAACCGAGGTAAGTTACCAACGTTTTTATTGCTTTGTCGTCATACTATTAGGGTTTGGTCCATTTTGGTTTGTATTGCTAGCTCGGGAACGTTGTCACTTGCCTTGAGTCCTAAACCGGTGCTTCTTTCACCGCTTGTTTGAGGGAAGCGGTATTTCTTTTCTTTTGGGTGCAACCTTTTGTGTGTTTATTTGTGTGCTTGTTTGTTCTTGTGTTTTTGTGTCCGGTTGCATCCACGGTTTTGTCGCAAGATCCCACTTGCCTTGCGGATAGCACTTGTCCTCTAAGTGTTATCGCGTGAGTTGAAAGGGCGTAGGGTGCGCTAATACCCACTCGGCTAGTTTAGTAGTTAGTTTGTGCTTACTCGAGGGCGAGTAAGGGTTAAGTGTGGGGGAGTTGATAAGTGTAGTTTCTAGTGCCTATTTCGTAGTGTTTTGGTCCCATTTCCTTGCGGAATCGCTCCTTGGGAGCGGTTCATGGGCTACTTATGCTTCCTCTAGCTCGTTTCAGGTTCCCGAGACCATTCGTGAAGTGTTGGAGTGATTCCGACTCTATACATACACTTTTCGGAGCCAACGAAGCGGAGGAACGATCACTCGATGTCTTGGATTCGACCCCGAGACCTTGGGACCCAATCCCGAGCCTCCGAGACCCGATCCCGAGTCCCGAGAATCGATGAGAAGTTCATGTGAAGCAAGGAGGAACCAAAAGGATCATATTGGAGGCCTACAAGACTCATCCCCGACGGGTATGCACCTCATCCCGTCGGGGATGAAGTGCGCTTTTAGAGGGGTCACTGCCAGGCCGTCCCGGTCGGGACCAACCCGTCCCGGTCGGGATGACAGGCCGTCCCGGTCGGGACCAACCCGTCCCGGTCGGGACCACCGTGCTGTAGCCGCAACTCCTTTATTTCATCCTCCTTCATTCTTGTACCCCTATAAATACTTCCCTCTTGTATTGTTTGTGGATCTTACCTTAGATTAGACTCTCTTAAGCCTCTCTACAAGTTATAAACCCTAGATTTAGTTCCTCACATTAGCTTTAATGTCTCTTTAATCTTTAGTTAATTCTAGTTAATCTTAGTTAATTAGTTCTTGTATTAAGAAGATACTTGAAGATTTCTCCAAGCTTGACAACCTTGTGTTTATTTTAGGGTTTCTTATTTATACAAGATTGCATCTTTTTCTTCATCTTGTGTTGGTATAACTTTCTTTACTCTTGTTCTTTGTTATTATTTCAAGTTTGAATCTTTACTTAGTATTCCTTGTTATTGTTCATATTGTTCTTGATAATGGATGTTTGGATTGTGATGTTGTTTTCTCTTATTATTGTTAGTTTATCTTTGATTATGAGTGAGTAGATTTCTTGTGGGTTAGTAGGGGGATTAAGGGTAGAATATGGGTGATTAGGGTTGGATTAGGGGTAAAGGGTGAATCTTTGTTGTTAGTCACATACTTGGCACACCATGTGTTTGTTGAATTGCTTGTTTGAGTTGTAGTAGCCATGCTTCTCATGCTAGTCTTCTTCTACTCATTGTTTGTTTTGTGTGTGGACATGTTGAGAATAGTCATTATACATACCATGTGGACTAGGGTTTAGACGTCACCAAGCGCGAACCCACCTCGACATCGGTTTAAGTTGCGACCGCCCGGACCGAATCTAGCAATTAGGAGGCACCTACACCCTTGACCACCCAAGTCACCCTACTACACTTATGAACCCGACCTAACCCACTTCTTTCCATATTTGACTTCATCTTATTATTTAGTCATCATTTCTTTAGTTTGCCAGTTAGTTTGATTATTAACATTGTTTAGCATTGTTTTAGCCTAGTTCATCATTAGTCTAGTTCTTACCTCTCCTCCATCATAGTTTTCCATTTATCGCTTCTTTGTGTTTGTTTGTGTGACCTAGTCTCGTTTTAGGCCAACCTAGTCTAAACCTTGCGACACCGTCTCCGTGGACACGACCCGACTTACCCTAACTACCGTTAGGTGCTAGTTGGTTATTATTTGATCGGCGGGATCCACGACAAATCCCACCATCAATTTGGCGCCGTTGCCGGGGATCCACGACAAATCTCAACATGTCCACACACAAAACAAACAATGAGTAGAGGAAGACTACCATGAGAAGCATGGCCACTACAACTCAAACAAGCAATTCAACAAACACATGGTGTGCCAAGTATGTGACTAACAACAAAGATTCACCCTTTACCCCTAATCCAACCCTAATCACCCATATTCTACCCTTAATCCCCCTACTAACCCACAAGAAATCTACTCACTCATAATCAAAGATAAACTAACAATAATAAGAGAAAACAACATCACAATCCAAACATCCATTATCAAGAACAATATGAACAATAACAAGGAATACTAAGTAAAGATTCAAACTTGAAATAATAACAAAGAACAAGAGTAAAGAAAGTTATACCAACACAAGATGAAGAAAAAGATGCAATCTTGTATAAATAAGAAACCCCAAAATAAACCCAAGGTTGTCAAGCTTGGAGAAATCTTCAAGTATCTTCTTAATACAAGAACAAATTAACTAAGATTAACTAGAATTAACTAAAGATTAATGAGAGATTAAAGCTAATGTGAGGAACTAAATCTAGGGTTTATAACTTGTAGAGAGGCTTAAGAGAGTCTAATCTAAGGTAAGATCCACAAACAATACAAGAGGGAAGTATTTATAGGGGTACAAGAATGAAGGAGGATGAAATAAAGGAGTTGCGGCTACAGCACGGTGGTCCCGACCGGGACGGCCTGTCATCCCGACCGGGACGGTTTGGTCCCGACCGGGACGGCCTGGCAGTGACCCCTCTAAAAGCGCACTTCATCCCCGACGGGATGAGGTGCATACCCGTCGGGGATGAGTCTTGTAGGCCTCCAATATGATCCTTTTGGTTCCTCCTTGCTTCACATGAACTTCTCATCGATTCTCGGGACTCGGGATCGGGTCTCGGAGGCTCGGGATTGGGTCCCAAGGTCTCGGGGTCGAATCCAAGACATCGAGTGATCGTTCCTCCGCTTCGTTGGCTCCGAAAAGTGTGTGTATAGAGTCGGAATCACTCCAACTCTTCACGAATGGTCTCGGGAACCTGAAACGAGCTAGAGGAAGCATAAGTAGCCCATGAACCGCTCCCAAGGAGCGATTCCACAAGAAAATGGGACCAAAACACTACGAAATAGGCACTACAAACTACACTTATCATAAATACAAACAGAAACGAAGGGGTAAACCCTAATTTAGGAGGTTGGTTAGGAGGTGAAGAAGATGAAGTGGAGCAAGAGAGGGACAACCATGATGTCGATATTCAACTTCTGATTGCTATGCTGGTTGATTCTTTATCTGATGAAGGAACACATATTACTGAGCAGGAACTACGCGAGAATCAGGAGAGAGAAGGTTTGGATACTACAGAATTTTTAGGGAGGGAGAATTATGTTGAACAGGTTGAAGATGTTGTTATTGAGAGGCGTGATCTGGTGGCTTTTGTGGGAGGGGACTAAATTAATCATTTTTCTATGGCTCTGGACCCTACAGATGGGAATGACAGTACTGCAATGAAGGATACAGGAGGGGATGTGGGAAATGTCTATCTTAACCTTGAATTAAGCTTGGGTCAACCTTCTCATTCAGGTGGTGGGCCTAGAAAGTGGAAAAGATGCTCCAAATCTGAGGAGGGAAGTAAAATTAATAGAGCTGGAAGGGTGTTGAAGAGATCAGTGGTATACAATGAAATAGAACAAGTGTCTGTGAACGGTTCTATTAAGAGGAAAGCTGCTTCAGAGCCTTGGGATAAAGTTACTGCTGAGGAATAGGAAGTCTGGTTCACAGAAAAAGATGCGGGGTGGAGGAATTTTGGTGGTAGAAGGGCATGTTTTGGTCTTGTAGGTCAGGAGGTTAGTAATGCAAGTGAGATGGAGATTTCGGACTCGGAATGTAAGTCGACTGCAGGATGCTCGAGTTTTGCGGAAGTTGTACATGAGCAACTTCCTCCGGAAATATGAAGGGTCTTGCTTGGAATTGTCGGGGTTTATCTAATCCGCTCGACCCGACAATTTCTAAATTAAGAGCGCTAGTAGCTAATAATTTATCGTTTGATTTTATTTTTCTATGTGAAACCAAATGTAAGACACAAGATGTCTCGTTTTTGTGTAAGTCCTTTGGTTTTAATTTTGTCGAGGGTGTTGACGCCATAGGTAATAGTGGCGGTCTCATAGTAGGATGGAGGAACAAACTTGATTTTTCATGTTGCTACAAGTGTTGTAACTTCATCATTTTAGAAGTTAAAAAAAGTAGTAGTCGGGTTTGGTATTTGGTTCTTGTTTACGGTCACCCAGAGGTTGAATATCGGGGAGAAGTATGGGACAATCTGTCTTCATGGATGCAATCTTGTGATAAACCTTTTTTATTACTTGGTGACTTCAACCAAGTTGAATACATAGAAGACAAATTAAGCAGCAACACTAGAAGTATTCAAGGGGCTGAGGTTTTCATTAGGTGGAAAATTGATAATAATCTAATAGACATCAGTTTTAAGGGTCCGAGATTTACTTGGTGTAATAACCGTAAGGGCTCGAAAAGGGTTTATGAAAGATTAGATAAAGCTTATGGATCCAAAGATTGGCTTTCTTGCTACCCCAACTCAGGTATTACTCACCTCCCTATACAATTATCGGATCATGCTCCTATTAATTTTAATTCGGAGTTAGTGACGGATAAAAGAAAGCGGCCTTACAAGTTAGAGGCGTGGTGCATGGCCTTTGAGGAAACGAACGAGTTGATTAAGAATAATTGGAATGTTTTTAATTTGACCCAGGCTCCCCCTCTTTTAAGGTAATGAGAAAAACGGAACGAATCAAATTAAGTCTTAAAAAATGGGCTCTTGATAAAAAAAAAGGCATTGGAATAAACCGTGGGATGATTTTGACGATAAATTGTTGTCGATCTTGATAAAGCCTTTAAGGGTGAGGGGGAGGATGATTTCATGGAGACACATGAAAAGCTTTCTTCCTTTGCTAAAGCTGCATCTATTTTTTTGGAAACAAAGGGCCAAGTTGAAATGGGCGCTCGAGGGTGACGTGTGCACGAAATACTTTTTTCATTGTGTCAAAGGGAGGCAGAGTAGAAATTATATCAGTAATATTAAGAATTTAGAGGGGGTATGGACTGATAATAAGGAAGAGATTGAGTTTTCTTTTCGGGATCACTTTAAGAGAATTTTCAAAGTTGGTCATATACATGAGGATTTTGAGTCTTTTTCCCGGCGAAATGACGATTTCTTTGGATGTGTTAAGGGTTTAATTCAAGATAAGAATAAGGATGTGCTTGGGATGTCTTTTAAGGCAAAAGAAGTTAGATCTGCCGTTTTTCAGTTGGGCGCCCTTAAGTCTCCTGGGCCGGATGGGATTCTGGCGGTGTTTTTCCAGAAGTATTGGAAGGTGGTTAAGAAGGATATCATCAAGGCTGTTTGTGGGGTCCTGAATTCAGGACATGTCCTCAAGGAGATGAATAAAACGTTTATTGCCTTGATTCCGAAGATTGATAACCCGGAAACGGTGGATCAATTTCGTCCTATTAGTTTATGTAATGTGGTAATGAAAATTATTACGAAATGCTTAGCTAACAGGATGAGAGGGTTGATGAAGAATATTATTGGGAAATTTCAGAACGCTTTTGTCCCGGGACGGGCTATTGAAGATAACATTCTTATCGCTCAAGAATTGATTAACACTATTCATAATAAAAAAAACTGGTAAAAAAGGGTGTTTAGCTCTTAAAGCGGATATGCAGAAGGCTTACGACAAAGTAAGTTGGAATTTTGTGCATGCAACTTTGAGGTGCATGGGGTTCCCGGGGAATTGGGTCTCACTTATTATGAATTGTATCACTACGGTCTCTTACGAAGTTTTAGTAAATGGAGCTCCGCTAAAGTTTTTCAAGCCTACTTGTGGGCTAAGGCAGGGTGACCTGTTATCGCCCTTTGTTTTTGTTCTTTGTACAGAAGTTCTATGTAGAGTCTAGCGATACTAGGAAATACCCTAGAAGGGGGGGTGAATAGAGTATTTAGGTACTTTTAAAATTTTAAACGAGATATTACACCAAAATCTTATTAGGAAAGATATAGTGTAATATTGCGTTAGTTGAATGGCTAAATAAAATGAAGTACAAAAATGTTTGCTACTATACTTACTACTAAAAAGTATAAGTATAAGAAATAGCAAAGCACGATAAAATGTAAAGTAAATAACACGAGCAGTTTTAACGTGGTTCGGCCCAATTGAAAAGTCTACGTCCACCGGTGTCTTTATTTATAAGTGTACCTTCTCCGGATTACCTTACAAATAAGACGATCACGATTAACTCTAATCGTGATGGTGTGAGTGATGTGAAGCACTCGGTGTGTGGGATGTTAAGCCCACGACAATGAAGGATGTTAAGCCTTCGGTGTGAGGGATGTGAAGCCCTCGGTTTTTGAATGATGTGAAGCGTTCAAGGTGTGAACGATATATGTCGTTCGATTGAGTAACCACTACTCGACTCGTGTATCTATACTACTATTCAAGTTTACAAAATTTCTCTAGCTATGAATACACTTCAATTGTCTAGAGAGAATAATGAAACTATATGACTTCCAAGCGTAAACAATTAGAACACGATTTTATATAGCCAAGACTTAAACCGAAAAGTATTGCAAAAAGCCTTTTGAAAAGAAATGTGATTTTGTTTTTTTTTTGCAAAGAGAAAAATATGTATCCATGTCATCGTCTTAAGGTGAGGAAGAGCATAGTATTTATAAGTGAACTCATCCTCTTTAACAAGGGAAAGGAGATCACCTTAATTGATGTACTTCCTCACATAATGAAGATATGGTAGGTGAAATATCAATCAATCAAGATAATATATTTAATTTCCTTTGTTAATGATTATCTAATATCTTTGAGAGATCAAGATATTTTGAGAATCATTTATTTTGAAAACTATTATTCTCTTGATAGATAGCTTCCTTCTTTGACCTATCTTCTTTCAACCGACCAAAGATTTCGAGATAACAAAAACTATTTCAGATTTAGATCTTGGCGGATTGTGTGTGGTTGTTTACTAAGGTTACTATAACCTTGTTCAAGGTTATACTATCCTTGTCATACAATTTCTTCATTCTCTTTACATTTATGATCCTATGCCGCCGTCCTTCCTTGAACTTTTTGTCCGGGTGCTTTCTTGAGTTTTTGCTCCTCTTATTCCTGTAATAAACCACCTGATCTTCCACAATGATCACGTTACTTTGAAACAATTAGAGCATTGATATAATCAAAACATATAAGGCATTCAACCCAAGGTTCAACAATTTCCCCCTTTTTGATTATGTCAAGTTTTCTTAATGTGTTTCTAAGTGACGTGACAGGATACTCGACCAAACCCAAGAGGTAGACAAGAATCCTTGGCTAAACATGGTTTTCTAAAACAAAGACTTAATTAGTCATAGGTAAACCCCTTTCCCCCTCTTGACATCATCGAAAAGGGTCGATCAGCTGGGAAAAAATCACACAAGAAAGCATAACAGATAAGCAAAGTTAATGTAAATAACCAAAAAGATATATGTCAGGCATACATCAACCAAGATGATAAGAGTATCCGGACATTAGACAAAAGATATAGTCATTCTTTTTTTGGTTAAAGGTAAGTATTATATAAAAGAATGATAATTACATCAATTGCTCTAAAAAGCTAGATATGAAATTGCTATCCTTGCTACTAAACTTTTGATTACATCTACTTTTGCAAAAAGCACTAAACTCCTTACTAATTTGGGAGGCTAACTTCTCAGGATGAGTCAGTTTGCCCTCTACTCTCGCAGAATTCCTTTGCAGCCAGATGTGATATGAGATCGAGTTGATTAGTCCATTCTTTATAGCTCGCTGAAGTTTGGTACCTCTCATTTTCCTCCTCCAATCATTCCCCATCTCAATCTTGTGAGAACTCGGTATCTTCCCACAAATAGCAATTAGGACCCTCTTGACATAGTCACAATCTACAAACAAGTGATATATCGATTCCGACCTTAGTCCACAACAGATGCACCTATCATCATCGGTAATTCCAAGCTTATGCAGTTTGTCTTTTAGATTCAGTCCTCCATGTTGTATCAGCCATGCTATCAACCTGTGCTTCGGCACAGACCACCTAGACCACACGGTAGCGCACCATTTCATAGGCTCGTGCTTGATCCTCAACCAACCGTAAGTAATCGAAATTGAGTATTCCTTCAAACTTTGCAATCTCATGTTGTTATTAGCGAGTACCTGCTTCAGCAAATCACGGCTTTGACAGATTTTTTTCCAATACCAACAACAATCCGTACCTGGAATATATTCATCCCAATCTTTTCCTTTTAAATAAATTTGGTGAATCCATCGAACCCATAGCCTATCTTGTTTACTAGTAATCCACCACGCCATTTTCCCAATTGCAGCTTTGTTCCATAACGCATTTTGGATTAAGTTCAGTCCTCCTTCCCTATAAGGTACACAGATTTTTTCCCAAGAGACAGGAGGAACCCGATGATAATCGGCAGTCCCATCCCACAAAAAGTTCCTACAAATGCTATCAATCAGCTTCATCACCACTGAAGGAAGGATAAAAATAGTAGCCCAGTAATTGTGAAGGGTGGAAAGGACACTCTTGGTCAGAATTAGTCGACCCGCATAAGATAGTTTTTTTGCTCCTAGTCTCCTAATTCTCTCTACTATCTTATTGACAATCGGTTGGCAGTCGAGTAAAGACAGTCTAGTTGTTTTAATAGGAACACCCAAATATCTAAAAGGAAGTTTACCTTCAGAACAACCCGAGACTTTGATGATATCAGCTTTCAGAGCATCCGTAACTCCATTAAAATAAACACTCGACTTCCCCTTACTCATACGTAGACCGGACGAGTCAGAAAAGGTCGAGAAGGTGCGAAGTAGGAACATAATGGAGTTTACATCCCCTTTTGAGAACAACAGCAGGTCATCCGCGAACATAAGATTAGTTAGACGTAAATCCTTGCATAACGGATGAAACCTGAACGCCATGTTACTAGTTGTATATTTCAACAGTCTAGTAAGATAATCCATACAAATAGTGAAGAGGAGAGGGGAAATTGGGTCACCTTGTCTGAGGCCACGCTTACCCGGAAAAAAACCAAAACAGTTCCCATTCAGGCTCAAGGAATAAGTTGCAGTAGTGACACATTGCATGACCAAATCCCTGAACCGCTCCGGAAAATTGAGATGAATCAGCATTTGGCTCAGGAAACTCCATTCAACCGTATCATACGCTTTTTGTATATCAATTTTAAACATGCATCTGGATGAGACACTTTTCCTATTGTATTGCCTGATTAGGTCCTGACATGTCAAGATGTTTTCAATGATACTTCTCCCCTTAATGAATCCCCCCTGGACAGGAGAAACAATGTCAGGTAGAACCGTAGCTAATCTCGTACATAAAATCTTGGATATCGCCTTATAAAAAACTGAAATGCAAGTGTGGGTATTCGAACCCATAACTTCCTTACCAGTACATTCATTCCCAACCAACTGAGACACAAGAAAAAGTGAAAGGGGTGCAACACGAGGCCTTCCCAGGAGGTCACCCATCCTAGTACTACTCTCGCCCAAGCACGCTTAACTGCGGAGTTCTAATGGGATCCGGCGCATTAGTGCTGGTATGATCGCACCCAAAGATATAGTCATTCATTTGAGAACAGACCCTACAGCTATACTATGAGCTGATTTTATTTAAAGGATGAGATAAAGGCTGCTAGAGAAGTGACTCTTTATCCCCGGTTCTGTCCTCGCAGATGGTGCACCGCTTGGCAAGTTGCTTCATAAATCTGACGAAGCCTATCCATGACAGTGTCATGCCTTGCAAGTAATGTCCTGTTTGCAAACTTCACTTCATTGACGGCATCATTAATTCTCTCCCCAATCTCATGACCTGCTTTCTTGAACCCGATAATGTCATTCCCCATCACTAGTACACGAGCTCTAATATGGGACATATGACCCTCCAGCTTAGCCAACCCTGCACCAAACTCAGTTCGAGATGCATTAAGGATTGTGGTTAGATTATCCACCTTTTGTTCAAGACGAGCAAGTGCGTCTAAGGATGGACTAACCTCAGGTGGAGGAGGCTGGGTTGTGATCAGGGCAGCTATCTCATTCAATTTACTGAGAATGTCATTGCTGAAATTTTCAGGAACCATAGTCACCACTTCTTTTCCTTTATCAGGTACCATAGACGAGCATTCCCCTTTAACCATAGGTGAATATTCACCCTTGACCTTAAGATTACCACTTTCATTCAGGACACACATTTGTTTTAAATAGGTCGTGGTCATGATATCACAGGGAATTTCGAATAGAGCAGACTTGCTTATAACCCCCCTAATTTTAAGAGCCTTTGATATCCACATCCCATAAGGAATGCAGATGGATCCATTTGTTTGTGATGATTTTAGCTCAGACAGCACATGTTCTATGTGGCTAATCATTAAAAAGGGGAGGTTCACTTTGTTTCCCTTAAGAAGGTGGTGAAGCAAGATTATTTCATGAATGTGTAACTTATTGGTCCCAATTTTTCTTGGTAACAAGGATGAGTACGAGGTGTTAAAAGCCAGCTTAGCAATGGGGTTCAGATTAACTCCAGACATTACCGAGATCTCCGTGGCCTTAGGATCGAGGGTTTTCTTGATCTCAAGGATCTTTTCAGAACTAAAACCCCTCCAACCAGCCCATGCATGTATCTCTACTCCCACATACGGTACCCCTAGAATGTCACCAAAATCTTCCATTGATATTTTAATGTATTTGTCACCAAAGTTTGCATATAACACTCTATTCTCTATTTTCAGTGTTGCCCAAAATTGAGCAATCTGAACAGGGTAAACATGATGACCCATATCTAGAAGATTCTCCCACTTCTGTAGGGCTAGTAGGTCACGGAGTTGCGAGACACAAGGATTTTCGTCAAACCAAGCAGACAAATACTGACGACTAGGGCTGAGCAAAACCGGGTACCCGGACCGGTTTTCAAAACCGGTTCGGGTACCCGGTTTTCAAAATCCAAAAATTGGCGAACCGGAACCGATCCGGTTTTAACCGGGTAACCGGTTTTTTTTGCATTACGTGAACCGGAACCGATCCGGTTTCTCTGACCCGGTTTCCGAGAATTTAACAAAAACTACTTTATAAACCGGTTTTCAAAACGATTTTTATGAGCAACCCGGTTTCATTGTCTTTAATAATCTACTCTCTAATTTACTAACAAGTCACAAGAGCATAAAATAAAAATTCCAAACAAGATTACAAGACATAAAAAATTTTAAATTACATATCCAAATCCAAATAGTTCCGACATTCCAAATAATCTAATTCCTCCATTCTTCCGAGTCGTCAACCATCCGTTTCATCAATGACTATGAGAGGTTGATGCAACACCAAATCTTCCATACCTACAATGTTCAAAATAAAATGATAATAACAATAATAATTGGAGTGCTGAAGTTCGAAGCCAATGAATAATAAATTACATGAATAATAATATACGGAGTAGTAAATCTTGCCTTTCATCAAGTCATCAATTTCATTTAAGCTTTCTTCAATAATAATTGGAGTGCGAGAAGTTCGAAGCCAATCTTGAGCACATATAAGAGCTTCAACCATTCTAGGATTTAAACAAGTGCGGAATGAATCAAGAACTCGACCTCCCGTACTAAAAGCGGACTCCGAAGCCACGGTAGAAACCGGAATAGCTAGCACGTCTCGAGCCATCTTAGCAAGTATAGGATATCGCTTTCGATTATCTTTCCACCATTGTAAAATGTTAAGAGATGATTGTCTACTTTCCTTAGCATCTTCCAAATACTTCTCCCATTCTACCTTAGTCTCACTTTGTCCACCACCCGTTTCCATTTCAAATTTATTCCCCATAAGATCACCAAAGTTAAATGTACCTTCTTGATTTTGAGTTCGTGGTAAGTTATTAGTGGAGGTAGAGGAACTAGAAGCACGCACTAGATGAAGGTAGAGGCATAGATAAAGCATAAAATTCAAAGAAGGTTTTGAAGAAATACTTAATATTCGCGGCCAAAAGAGCTCCTTTCTCAACACCATATGCGGAGTTAACCATCCACTCCACATAAACAAACTTACATCTTGGATCAAGCATAACGGAGACAAATAAGAGCAAATTTAGGTTCTCAATCTTACCCCAATACTTGTCATACTTCAACTTCATTTGACGGGCCATTTGTTTAACACCTTCATCTTCATGAACAAGATGTTGGGAAAGCACTTCACCAACTCCAAATATGACCTCGACATAGGAATTACTAGTGACATGAAGAGTAGCGGACATTTTCAATGTAGCATCATAGAAAACTTTCAAGAAAGGCAAGAAGTAAGACACTTGTTTCCACTCATCATTTGTGAGATCGTCACCAACCTTTTTCATTTCTTTTTGAAGATTAGAATCTTTCATAAGCAAACAACCAAATGCCTTCTTATATTTCACCGCAATCTCGAGCATCAAATAAGTAGAATTCCATCTAGTTTCAACATCCAAACATACAAGTTTGCTACACTCTATCCTCTCTTCTAAAATACAAGCATTGAATTTTTCTTTCCTAGCAGGCGAAGATCTCACATACTTAACAAGAGTGCGAATTTTCAAAATCGCTTTTGAGAGATCATTCAAACCATCTATAACAACCAAATTCAAGATATGGGTTGCACATCTCATGTGTAAATATTTCCCTTCCATAACATCACATTCAGAATTGTTAAACTTCCTTCTCAAATAGTCAACCGCAACATCATTAGAGCTAGCATTGTCCACGGTTATAGTCAATATGTTTTTCAAGTTCCACTCAGACAAACATTTCTCAACAGTTTTACCAATTATTTTCCCAGTATGACCCGAAACCTGACAAAAATTGATGATTCTTTTATGCAAAGTCCAATTATCATCAATGAAGTGAGCTGTGAGACACATGTAGCCTAAGTTTTGACCCGAAGTCCAAGCATCAGTGGTAAGACAAACCCTAGAAGATAGTCTACCAAAGAAATCCTGCAAGGTTTTCCTTCCCTCAATAAATAACCCATAGCAGTCTCTAGCAACGGTGAATCGTGAAGGAATAGCAAATTGGGGATTCATGTTTCCACAAAATTGTTGAAACCCCTCTTTTCCACAAATATAAAGGGTAATTCATCCACAATTATCATTTTTGCAAGTGATTTCCTACAAGTTTCTTGATCAAATTTCCACAAATTAGGAATACTAACCGTTTCGATGGTGCCATCCTCCTTAACCGTGGTGACAGTATCAAAATTAATCAACTTTTGTTTCTTGTCCAAATTAGTCGGAAGTTTGGAGCATCTATTAGTATGATTGGCTAAACTAGTTGTTCCATTTGAAGCAGGACATCTAATCAAACCATCACAATAAATGCACTTAGCATATTCGGGATCGCCACTTCGGACATAGTGATTCCAAACCGGAGAGGCGTTCTTTCTTTTACGGACAATAGGGTCACCCTCACGTGCAGTTTGAGTTTTGGGAGGCTTTGGCGGTTTAGTACTACTTTTAATCCTCGAACCTTTACGATTAGAAGTGGCTGCTCCATTCTCATTGTTATCATCCTCCAAGTTGATAAATTCTTCGGCTCCGTCGTTACTACATCTAGAAGACATCTACAAAAGAAAAAACAAAGAAAACAAAAGAAATCAGGCACAAAACATTAACACATCTAGTAATTTGTTCTACTTAGGAGATCATTAACAAAAAACTATTAACAGAATAAAAACATCACATATAGGAAAATTTAACATTAAAAACATCAACAAGCAGAAAACTAAATACGAAATAAATGAAGTACAGAATAAAAACATCAACAAAATAAATCAAGCAGAAAACTTTACGTGAGAATGAAAAAAAAACTAAATCCGAAGAGGGCCACGTCAGAAACGGTTTTCCTGGGTACTGAACTACTGATAGAGGCACTAGTGGATGCATTCTGAAGGCTTCCTTCACAACAGCCTGTAGGTACGACAGCCAGGTAATATCTGATTAAAACGTTCCTTTACAATAGTCCTCTCAACTTTTCTTCAATGTATATTGTTTGTGACGCTCTCATAATTAAAACATTTCGAAATAAAATACAATGAATTTTTCATCGATTTTTTTTATAACAATAAAAGAAGATAATACTCTACCCAATTACTCAAGTTGGTGTCAAAAAATTATCATTCAAACTATTATCATTCAAACTATTAACAACAAGCAGAAAACTAAATACGAAACAATCAGAATATTTAACATAAAATCGAAGAACAACTTAAACTATTAAACCAGAAAACTAAATACGAAATAAATCGTCCAAAAAAATTTAACGAAAATACAGAATAAAAACATCAACAAAAAAAGCAAGAAAATATAGGAAAATTATCATTAACAAAAAAAACATTAACAAAAAACTATTAAACGAAAAACATTAACAAAAAAAGACAAAACCAGAAAATGAAAAAATAAACAGAAATAGAAACAGAAATAGATGAGAATTTGAGAAATATTACCGATGAAATTGGAGATGAATGAAGTTGAGCCGTGATAATTGATGAAGGGCGAGATCTGGGGAGAGTAGAAGAGGGAGATGAAAGCTGCGGACTTGCGGAGGACTTGAGGGCTGATTTAGAATTTAGGGTTTGAGACTTTGAGTTGAGGAGAGCGTAATGTTTTACTGGTTCATTAGTTGTTTACTTGTTTAGTTAGGTTTTTTTTTTTAATGTAAACCGGTTTAAAAACCGGGTACCCGGTTGTCTAAGTCCATGAACCGAACCCGAACCGGTTTGCTCTCTTTAAAACCGGTTCGGGCCCCGAACCGGAATTCCCTCCATCAAACCCGGATTTTTCGGGTTTTTTAAACCGGGTTTCGGTTCGGTTTCGGTTTTTAAAACCGGTTCGGTTTTTTTTGCTCACCCCTACTGACGACCAGAGACGAAAGAGTAGTTTAGGATTTTCTTTACCTGATCGTTTTCAAGTCTGGTCATGCGGACATTCTCGATTTCGGCCAAGATCACTTCTTTTCCAATAATGGTCCATTTCTCTTCATCATCATGCATTTTTCCTTTCATGCACCTCTGCCGTTTACCTACTGCAACAACTTCCTCAATTACTTCAACTTTTCCCGGCTCCTCTGTTTCAGCAGCCCGAGTATCCAGAGTCAAGTCTCTATTAGCCGAACGAAGGTTCTTTTTGTGAGGAATAAAAGATGCAGCCTTTTTTGGTGCCATGGGAGAGTTTGAGAAGAAAGGAAATTTTGAAGATGGAGAAGAAGTTTGGTGAAAAGTGTGAGTAATGACGGTGGATGGGTAAAAGTGGGTGAAAAAAGGAGGGTTAATAAAAGGAGTGTAATGATGGGAATTATGGAAAGAATAAAGAAATGAGGATTTTTAGGAAGAAGAAAATATTTGGAAGATTTTTATCTATTAAATGAAGTATTTGTATAGGAGTAGGTACGGAAAGAATATTGTAGTAAATATTTTGTACAGCCAATATACCATAAATAATGTATGGGATATAATTTTACAAATGAAATAATTTCAATTTGAAATTACCCAGAATATTCAAGATTTTTCTTGAATATAAGGAAGTAAAATTATACGTCATATGGTATATAAGATAATGTCCGAAAATATCATAGCATCAATGAGCACAACAAAATCTTAGGCAGATTCACAAGATACAATACGAACCTGTACATGAATCTAGGCAATATAGACACAGACTAACATCACCCCAGTCTTCGTCAAGTAAATAGGAAAAAAACACCTAATGACGTTTTCAGTTTTCTTTTATCAAACCAAGTTCTAACCGTAATTCCTCGAACCGTTCCCTGGGAAGCGGTTTTGTAAGAATGTCAGCCTTTTGTAAATCAGAGGGACAAAATTCAAGGTCGATATTACCCTTTTCAACATGGTCTCTCAAAAAATGATGTCGGATGTCAATATGTTTTGTACGAGAGTGATGAGCAGGATTTTTAGAGATGGCGATGGTACTAATATTATCACAAAAGATAGGTACAGTTTTAATATTAACACCATAATCCCTTAACTGCTGTCGTAACCAAAGAAATTGAGTACATACCAGAGATGCAGCAATGTATTCACTTTCAGTGGAAGAAAGTGCCACTGTTGCTTGTTTTTTAGAGCCCCATGATATAATACATGATCCTAAGAATGTTACCGTTCCTGAAGTGCTTTTTCTGTCAATGTAACATCCTCCGTGATCTGCATCTGAATAACCTTTTAGATCAAAGTTATCATGCATAGGATAGATTAATTGAAGATTTTGTGTACCAATTAGATAACGCAAAATGCGTTTGACAGCTCTAAGATGAGATTCTTTAGGGTCAGACTGAAAACGGGCGCAAACACATACGCTGTGCATGATGTCGGGTCGGCTGGCCGTTAAATACAGCAGAGATCCGATCATACCTCGGTAATACGTGTTGTCCATAGACTTACCTCCTTCGTCTTTATCAAGTTTAGTAGTGATAGCCATAGGTGTAGGAGCAGATTTTGTTTTTTCCATCCCGTACTTTTTAAGAAGTTCACTCACATACTTCTGTTGATGCACAGTTATTCCTCGTTTTGACTGTTTGATTTGTAGACCCATGAAGAACCCTAGTTCACCCATCATACTCATCTCAAATTCTGATTGCATTAGGTTTGAGAAATATTTGCAAAGTTTTTCATTTGTTGAGCCGAAAATAATGTCATCCACGTAAATTTGAACGATTAACGTGTCTTTCTCGACATTCTTTATGAAGAGCGTTTTATCAACTGACCCTCTCTTGAACTCATTTAAGAGAAGAAACTGAGACAATCTATCATACCAGACCCTTGGTGCTTGTTTTAGCCCGTAGAGTGCCTTATCTAGTTTAAAAACATGACTCGGCAACTCCGTACTTTCAAATCCTAGGGGTTGTTCTACAAAGACTTCTTCTTTTAAGTATCCATTCAGAAATGCTGTTTTAACTTCCATTTGAAACAACTTGAATCCTTTATGTGCAGCATATGCAATTAGTAGCCGAATGGCTTCCAATCTTGCCACCGGAGCAAAGGTTTCGTCAAAATTTATTCCTTCCTGTTGATTGTATCCTTGTACCACCAACCTTGCTTTGTTTCTAACAATGGTTCCGGAATCATCCAGTTTGTTTCTGAATACCCAACGGGTCCCTATCACTTTTCTATCTAACGGTCTGGGAACCAGATGCCAGACTTTGTTTCGTTCGAATTGCCCCAACTCTTCTTGCATGGCTACGATCCAGTCGGAATCGGTAAGCGCTTCTTTGATATTTTTGGGCTCAATTGTAGATAGAAAGGAATTTAGAACACAATGATTTCTTAAGGACCTTCTGGTTTGGATTCCCTTATGATAATCACTCAGAATTGCGTCTGTAGTATGTGAGCTCTGGTGTTTCCACTTTTTGAGATTTGTGGGAACGTTATTGCTCTTCTTTGATTGTTCTTCTGAGTTGTTACCAGAGGTTATATTATCTTTTCCCGTAGTTCCCCCTGAACTGGTGCCTGTGGTTATATCAACCTTAGAGAGGTTGTCTTTGATTCCCCCTGAACTCATGCTAGGAGTTATATTATCTTGAGAAGAAGCATCCTTTGTTCCCCCTGAATTTATGTCCAAGGTTACATTATCTTTAGTGGTATTTGGAACTAATGTTGATACCATCTTATCTTTAGTTTCTGAAGAACTTTTATTTGGTTCTTCATTTACTAGTGATACATTTGGATCAACATTAATACGTTCCTCACTTGACTCAGCATTAGATCCTTCTATTTCCTTTTCTTCTTCGTTAAGTTCAGGTGCGTCCTTTCTAGTGAGCCAAAAATCTGGATCGTCATTGTCTTCTTCTTCAATGTCGGTTTGACTTATGGAATTAGTCTCATCAAAGATTACGTGAATGCTTTCTTCAACACGTAAAGTTCTTTTGTTATATACTTTGTAGGCCTTGCTATGATCTGAGTATCCTAAGAAAACAGCCTCATCACTTCGAGGATCGAATTTTCCCAAATTGTTCTTCCCATTGTTGTGGACAAAACATTTGCTTCCAAAACATCTGAGATGAGAAATTTTAGGTTTCCTTCCTCTTAGAAGTTCATAGGGTGTTTTCTTCAATACTGGTCTGATCATCGCTCGATTGTGAATATAACATGCTGTATTAACAGCCTCGGCCCAGAAATTTCTGGGCAAACCACTACATAGCAACATAGTACGAGCCATTTCTTCAAGCGTTCGATTCATTCGTTCGACTACTCCATTTTGTTGTGGAGTCCGTGGGGCAGAATAATTATGCCCTACTCCATGTTCTCTACAAAAACTTATGAAGGATTCGTTGTCGAATTCGGTTCCATGATCCGTTCTTATAGATACAAGATTACAACTATACTTGTTTTGGACTAGCTTCATTAGGCATTCCAATTCATCAAAAGTTTGATCTTTCGAGCTAAGGAAGACTAGCCAAACAAATCTAGAGAAATCATCTACAAGAACAAATACGTACCGACTACCGCCTCTACTTCTTATTCTCATAGGCCCGCAAAGATCCATATGAATAAGTTCTAGAGGCTTTATAGTGCTTACGAACTTTTTCGGCTTGAATGAGTATCTCACATGTTTACAGCGTATGCAGGTACCACAAGCCTTGGTAGTGTCAAAGGTTATGGAAGGTAATCCTTCAACAAGATCCAGAGATCTAAGTTTGTTGAGACTAAAAGGACTTATGTGCCCAAATCTTTTATGCCAAAGTAATGGATCAGCGATGGTAACGCTCATGCAGGTGACAGCATTGTCGGATAGGGTTTTGATGTCGGCTATGTAAACATTGTTTGATCGTTCCCCCTCCAGGATAACATTTGAGGAACCTTCTCGAATAATTCGACACTTATTATTATGAAACACCACTTTGTTTTCTCGGTCACATAGTTGAGATATGCTTAAGTGACTATGCCTTAGTCCTCTTACAAGCAATACATTCTCAATACAATGTGAATCAGATAAGCCGACTTTGCAAATACCGATTATTCTTCCTTTCTTATTATCTCTGAAGGTTACACTGCCTCCGTCATAATCCTCTAATGACAGAAATTTCTTCTTATCACCCGTCATGTGTCTTGAACACCCACTGTCTAAGTACCATCTGTGAACCTCATTACTTTCCTCATCTGAGTCAAAGCTTGATCCATGCGTTTTTGCCATCAGGCACATGTCTTTGTGCGTCCGTGTCTTAGGCCTAGTCGTGTTGCTGTGTTGAGCACTTAGGCAAAAGTTTGCCTCATCTTCATCTTCAGATTCTTCTTCTTCGTCTGAGTCCAGCTCTCCCCATCCACACGAAGCCAGCATGGCTTGTTTGTGTTGAAACTTTGATCGTTCTCTTTCTCCTTTAGATTTGATATTTTTCCATGTCGGGCAATCTTTGATTAGATGCCCAGTTTCTCCACACTTAAAACATCCTTTACTATTTTGTTTTGTATTAGAGTTGTTACCTCTTTCTCTAAATGAGTTTTTCGGTCCAAATTTAAAATTCTTTCGAAAGCGTTTGACAAAAAGGGCTAGGTCATCACTCATGGTTTCCTCATCGTCACTAATAGAACTTTTTAAGGCTATCCCTCTACTCTTAGATGATTCATTCTGACGTTGATTGAGAGAAAGCTCATGAGCCATGAGGTTACCTAACAACTCTTGATAGCTAAGTGAGGTAAGATCTTTTGATTCCTCAATAGCGGTAACTTTTGGTTGCCATTTATCAGTGAGGCTTCTTAAGATTTTTCTGACCAGATCTTCAGTATCAAATTTTTTACCAAGATTTCTTAGTTCATTAGTGATGTTAGTGAATCTTGCAGACATTTCAACGATGCTTTCATCTTTATCCATTTTAAACAATTCATATTGTTGTGTTAATAAATCAATCCTGAACTTTTTGACTTGGGTAGTTGATAAGTGTAGTTTGTAGTGCCTATTTCGTAGTATTTTGGTCCCATATTCCTTGTGGAATCGCTCCTTGGGAGCGATTCATGGGCTACTTATGCTTCCTCTAGCTCGTTTCAGGTTCCCGAGACCATTCGTGAGGAGTTGGAGTGATTCCGACTCAATACATACACTTTTCGGAGCCAACGAAGCGGAGGAACGATCACTCGATGCCTTGGATTCGACCCCGAGACCTTGGGACCCAATCCCAAGCCTCCGAGACCCGATCCCGAGTCCCGAGAATCGATGAGAAGTTCATGTGAAGCAAGGAGGAACCAAAAGGATCATATTGGAGGCCTACAAGACTCATCCCCGACGGGTATGCACCTCATCCCGTCGGGGATGAAGTGCGCTTTTAGAGGGTTCACTGCCAGGACGTCCCGGTTGGGACCAAACCATCCCGGTCGGGATGACCGGCCGTCCCGGTCGAGATGATCCCGTCCCGGTCGGGACCGGCGTGCTGTAGCCCGCAATTCTATTTTCCTCCTCCTTCATTCTTGTACCCCTATAAATACTTCTCTCTTGTATTGTTTATGTATCTTACATTACCCTAGACTATCTCAAGCCTCTCTACAAATATTAAAACCCTAGATTAGTGTTCCTCATATTAGTTTTAATCTCTCCTTAATCCTAGTTTAATCTTAGTTAATTAGTTCTTGTATTAAGAAGATTCTTGAAGACTCACCCAAGCTTGACAACCTTGGGGTTTTATTTGGGTTTCTTATTAATTCAAGTTCTCATCTTTTTCATCCAATTGTAGTGGGTATAATTTCTCTTCTCTCAATCTTTGTTTTATCATCAAGTTTCAATCATTGATTATTGTTTATTGTTCTTGATTGTTTATGATGAATGTTTTGATGTTTGTGATGTTGTTTTCTCTTTTCATTGTTGTAGTTAGTATGACTATGAGTGAGTAGTTTTCTTGTGGGTTAGTAGGGGGATTAAGGGTAGAATATGGGTGATTAGGATTTGATTAGGGGTAAAGGGTGAATCTTTATTGTTAGTCACATACTTGGCACACCATGTGTTTGTTGAATTGCTTGTTTGAGTTGTAGTGGCCATGCTTCTCATGCTAGTCTTCCTCTACTCATTGTTTGTCTTGTATGTGGTCATGTTGAGGATAGTGTTGAGTATAGTCTAAGTAGCGAGAGCCCGGACTTACCTTGACTAGAGTCTAAGTAGCGAGAGCCCGGACTCACCTCGACATCGGTCTAAGTTGCGAGAGCCCGGACCGATTCTAGCGATTAGGAGACACCTACGCCCTTGGCAATCCCGATTACCCCTACTATTCTTATGAACCCGACCTAACCCACTTCTTCTTCATATTTGATTCATCTTATTAGTTAGCCTCATTTCTTTAGTTTTCTAGTTGGTTTGTGTTTAGTTATTCTATCTTAGCCTTGTTTAGCCTAGTTCATTGTTAGTCTATTTCCTTCTTCTCCTCTCATCATAATTCGCCAATTAGTAGTTCTCTGTGTTTGTTGTGACTTGGTCTCGTTTTAGGCCAACCTAGTCTAAACCTTGCGACACCGTCTCCGTGGACACGACCCGACTTACCCTAACTACCGTTAGGTTAGCCGGTTATAATTATTTGGCGGTGGGATCGACGACAAATCCCACCATCAATTTGGCGTCGTTGCCAGGGACGGTGCATTGTTTAGACTTAGTTTGCTTATAGCTAGACTTAGTTACCCTTCTTTGTGCCCTTCTACCCTCTCTTGTGCATATTCTCTAGTTTTTCTTGCTTTCTTGACTTTCTTTTCTCTTTGTCTCTAGTTGTGCTTGTTTATTGTCGTTACCTAGTGCCCATAAAGCACTAGGTGTTCTCACGTTTGTTCTAGTGTGTAGTGTATGCCTAGGCGGGGAGGCGAATTCTTTCTCTTTAATCCAGAGCCAGAGAGGCTTTTTCGAGCTTTTCGCCAACGGACGATTAACCGGTTTAGGATCTCTCAACCAAGTGCAAGCAATACTCATCAAGAGCAAGCTCAAGGAAGCGATTTTGAGCAAGCATTTCAAGAGACGGCCGAAGGGAATTTCACCAATCCCTTTGGATATTCTTCTCCTAGTTCCCCCTCTTCATCTACATCAACACCGTCTACACCACCATCTTCTCCCTTATATCCAAGAATGCCGAAGTTTTCCTCCCACTCTACATTCACGGAAGACGTCTTGCCGGGACCTAATGCTCTACCGGCCGCTTATGCCGGAAATTTTACGGCCAAGACTCACTTCATACAACTTGTGGAAAGGAATCAATTTAGTGGTTTGCCCACCGAAGACCCGCACCAACATATGGAGACTTTCTCCGATTATTGCGACGCTATCTCTCAACCCGGGGTTACACAAGATCAAATCCGATGGGTACTATTTCCATTCTCATTAATTGGAAAAGCGAAGCAATGGATCAAGAGTCTCGATAGGGCAACCATGGGAATCGACCCTTGGAAAAAGCTTGCATTGGCGTTCTATCAAACATTCTACCCTCCGGAGAAGACAAATTTGCTTAGGGCCTCCATCACCGGTTTCCAACAAAGGGATGAAGAGAGCCTATATGAAGCTTGGGAGCGGTTTAAGTCTTTGGTGAGATCGTGCCCCCATCATGGACTTTCACAATGGTTCTTAGTCCAACAATTTTGGAATGGTCTTTATGAGGACTCAAGAACTATACTCAACATGGGCTCCAATGGTAGGTTCACCGAGGTCGATGATGACCAAACTTGGGCGAGAATTGAAGAGATGGCGGTGCATAATTCGCAATACTCTAGGCCTAGGAAGGCAAATCGAGGAGGTAGGCACGAGGTTGATGCTATTACTCAACTAAGCATTGACCTTGGAGCTCAATTGAAGACCCATATGGAGACCATTGACAAGAAGCTCCAAGGTCACCTCACTCAAGTTCAAAGCATTGGTTCCTCCAATCAAGCCTCAATTCATGAAGTTAATGCTTTGGGATTTGCACCTCCTTTGCCTTATTATGGGATGTGCGACACTTGTGGAATCGTTGGTCATGACCCTATGAATTGTAGAGGAAGTATTGAGCAAGTGAATGCCTTTCAAGCATTCAAGCAAGGTGCCTCCTACTCTAATCAATACCAAGCTTCCAATCAAGTCCCCCAACAACAAGCCTTTCAACACCAACAACAACATCGTCCCTATGTTCCACCTCCCTTAAGGGACAACAACCAAGGTTACCAAGGCAACTCAAGGCCTTTCAACAACTTCAAGCAAAGTAACCAAGGTTCATTCAACAACAATCAAGGGTTCCAACAAAGGAACTTCAACCAAGGCTATCAAAACCACAACCATGGCAACAATCAAGGCCTTAATCAAGGCAATTCTCATGGGTTCCAAGGGAACCGTCAACAACAAGCAACTCAAGGCAATCAACAACAAAGCAAGCCTAGCAGCCGGTCTCCTATTCATGAGTATGGTACTCCATTAGCCCTCACCGATACTCCGCATAATCCATCATCCCCACCACGGGATTTCGACATTCAAAAATCTATGATGGTTATGCAAAAGAGTCAAATGGACATATCAAGAAACCATCAAGAGCTCTTTGCTTATATTCAAGGGGAAAACACGTCAAGAGATGCCCGTATGAAGATGCTTGAAACTCAAGTATCTCAACTTGCTTCGGGGAGCTCCTCAAGACAAAAGGGGCAACTACCTTCTCAAGGTGAAACACCGACATTTGAGCATGTAAATGCTATCACCACAAGGAGAGGTACATCTTATGACTCCCCTCCATTCCCTAGTGAGCAAGAGCCAATGCAAGAACCGACAAAGACAATTGCATCTCCAATTCAAAAAAGCTCAAGCTTTGAAAATCCAATGGAGGAGCAAGTCTTATGGGAGATTGAGAAACCCCAACAAGACAAGCTTCCTCCACTTCAAGCAAAAAACAAGGGTAAAAGGAAAGTGTCGTTTGAAGAGTCTTCCCCTATTGAGCAAAACAAGATCCAAATCAAGTTGCCTTTCCCAACAAGGCAAATGAAGACTAAGGTAGACTCTCAATATGACAAGTTCCTTAGTATTGTGAAGAAGTTGGATGTGAATGTCCCATTTACCGAGCTACTTACCCAAATCCCGGCATATGGAAAATTTATGAGAGAAATCTTGGCTAGGAAGAGATCCATCGACAAGGAAGAGACCATTGCATTCACAAGAGTGGTGAGCGAGCTCATTCAAGGTTCTACGCTTCCAAAGTTGAAGGATCCGGGTAGATTTTCGATCCCTTGCACCATAGGGCACTACAAGATCGAAAGAGCATTATGTGATTTGGGTGCGAGTGTAAGCATCATCCCCTATTCTATTTGTGAGCGACTTGGGATGAAGGAGCTCAAGAGTACTTCTATCACACTCCAAATGGCCGATAGTTCATTCAACCGACCATTGGGGATGCTAGAGGATGTGCCGGTGAGAATCGGTAAGTTCTTCATTCCGGTTGACTTCATCGTGCTCGATATGCAGGAAGATGCAATCACTCCCTTTATTCTTGGGCGCCCATTTCTACATACCGCCGGTGCTATGATCGATGTGAAGAATGGTAGGATCACCTTCGAGCTGGGCGAAGAGAAGCTAGTATTTGACCTTCAAGGTAACACTTCGCCTACTAATGATGAGTCTTGTAATATGATCCAAGCCACTAAAGACATCGATCTAGGGGATGAACCGGGACAAAGCTTGAACAAGAACTCTTATATACTTGAAGATGATGACTCCGAGATTGGAGAGGATGAGTGCCCATATCATGGGCTTGACGACAAGTTGAAAAGCAAGGAGAAGGATGAGCCTCCCTTGGGGCCACATGAGGACCGATGGACGTTTGGGTATATCCCCAAAGACCAAAAGTACAAGTTCAAGTCGTTGAACTTGGAAGATCGGGATGCCCCGGGAACGTCAAGGCAAGGCCATGAAGAGCCTTGGTATGTGGTTGGTTATATCTCGAGCATGATTGAAGACTTTGCTAGGGCCTTCGACTTGTTTCTTCGTGCCCTTGATGGAGATGGAGCAAATTTTGGTTGTTGAAAAAGATTGAAGAATGTACCACCTTGGTTTGACGGAGTTCCACAAGAACCGTCTCTTTTTATATACCCCTTTCCCTTGTAGTTTGTTTGGTTTTGTGAAATTCTTGATTATTTGGATGATTGATGAGCGTTGTGAGGGAGGGAATTTGATGCGTTATTTGAGTTTATTGTGATAGGTGTGAAGTAGAAGTGTCTCCTAGTAAGGAGTGGTCATTGTTGGAGCTTGGATCATGTGAAGGGAAGTCGGTTTTTGAAGCTTGGAACGAGCTTTTGGGAGCTATAGAGGGTTAGGAGACTCTTCCCGGCCTAGAAGAGGTCATCCCGTCCGGGATGGAAGGCCCATCCCGACCGGGAAGGATGTCATCCCGTCCGTGATGAGGTGCACAAAAGATGGGTTCACTGACAGCTCATGCCGACCAGGACGAGGTCTTCCCGACCGGGACGAGACGGTCATCCCGACCGGGACCACCCATCCCGACCGGGATGGACCTCCTGTCCTCCTTTGGCCTTTTCTTCGTCATTTGAGTCCACCCAACCATTGTATACCCCCTCCCAACCTCCCTACATGTCCTTACCCTCATTATATGACCCCTACACCTCGCATACACATTCACCTCACTTTCTCGTCACATAAACCGACTTTCACGTCAAACCCCACCTCATCTTACCTTTGTGCCCCAACCATGGAACCGGATCGCGATTGGAGAGGGATAATGACGACAAGGACAAGCTACGTGCCCTTATTCACTTATGAGACGATGGAGCGAGTGAGTTGGTAACCGTATGGTACGGCAACTATCCTTTCTTTTCCGTTTTTATAGCTTGTCTTCATTTGTCTATTCCCTTTCCCTTATACCATTTGTGTCAGGGTGGCCCTCGGGGCCTTGGTATTTCTTGCTCCCGACTCTTGATGACGTGACTACATCGAGAGTCATTTCAAAATCCAAATTTTCAAGATTTTCACCCTTTTGTAGGAATTAGTCGGATTTGGGCGGAATCCGGGCTAGGTGACTTGACTACACCTAGTCCTCCCCTCCCATTCCCTTTTATTTCTTTCTTTTTATTTCTTTCCCCATCCATATCTTTTCTTGTCTCGGCCCATGGTGACTTGACCACACCCCGGCCGGACGCATTCTACTCTTTTCTCCACTTTTCTTTTTGATTTTTAGCTTTATTTTCGTAGTTTCTTTTCTTTTGTGCTCCATGCACTACGGTCGAGCATGAGGACATTGCTCGGCTTAAGTGTGGGGGAGCGATATTCAATCGTATTTAGTTTTATTTTCGTAGTTTTTCGAAAAATCTTTAAAAACCCTAAAAATTTGAAAAATTTTCACAAAAATCAAAAAGATTTTCTTTTTGTGTGTTTTGATTTTGTGTCATTGTCACGTATATTTGTTTTGTTGTGTGTGTTTGCTTCCCTTTTCCTTATAGGTTGCTTAAACCACCGATGGCTTTGGAAAGCTTTCAAGATGTCTGGTAACATCTTCTATCCCTTTTTCCTTCTTTGTCTCTTGCGGATTTTGGAGGAGAATGTGATGTGGTGTGCTCGGGAGGAGCTTTGTAAAGTTTGATGTCGGTTGGTTGCTCATTTGGAAGCTAGGGGTGGTGTTTGTGTTATGTATGTGTTCGTTTTGTGTTGTTCGTGTTTTGTTGCTTTTGTTTCTTTTTCTTTCGTTTTCGTTGAGTCTTTGTTTTGTGTTTTGTTGTGTGTTTTGTGCGTAAACTGTTTTTGAAAACCCGGTTTAGAGGCTAGTGTGCAAGCGTTTACTTTCCCTTCCTAGTAGTGTATATCGAGTCTTGGACTTTAGTCTAGTAGAATGACCCTAAATCAATGATTTCGTTGGTCCTTTACCTTGAGTCCACCTAGCTTACTAGGGATTTACTACGGGATTTGCATTTTGACCATTATGACCACCCATGGTGTGAAAAGGCCTTGGTTGCCGAGTCCCGTTCCCTAGGTGACTGTGTCTGAGGTTGTTTGATTAGGCCAAGTTCTCAACCTTTTTGTGGGTTTGTAGGGGGAAAACGCGCTCCCAACTCACCCATTCCCCTACCTCCTACACATTTCCACACAATAAAATTGCAAATTGTTGAAGTCATCTTTCTTGTTGCAATAAGAAATGCCAAAAAGTCAAATCAAGCCAAAAGGGCAAAGAAAAGAAAATGAAAGAAAATGAAAGAAAGAAAAGAAAGAAGAAAAAGAAAAGGCACAAAAGCTAAAAAGAAAATAGAAAAGAAGAAAAAGAAATGGCATGGCAAAACAAAGCAAAAATGCAAAAGAAGAAGAAAATGCCAAAAGAAAACCGTCTCACAAAAATAATCCCCACATCTCAAAATAAGCCTTTTTCCGAACATTACCGTGAAGAGCCTACCAAAGGACCGAGTCCCTAGGAAGGTTGATAGCGGTAGTGGTCGGTCTTTCCTCATTTTGCAATCATTTCCACTTTTTACTTGGACTAGTTATGCGGTTTCGGACATGGGACGACCCTCTTGGCTCTTTGCTAAAGGGGGCGGGGTCTCACTTACCTACAGTGTCGACTAACACCGTGGTTCATCCTTTTTCCATCCCGCCGATCGTCCCGTAGTACGTTCTTAGAAGGTTAGGAGGAACCAAGGTAAGTTACCAACGTTTTTGTTGCTTTGTCGTCATACTATTAGGGTTTTGTCCATTTTGGTTTGTATTGCTAGCTTGGGAACGTTGTCACTTGCCTTGAGTCCTAAACCGGTGCTTCTTTCACCGCTTTTTAGAGGGAAGCGGTATTTCTTTTCTTTTGGGTGCAACCTTTTGTGTGTATTTGTGTGTTTAGTTGTTTATGTGTTTTGTGTCCGGTTGCATCCACAGTTTTGTCGCAAGACCTCACTTGCCTTGCGGAGAGCACTTGTCCTCTAGGTGCTCTCGCGTGAGTTGAAAGGGCGTAGGGTGCGCTAATACCCACTCGGCTAGTTTAGTAGTTAGTATGTGCTTACTCGAGGGCGAGTAAGGGTTAAGTGTGGGGGAGTTGATAAGTGTAGTTTGTAGTGCCTATTTCGTAGTATTTTGGTCCCATATTCCTTGTGGAATCGCTCTTTGGGAGCGATTCATGGGCTACTTATGCTTCCTCTAGCTCGTTTCAGGTTCCCGAGACCATTCGTGAGGAGTTGGAGTGATTCCGACTCAATACATACACTTTTCGGAGCCAACGAAGCGGAGGAACGATCACTCGATGCCTTGGATTCGACCCCGAGACCTTGGGACCCAATCCCGAGCCTCCGAGACCCGATCCCGAGTCCCGAGAATTGATGAGAAGTTCATGTGAAGCAAGGAGGAACCAAAAGGATCATATTGGAGGCCTACAAGACTCATCCCCGACGGGTATGCACCTCATCCCGTCGGGGATGAAGTGCGCTTTTAGAGGGTTCACTGCCAGGCTGTCCCAGTCGGGACCAACCCATCCCGGTCGGGATGACCGGCAGTCCCGGTCGGGATGATCCCGTTCCGGTCGGGACCGGCGTGCTGTAGCCCGCAATTCTATTTTCCTCCTCCTTCATTCTTGTACCCCTATAAATACTTCTCTCTTGTATTGTTTATGTATCTTACATTACCCTAGACTATCTCAAGCCTCTCTACAAACATTAAAACCCTAGATTAGTGTTCCTCATATTAGTTTTAATCTCTCCTTAATCCTAGTTTAATCTTAGTTAATTAGTTCTTGTATTAAGAAGATTCTTGAAGACTCACCCAAGCTTGACAACCTTGGGGTTTTATTTGGGTTTCTTATTAATTCAAGTTCTCATCTTTTCATCCAATTGTAGTGGGTATAATTTCTCTTCTCTCAATCTTTGTTTTATCATCAAGTTTCAATCATTGATTATTGTTTATTGTTCTTGATTGTTTATGATGAATGTTTTGATGTTTGTGATGTTGTTTTCTCTTTTCATTGTTGTAGTTAGTATGACTATGAGTGAGTAGTTTTCTTGTGGGTTAGTAGGGGGATTAAGGGTAGAATATGGGTGATTAGGATTTGATTAGGGGTAAAGGGTGAATCTTTATTGTTAGTCACATACTTGGCACACCATGTGTTTGTTGAATTGCTTGTTTGAGTTGTAGTGGCCATGCTTCTCATGCTAGTCTTCCTCTACTCATTGTTTGTCTTGTATGTGGTCATGTTGAGGATAGTGTTGAGTATAGTCTAAGTAGCGAGAGCCCGGACTTACCTTGACTAGAGTCTAAGTAGCGAGAGCCCGGACTCACCTCGACATCGGTCTAAGTTGCGAGAGCCCGGACCGATTCTAGCGATTAGGAGACACCTACGCCCTTGGCAATCCCGATTACCCCTACTATTCTTATGAACCCGACCTAACCCACTTCTTCTTCATATTTGATTCATCTTATTAGTTAGCCTCATTTCTTTAGTTTTCTAGTTGGTTTGTGTTTAGTTATTCTATCTTAGCCTTGTTTAGCCTAGTTCATTGTTAGTCTATTTCCTTCTTCTCCTCTCATCATAATTCGCCAATTAGTAGTTCTCTGTGTTTGTTGTGAATTGGTCTCGTTTTAGGCCAACCTAGTCTAAACCTTGCGACACCGTCTCCGTGGACACGACCCGACTTACCCTAACTACCGTTAGGTTAGCCGGTTATAATTATTTGGCGGTGGGATCGACGACAAATCCCACCATCAGTAGTCCCCTCGTAAGCAAGTTCTAAGCTGTCCCAGATTTCTTTTGCGGAAACACAAGAAGTGAGTCGATTATACTCTTTGGACGAAATTCCTCGTTGCAATAGTGACATTGCTCGAGAGTTCTTTTCGGCCTTTTTATAATCGTTCTCATCGTAGTCCTCTTCATCCTTTATGGTGATGTTCCCGAGAACATCAACAGATTGGATGACAATTGGACCCTTGACTATAATTTTCCAACATTCAAAATCTGTTCCTTTTATATAATGCATCATTTTGTTTTTCCACAACCCATAGTCTACACCATCAAAAGTGGGAAACTTTGAGTTCTTGGAGTCCATTTGATCAAAATGGATTAATATAGAATCGCTAGTTTAGGATCTACTCTTTTGATGTGAATCAATCAAGAGAACCAGCTCTGATACCAATTGTAGAGTCTAGCGATACTAGGAAATACTCTAGAGGGGGGTGAATAGAGTATTTAGGTACTTTTAAAATTTTAAACGAGATATTACACCAAAATCTTATTAGGAAAGATACAGTGTAATATTGCGTTAGTTGAATGGCTAAATAAAATGAAGTACAAAAATGTTTGCTACTATACTTACTACTAAAAAGTATAAGTATAAGAAATAGCAAAGCACGATAAAATGTAAAGTAAATAACACGAGCAGTTTTAACGTGGTTCGGCCCAATTGAAAAGCCTACGTCCACCGGTGTCTTTATTTATAAGTGTACCTTCTCCGGATTACCTTACAAATAAGACGATCACGATTAACTCTAATCGTGATGGTGTGAGTGATGTGAAGCACTCGGTGTGTGGGATGTTAAGCCCACGACAATGAAGGATGTTAAGCCTTCGGTGTGAGGGATGTGAAGCCCTCGGTTTTTGAATGATGTGAAGCGTTCAAGGTGTGAACGATATATGTCGTTCGATTGAGTAACCACTACTCGACTCGTGTATCTATACTACTATTCAAGTTTACAAAATTTCTCTAGCTATGAATACACTTCAATTGTCTAGAGAGAATAATGAAACTATATGACTTCCAAGCGTAAACAATTAGAACACGATTTTATATAGCCAAGACTTAAACCGAAAAGTATTGCAAAAAGCCTTTTGAAAAGAAATGTGATTTTGTTTTTTTTTTGCAAAGAGAAAAATATGTATCCATGTCATCGTCTTAAGGTGAGGAAGAGCATAGTATTTATAAGTGAACTCATCCTCTTTAACAAGGGAAATGAGATCACCTTAATTGATATACTTCCTCACATAATGAAGATATGGTAGGTGAAATATCAATCAATCAAGATAATATATTTAGTTTCCTTTGTTAATGATTATCTAATATCTTTGAGAGATCAAGATATTTTGAGAATCATTTATTTTGAAAACTATTATTCTCTTGATAGATAGCTTCCTTCTTTGACCTATCTTCATTCAACCGACCAAAGATTTCGAGATAACAAAAACTATTTCAGATTTAGATCTTGGCGGATTGTGTGTGGTTGTTTACTAAGGTTACTATAACCTTGTTCAAGGTTATACTATCCTTGTCATACAATTTCTTCATTCTCTTTACATTTATGATCCTATGCCGCCGTCCTTCCTTGAACTTTTTGTCCGGGTGCTTTCTTGAGTTTTTGCTCCTCTTATTCCTGTAATAAACTACCTGATCTTCCATAATGATCACGTTACTTTGAAACAATTAGAGCATTGATATAATCAAAATATATAAGGCATTCAACCCAAGGTTCAACATTCTATCTAGGAATATTCTGTTAAGGGAAAAGGAGATGTTGTTCAGAGGAATTAAGGTGGCAAGAGCTGCTCCTGCTATATCACATTTGTTGTTCGCGGATGATTCATTATTCTTTATTCACGGGACGGTTAATAATCTGAAGTCTTTTCATCACCTACTTAAGAGGTACTGTGCTATTTCGGGACAAGAATTGAATTTAAATAAGTCGGCTATGTTGTTTAGTCCAAATTCTAATTTAGCTTTTATTCATAGAAGTATAAGGCTCTTTAAAATTAAGCCTACTTCGGATCTTGGAAGATATTTGGGGGCACCATCTATTAACGTGGGTTCTCCGAAGTCCGTATCTAAAGCTATCCTCGAACACGTTAAAAGGAGAATTTCGTCGTGGAATGGTATTTTTCTGTCACCTGCTGGTCGGCTCACCTTGATTTCTTCAGTTCTTGCCAACCTTTCTGTTTTCTTTCTATCGGTATTCAAAATACCGATAAGTGTGGCTAAGAAAGTGAACTCACTTCTAGCGCATTTTTGGTGGGCTGGGGTCAAATCAGGGCGATCAATTCACTGGCGGTCTTTGAAATTTATCCAACATCCTAAGATTGAAGGCGGTTTGGGTATTAGGGATGTTTCCTTGCTTAATATCGCTCTCCTTGCTAAGTCGGGTTGGAAGATTGTTAAGGATAAGGATTCTCTTATTAGCCAAGTCTTTAGAGCTAAATATGGTAACTTGGAAAATAGGTGGAATTGGCCAAGGTAGTCCTGAATCTTGGGGTTGGAAGGAAATTTTATGGGGTAGCATGATTCTCTCTTCTGGATGTGCTTGGAAAGTTGGTAATAAGCCGGATTTGGGTGTTTTTAGCAACAAATGAGTTCAGGGAGGGATTCCTGTCCTTAAATCTGGTGTTGAATGTCTTAGTTCTGATGCCACATTTACGGATTGGAAGGTAGGTGACCTTAGGTCTCCTGGGGGGATGGGATTGCTCGAAGTTGGAGCTCATTTTTTACCGCGACTGGAGTCGGAAGGTCATGGCTATCCCAATTTTCCCTTCTGAGGACACTGATCATCTTTATTGGTCTAGAGTTTCTTCGGGAATCTACAATTTTAAAAGTGGTTACGCTGAAGCAAGGGGGTTGTAGGATGGGAATGATAAATCCATGGAAAGAATTTTTCCTATATGTAAAGCTTTTCCTTCTTTTTTTCCTAAAATCCTCTGGCATCTTCCGGGACCTTTCAAATGGAGAATCCTGTTGTGGAAAATTATTAGCAACGCCCTTCCGATAGTGGGAGAGTTAAGGAAAAGACATATTACAACGTCTTCTTTTTGTCAGTTATGCCTTCATGAGGACGAGGATGAAACTTTAGAACATATTTTCAGAGATTGCCCTTATGCCTCTAGATTGTGGGCTGGTTGCTCTTTAGGTTTAACTTGTTTGAACTCCAATGGCAATATTGGAATTTCGCACTGGATCATTGGGTGGATTATGTTTCTCAAAACAGTGAAGGATGAGGAGGCTGGACTTTTTACTTTTCTTCATGTTCTTTATTTTCTATGGATTGCTAGGAATGATGCTGTGTTTAGAAATTCAGGTATATCTCTTCACAATTTTTTTCTTCAATACAAGAGGTCCCTGAAGCAGGTTTCAGAGATAATGGACAAGTCGCAAGGTGGAAAAAAAGGGTGGCTGGACTGGGCTTGAGGAAAAAATCTCAATATCAATTTATCTCCCAAAAGGTTCCAAATCATTTTTCCAAGTAATAGTAAGGAACGATGCTTACTCTCTATCATTTGTGTTGATGCTAGCTGGACTTCTGATCTCAAGGCCTCTGCTGGTTAGGCTATTCACTGGGATTTCCGGGTGGGTGGCTATTGCTCCTCTTGCTTCCTTGCGAAAAATGCTTTACAGGCTGAGGCTATCGGCCTCCTCTCTGCGGCAAAGTGGGCCTTTAACAAAGGATTGCTCCACGTAGAGTTGCAGACGGATTGCAGCCACTTGGCGAAACAGATTGCAGGCGAAGAATTGATAGATTTCAGTATTGCTAGCATTTTATTATGTATTTTAGATATCTTTGCATCCTTTCATTGTGTTTTTATTAAAATTATCCCACGATCCCTAAACAAACGGGCTCACTGTATAGCTCAGTCGGCACGTTTATGATAAAGGTGGTTTTGTATGGCTGACAAAAGAAAAAAAAAACTTAGACAAATGAACATAGATACAAAATCCCGCGTTTGATACAGGCCTAGGCCTAGGCTCACCCAAACTCAAGCTTAAAAATTCATTAACTGTAAACTATCACCAAACCTAGCAGGACTGCAGGACTCTTGAACAAAAGGGTATAAATCACCAGCACTAGCACCTAAATCTACTCTTTCCAGTAGGACAAATCACAATAATTAAAGAAAATAACTAATGTTGCACATTTCAAGCAAGCTCCAATATAATATACTTCACATTACTCTTCCCTCAACACCGGGATCAGACACGGTATCAGACACGTGTTCTTCACTGAGAGCCAACGCATGAAACCTGCCTTTCTGAGCTCGAGGAGGGAGATGTTTTGCGGGTTTCCTTGGGCTTACTGTCCAAGGCAAGAAGACTCCTGTCCCACCCGGGGCTGGGGCTGGGGCCGGGGCCATCCTTGTTGGATTCACAACGACGGGGCGAACAGGAGATAGCATTACTAAGGGGGCTGGAGTCAATCCCCATTTTGGGATCGCATCAACTGGTGCTCCATTTGACATGGTTTTTGGGTCGGGCATACCCGGCTGCCACATAGTCACGGGTTGATTTAGAGGAACAAAGGGTTTTGAATGCTGGTGGAGATGGTGTTGCCGTACCCTGGTAAATGTTATACTAACTCTTCTTGTTGATGATGTGCACATTGCATGTCTTGCTATGTCGGCACTGTTGTTCCTCATGACTAGAACAGTCCTGCAACCAGACATGGAGTACTTTAAATGATCTGCCCGAATTACCATATGATAACAAGCATTAATATCTGATGCAAGTGTTAACAACATACCCTTGTTTCAACGAGAGCATGAGCTGCCCTTTGAAGTTCCCTTCACCGTCATTTACCAACGTACGTCCAAAAGCCATTGTTGATTCCGAGAGTACTAGTGTACATAGAGGTTGGTCCAGATGGGGAGGCTTAAGAAAGGGCTGCGAATATTCTCCCTGCAAATGGAGTATTGGAGCACCTATCAATCTCTTGGAAAAGGATTCGTTCGCTACTTTTGTCAAGGACAGAAACTTACCTCATCAAAATAGTTGATAATGCAACCATTTGGTTTTCTGTTTTCTGGTACTACTTGCCACTGGACAAGGTGATCAATCACGCTCGAAAGGAGTTCTGGAATTTCCGCGTTGTTAGCTGCACATATATGTCAGCAACATTTTAGATGAATAATTGTTTGTTGTGTCTCATACATGGATTTATTCTCAGATGAATTAAAGTTGGTTTTATTTATGAAAGACCACCCAAAGTTGAGATTATTCTTGTTAAATAACCCTAAATAAAACTAAATAGGTCTTGTTTACCCTTATGTTGTTCATTGTTCGCCTCATCTTTTATGTGTCCAAATATTGGAACACCAAGCTGGATCTGCTCCCTTTTGTTGGTTTTAACCTGTTTGTTGAACAAAATGTAGGTTTCACCTGCAGTCACCCAAATAGACATAAATATTTTCAGTCAAATGTTTGTTATCGTATAAAAATCAACGCGTCCAAATGCTAGCTAACGAAAATAGGCCCGAAACTAAGGGTTATTCGGACGCTGAGCTATACTCGAGACTAGAGTGATCTAAGGGGAAAACAAGCAAGATCTACAACGGATTGTTGAAGAGATAGAAGGGAGTTTTTATGTAGAAGTCAAGAACATGGCCACACCTGAGAGTTGTCCATTTTGCCCAGCTAATCGTAGTTCTTCAGTAAAAGCATGTAGCTTGGAGAGCTCTGAGACGGTAAATACATCCTCAAACATCTTTAGACCTTTCATGACATTAACCTGGCAATTATTTCAAAAGAAAATTTGTTAGCAGTATGTAGAGGAAATTGAAGTTGGAAATTTCCAAAACCTGTATCTTCGGAATTTAAAAATTAAGAATTATGATGTTCAATTTTCGTTAGAAGAACTCGCCATGTGCCCTTTCACTGGCTCCTTAGCTACGAAACCTTTTGTCAATTTGATCTGCTCACGCCGAAATGTACAGTCTTGATGGTTATCACACACTTGAATGTGATCAACAGTTGGCTGTACTTCGTGAGATCCTGCATTGAGAAGAAGCACAATTGCTCAACATATACTCGTATAAGTTAAGATTACTGGGAGTCTGCAATAAACACTTTTTTGATACGGGTGGGTGAATGCATGTACGTCTAAGTATCGGATTCAGCTAGTTTATTTCTAAATGAAGATGAAATGTATGTTCAATTATTGTACTTCTCATGATTGACCAAGTATTTAATTAGTGCTTAACACATGTAGCATATGTCTATCCACGAAGATGAGAACTAAAACTCTATAGATGATCCAGACTTCACCTAAACTGACTGTGTCACCAATCAACAGCAACAGCCATCCAACCAGACATCAGACATAGCATCAGTCTAAAGCATCTAAGCTCTGTTTTTGGCTCAACTTAAATTCTCACTTTGTAAACGTATCTTAGTAATTTAGTGCTTCCTCTCATAATCATTTTTTTATCTTTGATTAAAATATTTTTCCTAAATAATAGTACTACATCCTCAAAAATTATACTCCGTAAACGTTTAAATAAATATATAAGATGGGGAATATAGATTCTCAAAAATTCACAATAAATGCAACATTAACCGTTGCTCTAAAAAAGATTGGATACTACTATCGATCATTATGATTTACTCCCTCCGTTTAAAATTAAAATATTCCAACTTTCTCGCAAAAAAATACTACGGAGTACACCGTATGATGTACCGAAGTACTACACTAGTAGGTAAAGCAAATTGGGTTTGGTTGCACATTATAAGCACCTATCCAATTTCAGTTGGCCCATTTTATTTATGCAAAAATAGTTGAACTTTAATTTATTTTTCTCGTCGAAAAAGACGCATTATGTCGCACTTAAGAATCGACCATGGTTGAAGTAAAGAAACCTTGATCAGTTAGTTACTACTAGACCTAAATATGTTATCAAATTGTTTTACTTTATTCTACACGAAACATATTACTTCCTCCAACTTTCTATTATCTTCCTATTTACTATTTTCATCCAACTTTATATAATCTTCACTTCATTTATTTCTTTTTTTTGTTCATATCTTTTACTAAACTACCCTTATTACTTTTTAATATTTACCATACTTATCAACTCATTTATACAATAACCTCATTATTCTACATTATTATTTTACCCTTCCACTTGCATACTCCCATATTATTCTAGTAAATTATTTTAAGGCAAGCAAAAAAAAAAATTGTGTCGTTTTGGAATGAGAAGATATAAAAAGCAATTAGTGGATTATACCACCAGTGGTACCATGCTAATATACCACCAAGGATATTTTTGTCATTTATTCTTTTTTATTTATTTAACCTAAAATCAATATACATACTTAGTGCTTCTTCTCCTAAATGCTCCTCTCTCTTTCTCCATTAATAACCATCTTTTCGCCAAATCATACATCTTTTCATTCTCTATATTCAAAATCTACTTCAATAATTATAATCAATGTTGGATGAATCTTCAAGGGCGATGGAAAAATCAAATTTATCTTCTCCTCGTCAAGGTAATATTAATATGTACTCTACATATTAGTAATTACTCGTATAAAATTGGCTGTGTTTTCTGATATACGGAGTACCATAAATAATCGTAATTTTAGTTGTCTATAGATTTAATATTTTTGTCGTTGGATGTTAAATATTGCTTGAAAAGTTTATATGGTAACTCAATTTATTTAGGATTAAACTACAATAGTTATGATCTCGATTATTTATTTAATAAGCAATTTTTTTGTCTCACAACAAATTTTGGCTCATCAAATATTTGAGTGAAGCTCAAAAAGTATAGAAATTAGTTCGACTTAAAAATATCGTAGCTCGACTTAAAAATTATCGTAGTTATGATATCGATTACTTATTTAATGAGCAAGCTCATATTAAAAATATGCGTGTAGTAACTATACTGATTAGCTCAAAAAGTATAACAATAAGCTTGAATTTTAAACATTACATTACATTTTAATCGTAGCTCGAATTATTTTCATGATAACTCAATAAATTTATTCATGCGCTCAAATCACAAGCATTATAATTAGTTCGGATTTTATATATTACTTCGTACATAATAATTTATTTATGGCTCGAGTTGTTTTCATTATAACTCAAAAATTTGAGCTTCTTTAATTTTTAGTTAGCTCAATTTTCCTATTGAATAGCTCCACTTATTAGGTCATTTTCTCAACTCGCATAATTGATTATTTTCATTAAAAACTAATTTCGTTTTTGTTCACAGATTGTTTTGAGAAGGCAAAAGTCGAGACTGAGGTTGTATTAGCTAGCATCGAATTCTTTGACGTTGAGAAAGGTGATGATGTAATCCAATGGATGTTCAACGTAGTCGAGCTCATGAAAAATTTAAGGGTGATAAGACTCGTGCACGTAATGGGCATCGAGTGATGCAGGGAAAGTGTCGGACACTGTACGAGTTATGTCTACTAATAATCATCATGTAATAGTCACGTAAGATTATCAGTGATGATGTAATTTTAAACTTAGTGTATTCGTTTAGTATTTTTTTAGTTATGATAATTTGAACAAGGTTGTTTGTAGTTGAAATCATTTTTCACCTTACAGTTTACATCATGCTAAAAGTGTGCATCCTATACGAAACTGAAAATTTCAATAGATCGTACTAAGTTTAGATACTCTCTTTAAAAGCTAATAAGTTTTCATATAAAGCTCAAAAGGTTTGAACCGTTTGTTACAAAGATAAAATTTAGCCTTTATCATTATAATATATCAACGGTGTACGACAAACTTCATAAACTTTATTTGAAATTCATGGGTACACTTTTTATCTCGAAATAATTGTGAAAAGAATCGCAAATTATTTAATGATCCACTTGGAAACAAGGATTTTATTTTGAAATTTGGATTTGACCTAAATACTTTATTTGGGAGATGAGATGAATTTGGTTTTGGAATTTTGTCAAATCCAACTAAATCTCAGCCCTTAGTAAAAGACCTCATTTCCAAATGACACTCTAATCCATGTCATTGTAAAACTCATAATTTCATTTTCTAATTTAACAATGATGATTTAAAATGAAATATGAGTTCCCAAATGTTACCTTAACCCTTTGAAGTTCCCAAATAAGTACTTGATTTTGAAGTTCAAATACTTTATTTGTTAGCTCAAAAACTTAATTAAATAATGAGCTAGTTGTACAATTTTTGTGCAACTCAGGAGGTGTAATCTTTTTTTTCCTTCGACAATGACTATAATAACTTGCTTTAAAATTTTAGATAACAAATAAATCAGACGTCTAGTTTACCGTTGTACGTGGTTTTATAAAATACGTACGTACTTAGTTGATTAACCAACAACAAGAACATGACAATATAATATAATGAATGTGAACACTACAAAGTCGATGTGTAACATGCCATCGAATCTAGATAGGGGAAATTATGTACGTCTCTGAGTCTCTCTCTCACTCAAACTCATGCTAGTTCACTTGATTATTTATGTTACGTAACGGAATCAAATAACCAAGTAGTCCACTAAACAATAAGCATTTATATCATTGGTAGAAAAAAAAATCTAGAAGGGTCACCAAAATTGCACAGTAATTAAATTAGGTAGATCCAATGGTCCAGATACACTGCCACCTTAAGAACATATCATGAATATTGAGTAATATTAATAATATTAATAATCTTTCCCTGCTAATCCTCCATTTCCTTGGTGGCTTGTTTGGGAACTAGGAATTGAAATTGAATTTTGGATTTGAAGTGATTCAAATGTTTGGAAAAATCGAGAATTTGAAATTGAATTTGAGATGAATTCCATACCAATTCCAACCTTGTTTAAATTTGACTATCTCAAATGACTACCCCATGATAGCCATTTCAATTCCGTCACTATTCATTTTTTTTGCGTAAATCCAGTCGAAATATATTTTTTTATTAATTTTTGTCCCTAATTGAAAATATGTCATGGAAAAAAAAATCAAAAATTAATTTTTTGTGACCTCGACCCGGCCCTGCCCCGCCCTGCCCAATTCCAATTCCAATTCCATGGATACCCAAACAACATTTTGGAATTGAAAATGGAATTGAATGTCAATAATTCAATATCTAGAATTAGATTCATGAAAATGAAAATAATTCAATATTTCCAAACGCTCCCTGAAGTAATTCCACGGACTCATTTTTTTCCCTCACAAAAAAGAAAGGTGGAGCTAATTCAAAAAAAATGGAGGGAATATTATTCATAAGTAGGATAGATAAATCATAAATATAAAAGTGTAAATTCATTATTCATCCTCGGAGAGGGGGAAGATCATCCTCAATCCTCATCCTCCGAGATGGATGGTGATTTTGGAAGGAAGGATGCTTGAGACTTGAGGAAGGAAGGATCCTCAATCCTCGTCCTCAAACTAATTTACAACATCAATGCGGATAGCGGAGTACCTGATTTTACTCGCCTCCTAGTCACACGAGTGGACAGAAATGGAAAGAGGGGAGAATAGAGATTTTTTTGTTTGGTTAGGAAAATAAGGTGAAGGGGGGGAGGGAAAATGGAAAATAGTATTATACCACAAGTTGTAAGTACAACCACCTCAAAGTTGTTGAATTTGGTCATTTGGTGTATACTTACTGAGCTTATAAAAGTTTTTGAACTGAGACATTTATTTGATTTAACTCAACAATTTTACACCTAAAACTCAGAAAATTTACAACAAAACTCAAAATCATAAAACCAGTTGTGCATAGAGTTGTACAACTGGTTGTATAATCTACTCATTGAGAGAAAATGAATCACTTCATTCCTCCAAGCCAATTTAATTCTCTATCTGAGTAGACAAGTTTTAGGGTTCGCTTGGAATGAGAGTAATTATTCCGGGGATAATAGAGCAAAAATGAACTAGAAATGAATGAACTTGTTGCTTGGTTGTGACATTTTATGGTGTAAAAGGGATATGAGAGGGTAATAATTACCCCCCATTGAGAGGTAATGCATTACTTGGGGGGAGGGGAGTAATAATTCCCCCAAAATAAGTTAGATTTCCTTAATTTTTTCCATTTTCGCTTATCATTATCACCACTTTCCGTCATTTTTTAGTTCATTTTTACTCTATTACTCCCAAAATAATTACCCCATTTTAAGCGAGTCATTAGAGAAAAAACTTTATTTCTCTCCGCTCCCCTTCCTTTATTTTCTCTCATCTTTCTATCATATTTTTGTATCCGAACCCACCCATTTTTAAAAACAAATACAGGCCGTAGTATCTAAAGCCACTAGCGTCCAGCTGTACCAAAATTTTATGAATGTAATGTATTTATCAACTCAAAAAATACGGAGTAAGTAATTTTTTTTTTGACAAACATATCCATTATGAATTTGTGATGGTTAAATATTAGGCACATGAGTGAATAAAGATACTTCCTCCAAGTTTTTTTGATCTTCCCACTTCATTATTTTATTCTCACTCAAATGAGTATACAGTGGGAAGATCATAGAAACTTGGAGGAAGTAAAACATTTGTTGTTCTCGATGCATTCAGATTTTGTTTTATCTAGGCATGTGCCGTTATTCTGTTATAGATTTATGACGGATAATATCAATTACAAGGGAGACCAACCATAAAAATACGGAGTACTCTGCGTAACTTGCTCGATAGTCTTAGGTGAAGGGCTTTTTATGGTAAAAATATTTTACTGTATAATTCTTGTACGGAGTATTCTTCATTTGTTTACCTAAAATGTGATTATTATTTTTGATCTACTACAGTACTCGGTAAAGAATTGACTTGGGGGAGAGAAAAATAAGGAGTAAGTTAATTAATACTCCTAACAAGACTGTTAGACTAGGATTAATGGGGGTGGGAAAAGGTGGAGGTGGAGGTGGAGGGTAAATTAATAATAAAAAATTTGGACCAAAACCTATTTTGTTCAACATTTGGTTCAAATTGGACCTCTTTCACCTGATTGTTAATCTTACCCTTGGCATCTTGTAATTGGTTTTTATTTTTTGTATTTGTTATAAACTTTAAAATGAATATATTTAAAACAAACTTTATTAAAATAAAATAAAAAATTCACCAATATTCATATTTTTTCATGCGCTATATATAGACACCAACTTTGATATACTTTTACTCAAAAAAAATTTGTTCATTTTCTCCCTTATTAATTACTCTCTTTTATCTTCAAAAAACTCAAAATACGGATAAAACTTTTGTAAATTTGTAATTTAACAACCGTAATTAGCTACTTATATATTTGTCTTTTTTTTATAATAAAAAAAATTATGTTTTTTTTTTAAATAATAAAAATGTAAATTCGTAAAAAGTAATATTTTTCATTAACGTAAATACATAACCGACTTCGTAAAATAATTATTGATTGTTCAATAAAATGATTTTTTAAATTTAGATGGAAAAAATAATAAAGAATATGTATGACCATGGTGAAAGGAAGGTGCGAATAAAGGTAGAAAAGTTAGTGTGAGTTTGATAAGTTGGGTGGTAAATAAAAAAGAATATTAGTACGAGTATATAGGTTGGACCTTGGTAAAAGAGTGGGTAATGGTACTGTGCTGTGCGTCTGGAGTAGGTGTAGGTCCATCTTCCCCGCCCTAAAACCTCGGGAAAATCTCAGCCTACTAAAATCCTGATTTCTGACTCACTTTCTTGGGTCAGGAAAAGAAAGGTGAAAAAGGAGGAAGCAGAGAAAATTTGGTGAAGGCATAAATAAAACAAGTGCTTCCGTGGTCCTTTTCAAATTCAAGTTCAATGGGAAAAATATAGGGGGACCATGTGGGTGGTGTAAATGCTACTAGGCGCATCTCCTTTTCTAAGGACTATTCCTTCGTTTTAAGGGTCACCCCCGAACTCCAACTCTTTCCCATGTTCTACAGTTTTGATTTAGCCTTTGTGGATGGAGCATATATTCTTGCACTTCCTCTTTCTCCTTCCCTCTCCTTTTCATTTACCTTATTCTCTTCTCTACCACCTCATCCACATATGCATGGATGGACTCTAATCTCACCATATCGTCATCACATCTTTTCCTGCTACCTCTATCTCAGTTCATTTAATTTCCTTTGCCTAAATTATTCCTAAAAAAGAATATAAAAGGACGACAAATGAACGAGATGGAAGTAGTATTAACTCAATAAAAATACTCTAATACTATACTTAAATTGCATGACAAAATATTTTTTGGATTTTACTCAAACCAAAATGATTTTGCAACCATACAATCTTCAAATAAATATTATAGTATCCTTCAAGATGGAACTACCATTTTCATCATTTCTGAATAAGGAAATAAGTTGAAGTCACCACCTCAAAAGAGTTAGGACAAGAGTGTCTAATACTAGTATGGTTTAAAATCTCGCATCGGTCATAGTCGTGGTATTTGTAGTTTTGTACCATTGGTCGTCACAGGTGGAATGGGTGATTCACGGTGAGTTGTTGGGTGATACGTGTATTAGTAAAGTGAAAAAGCAAAACAACCTGACTATTACAATACAAATCGATTAAAACTTTGAACCATAAATACTAGCCATAAAGCAAGGCCACTTTATCTTCACGGAAGTAATATTAGTAATACATAAGTAAACTACATACTCCACTTCATCAAAGAAATAAAGGTCTAACTTCTTTGATATTATATTATGTGTGATTCTTAAAATAATCCAAACTATACGTAATCTCATTTTAATATGAATTACGCATTCATTAATCTCGTTTTGTTATGTATGAAATTATGACTTGCTATTACAGGTGATAGTGTCTTGTTGTAACTTTCTAGGGTTTTATTAGGTCCGTTACAGTCATTATGAAAGCCAAAATAACAATAAAAACATTTTTTTTTCCATAGCTTCTATAAGACTAATGAAAAAGAAATGGAAGATGAATTTTCAGATTTTTTTTTTCAATGGCCGAAAATGAACCCGAAATGTAAATCAGAAGAAGGGTTAGAGAAAGCGTTGAATAAGGGAGATTCATCAGGTAGCCGACAGCAAAGCGAGATTAATGAAGACTTAGTTCGTATTACAATGAGATTATGTATAGTTTGTATTAATTTAAGAATTACACGCATAGTTGGTATTATTTTCATGAAATAACCTTAAAAAAATTGCATCCTCTACCACCTTTAAACGTACTACCCGCAACTCACCTACTTAATTAGTTGACTAGTTAATATTAACTGCTGTTCTGTTAACTATACTTTTATATATATATATATATATATATATATATATATATATATATATATATATATATATATATATATATATGGGTGGATGTAGTTAAAGCGCACAAAACGTTATTATGATTAGGCTAATTTCATGTCACTAATGGCTTAGTAGTACAAGCCAAGTACAAATGTGTTTTTGTGCTGATTTTGTATTGGCATATGCTTTTTTATTATGCCATGTCGTATGTCGTTAAGTCACCATATGCTTTTTGTTTAGAGAGCTGCTATTGGGCCTACGATAAATATGTCTGTGAAAACTAAGTTATTCTTTCAAAGACACTACACCAAACTAGTACTGTAATACGGAGTATTTGGCAAATATAGAAGGGCAACTTCAAAATGATATTCCAAATTTCGGTATGAATTATGGAATTTCATTTCTCATGTTAATAAGCTAAATTAGAAGTCTCATTTTAAATTATTTTTCAACTTCATCGGTCGAAGACAAAACGATTACTCCCTCCGTTCAATATTTTTTTTTTTCACATTTATCGAAACATGTTTTATACCGTCAATATCTGAGTTGTGAATAATGTCCAAAAAGGGAATCCAACGAAGGTAGTATTTGATATTATGGTTGAAAATTTGACAAATAAATAAAATAAAATGGCTACTTCATCCTGTTGTTTGATTCCTAGCAGGAGTAGGAGTGTAGGACCAAAGCAGGGGCGAACGCGTGAGAGGACATGATAGGTTTTTTTTTTAAAAAAAAAATTCATAACGGGTCTAGACCACACCTAAAAGTTGAAAAAAGTCAATTTCACACGACACTCTAAAATTAATTGGCAATAGAGGGAGTAATTAACCCCCTTGGCTTATATCAATGTGGTATATTACTCACATGTAACAATATGAGTTTTTAAGGAGCCAATTCTCAACAGATTTTTTTAAATATATATATATGGAGTATTTCATATTTTGATTTTTTTTAAAAATTAGATCATACAATGAAATTTGTCGATTCTAAATCCTAGTCTCCTCCCTATTACTCCTTACAATGCAAAATCCACCATTGCAATACCATTAGAAACAATGATCAAAAGAAATCTAATAAATTCAATTTAGTATCAGCAACATTTGAGGACACCGTATGGTCTTTAAAAGGAAAATAATAAATATAATTTTTTCAAAAGACAAATATGAAAATAAGATTATACATACAATAAGTTAATAACATTGTACAGCAAACTCAAAATTGTTGAACTTTTGTACTCCCTCCGTTCCAATGAATTGTTTGCCTATTCCATATTGGGACGTCTCAATGAATTGTTTGCCTTTCTATTTTAGGAATGTTTTTATGTGTAATTTGACTCTTGACTCCACATGTCATTTTCTAGTTGGATCTCTTGTCTTTGGTGCCAAAAGCAAAGACAAACAATTCATTGGAATGGAGGGAGTATACACTAATTGAACTTACACAAATTTCTTAGCTAAATTATAAAATTTGGCTGTATATCTTTAAAAGGAAATGATAAATGCAACTTTTTAAACCGTATTTAAAAACTAAACGCCAAAATGAATTTTTATATGGAGTAGTTTGGTACCTTGTTTGGTCTTGTTAAGATTGAATTTGTTCGGTCATGTTCGGCCATGTTTACTCCGTTTATATGTTTGGTAGCCAATTATTATTATGATTATTATAGCACAAAAATTAAGAAGATATGATCTTTTAATAACATTAATGAGAGACGTGTCACATATTGTAATAATTGATCCTGAAATTTTAATTTTAGTTTTTATTATTTTTGTAGTATGTCACTCTTTTTTTTTCTTAATGAAAGACCATGTCTCACGAGACCGACCAACCACTATTATGATTAGATGGAATCTCGAAAAAAATAAAAAAATAAAGTAGAAAGAAATGAGGAGATGTTTGAAGGAAAGAAGCTTTTTTTAGCCACCAAAAATGATTTAATGAGTCAAACAAAAACAGGTAAGAGATTTCCGAGGAGTCTGTGATTCAATTTAACGGAAAAAAAGGTAGAAATCACTCAGTTTACACGGATAATACGCATCACATTTTTTAAAGGAATTGTACCCTATGCTAAAATAGATTTCATCGACACATTCAATATAGGATCCAGTATTTACTACTACTACGGTAAAACAGAGGACATGACACTTGAGATTTACGAGTGTTCATTGAACAGAGTATCTACCCTAATTTTATACTCCCTCCGTTCCAATGAATTGTATACATTTGTTTTTTTGACACTATTAATAAGTAGGATGAATTTTCGATATAACTTCTAATATATAAGATAAAATATATTCATGTGGGATCTTGTTTAAATCGTCTAATCGAATACATTATGAATATCAAATTTTTATAACTTTTAGTAATACGTAACTAAAGATATAGACAAAAGAAAACGAGTATCGACATAAAAACAAATGGATACAAATGGTTGGAATGGAGAGAGTATACTTCTATTGTACACAGGAATTACTGTACTTTCTTTTTCCAGTAGAAATGAACGATGATCATTTGAATGTACGAGTAAAAGTAACTAACGCACTCAGAATCAATCAATAAATCAATGAAAATAAATGATAATAATAATAATAATAACGGTAAGAAGAAGAATAGAGAAAATGATGGAAGAGTAGGTATGTAGGGAGTTACCTGTGTCAGTAATATCACTATCAGGTGAATCATCCCCTTCTTCACTAACACAGCCATTACTATTGATGACACCACCACCACCAACAACATTCCCATTACACTTGACATGATTATCGTACTCAGCAACCTCTTCACCTTTCCCATCCTCCTTCACGCCTCCTGCTGCCGCCGCCGCCTTGCGGAGCTCCGCGGCGACATCGGCAATGGTAAAGTACTTCTGCATCTGGAGCACGGGGATCCAGTTCAGGCGTCTCCGGTGGATTGCCGCCAGAGCCGCCTCGTACGCCGCCGGAACACGTCCGCCGGCGGTGATCTGGACAAGGTGATGGCACAGGGCGTCGATGATGGCGTTGGCCGCCGCGAACTCCCCTCTGTACCATTCCAACACCTTGTCCTTCTCCCCCGCTGGCAACGCCTCCGTGCTACTCACCGACGATGAGAATGGAATCACCGCCGCTGACATTGGTCCTGCCGCCGGCGACATTTTTCCTATCAATCAATCAATTCTCTAATAAATGATTTCTTTCAAATACTGTTAGTATGATTTACGGAGTAGGACTATGTGTTTATTTATTTATTTTTATTTTAATCTGGTATTTGTATTTTTCACCAAAATCAGGGAATTATTATTATGTGATGATGATGAGAGAGGGGTAAAGGGCGAGAAGAGTGGCGTGGTAGTTTTGTTGTATGCGTTGTTGTTTATACTGTACAAAGGGTTTATGGGTTTTACATTTATGGAGTATTTGTAATACTCCGATCTAATAACAATTTCGTGTAAAAGACCGTCTCACGATATATATATGGGTCTATTGTGAAATCTTTTACAAAAAGAGTAGGTTATTTTATTGATTTTTTTTCTCTTTACTTTTTAGGGTATTGAAAACTACGTCTCACACTATTTTAGGATGAGACGGACTCATAATAGTAGAGTAACGAGTTAGGTTTTGGATGTAAAATTTTGCTACTATTAGATCTTGATCTAATATTTTGGATCGATATTCAACCCGTGTTTGGATTTACTCCCTTATTCCAAGCTTCTCCTTAAATGTGTTGTAGGTTCCTTCAATTTTATTTATTTGATTACTTTTTACGTGTATAATAAATAAATATAATTATTACAATGTGAAAAGAAAAACTTGACACAAAAATAGGTTGTTATTCCGTATATTTTATATTATAATTTAGGATTTCATACAACCTTATAAATTATCAATAATAGATCTACTTTTACCACTTTTTAATAGTGGTGGAGTATTAAAAGGTTGCATTGAACGACAGAAAATATAAAATGACACAGCAAAAGGAAATAGATAATTACCTCATAAATCACAGGAATACAATGAACTTTTCTCCGTACACGTAGGACCTGAGGTGACGTGTATTTTTCGTATGTATTTTTAATATTTGGTTTGTTTTTTGTGGAGGGCCAAAAGGCACAAGGAAGCTTCGGTATGGAAAGATGTAAAGGTGGCTTTGTGAGGAAGGTAGGGGTAGGTGGTAGGCCATACCTTTCGTTAATATTGCGTTCAATTTTTATTTATCTTCCCTATTTTTTTATTGGACTGAAACACCCTTTTCTTCCTTATTTTTATTTTGGATCATGAACATATGATTTAGAATTACTTTTACATTTCTCTCTCATCCTTCTTCTCTTTTGAACCACACATTTCCACGCCTTTATTTTTCACCAAAATAATTAAAAGTGGGAGGGAGTATTACTTTCATTTAAAAAAAATGTGTTCCTTTTTTTTGGAGTATCCTCTTTCTCCTTCGTTTCATCATTTGTTTCTTTTTTATGGTTTTTTGATATTTAGGCTTTTGTAAAAAAATATATTATATTTTTTTTTCCAAAAGCATCCAAGTTTTCTATTTCTTTGTATAAAGATACCAAAGTCCAAATTCCGTTAAAAAATGTTAGATTTAAAGGTTGTTTCATTTTTATTTCTCTTAATCATCTTCATTTTTTTAATCAAACTCAATTAATCCATCCATCTTTTTTATTCCATAATACTCATTTTGATGACTATATATTAATCAAAGATTACTCACTAAACCTAGATTGAAAATGTATGGTGTTGCACAAAATGAGAGTTGTTGATTGTCCTTCAAATGAATAATCATATTCATAGATACAGTTGAGAAGCAAGTTCATTTATATGAAACATATCTGTAGACACCCGCATTTTTCCTGCTAATGTCTATAGCAGTCTCCAACAAAATATCCGATGATGATCGGACGTAAACATGACTTAATGCGCTCGAATACAGACTCGGAATCAATAGTATCCGACGTGGGCACTTAGCGGAGTACAAATCTCACAAAATCAACCTCAAATTCAGGCCCAATGGGTCGTTTCCAATAAAATGAGACTAATTTGAGCCAAGATCGACACCGAAAATAAAACCCAAAACTCGGTTCAAGTCAAAATCGACCTTGCAAAAGCTTCTAGAAACAACCCAACAAACCACCAAAGTCAAAGTCAAAGTCAAGGCATGAAAATCTCAACCTCTCCTATATTGGCTCACCCGCCTAACCCACTCGATCGAGTGTCATAACCTCACTCGATCGAGTGCAACTAAAAAGCCCCAACATACGCCTTTTTTTTAGTCACTCGATCGAGTGCATCTAGGGCCACTCGATCGAGTGACCCCAAACCGTGGGGAGTTCTATAAATACTCCCCCTTACTCTTCACATTTTCAGATTTTTCTCCCTAAGCAACTATCACATTTACATAACCTTTAACACACATCATCCAACCTTTGACAAACCCTACAACTTTACCACCTTCAATCATCACAAATCAACCCATTCAACTATCAATTCTCCACCATCCTTCAGAACTTTACACTCACACATACACACAAAATTCCGTGACCAAAACTCGTCAAAGACTGAGAGCATCCTCTCCCTAACCATACACACCTTAAGTCACCCTACATTTCTCGACACTCCCGCGCGCACACCGCTACTTTACGAGTCTGTTTCCGAGATATTTAAGCATGTAGGTTGATCGAGGGTGTAATTCAAATTCCGACATCTCTTTCTCCCTTTTCTTTTTCGATTATATATATGTATATATACTATTTATTATTAGTATTATTAATTCGCGCTAACACTAACATTTTCTTATCGCTTCATTTTATTATTGTTCTTTTTTTTATTATCGTCATTATCATTATTACTGTGTATGTGTGTGTGTGTATATATATAAATGGGATCAAGGGAGTTGGTGGTGGATTGGGAAGTTGGAAAATTATATTTGTGTCCATTGATCATGGTTAAATGGATGGCTTAGATGGAGGGTATTGTATTAAAAAAAAAGACAAAAGGTTGTGATTGACAACAGCAGTAGCAGCCCCCTCTAACACTTCAATCACACAACATCTCTTAACACAATTCTAACCAATTTATTTCTATCACCCAAATTTTTTCTACTCATTAAATTATTCTCTCTCTACATGCTTCATAATTTCAATATTTTGTCTTCATAATTTTTTTTTAAAAAATTTAACCCCAAATTCTTCAACCTTCATTCATCTTCATCTTCAAATTTCATTCATCCCACAAAAAATAAACAACTTCATCTTCAAACACTACAAGAAATACTTCATATATCTACCATACACGCGCGACTGAAAATTTCAGTCGCTTATTTAGCGACTGAAAGTAACACGCGCGACCGATATCAGTCGTTGGACGAAGAGACGGGTTTGGGAAAAAACAATTCCAGATAGCGACCGAAATCAGTCGCTAATAAAAAAGAACGCGCGACCGACAGTCGGTCGCTACATAGCGACTGAAAAAAATCCGCGCGACCAATGTCGATCGCTACGGAGTCCGATTTTTTTTAAACACGCGAGCACCTCCCCTTCTCCTCTCACAATCTCATTTCACTCTCTCTACCTCCCCTCCCCCTTCTCTCTACCCGCGGCCTTCATCATCTTTCCTCTTCATTCCTTATTTTTTCTCCACTTTTCTTAGTTACGGTATGTTTTCTATCTATACTTAATTTAAATTATTTGTTAGTTTTTTTATTTATTGTTATAAATAAGTTAGTTATTTAGTTTGATGTTTTTATAGTTTAGTGTTATTATTGTTGGAGTATTTAGTGTAGTAAGCATGTTAATTGCCCATAGGTTCCCTAATTTGAAATTGGTAGATTGTTAGTATAAAATTAGGGTTTGTGGTTAAGTAGTTGAATGAATTGGGTTATTTTGATGTGTTAGAAAATTGGAAGTGAAATACACTTATGCCGATTTAGTGATGTAATTATGGACGGATTGAGTGCAAATAGTACTATGTTTAGGTGAATTGAGAATTTTACAAAATATGTGAGTAGTGTATATATTAGTAAATTACTTTAGAGGAAATAATTTGTATGTGGTTATTGTGTCAATTTTTTTAGATAAAAAAATGAAGAGACAAGAACGAAAATGGATGTATGGGGAAAGATTGGATAAGAGACGACGTCCCACAACGGAATTTTTAGAGGGTGTTAGTAGTTTTCTTGAGTTCGCTAAAACCCATCCCGAATACGCGTTAGAGGGTAGATTTAGGTGTCCTTGTGTGAAATGGAAGAACCTCAAATTCTTGGATAGTATTTTGATTAAGGAACATATTATCTCAAATGGGTTTTGCCCAAATTATTATTATTTGTCAAGGTGAGACGTCTGCTGTTGAGGAATCTGAGGTTGATCAAAATGAGGGCGGGGTGAGAGGAATGATTGTTGATGTGGTTGAGTGCAATTTGTTTAATGATAAGAGCATGGACACTAACGACGATGACCAACCAACCCCACAAGAGCCAAACCCACGAGCGAAAGCGTTTTTTGATATGTTAGAGGTTGCGGAGAAGCCATTATATGGAGGGTGTGATGTGACATTGTTAGAAGTCGCGTCTATGGTAGTGACCCTTAAATGTGAGTACAATCTACCGTTTGGGTGCGTAGACGGTGTTGCTGCGTTGATTGAGAAACTCATCCCAAAAGACAACATTATGACCAAAACATTCTACAATACCAAAAAAATAGTTAAAGGTCTTGAACTTCCGCATCAAAAGATCGATGCTTGTCCCGATGGATGTATGCTTTTTTGAAGGACGATGCCGTGCTTGAGGAATGTAAGATATCTGGGAAGGGTAGATAGAAAAGTGTAGATGAGAATATTGTTTTGAGGGGTAGGAAGGGAAAGAGTGTTGCGAGGCATAAAAAATCTATACCACTTAGTCGACTTACCTACTTTCCAATCGCCCCTAGACATATAGTGGAAGATGACAACGATAGTGACGATGATTCCTAGTAAGGTATAGTTATAGTAAGTTATATTATTTCGATATAGTAATATGCATTATATATTTTGGGCAAATTATTTCAATATTATGATGTCAATTTCTAACTTTCTACTTTGTCTGCAGAAATGACGTTGGGCAGCAGACTGCGGTATGGTAGTGGGAGCAGGAACAGGGGGCAGCAGCAGCAGGAGGACCAGGAGGAGAACCGGCTGGAGGACCAGAACGAGGACCAACAGGAGGATAACGAGGAGGAGGAGTCGAACGAAGAGCAGCAACCTGAACAACCACAACAGGATGACGAGCTTCAATATTTAGACGACGGGTGCCTAATTATGAGCCCCAAGAAGACATGGTGAGACATTATATTTCCTTTTTTTGTGAGACATCATCTTATTTCACTCTTTGGTGTAGGTTTCGGACTCGTGCGGTGGTGACTGGTGTCTCGGACAGTTTCCTGAAGAGCTGACTACTTATTGCACTAGTTGGAACCAGGTGCCTCAGTGGCAGCGGGAGAAGTGGTTTACCAACTTTAAGGTGCACCAAATTTTTTGTTTTATTAATTATCTGTTATTGTTTACGGATTACTAATACAATAACAACAAACGATCTTGCAGATTAAACACTATTGGAACGAAGGTCTCGAGGTGGCTTCGAGAGACAGATACATGGATGTCGCAAAGCCAAGATACAAAGACAACATGTGGAAGTTGGCGAACAAGGGAAGGACACATAAATACCTTAAAGGTTTGATTACTCAATTAGTGTTCGTACTTGAATAGAAAGTTGTATATATCTTCAAAACGCTTATTGATCTCAAAGTGTATAAATTGTAGGTGACGCCATTCAATAGTTCAAAAAAGCCCGCTCCAACCCAAAGTTTCTTAAGAGATCCCTCCAGGTGAAGAAGAACAAGAGGCGGGGAGGGGACCCCGAGGTGGATGCGGAGCGCACCCACTACGGTGGGTCGCGGTCGATGCACCAACGGGCTATGAATGTTAGTATTTCCTTACCTATGATTTTTATTTTGGATTCTTATTTAATGTTTTCATTATAAATATAAATGAGAAATCTACATGTACTGTCAACAGTTTAAGAAGCAACCTGGAGAACTCCCCCCGCCTGCGCAGCTATTTCTCGACACGAAGACCAAGGGGGACGACACCACCGGTTGATCATTCGCTACGAAGAAGGACGCCGCCATTTGGGTAAGTTTCAAACATAAGGCTTCTTTACTTTTTTTTCTTTACAACTCACCTAATCATGACTCCAATTTCTTGTAGAGATCGTATATGGAGGCCACTAGAGCGCCCGAGGCTGAAGGTGTGGACCCGAGCGAGCTTTGGTTCAGAGTCGCGCAGGGATACCGCAAGGGAGCGGTGTACGGTACGGGGAACGCTCATTCCCTGTACTGGACACCACCCAATGCTCGGGGGGGTGGGGGTGGGGGTGGGGGGGGGGGTGTCATGCGACCTCGACGGAGTGTGTACCATCCGTCGTTGCTGAGATGAGCTTAGAACTTCAAGAGGAGAGGGCGCAACGGGCGGCTATGGCTGAGAAGATGAAGGAGCAGGATGAGAGGCTGAAGATGCAGGAGTCCGTTAACCTGCAAATTCTAGAAGAGCTACAACGCCTTAGGAGCATGCAGCAGCAAAACTGTAAATCCGGCCCTATTCCCCGACACCGAGATCCTAGAGACCCCTTCAATGGGGGTGGTAGTGGCTCTTCAGCTAGTTTCCCTGTTAGCTAAGTAGATTGAAAACAGTTTGTAGTTTGTGAATGTTTGTTGAAAACAGTTTGTAACAACACTTTCAATTTAGTGTACCTGTGACGTTTGCTTACTTGGTTGCCAATTCTGGAGTGTGAAGCTTGCGTAACGTTCGGAACAACGTTTGAAATGTTTGGAATGATGTTTGGGACGTATTGTGGTCGTTGGTTTGTTTTATTGTGCAGATTTTGGCTAGAAAAGAAACAAATAAAATCGGCCTATTTCAGGTGAGGCAGCGACTGATATCGGTCGCTAAATTTCTCATTTAGCAACCGACGTCAGTCGCTGTAGGACGCTTGAAGAACGCCACGACACATCCCTTAGCGACTGATATCGGTCGCTAATCTGATGCTCTTAGCGACTGAAATCGGTCGCTAAGGGGATGATATAGCGACTGATTTCAGTCACTAACTTTAGCGACTGAAATCGGTCGTGCGTATGATTTAGCAACCAATTTCACTCGCTAGATGCGACTATCTGGTGCGACTGCTCCTTAGTGACTGTCAACTGTCGCGCGTCTCCTTTTAGCGACAGATGACGGCTAAGATCAGTCGCCCCAAACTTAAATTCTTGTAGTAAACTTCATTCATCCAACAAAAAAATTTCTTCATCTTCTAGCTTCGTTCATCCAAAAAAAGAACAACTTCATCTTCCAACTTCATTCATCCAACAAAAAAACATTCTAATTTATATGTTCTAGTTAGAATATTATTTTGATTTACCGTAAAAACAATCTAATTAAAAAAAGAACAACTCATTTAGTGCGTAATGATCTTACAGAATTGCAAGGTCACACACTTTCAGTTGTATAGTCACACTCATTATGTTGTAGAATCACACAGCTGTACACTCATTGTAGTCACATGTTTAGTTGTATAGTCACACTCATTATGCTGTATAGTAACACTCGCTATGTTGTAGAATCACCCAGTTGTAGAATATCTTGGGATTAAGGTATCATGGGTTTAATAATTTTCATCTTAATGCTTGTTTTATTTTTCATACAATCTTTTTTATAATATGGATGAATGGACGACTGTGACTTTCCTCAGTAACGACATTCTAAAAAAAACGAAAGTACTAATCACATACAAAAGTATTTAAACCAACCTCATCTTCAAGCTTCATTCATCCAACAAAAAAAAAGAATTTCTTCATCTTCAAGCTTCGTTCATCCAAAAAAAACAACTTCATCTTTCAACTTCATTCATCCAACAAAAAAACATTCTAATTAATATGTTCTAGTTGGAAATATTATTTTGATTGAGTGTAAAAACATTCTAATAAAAAAAAAGAACAACTCATTTAGTGCATAATGTTCTTGCAGAATTGCAAGGTCACACACTTTCAGTTGTATAGTCACACTCATTATGCTGTATAGTCACACTCGCTATGTAGAATATGTTTGGGACTAAGGTATCATGCGTTTAATCTTCATCTTCATGCTTGTTTTATTTTTCATACCTTATTTTTTTGGTATTTATAAAATTATTCATCTTCATTACCCAAAAAAAAATGAAGATTAATCACATACAAAAGTATTTAAACATTCATTAAATATTAAAATTCCATTCTTGTTGGTTTTGTTTTATAGTTGATTTCATGTTTGTAAGGAGTGTGACTATACAACATTAGGAGTGTGACTATACAATATGGCGAGTGTGACTATACAACATGGCGAGTGTGATTATGCAAATACGACCACTTTTGGCTACAAACCAATTGGTGCACAGATGCGTGATTTTAAAGGAGAAAAGATGAGTGATTTTGCTATAGACCTTGCATGATTACGAAACCAGGAAATAGCGATGAAAATATATTTACATTAGAAAAAGTCCATCCTTTACATGTACTACGTCAAACATAAAAACATTCTAACCTAGCAAACGTCATTTGCATATAGTACGTCTATCTTAAAGCAAACATTTTATCCCATACAAACACTTAAGAACTTAATGGTGGTCTCCAGTACGTGCGCAACAATACGTTGTCCAATTACGTGGTCGGTCGCTGTATCTTCCACGACCTTCTTCTTCCCACTGCCCCTTTTACCAACATTCTTCTTTCCATCAGCCATTTCGCTGCGACAAAACACATAATCAATCTAAATCACACAATGAATATGACTGTACAACTGAATATGTGACTACAATGACTGTATAGCTGCGTGATTGTACAACATAATGAGTGTGACTGTACAACATTAACTGTGTGACTATACAACATAATCAGTGTGATCCTACAATATAATGACTGTGATCCTACAATATAACGAGTGTGACTATACAACTTCAACTGTGTAACTATACAACATAATCAGTGTGATCCTACAACATAATGAGTGTAAATATACAACATACTGACTGTGATTGTTCTACAACATAACGAGTGTGACTATACAACTTAAACTGTGTGACTATACAACCTAATATCTATGATTATACAACTAAATTATACTTATTTATACTTCAATCATCATTAGCAAAGATGATTACACACACTAATCACTGCAAGAATTTGTGTGATTCTACAATATAATGAGTGTGACTATACAACATCAACTGTTTGACTATACAACCTAAAGTGTGTGACTACAAAACTGAAACCGTAAAATGGAAAATAAAAGCCATACAGTTCATTATATTTCAATAATCATTAGCAAAGTCACATTCATAATTAGAAAGATGATTATACCTACGAATCAGAGCAAATTATTTAAACATCACTACAAGAAAGAACGTTCATTCCTACGGACCCGATTCGTAGGAAACATGCCCATTTCCGTCGAAATAAGCACGTTCCTACGGAAAATTCGTAGGAACCATTCCGTCGGTATACTTCGTCGGAAATGAAAAACTTCCCACGATATTTTTTTGTAGGAAATAACATTCCTACAGAATGTTCCGTCGGAATAGCTGGTGACGAGTATTTGTTGACAAAAAATTCGTTCCTACGAAACATCGTCGGAAGGGTTCGAATTTCCTACAAAAATTCCGTAGGACAATATCTTTCCGTAGGAGGCATTGATTGAGAAAAGAAATATTATTAAATATTTCGAGCTACAGATTTCCGTAGGAAACTTTAGAACTTCCGTAGGATAAAACCTTATTTTAGACATAATTTCACCGTTTTATATCGTCCCTAGTATACAAAAACCATATAAACATCACCAACATACATTAACACTCCACCGCAAAGCGGGAGGCTACAATTCCACAAAACAAATGTGATATGAAAATACAATTCAAATTTGTCATAAAAGAAATAATCTCAGATATCACATTATAATAAAACAAAAAGTATCTCATTCCAAAACTTCTAGCCATCGAAAACTTTCATTCGAGTGTCTAGTTGTGCTTGCATCTTTAGGATTGTTTCATTCATTCTTTTATTCTCCTTCAACACCTTAGCATTCTCCTCTCGCATCTTAGCATTATCCTCTAGCAACCTGAGGTGATATCTGTAGCCGAAGATGTTGTATATGATGGTGCCTTCTTGAACTAATAATAAACCGCACTGCCTATGCCATACAATCGTCCCTTCTAAAATCCACCCACAACTTCGATGAAAATTTCATCCTCATCAAATTCACGCTCTTCCACAATCGCTTGTGCTTTTCGAGACTCAAATATTTTCTGAAAAAAACATGATATAAAGAATTGTAAAAAAAACTTTAAAACTAAACAATCACATGTTGATGCTTATATCCTTAACAAACTTGTGTGTAGGGGTTTCAAAGATGCATTATTATATCATGAAACAACATGCTACTTGAGTTAAAGAATGTTGGAATAATGCAAAAGATTGTTGGAGAGATCAGATTACTAAAAAATGGAATCATGCAAAAGAATGTTTGTATAAAGATGAGGAGAGTATGAGAAAAAAAAAGATGGGAAAGGTGTAATTATATAGGCAACCAGGCAAGTGGAGGGAAGGTTGTGTGGTTGTTTAGGAATTGAAGGTAGATAATGTGAGGTAATGAAGAACTCTCTCAGGCCTTGTTATCTCCGACATCATTTTGTTCTCAAGAAGAGATAAATCAAGTTGTAGCTTATAATAATCTGCTACTCCAGACTATAAAATAAAAACTTCCAGTAAGATACAAAGAAATAATCAATCTTGCTTTGAAAACCACATGTGGAAGTGCATGAAGGTTATTACCTCACCAGAAGCATCAAGTGACGCATAAGGTACCATCCAGGTATTCTGTTTTCTGGTGACAATGAGGTGGGAAAATCACGGGCAGCCACCAGGTACGGATATAGCAGCAATTGCCCATGTTGGTACAATCAGACAGAACCTTGTATTCACAGTCAGGTTAGCACATTGAAATAATGACAAAACCATCATAATTCATAAACCTAGTACTGCATTTATATTTTAAAAAAAAAATACTGTATACTTTAAGCTATACCTCCTCAAATAAAGTAGACTTGCCCCGTTCTCGGTGGTCTAGAGTATAAAGATGATGAGTTGACTCAATCTGAATGTGCTAACAAGAAGAGCTGGCTTACCGGGGACCATATCTCTTAAAGCATTCATTTCCATCTGGCGATGCAAAATATATATGAAAATTAGAATTTATTATTACAAAAACAGCTGGAAAAAGTAAGTGGAAACAGCCAAGAAGACATGTTTGACAGGAAGTTACCTGCTAATGAATCATAATAATGAAAATAACACAATCATCCTTGCCACGACAACCTGATCTTTCACTCATCTTCGAAGAGCAAATAAACCATTCATAAGCAAACCCAAAAAACAGACACTACACATAAATTACAAGCTTAAAGCTAATAACAGAACATATTTGATTCATCTGAATATACTCACCGGATCCAATAAGACGGTGGCTATCACCATCGAGTTTTTTAACAACAGTGAAAATGACAGTTTTTGCTGGCATGTTTAGACCCGTTGCAAACTGCACACATAAGGGAATTAAGCGTGGCCATTAGAGTATACTAAGAAAAACGTCAATATTAAACACATCATAGTCAACGACAGGAGAAGAAATCCCTAATTTATTAAAACAATGTCATTTAGAGCTCTCTCATTGATCCTCAACCATAAACACTTTCGTGTCAGCACCACAAATATTTAAAGAATGAAGTAATGTGAAGTATAAAATAAATGTAAACAACTTGAACAAAACTTCCCACTATGTCGGAAAATATTTTAATTTAGTTGGCTACGAGTATTTTATTTCATTTATACGCCCCCTCTTTTTTGTTTTCTACTACTGTACACTCGTATTGTGTAGAGCTCTTTAGTCTTTATTTAGGCTTAGCTCTCTTTTGTGGATACATTAAAATATTATTGTAATATATCTACTGAACAACCACTTGTGACAAATAGAGGAACAATACCTATAGATTTAAGATCAACAGCCAGTTATGAAGTCCATGTTGCCTAAAATGCGACACTATTTATATAAATGGCGGAGGGGGTGGACGTAGATTGTGTCCTTATTACCCAGGAACTCGCAGTTTTCAATGTATGAGAAATTGCTTGGTGAGCATCATGGCCCGCTGCGTTCTCAAAAGTTTGCCCACTCACCACGAATCCATCTCCCAGTATACCTGCACCATAGATGATTCTTATTCAGCATGTTTCAAGTTCTACCAGTTTATACTATCCATATATAAGAGCAGAACAGAAATGTCTGAGTGAAAATCACCCATGTTTTACTACAAAAAACGAGCCGGAATTGCGTCGGACAAATCCGACGCAAATGAACAAAATCCGACGCAAATTGATGATTGCGTGGGATTAACCGACGCAATCGGCCCCCGTTATTTTTTGCCGCAATTTTTTTTTTTGCATCGGCTAATCCGACGCATGGAATTTGCGTCGGCTTTGCGCCGGCTATTACGACACGAAGAAATGGAGGTCAACACCCCTGTCAATGGGCTTTGCGTGGGATTAGCCGACGCAAAGTCAAACATGCTGTTGACTTTGCGTCGGCTAATCCCACGCAAACCCATTGACTGAGATCTGACTGAGAGGCTTTGCGTGGGATTAGCCGATGCAAAGTCAACAGAATGTTTGACTTTGCGTCGGCTAATCCCACGCAAAGCCTATTAACAAAAAAAACGTTTCTTTGTTTTCAGCTCCCCGTATGCGCGAAATAAAACAAGCTGCAATTAATCAACCCACTCCTACAACAAACGACAACAGCACCACATCCCAAACAAAAGTCCATCAATAACTCCAATCAAAGCTCTCGTACATGTCTTCTTCACAAAACTCCACAAAACGAAACAAACATAAACTAGTATACTGTTATAGAAAATGAAAATATTACAAAGACAACCAGCGCTAGGTTCAGAATTCTATCTAGGAGTTGGTAAAATATATACACACAATGCAACCAGAATCTAAACAAGTAACATAAGAGAGCGGAACTACCTACGAAAGGGACTCAATCTGCTCCGACCCAAAGGGATGACCATCGTTGTTGTCGTCATCGTCGCGCCTAGTCATGCGTGGTCCTCCACCGCATCCCTCGTTCCCCATGGCGAACCGTTCCCTCATGAACTGAATAAACTGGTCCCGCTCTTCGCACCTCTTCTCCAATGTCTTCAGGCGCTCTTCTTGTCTTTCGAATTTATCTTCCTTACGGTCGTTGAGTGTGCGCTCCTGCGAGGTGGCGGTGGGGAGGTATGTGTCCGCAGATACCTCCTTACCACGGTTCAAGCATGGGCGAAAGAGCTCTTTCGCCACGTTACCTATCCCCCAAAACCTTTTCTTCGAGTTGTAGCCACCTGACACATCGTGGAAGATCTTCAAGGTGTTGGGTGCTTGATCAGAGGCGCGTGCCTCCTCCACCGCTTTCTCGTAGCTCTCCTGAAACAGCAACATGAAACAGTGTTATAACTTTAGGAACACATACTATCACATCGTAATTTTCATGCCTAGTATATTTTTTAAAAACATTACTACTACTCACAACGATCTCCGGTCCTCTAGGGTCAATCCACTTGCCGTCTTTCCCCTTCTTCGTCTTCTCCAAGAGCTGGACCGGGGTTGCAGATGGGCCCTTCATATAACAGTGTTAAAATTTTCAGCATTTATTTACCAATAGTATATATTGAATTATACTCAAATTTTTTACTTGTGTTGTAAGCACTTACCAACTGCGCGAAGGCTGTTGCTGCACTCCTACTTCCAAGGCAGCTAGTGGGTTTGGCCACCCCGTCCACCTGCCCACCTCTCCTGTTCGACGACTTAATCGCCGATTTCTTCTTGAAGCTTGGGTCGACAGCGTTCTTCTTCAATATCTCCCACTTCTCTTGCGGAATCCATTCCGCCTTCTCGACCCTCGGGACAGCTCGCTGGAATAAGTCGGTTATCTTCTTCTTAATCCGACTCTCATAATCCGACCTGAGGTCGTACCCCAGGTCTATACGCACTCTCTTCTGTTTGTCAAAAAAAAGATTCGTTAGCTACAATTGAATGTATAAATCGTGCAACGAAAACCTTAGAAACACAGACGAGGTAATTACCGCGAAGTGCATATACATCGCTTCCCGAGCTTCCGGTGACGCCTCCGTCCAGCTACGGTAGGCACCAGGGGTGGACGCATACGTCATGACTACGGAATCCCGCATATACTCAGAGTACTTCTTGTCGTCCCACCTACACAAGTCAATTATGATAATGTGAAGCAAATAAATGAGTGAAAATTTAGAAAAGAACTGGTTACAACAACTAAAACTCACCAAGTAGCGGAAGGCACTTTCTGCCGTGATAGGTACGATTTCTCAGGCGTGGCAACATAGACCGTCGCCCCGACTTCCTGGACAGCGTCCACACCTAGGATGACAGGAGTCCTAGGCACGTCCTCCTCCATATGGTCACCATGGCTGCTGGCCCCCGTCAGCATCTCACTGCTACCTGCCATAATCACGTCTACAAAATATGTTTGCGCAAAGTTAAACTGTAGAGTCAGTTCGTTTAGGGTAAAGCAGGAATTTCATTAAGTACCAAAATAGTCTTCAATTACAAATTAGTAATCCAAAACATTAATACTTATTATAATTACAACCACTAACTAGTAATCGTAATAGTAGTAAAAGTAGAAGTAGTAAATTAGTAGTAGTAGTAGTAGTAGTAGTAGTAGAAAATTAGTAGTAGTGATAGTAGTAGAAAATTAGTAGTAGTAGTAGTAGTTTAGTAGTAGTAGAGGAAATAGAATATTAGTAGTAGTGCTAGTAGTAGAAAATTAGTAGTAGTAGTAAAAGTGCAAGTAGTAAATTAGTAGTAGTAGTAGTAGTAGTAGTAGAAAATTAGTAGTAGTATAGTAGTAGTGGAAAATTAGTAGTAGTAGTAAAAGTACAAGTAGTAAGTTAGTAGTAGTAGTAGTAGAAAATTAGTAGTAGTAGTAGTGGGAAATTAGTAGTAGTAGTAGTAAAAGTAGAAGTAGGAAATTCATAGTAGTGGTAGGAGAATATTAGCAGTAATAGTAAAAGTACAAGTAGTAAATTAGTAGTAGTAGTAGTAGTAGAAAAATTGATAGTAGTATTAGTGGAAAATTAGTAGTAAATTAGTGTAAAGTATTCTCATTCATGAGTTTGAACATGAAGTCGATCATGTGTTCGATGTCTCGAAGTAGAGAGTGTATGTACTAGAGAATTTGAGGAAATCGTCTGAACATGCACAAAGGGAAAGCTATGAATTCATTGATCTATCTATTTCCTTACTTTATGTGATACAACTTCATACAAGTCATTAATTTCTTATATTCTGACCTAGCCTCCTACTTGTCCCTCCCATAGTCCCATCCCCATTTGTCATATACACTTAATTCTTCTAGTTTTAAATTAGTAGTAGTAGTGGAAAATTACCGTCTAACTACTAACTAACTAACCTAATTCACATACTAAAATTACCGTCTAACAATAAAACGAAATCTAACCTAATTCACATACTAATTAACCTAATTAATATACTAATTAACGTAATTAACCTAATTACTAAACTAACTAACCTAATTAACATACTCACCCTACAATCTAATTAACTAATTAACCCTACATAATCACCATACAATCTAATCACCATAATTATCTAACTTAATCAAAACAGTTTAGTAACAAAACCTAACATACTAACTAACAATTAATCTAATTAAGTAATCTAAACAGTGAACTAATTGAACTAATTAAGTAAAAACTAAACTAATCAAAACACTTAAAGAGTAGAGTCCATACCTGAGATTTGAAGGTCGGGTTAGGGTTTTTCGGGGTTGGGTTGGGTTAGAGTACGCCGGAGGGGGGTTCGGGGACGGGGTCGGTTCGCCGGGGTTCGGGGACGGGTTAAGTTCGTCGAGGGTTCAGGGCCGCGTTTGGGTGCGCCGGAAAGGGTAGGGTTCGTGGGGTTCGGTTCGCCGGGGGTTCGGGGCTGGGTTCGCCGTAAATGGGTAGGGGAAACCTAGGGTTTGGTTGTTGGGGCACCGGAAATGGGATGGGTCGCCGGATCAGGGTGGGGGTTGTGCGCGCCGGAGGTATGTCGCCGGAGGAAGGTCGCCGGAGGAAGGTCGCCGGAGGTGGGTGGGGGTGATGCGCGGTCGGGGTTGGGGATTGGGATCGTTCGTCGGGTTATCGATTTTAGAGGGATAGGGAGATTGGGTTTGTGTCTGACTGTTTGGTTTTTTTTTATTTTAACATATGTTGCATCGGATTAGCCGACGCAACCGGACGCAATATTAACATTTGCGTCGGCTAATCCGATGCAACCCATTTAATTTTGTTTTTTTTTTTTAAAATTTAACATACATTGCATCGGATTAGCCGACGCAACCAGACGCAATTTTCAACTTTGCGTCGGCTAATCCGACGCAATGTATGTTAAATTTAAAAAAAAAACAAAATTAAATGGGTTGCATCGGATTAGCCGACGCAACCAGACGCAATTTTCAACTTTGCGTCGGCTAATCCGATGCAATGTATGTTAAATTTTTTTTTAAAAAAACAAAATTAAATGGGTTGCATCGGATTAGCCGACGCAACCAGACGCAATTTTCAACTTTGCGTCGGCTAATCCGATGCAATGTATGTTAAATTTTTTTTTTAAAAAAAACAAAATTAAATGGGTTGCATCGGATTAGCCGACGCAACGAGACGCAATTTTCAACTTTGCGTCGGCTAATCCGATGCAATGTATGTTAATTTTTTTTAAAAAAAACAAAATTAAATGGGTTGCATCGGATTAGCCGACGCAACCAGACGCAATTTTCAACTTTGCGTCGGCTAATCCGATGCAATGTATGTTAAATTTTTTTTAAAAAAAACAAAATTAAATGGGTTGCATCGGATTAGCCGACGCAACCAGACGCAATTTTCAACTTTGCGTCGGCTAATCCGATGCAATGTATGTTAAATTTAAAAAAAAAAACAAAATTAAATGGGTTGCATCGGATTAGCCGACGCAACCAGACGCATTATTCAACTTTGCGTCGGCTAATCCGATGCACAACTATTAATTCCGTTTTTACTTTGACGCATACTGCATCGGAGTAGCCGACGCAATCAGACGCAATATTAAAATTTGCGTCGGCTAATCCGATGCAAAGCTATTAATTCTGTTGACTAAATTTTTTTAATTTTGACGCACCCTGCATCGGATTAGCCGACGCACCCAGACGCAATATTAAAATTTGCGTCGGCTAATCCGATGCAAAGCTATTAATTCTGTTGACTAAATTTTTTTATTTTGACGCAGGCTGCATCGGATTAGCCGACGCAAATTTTGTTTTTGCGCCTGGGTGCGTCGGCTAATCCCACGCAAAACCTTTCACATAGTGGCGCCAACCCAAAATTATTGGCGCCTTTATCATGGAGTCGGATAGCGTCGGCTAGTCCCACGCAATGTAATTGCATCGGATTAGCCAACGCAAAGCGACACAGTTACGCCAGTTGCGTCGGATTTACAATCCGACGCAACTTATCCGACGCTATTTCCGCTGTTTTTAGTAGTGTTTCGTCCGTCCCTAAGTAACGTAGAAAGCAAACGTGATCATCAAACCAATACTACAAAAATTCATACATTTATGATTCACCTTCAACAATATAATCTCAAACCACCTGTCCATTGGCATTATCAGGGGCGAAATCTCATTTGAGACCGTCTTAAGCTCAATGCGGCCTCATATAAACAGACAATGTTCTCGACATAATCCGATTGGAAAAATGAAATCGAGAAAGAAGGCATACATACCAATAGTGGAAGTGTTGTAGGTGGTGATCCCCAAAATGCCAGTATTAAGAGAACCCATATCACAAATTTATCCATTTGTGGTTCATCCCTGAGACTTGGTTTGATTCCTAATCTAACACTATATATGACTACCATCCCTCAATGACCTTGGTGTTTTGTACTCAACTGTCAAACAGATTACAGATGTTGTTGCGCATTATACTCAATGCAACTCTTATTGTTCCAGCCAATGTTGGACCAAACAACCGGCCACCTCTCTTGCTTTGTACCTTGTCCCCCAAGCCACTTATAACCTTCACTCACCGTATACCCTTTGTCAACATTTGCAGCCCATAGTCCATCAATATACCCATCATTAAATCCATTTTTCACTCTACATATCCTCCTCCAACCCAACTAGAAGCTTGAGATGGTTGATATTGTCCATTATTCACGTCAGTTTCAATACAACAACAGAAATTGAAACAAACACAGCACATAAATCAACATCACAATCGTTCATCCCAGCATTGCACATTGTACATATTGAATTAATAGATAATGATATTTACCTAGTATTCTTCTAGGTAAAGCGGCACAAAATCAAAATAAAAAAACACCAAATCCAATCGACATAAAGCTAAAAGAACACCAATTGAAGATAAAAAAGGAAGTCTTAAACAGTTGGCTTTGGCCATCGACATAAAGCTAAAAAACAAATCAAATCGACATCATTTTCGCATAAAAAACTGATTGAAACTTCACAATTGAGTAGAAATTTCAGTATTAATGCAGAAGTAAACAATATACACAACACTAAAAAAAATTAAAAAATCAAATCGACATCATTCTCGCACAAAAACTTATTGAAACTTCACAATTGAGTAGAAATTTCAGTATAAACACACATACAGAATGCAATTGAACATAGTACATCGAAAATGAAACGCACTGGAATCAACATTTCAACAATAACAAAGCTAAAACAACAATCAAATCAACCAATCATCATCATTTTCAGAATGAAATCATCAAATCGAATGAAACTCACACCTCGTTGGTAGAGAGCGAAGAGAAGGAGGGCGACCTCGTTGGTGAACTTCGAGAGGATTACGTCGGGAGATCCGGTGGCGTAGAAAGTTGGGTTTAGTGAGGGGAGGAAGGAGGTGACGGTGAGGATTTAGGGTTGGGCGTTGGGGTTGAATAATTGGAGGGTGAGGATATGAAAAGAAATGGGTTACTCCGTATTACTCTAACTGGGTTATAGCAATAACATGTTAATATTCTTATTTCAACTAGTTTTGATCCCGTGCAAATTACGCGACTGTTTCTTTAAAATTTGTACAAATTCTTATGTGATACGATATCATAGTATCATTCCTCAATTATTATTTTTGTGGTTATCTACATTAATCGGCCCCTCAAATAATATTGTTCCGGTCACGAAAACAATTAACCCGGCTCTGAATCCGGGTTGTATAATTGAGTCGTTAGTGAACAATTGATCGTCTGATTTCCTAAACCTCTCCTTTGTCCCGCTCCCGCGATCGGACCTTCCCGGCGGAGTTGGCCTGCTCCCTGCACAATGAGCGCACAGGGCCTCGGAGGTTGTCTGAGGGAACCCTCTCCGATGCCTAAGTCAGTCCGTGGAATGCCTTGATGGACCTAGCTCATGAGGAACTAGGTGGCTTTTTAGGAGTGAGAGTCTAGAGAGAGAAAATCCAACCCCTTTCTTGGGGGAAAGGGTTGAGTATTTATACCTTCCCACAAGAAAGAGAAGTGGGAGAGGAATGGTTGGATAAGGAAGTGACAAGTGGCGGCTTCTCATCCACCCATTCCTAATTACCTTAGGCGAAATGACGGGAGGGCCCCTGGGGGTCCTGACCCTGTTGACCAGGGACTTCCCCAGGGCAGGCGGACCTCGGGCAGTGGCTGCTAGATTCCAGCAGGCTGGGATGGCTTATGGTCCCAGCGGCCGACTGCCATCCTTAGCGTTTTTATGCTCTTGTTTCAGCTTCTTGCCAGGGACTGGCCTTTTAAACTTGATGGGGGTGTTTCTGGGGCCTGCCTGGCAGGCGATTGGTGTCAGGCTGCCGACCCCAATCAAATATTAATATGTTTAAACCTGTGAATTTCACGGTAGGTATTAATATGTCGTTATAAGGTAAAACTAATGTCAAAATATATGAACTGTACCAATAATTTGTATCGCACAAATGCGTTTATAAGTAGTTGCATAATTTTAAAGTAATCGAATAAGTTATTATTAGCTACCAAATAATATGAAAATATATGAAGGGAACCTTCTTGTTAATATATATAGTCATGTTTCGTGTACACCGTACCTGTCAATAACTATGTTGTACTAATTAATAAAAGAATTCATTCAAGATCTCGATAATTGCAGGATTTCGAAATTTGATTCAAAAATTCGCTTACGTATATAAAAACGCTAATTCATTTAAGCGTAATAGAAAAATTTATCATACAACATGGTAACTTAAAACAAATTACCAAAAGTACATGACAACTCAATTTATTGTACTCTATAATTCTGTATCGGGAAAGTGATAAACTAATATTGTTGAATAAATCAATTTTATTTTCCTGAAATGAGATTTATAGTTGAACGTTTCGTTTTAATTTCTTTTAAATACAAAGCAAGTTTTAACAATTATAAACAAATTGAACCTAAAATGATTTTACAAAATACCCAAATCAAATACTCTGTGTATAAACCTAAACTGATTATATGGAGTTTACTGTTGCACTCTTAAAAGTCATACTTCGTGTACACTTCGTATTCATAAGTTAGAATACTCCATAATATATTCAATACTTTTTAAAATACTTTATGTTGGTGAAATTAGTATATTAAAAGTGCTAAAGACCCAATCTAAATAGCCCAAACAGGTAGCATACGGGACCAAAGCGTGATGTTGGCTTGGTCCCGAGTCCTCGATGTCTCGTCCTGACCTATCCTAGTGAAATTTGGTGCCTTGATTCATCGTATACCGAGTCCGACTAGGGAGTCGTCAGTGTAAGATTAATGTTTTGAACCATATTAATATAACTATATAAGAAACCTATTTTTTTTTAACCAGTTTTTTAACTCAAAGAAACCAGTTAAGAAATCCAACTGATCTCTTATTAGTGGTCTCTTTTCCATCTTTTGTAGTTATGGATGAATTAAAATTGGACACAACTCATTGTATTGGAAAAAGTATAGAGCATTTCTCATGATTGACTGTACCTTACTCGAATAATTGCTAGCCGTAAGCGGTTGGAGATGGACAAGAAAGAAAAAAATGAAAAAAATACATATAGCTATAACAAACATTAATAATAAAACTATGAACGCTATAATGACGTGAATAACAAGGGGAAAAATAAATAGATATAACTAATAAAGTTAAAATTTACATAAATTCTAGAGAAAATAAATTAAGTTATAATCACGTGAATACAATACTTTGTAATTAAGAACATCGTACGGGGTGATATGAAATAACAAAGTTAAAAAGTAGGTTAAACATACCGTGTATCACGTAGAAGAAGTAAATAAAGTTCAAAAGTACAGAGTAAACATTACGGAGTACCATGCTGTCGAAGTAAAAGAAAAATACGGAGTAAGCGACTCCATATTATCATGTAATAAGAGGCAATATAACGTGACATATTGGGAAAATTCTACTCAATGGTATACCTAACGACAAAACAATTTTATGGGGGATTTTATTTCGGGTTTCTGGTTTGATCATTTCGGGTTCGGTGAAACACGGGGTGAGTATATTTTGGATAAAATATGTTGTTGAGTGTACGTATAAAAAGAATAATCGTATATGAGCGATAAAGTATTTTTCATTTATGCATTGACATTAGTTAAAACAATTCATGAAACTAATTTTTTTGGACCTACGAAATTTCCTACGGAATATTTCGTAGCCCAACACGTTTCCTACCACATTCCGTAGGAGTGCTTTAAAGGAGCGATAGATTAAAATTTCGTAGGAAATATCTGTAGGAACTATAAATTTCCGACGCTTTTCAAGATCCGTAAGAATTTTTCCGTTGGAATTACCAC